>CM066042.1:225859369-226462979 GCA_033557465.1 Ichthyophis bannanicus
CGTTGCATGGAGTAGAAACCCTTATGACCTGTTTCATTAACACCATAACAAACGGCATTCGAGACCGTACACAAGTCTACCTCCTAATATTCCTGGATGTCTCTGCAGCATTCGACAGAGTCAACTATAACATCTTATTCCAGAGACTACAACTATTTGGAATTCAACACATCATACTCAAATGGTTCAAATCATATCTTACAGAAAGACAACAAATAGATTCAAACATCTCCAAACCTTACGAACAAACACAAGGAGTACCCCAAGGTTCCACTCTATCCGTTGCCCTCTTTAATCTATACCTACAACCCCTATGCTCAGTTATCAAAAAACACAACATCCATTATCACATATATGCTGACGATATCATGCTTTACTGTCCACTACTCTCCAATCAACTCGATTATACACAAATTCAAGACTTTTTCACAGAAATCATACACTAGCTCTCAACAAATAACTTATCAATCAATTTCAAAAAGGCTGAGGCTATGTTCATTACAAAGGATTCCTTCTTCATATCCCCAACCACTATAACACTAAACACACAGATTTATTTATTTATTTATTTATTTAACAAGCACTTATATACCGCACCTTCCCATGGATCAGGTGCGGTTTACAAAGAACAATTGTATGAACCGGCAAAACAATAATAAGTACCTGTTCATCTTACATGTAATGTCTGTGGACATTATACAAGGAACAAGCTTAGTACAGTGAACTAGAGCTGTGGGCATAAAACCTTAACACAGAGCTAAGTAACTATATACAAAGAACAGGCTTAGTATAGAGAACTAGAACTTAATACTGATAGTCTAACTGCTGTGTGCATAAACCTTTACACAGAGCTTTACACAGATAAATGTAAAAAACAGTTGAAATACCTCAGTATCACTATTGATCAGCAACCATCCTTCAAAACCCAAGTAGCAATGACAGCCAAAACAATCTATTTCAAAACAAAGACCCTGCAATGACTTTGTCCCCTCCTCAAACCAACAGATTTTAGATCAGCACTGCAAGCTCTCACCATCCACAAAGCAGACTACTGTAACAATATCTACCTGGGTCTACCCCACTCTATACTTCTCCCCCTTCAAACTGCATTACACATCACTGCACGTATCATCCAGGGATCTAATAAACATGACCATATCACCCCCATCCTAAAAAACAATTACACTGGCTGCCCCTTACCAATAGAATCAAATACAAATGCATCCTCCTCACCCACAAAGCACTGCACTCCACCAGGAAACCTGCCTCAAATCCCTGCTACAGAACCCCCCCAAAAACAGACCACAAAGACACTTTACAATCAACAAACTTAACACACCACAATCCAAACCTAAATACAACCAACAAACATGCCGCAAAGCATTTGAACTCTACGCTCCTTCCCTATGGAACTCCCTTCCTGATACACTAAGAAACATTACCAGTCTCCCGGGCTTCCAAAAGCACTTGAAAACCCACCTATTCGCTGAACATTTTTGGTCCCTCCACCTAACCCCCCACCATCAACATAACACTATCAAAACAGATTCACAATTGTTAATATTTATTTGAATTTAGCGCCGTTTGTACATAGTACTACAGTTTAATATTTAATATGATTGTTAGCAAAATGTTGAACTGTTTCAATTGTTAACTGTTATTCTGTTCCTTGTATGATATATGTTTACTGTAAAATGTTCTGTTCCTTGTAAACCGCTTTTACCCGGTGAAAAGTGGTATAAGCCTAGCTAAAATAAATATTACTTAATTTTCACATATTTCAATTGTGATTTGATATTGGTAAGACTCACTTAAAGCAGTTTCTGGAGATATGCAGTTTTACATGCTGAATCTAAAGCTAATTTTGTCACGTAGTTTGTAAAGTTTGGAAAAATAAAAGTCTACCCCTAAAATTTACACTTCCTACTGCTCTGCAACCTCAAGGTCCCCTCCATCCCTGTAAGCTCTGCTTCACTGGCAGACACACCACCACTAGGGCAGCAACCAAGCACAAACAGCTTGTTTTCCAATAGAAGAGGCCTGAACCTCTTCAGGACCAAACTGCTTGCTCTAGCCTCCTGGTGGTAAATCATCTCGGAAGCCTCCTGAGGAGCCCAGAATCTGGGCAAACTGGCCCAGGCATTGCATCCCCAGGCTGGGTCCGAGATGACAGGCACTATATCCAGTGCTTCTAACAGTACCCCAGCCATTAAATGGCAGAATCACAGCCAACCCTTCAACTGCTCCTTGATCTCCCAGGGGAGAAGAAAGAAATGGCCAAATGATGGGAAATATGGTACTGGCTCCAAGGTCAGTATCAAGACTCAATGCCCTGAGAAGTCTCAGACCTGTGAAGGTGACTGAGAAACATATGCTTTCAATGGGTTGAAGCTTGAGTGAGCACTTCACTGAGGATCTCAGCTCAAGAAAGTATAAAACCAACCTCAAGTATATGAAATCCTTGAAGAGAACCAGGCAGTTCCAAGAACAGGTGATCACCAACCCCAACCTTCCCAGCCAGAGTTCACCAGGCCTGTATCAAACATGACCTTTATCAAAGAGACTGAGGGCCCCAGCCCTATGTCCAGGAGTGGGCTACTCACGCCCTCTGCATGCAGAATGGCACCACTCCCATCACTATTACCTTGAAACAGTATGGGGAGCCACATCCCGGTTAAAGGCAAGGGCCAGCACTAAAGAGGCAGTCCAGAACATAGAAGTGGAGCAACAGTTAACTATGCCATAGTGTGATCCAGGAGGTTAGAAGAATCCCTCACCTGACCACTGCAATAACAGACCCAAAGGACCTTATAAGAAAAGGAGAGACCCGGAGTACGAAAGCAACCAGGCTCTATGATCAGGACATGCCAGAATGCATCTCCCTTCCTGGGATAACGCCCCTGGTCCCACTTCGAGGGCACAGTAAAAATAACCTGCTATTACAGGTGATGCTGCAGAGCTTCCACAAACATCACTCTCACGAGCAGAGGGCTACAGGGAAAGTATACCATGGAGATCCAAATACGCTCTACTGTAATACAAATATGTGCATTAAAATTCTTGGACTGGCTTGATCCAGACCTACAGAGACAGAATGAAGACAGCCTGTAAGAGGAACTAACCCTTCTATAAAGTTGCCTAAGGACCCCAAAGGTCCACAATTGTCCTGTGGCACAGGTCCATCCAGAAATAGCTTGAGCTACACCCCCACCAACTGTTTCAATGACCCTCACAGAGGGGAATTACCCACTCAAAAAGAAACCCTGGAGGCGATTGCAAAGTGCAGTGTGTGCCTTTGAGTCAATGCAGACTCCTGGTGACTCAACAGCTCCTATGTTTTCTTGGTAGTGTGACCAGAAGTAAATTGCCAGGCCTTTCTTCTGAGGCAATGGAGCATTAAGTGACTTGCACAAGGAGTGCTAGTGGGAATCAAACCTTGTTTTTTTTTTGTTACCAAGCCAGTGCTCTAACCATTAGGCAATGACTAGGGAATGGTAAAGGCTCTGCCTGGACTGTGCCTACTACCACTGAGGTTCTGAAGGTCTCACTTTAGCCAAGGTTATTTTGAGGCTCTACACACTAGCTATATAAGGCCCTTTGTATCTTCTATGATGGGACTTCCTGGAGTCTCAGTGAGGAAGTCTCTCTGCCTGAAAAGGAAGCAACCCTTAAGAGAAACTGCTCCTCCATAAAATGGAGCTAGGATCCATTGATTAAGGGAAACTGCTCCTCCATAAACTGGAGCCAGAATTCATTGATTAAGGGAAACACCAGCCCTATTAACTGGCCATTACTACCAATTTCACTATGGAGCTGGTTGAGACAATGATCAAACTTAATTAGCAGCTGGGGCCAGCCCCAGAGTTGGTTCAAGGTGTTTGCTCCCTAGGCAGACTTAAACTTTCCACACACACACCCTGTCAAAATCTGTTTAGCTTTGAATACCCTGCTCTTTAATGCCCCCCCAAGAAGTTGCTGCTCTAGGTGACTGCCTTGCTTGCGGTTGGGTTAGCCCTGCCAGCAGCAGCCCCTAAAGCAGCTCGCTGTCAGCCTGCTAGTATCTGGCAGGAGATTGGACTCAATAACCAGTAGGCCCAGCCAATGCCAGGTGATCCAGGGAACCACCTGTCACCTTGAGAAACCAACCAGAGCCATATGGCTAGAGTCCAAAGGCTTCCAGAAGAGCATGGAACCCTCAGACAAAGGCTAGCCTCTAGGTGTGCACCCAGCACCAACTGAGAGTCCATGGCACAATAGCCAAGCCCTTCCTAAGGACCTCAACCCTCCAAAAGAAGACTTCTCACATGTAGCACCACCCTCCACCAGGAATTAGTGCCATTGAATATTCCTTTGACTGCATTTTAGTTTTTAACAAGTCTGCTAACTGATTAAAAAGTATTCAGTATGCTCCCCAAAAGCTATTTACATGAGTAAATAGCTATTTACCCTGTAAACTGGCTGTGTGAAAAATATCAGCCCCTTATCTGAATACAAGTATATACAAGCATAAACATACTTTTTACCCACACACAAGGTGGGCAGGTTTTAAATAGCCCATTTCCTTGGCCACAACAGTCTTAACCAGGGGAATGGCTTTTACAGTACAATTGCTCACTTTGTATACTGTCTATAATAAGTTAGCTTGTCTAGCCTTTCAGGCATTTACCACTTAGGCCCTTAGTAGGAAATATTCAACATGTAGCAGCTAGTGGGTTTTTTTTTTTTTTTAATGCTAATCACCACAGGTAAAGAAATACAGCTATTCATCGGCAACATCCATGCAGTGGCTGCCCCTATCTATCTGGATTATGCAGGCACTATATGGGATAGTCACCATCATTATCCAGATAACGGCGATATTCAGCTGCTACACAGATAACTATGTTAGCCAGACATCTATCTGGATGGCAGAGCTTAAGAGCATCACTATATGGATAAGGTCCATCTCTGCCCTGACTCCACCCCTGGACCATTACGGCACTAAAAGTCCAAACCAACAAAGAGCCCTCACTACGGCAAAAGACAGGCAGTGGCGATCTGTTATGATATTTGGAGGTACTGTTCAGATGGTGCTTCTGAATATCTGTCTCAGCAAAATTTATCCAGGGAGCAGGTACTGCTCCCTCGATAATTGATTTTGAATATCGACCCCTAAGTATTTCTGGGACAGGCTAACCAGATAACAACCAGTATTCGTGCCGTGTTCTGGTTAAACAGGAAATTCTTAAATTCCTCCATCATGCACTTTTTGCTTAGTGTGGCTTCAGCCTAAGGTTTATGGGGGGGGAGGGGGAAGTAGAGCTAATTCCTGCATTATGGAATAACTAAAGGCTGTGCAACTGTTTTGTCTCATTTTATAACACAGGTACACTAAAAAAATTTTTTTTTAAACTGCCTCTAATGTTTCGATTGATTTTTACGTTTTTTGGTGCACTGAATCCAAATCTGGTAACCAATTTGCTCCATCACGTACAGATTTTTTGCTACATTGGGTTAGCAGTTTGAGGTGAACGTTTCAGATTGAGTGCGATCGAGATAAAAGTTTCTTGGATGAATTCTTTATACTAATTGTTTAGTAGTTATTCAAATAAGAATAAAGAAAATTGTAACAAGGCAGCACATAAGAATAGAGTAATGTCAACAAAACACACTGTGATGGTAGCAAAATTGTCTGCACTTAAAACAGCCACATACATGTGCACAAACATTGAGCATATAAGAGCGAGGTTAGACACAAAGCAAAGCAAAGAAATGTGCAAAAAATGTTGTACAGGTATGCATGTAAGAATAGAAAACGCAAACCGCACCATTGCAATACATGAAGACAAACACCTGATGGTGTGAAAATAAAATTCTAATAAATGAGATCCGACACTGTGGTAATAACTAGCAAATTTTTATTTCAAAGTTTAGTAAAAACACGATATTTGTCAACACAGTTTAGATTTTAAAGTCATTCTTGGGTCAATCAATCTCCTGGTGGGCCCGTTTCTTCTTCCCCCGAATGCTTCTCTTGGTGCGCTGCTTGGCGTATTTTTCATCTGGGGTTTCCCGCAGCAGCAACCAGCAGAAATCAGCCATCATAGTGGTGTTCCATCTTCCTTGATGTCCTGGTGAAACCTTTCACCTTGTTCTTCACTGTACGCCCCCAAGTTTTCGGGAAAGTAGTTCATATGGGAGTGCAAGAAATGGACTTTCAGGCTCATGTTACAGCCTTGTTCTTTGAAGGCATTGAGCATCCTGGCAACAATATCCTTATAGTTCTCATCCCGCCTGTTCCCCAAGAATTTGAGAACAACATCCTTGAAGGAATCCCAGGCTTATTTATTTATTTATTTATTTATTTATTTAACATTTTCTTCTATACCGCGCTATTAAAATCAGCGCGGTGTACATCGAACAAGAATACTGCAATGTATACAAATAACATTGAGTTTACAAATAACAGGGAATTGAACATGGGGGAGAAAACGGGGAAACTAAATACATATTAACTCAAACTATGTACAATGCTCTAATGTAACTGGGTGTTGCATTAGTTTTGTGAAGGTTGGTAGGGTTTGGGGGACTGCCTATTATTTGTGGTGTTGACGTGCAGGGGCGACTGGTGTGTGGGGGAAGTTTGCAGGTTGTTAGTTGTGCTTCTATCGCTTCTTTTTCCTTCTCAGACATCGTTTCAGCGAATGCTCCATCTGAAATGAGTTTCCTTATATCAGGGCCAACAAACACTCCTTCCTTTAGCTTTGCTTCAGAAAGTCGGGGGAACTTTGAGCAAAGGTACCGAAAGCACTCACCATCTTTTGGAAGGGACTTGATGAATTGCTTAATGAGACCCAACTTAATGTGGAGAGGTGGTAATAGAATTTTATCACGAGGTACCAAGCTCTCATGAAGAACATTTTTCTCACCGGGTCTCAAATACTCCCGAATTGGCCAGTCTTTTTCCCCCCAGTGTAGGTCGCGGGCCCGGCTATCCCACAAGCAAAGGAAGCAGGGATATTTGGTGAAACCGGATTGCTGCCCTAATAGCATGGATAGAATTTTAAAGTCTCCACAAATCATCCACTTATGCTCATCATAACGAATCTTCTGAAGAATCAGGGCCAAATTCTCGTATTTTTCTTGGAGAATAACAGAGTGAGCAATAGGAACTGAAGCGAATGTGTTGCCATTATGAAGAAGAACACCTTTTATGCTGTCTTTTGACGAATCAATGAACAGCCGCCATTCAGCAGGATCATACTTGAGTTTAAACTTTTCCATCACTCCGTATATATCGTTGCAAAATACCAAATCTTCCTCTTTGCTGAAATACTTCAAAAATTGTGTCTCGCGGTTGCGGTACCAATAAAAAGTTGTTCCTGGTGACAATAGATTTTTCTGTTTAAGCCGAGAACCTAGCAGTTGGGCAGCATCTTTTGGGAGTCCTAAATCCCGGACTAAATCATTCAATTCAGCTTGAGAGAAAAGTTCAGGTTTCGGATCTGGTTCAGTTTCAAACTCGGAAGTACTGGACTCATCAGGAAAAGCCATCTGATGAGTCTCATCATGATCAGAACCGTCCACACAAATATGATCCAAAGATTTTGGTGGTTCAGGCACAGGTACTTCGTTGCTATGAGGCATAGGCCTAATTGCTGAGGGAAGGTTGGGGTAACTTATTACGTTCTTATTTTTTAAGTTGTATCCCTTCACAATGCAAGATCAAAAATAGCAGTCACTGCTGTGGTCTCTTTGTTCACGCCACATCATAGGTATTCCGAAACGAAATGCTTGTTTTTTACCTTTCATCCATAAGCGTAGATCTTCCTCACATGTCTTGCACACTTTGTGAGGAGCCCACGGTTTGTCTTGATCGCCTAACTTCAAACCGAAATAGGCGAAATATACTTTTTTAATAAATGCAGAAATGTTCCTCTGCCGCTTTTTCACGGTATATTCCCCACAAATAAAACAAAAACTGTCCAGAGAGTTGACGCAACCTCTGGCTCTGTGAGCCATCACAAATACACAGCACTGCAAACTACAACTGTAGTGAACCACTTCGGAATAAAGCTGGATTACGACTGAGCAAACAAAAGGTAATAATGAACTTGCAAGAAACTGAAATTTGACAGGAACGTTCATGTCGCAACCACCGTGTTTGAGCGAGCGAACGAGGCGAGGCGAACAGGAAAGAACATGCGCCAGCGCGAGTACTGGATTTAGCCCCCCGCCTCCCAATTGTCCTGTTAATGTATAAAATAAATACAAAACACTCTAAAATATCATGAGGGAATGTTTCTAGTTAGTTAACCATTACAACCTCTATTTTGGGCCAAGAAAATAAACTGCAGTCGGCTAAAAAGAAATTATGTGAACATTCCTTATATGGGTAAGAAATCTAATTTTGCAAGAAAACGTGACGTGATGGAACATTTTGGCTATTTTTCCTGGATTCAGCACCCCAAAATCTATAGGAATCAGTTGCAAAACTGGAGGCAGTTTTTTGGTAGTGTACCTGTGTAATTTTTAATTTTCTTCTGTGTTCTTTTTATTGTTTAATATGATATTGTATTTATGTTATGTCTTATTTTAAGTATACTCTTCTTTGTACACTAGGGGGTGGGGATCAAAAAGGCAAACTAAATTATTATTTGGATTTAGCTCACACCTTTTCAGTAGTAGTTCAAGGCAAATAACATTCAGGTACAGGAGGTATTATCCTAGCCCCAGGCAGCTACAAGCTAAGGGGCCCTTTTAATAAAGTGTGATATTTTTGTGCCCCAGTGCGAAATGTTAAAGGTCTTGTGACTTCTGAGTCTCCAGAATGTTTCCTCAAATGGAGTTCAACTAAATAGAGTCATATCCTGCTAAGGGAAATACTCTAATAAATACCAAAACAGTAAATAACTAATTGTGCTTACCCAGCTGAGTAAAATCTGCAGGAATCCGTCCTACTGCTCACTAGCAGTTTGTCCTTTCTGACACTTCCTTTCACCATTCTGGCTCTATGACCAAACAAACTAGAGCCTTTAGTCTACCTCTTCTCTCATTAATAGATGATACAGTTAATGGTGGGCCACCTCCCTTGATAGCATTCACTGCTAACTCCTGCTACCAACCACCAGCTTGGCCCTTGGGAGTCTTTAACTTAACAAAATGGTGCCTTTGAAGAGGTTGTCTTTCCTTTAGAAGAGTCAACAAATCCTGCCCCACAGTCTCAGGCTCTTCACTCTTTCCAGTTACATAGACACAAATTACTCTAACATGCATCCAGAACTAGTGTTTCCTGCACAGCTTTTAAACCTCTTTTCTTCCAGGCAGACTTCCTAATACTGTTCCACAAACAAACAGTCTCTCCTATCTTTTTATGCTTCCTTTGTGGATTTATTCTGCTGTGGCTTCTTCCTAAAAATCCACCATTATATGCTTCACTATCTCTGAAATCTTCAGTTTCAGGGCTCTGCTTCTGAAGACAGTTTATCCAGAAGCAGTTCCTCTATCTCCTATCTTCATTAGTCCCAGTGGATCTCCTTGAGAGTTTATAGCTTCCTTTTGGTCTGAAGCCCCACTCATTTTATTCTCAGGGCTTCTGCTCACAGGCTTCCAGCTATCCCTCTGGACTGGCCCCTATTTCTAGGGACATAGTTGAGAGGACTACATTTCCCTATCTACATTCCTTGGCCTGTGAGTTCCAGATACCAGCCTTATTCAGCAGAGAAGGTTTCCTTCCCTTCTCACAGCGTCTTGAGTCAAAATCAATGCACATTAGGTGCCACCACACCAGGGTAATTTTCAAGGGCATGGTCAGCGTGTTGGCAGGCTCCTTTTTATCACAGCTGCGGAAGAGAAGGCAAATGCTGCTCTTTACTCCAGCGGTTGTTCAGAGGTCAGCCTGGGCTGCGGGCCTTCCCGGCTCTTTCTGAAGCCGATCCGGCATGGAGCCCCTTTTGGTGTGTGGCTGGGGGAGGCGGGGGAGGGGCCTGGGGCTAGAATAGGAATGGGAACGAGGGGCTAGAATAGGAATGGGGGGGGGGGTAGTGGCTAGAACAGGAATGGGTGGGGGGACCAGGATTGGAAATGGGCTGATGTTGGAGGATGAAAGGGAGCGGATCCTGGGAGGGAACTAATACTGGGGGGGGGGGTTAGGACTGGAAATGGCTTGGGGATGGGGGACTGGGACTGGAAGGGAACTGATGTTAGGAGGGACTGGAGGACTGATATTGGGGGCTCTGACTGGAAATAGGCTGATGCATGGGGATGAGCAAATGGGACTGGAAAGGAGTGGATGCTGGGAGGGGCTTGAACTAGAAGGGAGCTGATGCTGGGGGAGGAACAGAAGGGGGCGGGGCTGGGACTGGCGGCTGAAAAAATGAAACTGGAGGAGTGAGGAAGGAGAGGGGAACAGATATTGTGTGGGAGGGAAGAAAAATCTATGATTGGCTGATTATTGGGAGAGTAAGTGGGGATTGAGGATCAAGGAGTGAAATTTGAGTGGATGAAAAAGGAATAAAGAAAGAAATGGAGGAAAGAGCAAAAGGGGAACGACCAGTATGTTAAAGGCAGATGTAGAGATAATGGAAAAAACTAGAAGAGAAAAAAGGATAAATGGACAGCAGACAATGGAGAGTTAGCAGAAGACATGAAGAAAGCAGAAGAAAGCGACTGGGGCAATTGCAACTGAAAAATAAAATGCCCAAACAACAAAAGCTAGAAAAAAACTATTTTATTTTGAATTTATTAATTGGATTATCTGGGAAATGTGCATTGCTAATGTTTTGTATTTTGTTTAGTACAAGAGGAAATTTATAGTTTTATTTCTCCAGTGTTGTTATACATTCCAAGTTTGACTTTTGGGGTTCCCAGTTTAGTTATTTTCTTCCTATTTCTAAATTGTGATCCCTTGTTCTATGTTTGGTGATGGACTATGTTTTGCATGTGTAACTGAGTTGCAATATTCTGTTCATATAGTTTCTATGTGACAGTCCCACTTGTTCTCTTTCCACAGTAGGAGATGTATTGGTATTCTCCGAGATGTATAGGTTTAATATTTGTAGTGTTGCCTTTTGCTAGGTAGGGTTTGATGCTTTTTGAGTCCTGGTAGTGCTGTTATGATATGGTGGGTTTGCTATGGATTCTAAATGAGCAGGTTGTATAGTACTTCCTAATGTGCCTGGCAGTTGACACTGGAGTATAGTAATGTAGAAATCTGGTAGTCTTTTTACCCTCACTGCCCATGCAAATGGTATTGAAACACTTATTAAGAGGCATGTCTACTAAAAGTCAACGCACATTAATATTTGTGAATGCGCATAAGTGCAGCAACATCCATTTATTTCTATTGGTGCAGTGGCACTTAATGCACATTAATATTTAGTAAACATGCCTCTAAGTCATTGCCAGGACAAAAAAAGAGGCTTATGAAGGGCTCCTTTGAAAGCCGCCTAAAGTTTTAGATCGGCAACATATACATTTTAAAATAAAATAAAATTTATGCAAATGAAGTATCCCAATGAGTCTCCGCACATAGCCCCGCATCACCCTTGGGCCACCCCTGAAGGACTCTAGTTACTAAGTATGCTAATGTTAGCTCATGTTAATTCCCCGTTAACGTGTGTTATTTTGACACAGGACCCAGGGCCAGTGCAGCCATCAGGCAAACTAGGCAGCCACTTAGAGCACCAATGGTTTGAGGGGCATCCCATTACTGCCCCTTTCACCCCTCTCCGGGACCTGCAGCAGTGGCAATGGTCATAAAAAGCCCTATAGCACTTACTTTCAACCCCCGGCACTACAAGGCTGCTTCCATTCCATCCTCACTGAGGCCCGATGCAAACAGGAAGACAGGATCAGGCCTCAGCAGGGGCAGGAGTTGCACAGCCTCACAGTGCTGGAAATTGAAGATATGTGCTGTGGGGCTGTTTGTGACCACAGCTGCCATTGCAGGTCCCAGAGAGGGGTGGTAATGGGGGCCGGGAGCAGAAGCTGGGGGGCAGCACAAGGGATGAGGTCCACCTAGGGCACCGCATCTCCTTCCGCTGGCCCTGACGGGACCCATGCTATTTAATGGGATCCAATTAATAATAGCACACATTAATGGTGAATTAAGGCAAAATGAGTTCTTATCTGCTAATTGTCTTTCCTTGAGTTCCACCAGGCAGTCCAGTTATGCATGGGTTTCACCATTCACCAGCAGCTGAGATCTGAGCATGTCAGACTTCTGATGTAGTGATACAAGAGCTCCCTCTTCAGCTCGAGACTCCAGTCTCCTACTGACAAAGCAGCCTCCAGATCCATTCAATAGGGACCTTCCGCAGTCTTATAGAGAACTCCGACAAGAGAGACCAGAAAAGATGCATAGCCCCCCTTCCCTGAACTATATGAACAGAATTTTCTAAAATATACAGTGAAAGGGCTAGACAGGCAGACAGGGCCATACTTACTGAAATGCCCCTTAACTCCTTAGGGGACATGCCCAAACTGCAATGCTGTACATCTTCACCGAGGTCCCTTCAGGAACGCAAACTGACTGGATACTTCCCCCCAGTACAGTCAAAGCTCTGCAACAAAAGGTAAGGCAGAAATCTAACAAGGAGGGTCCTGGACTGGTCTGGAGGAACTCAAGAAAAGACAATTCACAGGTAAAACTAGCTTTGCCTACCTAATTGCTCCTCCAGGCCAGCAATTATGCATGGGACATACCAAAGCAGTACTCAGACAAGGGAGGGACCTGCGAGACCAGCCTGAAGCACTGAGGCCCCAAAACGCACATCCCCCACCACCTGAACATTGAGGTAGTAATGCCTTGTAAAGGTATGCAAGGACGACCAGGTTGCCACTTTGCAAATATCTGCCAACAGCACTGAGTTATTTTCCACCCAGGATGCTGCCTACGATCGGGTGGAATGGACCCCAAGCCCCATGGCGGGGGTCTTCCCATGGGGCTCATAGGTGGAGCAGATGGCCTGCTTTACCTAACTGGAAATAGAAGCCTTGGAGGCAGCTTCTCCCTTGCAAGGGCCTCAAACACAAACAGCCGATCTGACCTCTGAAAAGACTCCGTCCCTTTAAGATATCTATGCAAAACCCTGCATAGATCAAGTAGGTGCAACTGGCGGTCTTCCTTGGAGTCCCCAAGCCTGGGAAAAGCCAGTAACGAGACCGTCTGATTCAGATGAAAATGGGATATCACTTTAGTAAGAAAGGAGTGAACGGAAAGAAGTAAAAAGGGCTCCCAGCAGGAAAGAGCCTGCAGCTCTGAAATTCACCTTGCCGAGCAAAGTGCCACTAAAATGGTGGACTTCAATGTGAGATTCTTAAAAGGTGCCCAGGCAAGGGGCTCGAACGGTTCATCTGTGAGAACCAACAAAATCTCGCTAAGGGGCTTTACATACCACCCTAAGGAACTGCACCACATCTGGGTGCACGGCCAAGGAGCACCCCTGCATGCACTCCCTGTTACAAATGATAGCCACCACTTGAACTTTGAGAGAGTTGAGTACCAAGCCCTTCTCGAGGCCCCACTGGAGTAACAGCAAGATATCAGAAAGAGGGCAAGCCAACGGCTGGATGCTGTAGGAGACACACCAATCCTCAAACACCCACCAGATTCACCCATAGACTGTGATAGTGGAGGGCTTCGGAACTTTCAACATGGTATCAATGACCATTGCGGCACCTCAACTGTGCCCTTTCAAGAGCAAGGTCATAAGTGAGAACTGATTCACCTGAGGTATCAGTACGGGACTCTGCGACAGCAGATTGATTTTGTCTGAGAGCCTCCAGGGATGAGCTATCAGCAAGCATGTGAGATCTGCATACCATGGCCTCCATGGCCAGTCTGGTGTGATGAGAGTCACTGGGCCATCGTGAACCTCTATCCGCTGCAGCAGTCTGCACCCGATCAGCACCCACGATGGGAAGACAAAGCAGCCCCTCTGATGGCCAAATATGAGCCAGAGCATCGAGGCCTTCGGGCATGTGCTCGTAGCACCTGCTGAAGAACCGGCTCGACTTGGCGTTGGGCCCCGTGGCCATGAGATCCATGACCAGTACTCCCCAATGCATCGTGATGTCATGAAACACTGTCGCATTCAGCTCCTACACATCCGGATCCAACCGATGCCGGCTGAGAAAATCCATCTGGATGTTGTCTTTTCCTGCTACGTGTGCCATCAAGAGGGCTGTCAGGTTCTCCTCTGCCCAGAGCAGGACAGACTGGCTCTCTTCCAGCAGGAATGCACTGCCCATGCCACCTTGCCGGTTGATGTAAGTTATCATGGTTGCATTGTCTAAACAGACCCGTACTGCCCTCTGCAATGTCCAGGGGCGAAAGAATGGTAGAGCCAGGAACACTGCCTGCATCTCTAGGTGGTTTGTGGACCATGACCTTTCCTCTGGGGTCCATAGCCCATGCATCACCTGTGACAGACAATGCTGGCCCCACCCTGAGATTGATGTTCATTGTTATCAGGACCCATTGTGGTTGTTCCGGTGGCACCCCTGCTTGACTGCAAACACCGAGTCATACTCTCCCTTATGTTTTCTGCATACTGCAACTGTTGAGACACCGGTTGGTTCTATGGGGACCAACAAGACAGAAGCACCTGCTGCAATGGCCACATGTGGGCCTGGGCCCATGGTACGAAGTCCAAAGTTGCCGTTATGGACCCCAACAGTTGGAGATAGATCCATGCTGTTGGTGCCTCCATATGCAGGAATCACCTCACGGAAACCATTCCTGCTTGTGTATTGAACTGTGCTCCCAGGTAGATCAGCCTCTGGATGGGCTGTAATTGGCTTTTGGCCAGGTTAACAACCCAGCCCAGACTCTATAAAAACTCCACAATCTGACTTGTAGCAGACAGCCTTGGCCTCTGACCTCGCCCGGATAAGCCAGTTGTCCAAATAAGAATGCCCCAGGATGCCTTTCTTCCGCAATGCTGCTGCCACCACCACCATCACCTTGGTGAATAGGAGTGGTAGCCAGGCTGAAAGGTGGTGCTCTGAACTGAAAGTGGCCCATAGATACTGCAAAGTGCAGGTAGTGCTGATGATCCTGCTGGATGAGTATATGCAGATATGCCTCCGTGAGATCCAGAGGGGACAGAAACTCGCCCTTTCGTAACGCTAGTATGACCGACCACAAGGTCTCCATGTGGAAGTGCGGGACGCATAGGGCCCGATAAAGTGCTTGAGATTGAGTATGGACCTGATGGCCCCTTCCTTTTTGGGCACAATGAAATAGATAGAGTAACGACCCATTCCCCACTGTTGCGGGGGTACCGGCACCACGGCCTCCAAGCACAAGAGACACTGTAAAGTGTCCCCGACCGCTCTTGCCTTCTCTGGAGCCTTGCAGAGAGAAAGCACAAAGGCCTTGGAAAGGTGTCTGTTAAACTACAATGCATACCCCTCCTGAATTCTCTAGAACCCATTGGTTGGTTTTAATCCTGTCCCAGAATGAGTAAAATTGTTATAACCAACTGTCTTTCTCCTTCTCCATCTGTGTTCCCCTAAATTCATTGGAACTTTTTGGCTGAGGCCAGGGGGATAGCAAAATACCTCTGACTGGATCCACAGGAACCCCAAAAGGGCTGTCCCATGCTCCATAGCACCCCATTGATAGGGAACGAACTGGCTGCTGCAGAACCTCCAAAAATCTCTGGGCTGCCCACACTGAGAAGCTCCCTGCTTTTGTCCCTTAGGTTTATCCTTTGGCAGAAGGCCCCCTTTCAAATCACCTCTTCACTATCTTATCCAGCACCTCCCCAAAGAGTAACCTACCATTAAAAGGAAGCTTACTGAGCCTGAACTTGGAGGAGACTCAGCTGATCAGTTGCAGAGCCAAAGAAAACATCTGGCCTCTATGACAGAAGCCATCATCTTAAAAGCTACATGGACCAAATCATAAAAGGCATCCACCATCTATGCTTGGGCCATCCATCACCTGGTATTCTGGAACATATGGAGCTAAAGCCTGAAGCCAACGGATGGAGACCGTGGACACAAGCCCACAGATGGATGCCTGCAGTGCCAGGGCACCGGAGTCAAAAGCCTGCTTGAGAAGAGACTCCGACCTTCGGTCCTAGAGATCCTTAAACGCTGTGCCCTCTTCCACAGGAGAGACCAAGGCATCTACAAGAGCTCCCATTCCTCCTGTGGAATAGGATATAGGTGCGCCATCGACCTACTGCCTCTGAAAGTCACCTTCAGAAGCTCCTGTTTGGACTCTATCATCTTTTTGATTACCTGGTGCACCGTGAAACATACTTGTGCCTCCTTGAATCCACGCAGCAAGGGTCCTCCAAGGGTTCCTCTGCTGGTGCTGGCAGGGAGATAATATTTAAAGCTAACAGGGAATGACCAATCAGCGCCAAGACTTTTTCCCTGTGGAATATCCAGAAGATATTGGGATCCTCCCCTGGAGGTATCTCTCCTTCCTCTAACTCTGGGGCCAGTGGTTCACCCCAGAGGTCCAGGGGACCTGCCTCAGGCTCTTCTGAGGATTGAGGAGAGGCTTGCCCCAGCCAGGGGTCCAGCTCCCCCTTGCTCCTTTTCTCCAAAGGTGCCCCCTCTATAGGGTCCCCTTCAGTCAATGACTCCTCAGCCAGGAGAGCAGGAATTTTCATATGAGCAGCAGAAGCAATAGCTAGTTTCCTCTTGAGACAATAAGCTTTATGGAGGGAGAGAATGAAATGCGGTGAAAAAATAGAGTCCTGCGTATCAGAGAAACCCAGAGATTCTGACTGTGGTGCTGAAATAGCTGCCACCGATGATTTAACTTTCACCCTGCTTTTCCCATGCTTTTTCTTTCCCTTCAGGGAAATGGCCAACTGAGAAAATGGCCGCGGTTCCTGCCAAAACTGTACGAATCACAGGTCCCGGGGAATCATCTGTGGGAAACTCTGCCTCCAAATCCATGCTCACCGTGAACTAGAACTGCTGCAAACTTCTGCCTTGACGCAGGCAAATCCTGTAAAACCCTGCCAGAGTCAGACTGCGACTGCCTGCACACTGTATGCAGGCTGGTAATGACTACAGCATGCATGCTGTGCTGCAGAGAGAAAGAAGAGTACCTGATCCCCCCAGCTGTGAACCGCCTGAGGGGAAGGACATGGATCTCACTGTGCAGCAGTCGATTGCACCACACTAACCATCTGCAGGACAAAAACTAAAATCCCAATCATATGAATCAGCAGTGCTAGAAGTCACTCACCGCTCTCCCTGCTTAAAGGACCAGCGTCGAAGTACAGCTTCTCTGAGGGCAAAGGGAACTCAGGCAACCTGTTGCTAACTGGTGCATGAGTTTCCCGCTAGGGGGAAAAGGGACCTGGGGCTCCCAGGTATTTAACCCCAGGTTAGTCAGATGAGTAGAGATATGGGCAGGCCCTGCCCCACTGCCCACATTCACTCACGTACCCTAAGACTGTAGGGAGAGTATCCCAGCCATCTCAACGTCTGCTCTCTCAATGCCTGCAATAGCAGCTTCTGTCTTTTGAATCACTTTTTTATCTTTTTTTTTCCAGGAAAAGTTTCCTTCAGGGAGTCCGCTATGCATCAGCTCTTCACTCAGCTTCTGAGAACTGAGAGACTGGAGTCCGGAGCCGAAGAGGGAGCTCTTGTACTGCTACATCAGAAGTCTGACATGCTTAGTTCTCAGCTGCTGGTGAATGGTGGAAACCCATACGTAACTGGACTGGCCTGGAGGAATAATTAGGGATGAGTGTTAAAAGTGGTGCACTTTAGTAACTAGAACTGTGAGTGACAAGTGGAGAATATAAGATTATATCATAGTTTCTAAGTGATAACTGTTGTATATCCAAACAACGAACAACTAGGGGAACTGGATGGGACCACTAGTGAAAATTAAAACCATTAATGAGCCTTAGGGTGCAAGTAACCAAAGAGATGTTTCTTTTCAAAGAACATTAAAACAGAAGTAAATAGTGTCGGAGCCAGATGACAGTACACAAACAAAAGTAGTAGTATATAGCATATGAAGGCTCAGGCAGTGTACATCACCGATCATGAACAAGCTGCTCAAAAGAAGTTCCAAATAAATGCAGTAGAGCTTAACACAAATCTAAAACGGAAGTACAAACAGGCTTCCATTCCGTTTTGAACATAAAAATAAGGAAAACCTTATTTGTAATAAATAATTATGAAACATTGTAAAAAGAGCCCTTGGGTAAAAACATGAAGTTACATTCCATCTTGAGGGTCCATAATCAGTTAAGGAATGGTGGCATCAGCAAATCATAATTCTGCTGACCTTATCTTACACTATGAAATAAAAACTATCCGATTACTCCATATGTCAATCTGAATTCGAACAGGCTTATCTGATCTGAACAATAAAATGTTTCAAAGAACAAAGTTGCCGATACCGTCTTTTTGGAGAACGTTGTGAGATCATTACATATAATAAATAGTGCCATGCACTACAAATGTGCCACAGGACATGGAGTTTTTATTTCATAGTATAAGATAGGGTCAGCAGGCTTTTACCCAAGGGCTCAGTTTACAAAGTGCTTTAGTACGTACTGATTTTTATATCAATATAGTACCACCTTTGTACCTCCTTATCTCTCTTCCTATGCTTGTTTTTTTTTTATATATGGTGTCATGTTTATTTACTTGTATCCACTTACACTCTGCTTTATGCTCTATGATTTTAATCTTTTATAATATTTTGTATTGTGTTGTATTTATATATATTTATATATATTTATTTGTTTAATCAATTTATCATTATAATTGTTATACATGATTTAATATTTGCCTGTTTTTAATTGTTTTTATCTTTTGAAGATGTATACCCCGTGAAAAAGGCAACAGCTGAAACACGTAGGGTTTTTTTCATAATAAAGGCACTTGTGACCTCCACACGCCACTCGCCCCTTGTGGTTTCTTTGTTACGTACTGTGAGTGCGTTTTGTGGTTTCTTCCTCAGTAACTCCATTTGCCATAGTTGGCTAGCCAGGAATGCCGTGGTTGTGGAAAGCTTCTCCTCTTTTGTTCCTCAAAACAAAAGACATACAAAAAAAAAATCCTAGACTGTCAGGCTCTGACTAACTTCTCAAGAATCTCTCTCGAGCCCGGCAGAATTAAGCCCTTTATTCCAATAGAATGAATGCTACCCCATGGCTAGGCCAAGAACCCCTTAAGTGGTAGCCTAGGTCTTTAATCCATGGTGAGGCTGACAAGCATCCCACTGCTGCCATAATAAGAAATAGTATGAGTGAAGGGCTGGGTCCCAGAACTTGAGGTGAATCACCTTGTGATAACAAGCATGATGGGTCCAGATTATGAACACACAGCACTCTGTTCAAGAACAGAGACACATGCTGTGCCTGGCTAACCTTTGCAGGCTTGAGAAGAATAAAGGCTCACTATTACACATAAAGGGCGGTAATCTAAATAGTTAATGCACGTATGTGGCCGTATTTGCACACAAATGACCTCTTAGAAAATGCCAAGTGCTGTAAAACTACGTGCTTTGACCAGGACCGTACCGAGCCCTGTGCAAGCAGTGTGGCCGCACAGGGCGCAAAGACTTAAGGGGCGCATTTCGGCTCTCTGCTGTTGCCTGCCGCCACCACTTTAGCGGCGGCAGGCAGCGGCAAAAAGACGAAATGCGCCCCTTAAGTCTTCTCGCCGGCACACTAAGCAGGTCTGGTCTCTCGGGTCCAGACCTGCTTAGTGTGCCGGCGAGTTGCACATCGGGTGCGCACCTCTTCTCTCCTGCCCCCATAAAGTGGCTAGATGAAGGTACGGGAGGGGGGGCGCATGCCCGATGTGCAACTCTCACAGGGCGCTTTTCACCCTGGCTTTGTTATCAGGGTGCATACTTTTCTGGTGGGGTGCACATGGACAGAATTTGGGTGGAGCATGCAAGTAGTACTCCTTTTGGCTCACCTAGTTTTAGCCGCAGATGTTAACCTGGTAGTGGTGCAATATCGCCACTATCCGATTAGCCTCGGCGGCTCTGGGGCGACCGCAGGTAGCTGTAAACCATGTAAATGCCTTTCAAATATCAGGCCAATTGTTTTTGAGTAACATTTTTTTTCTGTATGATATTTTAAATTAAGTATCACAAAAAAGTGCAGAATTCTAACAAGAGTAAAGTAGGCACATGGATTATAAAATATAAAATATTATGATTGATGCATGCACAGCACTTGGGCTAGTGTAAATATCCACACCTGCAAAGCAGGTGCACATTATGCTACTTACACCAGTATTTCATAAAGACTAGTAGGCACTAGCTTGTCTTTATGAAATAGCTTAAAATAGGTAAGCATCTACCCATGAATCCCCATTATAAAATTACCCTCATAGGGTGCCTAGCTTAAGGTAGCCAAAGCACGTCTATTTTGTAAAGACAAAGAAGTGCCTACTAATTTCAGTGATAGAGATTACACTTTAAATTTAGGCGCAGACCTTTACATCTGATCTGTAACAGGATTAAATGAACACATATAGAGTTTGCATGTATGCACTAGATTAAGGTATTTTATAATCAACGTGTATACTTGTGAACTGTGCCTGCACTCCACCCAGATCGTACTCCTGACTGTGCCTAACAGTGCCCATGTCAACATGCATATTTCTACACCAGATGGTATTTTGTAAAAGGCCTTTCATATGCATATGTAGCCACAAATGTGTGTTAATTGCTTTATTTACTGTTCTTTGTACTAAAACACATTCTATGTAAAATAGTTCAAAACCTGTTCTATGTAAAATAGTTTCTAAACCCGTTCTATGTAAAATAATAGCATGCTATTATTAAACTTTGTTTACTTGTAAACCGCCACTGATCGCTGGAAGTGGCGGTATAGAAGAGATGTATAAATAAATAAATAAATAAATAAATAAATAAAATTGCCTCTAAACAGTCCTGGCATAATCCCTTGTGGCTTCCTCATTCCCTCACTCTCTGCCTGGGTTCTAACAATTCTCCAACCTAACCCCCTTAGGTAAGTTATTAAGGTAGGTTGGGGTTGTTGTGCCTCTTAAGGTGGACTGGGGATCTGTCCTATACAGTCCTTAGCAATTATGTTACAATCAAATACTTTTTTAATAATCTCGATAGTCTAGTAAGCACTTGCGACAAGGCTGTTTCTTGGCCTGGGAATTCTAGTGATTTTGCTATGAAGTGCATCTCTGAACAGAAGATGAAATAGAAGATGACAGTCTGATGAAAATTAAATGAACAAAAAATGACTTTATGTATGAAGGCCGAATGGAATTCCAGTTCCTGAAACCTGGCAGTGTGTGCAAATGATGCCACATTGACATGTTACATGCTACCCAGAAGCAAGTCTGGAGCTTGATTTCATTTTCAGTTTGGTTATGTTTGTCTTCTCCTATTCATGACATTTTATGTGATGTCTTCTCTCTAACATCAGAGTAAATGAGGTTCTTCGGCATTGGCGCCATCATCGACTATGCCTACTTGTAAATAACAGCATGTATATACCCCTTCCCTGGTAAAAGTGGTGCCAGCCTTGATTATGCGCTCCTTGTAAATAGCAGCATGTAGATACTCTCACACTGTGTAAAGATTTATATATACTCTGTAAATAGTTACCCCAGCGTTGTCCAAGTTATAGTAACTGTTCTCTGTAAATACAGAGCAGCTCTCTCTGCACTGTATACGATACTGTTGCATGTGAACCGCACTGATATCAAATAGCGTGGTATAGAAGAGACATTAAATAAATAAATAAATAAATAAAAAGCAGTTTTGTTTGCTGCTTAACAGAGAAAAAATGCAATGTGTGCTGTTGGGTCAATGTTGACTCCTGGTGACTCAGCAGCCCCTGGGTTTTCTTGGAAAGGCGTGTCAAGAAGTAGATTGCCAGGTCTTTTTTTCAAGGCCATGGAGGGTAAAGTGACTTGCCCGATGCCAGCCTTTGGTTACCAGGCCACTGCTCTAACCGCTGCTCCTCCACTGCAAACATAGAAAAAGGATTGATGATATGTGAATCCTATTTCGTCTAGATAAAATTAACAAAGATGACCACTAGGGACCTTTACAGAGTGGCCATTATCTCGCTTGCCCAGGTTTCTTTGCTCAGTCCAGTGACTTGGATGAGCTAATGTGGCAAAGTACAGCATAAAACCCGAGTGCTGGTTGCTGTAAGTGAGAAGAACAATACATATTCAGTATGTGGGCCATTCCATTCATGCAAAAATTAACAGCGATGCAAACTCTCACAAGAGCAGATGTTAAATATGCAGGATATATGGAAGAAGAGATAAGAAGTGGAATACATGGTATGTCGAAAGTGATTTTGCATCTAACTAATGTGATACGCTTTCTGAACAAATCCTATTATTTTTCAGATATACAAGGAAACTTAAATTTGCTGAAATTGTATTTATTTAAGGATGCTTGAAACTTCTTAAAAATGGGATTGTCATACCTAATGGCTTGAAAAGTAGAAAATATATAAATCTTCTCCAGTAGAGCAGCGTGATTGCCATGTTAATTTGGATGTGTAAATGTAGTCTACTTCCTGGGTATACCTTTTAAACAGGGAGGTCGTATGATACTAGGGCTAAGTCCCATGGATATCCTACAAACCGTGACATGGATTTTACAGTGGTGGGAGGGAAGGATTTTCCTCTTCATAAAACACTTAAATCTGTTAGTCATATCTGGAGAATGTTCCTCCAAGCAAATGGTAACAATTTTTCGCTTTGCCCGATGCCTCATCTTGCCACTTCCTTTTCATGTTCTCGATGTTCCTGTTTTGGTGGTATATGTCATTGAACTTTACATAGATGTCATTCCAGAGGCACTGTTTGTAGTGGTTACAGGCCTGTGCACCCATGGGGTAAACAGAATACGATATTTCACCAGTATGTCCCTTATCAGCATCTCTACTTTCCCCAGGCAGAAATTATCTTTGTGGGATGATTTTTTTAGCCTTTGGTGTCATAATGCTAGAACTGTAGCAGTCATTGTGTGAAAGCATTCTAAAATGGGGTTTGCAAACATGCGAGTTCACATTTCAAGACATGTAAGTGGGTGGGTCCAGGATGTGCAGGCTTTAAATATCCCTACATCCAAAACGGCCCATTCCTGTAACCATTCATGTTGGATAGATGCCTGCAGGCCAGATTCCAGAGCCATTCACATGCATGTCCTCAATGTTTGCTGGTATGTCAAAGCCAGGTATGGCCTTTACTGCTCCTGGGGGTCACTGCATGCATCCCACAGCCATTTCTCTTGCAGTTGCAGATCCCTGTGGCATTCTGGATGCCACAGCCAGCTGCTCCTGTGTGTACAGGAATGTTCTTATGAGTGGGTGTGGCAGAACAGTTATCTGATATGTATCTGGGATTGTTGGAGGTATGTTGTGTTTTGTAAATATGTCATGCTATTGTCTCACTCAAGGCACCTTTTATAATCTGCCTTCTGTATTCCTCAACTTTCTCTTGATGGCAGCTATGGGAAGGATGGCTGGTGAGATCTTCTGGGACTGTTGGAGGCCCTGATAGGGCATAATGCGTTGATATGACAAATGTCTGTAAGGTTACCTGTTTAGACTTCTCAGACTGTGAGAGAGACACACATGTCACTTTTGCTCATAGATGTGATGACTATCACATGGGATGGACCTTCATGTTGGATATAGCACCATATATGTCACCAGGACAACATGGACAAACATCCATTGTCATCTCTAGGGTTCAGCATTTGATGGTGGCTCTGTGTCTGACACTTATTCCAACAGTTCATATTTCAATGCAGTTCCATGTGTACTAGGTAGTGGTGCTTGGCTTTATTTGGATTAGTGTGTATATCCTTATGACTTGTTCTAAATTGCCATTTATCTGGGGTACCTGTGCATAAAGACAGTATGCAGCTTTGTAGGCCTTATCTGTTGATAGGGCCATTGTAGAGTTGATTATTTTGTTCTCATATATTGTCCCATGCCCGGGCCCAGCATGCACTACATGGGAAGGAAAGGCGTCCTAGATGCAGTACCTGCTTCAAAGTTCCTTGTGCTCTGCTGCTAACAACCAGCCTATCAATCCCTTGGGACCATTTTAACACAGTCCCTGATGAAATTGGCTTTCTTCCTTTTATCCTCTCTATGTTTAACTCTAGTCTTTCTACTGGGTCTTTCCCTAAATCCTGGAAACATGCTCTGATTCGCCCCATTCTTAAAAACACCTCGCTTGATCCTTTGGTACCCGCTCACTATCGTCCTATTTCAAATTTTCCTTTTCTATCTAAACTCTTGGAGAAATTTGTCTTTGCTCAGCTTTCCCATCACCTTGATACTACTAACTTCCTTCACCCCCGCCAATCTGGGTTTCGTCCGGGCCACAGTGTTGAAACTATTCTCTTGGCCTTCACAAATGCACTGCATGTTGCACATGATCGTGGTGACATTTCGGTGGCGGTTGCTCTAGATCTATCGGCTGCTTTCGACTTGGTTGATCACTCTCTCCTCCTTCACCGTTTGCGGGATGCAGGTCTCTGCAGCACTGTGCTCCATTGGTTCCACTCTTTCCTCTCCTCCAGATCCTGTGCAGTTCTTTCATCTTCCCCCTCCTCTCCCCCTTCTGCTCCTCACACTCTTCCCTGTGGGGTTCCTCAGGGCTCTGTTCTTGCCCCCCTCCTTTTTAACCTCTTCTTAGCCCCTCTTGCATCCCTGATTCAGCAGTTTGGTATCTCTACTTTTTTCTATGCGGACGACATTCTCTTGCTCCACCACACTTCCCCCTCCTGCCCTGATCTCTCGGCTCTAGACTCCTGTCTTGCTGCTGTCGCAGATTGGTTGACAGCTAACTGCCTCCACTTGAATCTTGCTAAAACTATTGCTATCTGGTTCTCTCACGGTGGCTCCTCCCCTTCTCTGGCTCCTTCTTTCTCTGGCTCTCCTGTACCCTTGGTCTCCACCTTCCGGTACCATGGTGTGCACTTTGACTCCGACTTGTCTTTTCGTTCCCATATTTCTCACGTTACTAAATCGTCTTTCTTCTTTCTTCATCAAATTCGCTCTATTCGTCCTTTTCTTTCCCCCTCAGCTCTGGTCACCCTGGTTTTGGCTTTAGTTATGTCTCGGGTGGACTTTGCCAACTCCCTTTTTATCGATCTCCCAAAATGTCAACTTACCCGACTCCGACGGATTCAGAACACTGCTGCACGCCTGGTCACATGCTCTTCTCCCCGGGATCACTTAACTCCTTTACTCTTCCATCTTCACTGGTTGCCTATCCCTTTTAGGGCCACTTTCAAGCTTCTGATTCTGACTCATAAAGCCTTCCATACTAGCACTCTCCAATACTTAACGGATCTCCTCTTTTTCCACTCTCCCATACACACTCCCCGCTCTTTTCATCTCAACCGCCTCACCCTCCCACCACCCTCTCGCGCTCACCTGCAGTCTACCCGCTCCTCTGCCTTCTTTTTTGCCGCTCCCGCCCTCTGGAATGCTCTTCCCCCCTCCCTCCGCCTCGAACCGCAGTTTACTAACTTCAAACAACAGCTAAAAACCCACCTGTTCTCCTTAGCCTTCGATGTTCCCTCCCCTTTTGTCTGATCACCTCTCCTCCCTCCTTTTGGTTTCCCCTGGCCTACCCCCTATCTATGTTTTTGTCTTGTCTTCTTGATCTTTCTGCTGTCCTGTCAAACATTGTAAATTTCTTTTCCTTTTCGTTGGCCTTGGCCTTCTTTTATTGAATTTTAATTGTACACCGCTTTGGTTCCAGTGAAAGGCAGTTTTTATCAAATATAATAAACATAAACATAAACATAGACCAGCTCTGCCACTCTAATAGTCCTCAGGCAGCAGCAAAACAGTCCATTAAACAAGTGAAAAACAAAGCAAACTATGGTTACTGTATAAATATTTATTTATTTATTTATTTATTTATTTATTTAATAGGTTTTATATACCGGCTTTCTACAATTCAAGACGGTTTACAAGGAACACAACAGACAGTATATTTCAACTGAATACATTGTAACAATAAGGATCACAGTATAAATGATTAACAAGAAACTTACTCCTTGCGGAGGGTTAAGGACTATTTACATGGGGGCTTAAAGGGCTATTTACATGGAGGAATATATAAGAGGTTAGAGGGAGCTATGTAAGTAGGGAAAAGTGTTCCTGGAAGAGATGAGTTTTCAATTTCTTCCGGAATTTGGAATGATTGGGACAGTTCCGTAATTCGTATGGTAAGGCATTCCAGATAGAGGGGGCATAAAGGGAGAATGCACGATTACGAGTAGTTTGGCTACATGTTCTCTTAGATGTTGGGATGGATAGAAGGTTTTTTGTGATGGTGCGGCGTGTTCTTTTGTTATTGGAGTTGGATAGGAGCAAGGAGAGGCAAGGAGCTGACTCATTGGAAATGATTTTGTGAATGAGGGTGATTGCTTTGAATTTAACTCTGGACTGAACGGGGAGCCAATGTAGATCTTAGAGGATTGGTGTTATGTGTGAGAGCCTGGGGTTATTAGTGATGAGCCGAGCTATTGTGTTCTGTGCCATTTGGATGGGATTTAGGCAGTTCTTAGGAAGGCCATGATAGATGAGATTGCAGTAGTCGAGGGTTGGGATTGTGAGGGCCTGGCAGACAGTGCGAAAGGAGTCTGGGTTTAGGAGAGGTTGGAGGTTCCGAAGGGTATGTAGTTTTGCATATATTGTGATAGAGGTTTTTTTTATCTGTTCATGGAATGTAAGGTGCTGATCAAGAATAAGGCTGAGATATTTCACTTGATTTTTAATGGTGAGGGTGAATTCTCCAAGTGCAAGGTTAGTACGTGGGGTATAGGAAGCGTTGGTGAATACTTGAAGGGCTTCAGTTTTGGATTGGTTAATTATGAGGTTGTGATTTGAGAACCAGGTCTTCAGGTTTGCAATGCATTCAATTAGGTTTGGAAAATTAGGATTTGTTAAGTTGAAAGGGGTGAAACACATAATGTCGTCTGTGTATAATTGATAATTAATTCCATGATTTTGAAAAATATTGCAGACTGGTTGAAGGAATATGTTAAATAGTAGCGCAGATAGACTGGATCCTTGGGGAACTCCCTGTCTTAGGGTAAATGGGAGGGATATGTCATTCCCTATACGGACCTGTTGAGTTCTGTTTTCTAGGTAAGAGTGGAACCATTTTAGTGTTGTATCTCTCAGTCCTATTTCATAGAGCCTATCTAGAAGTTGGTGGTGGGGAAGGGAATCGAAAGCTGAGGATAAGTCGAGAAATATAAGCAGGCATCCTTGGGTAGGATCCTGGGTAAGTAGGTATAGTGAATCTAAGAGAGAAGCTAGGAGGGTTTCTACTCCATGATTCTTTTTGAAGCCATGTTGGAGTAGGTCAAGGGGAGAGTGCTCATCTAAGAAATTCTGGAGTTGGTTTTGGACTCGTTTTTCAGTTATCTTAGCAAGAAAGGGGATACTGGAGATAGGTCTGTAGGAGGTAGGTGAGGTAGGGTCAAGTTTTGATCCTTTTAGGATGGGGCGGATAGAAGCACATTTTAGGGGTGCTGGCATGGAGCCAGTCTGGAGGGAGGACTGTACAATGTGGAGTATGTAAGGGCTAACGGTGCTATGAGTAGTCTTGAGCCAGGATACAGGGCAAGGGTCCAGGGCGGAAGTTGAGGCATTTAGTTCTTTAATGGTATTGGATATGTTTTTCACAGTGAGGGGTTCAAAGTCATTCCAGGTAATTGAGGGAGTGAGAGTGTGAGGTCGGACACTGTGGTCATGTATTGGTTGGGAGTTAGTAGTAGAGGGGGGTGGGGGGAATTTTGAGGTAAGGTGGTTGGCTATAGTTTGGGCAGTTATCTTTGGAGTCAAGTCCTGGTGTTGGGGTTCCATTATTAAGGATTTAGCGATGGAGAAGAGTTCTCTTGGTTTATTAAGAGAATGTTGGATCATATTTTCGTTGTATTCTCTTTTATGTTTTAGAGTTTCAGAACAGTAAGATTGGAGTTTGCTTTTGTAGATCTCATGTATGTTAGGGTTAAGAGAGCATCTCCACTGACGTTCTAGGCATCTGAGTTCTCTTTTTAGGTCTCTTAGTTTTGTAGAGTACCAGGGAGCTTTTCTGCGTTGGTTTTGGGGAGGTTGTTTAGGTGGTAAAAGGGCAGCAGAGGAGAGAATGTCGTTCCATTCATCGATGTGAGGGTCAAGGTTCCGGTGTTTGCTATTGAGTAGGTCTAAGGATGGTATTATTTGCTCAAGGAAGGTAGCAGCATTGAATTGTTTGAATTTGTGGGTATGTTGGGATGGGGTTATTTGAAGTTTTTTATGTGAGGAATGGGGGATTGAAAAGAGGATGAGGGCGTGATCTGACCAGGGAATAGGTTGAATAGTGTGTAAGATCTGTTTGGAGGGTAGTGTTTGCTGTGGGATAAATATTAGGTCAAGGATATTGCCCTTGGAGTGTGTGGGTATATCTAGGATTTGGGTAAAGTGGAGGGCCTCCATTGCTTGGAGAAATGAAGAGGACTGCTTTGAGGTTGTTGAGTGTAGGTTTAAGTCTCCTAGGATTATGAGTGGGCGTGAGATGAGTTGGGGGGAGCAGGCTGTCTCAAGTATCGTAGAGAGATCAGTTGAGTCAGCTTTGAGTGCCCTATAGATGAGGTGCAGAGAAAGGGTAGGACTAGAGACTCTAATGGAGTCCATACCAGAGGTGGAGACGGATTTGACTGTGGAGAGGTTTAGGTTAGCTCTTGAAATAATAGCAACACCTCCGCCTCTGCTGGATATTCGTTGCAGACATTGATTGAATACATATTTGGACATAACTGGTTTAGTAGGACGGAGTCAGATTCATGGAACCAGGTTTCTGTAAGACAAAGGATGTCCACGTTGTGGTCAAATATAAGATCAGTAATTAAAGGGATTTTATTCCTGGCCGAGCGGACGTTGATTAGGGCACATTTGAGGGGAGGGTGGAGGTTGTCAGAGGGAGTGTTGGGGATGTGGTTGGAGTTTGTATGGAGCAGTTTGAGCTTGCAGGTCCGAGTGTGGAAGCTGGTATGATTGTGGAGTGGGGGGGAGGATTATATGTTAGAGTATCTAAGGGAGTGGATTATAGGGATTGGGGTATTATAGTTTACTATTAGAGCATGTGAGAGGAGGAGAGAAGTGATGTGTAGTGTGAGGAGACTGGCCCACAGGGTAGGAGGATGAAATATGGTTAGTTCCATTTTAGGTAATTTAGGTGGATGGTGAGAGGAGAAAACTTAGGGCAGAAGGAGGAAGGTGAGGGCTAGTGTATGTTAGAGATAGGACTAGGGGGGAACTTTGTATGATGATTTAGAGTATTAAGCAGTTGCTGAGGTGGGAGGAAGGGTATGAGAAGGTTTTGCATCTAGTTTGCATAAAAATGGTAACAGACAATAATGGTAGCAGACAGTAGTGGTAACATCTAGTAAGCATAAAAATGGTAACAGAGAGATGTAATTGCAATTTGTCTGACATGACAGGGAGAATTGTAGTGAGTACCTTTTTTTAAGAGCTGCTTAAGTTCAGGTCTTGAGATCTTCTGAGGTTCCCAGTAAGTGTCTGATCAGTGTTGAGGTTTCTGTCATGTTGCACATGAGGTTGTGGAGTGTTTAGGAGTTGGGCTGGCTTGCAGGTGTCCTTTGTTTTCGGTCCACGCCTAAGGGCCAAACCAAAGGGCCCTCTGGTGAGGCCCTCAGGAGCGGGCCTGCAAGGTGCGGGTGTGCCGGATGGCGCTCCTTTTAAGGTGCCTGCCTCTGTCCCGATTGGGCAGCCGAGCGGCAGCGGGAAAAACTGCTGGTCGCCGGTCTGAAGCAGCCCCAGCTGCTCGATCTCCGCCTGAGAGAGCTGCTGCGGGCTGAGCTGGGCTGCGAGAGGACCCTCAGCACCGGATGGCGCTCCTTTTAAGGTGCCTGCCTCTGCCCCAATTGGGCAGCCGAGCGGCGGCGGGAAAAACTGCTGGTCGCCGGTCTGAAGCAGCCCCAGCTGCTCGATCTCCGCCTGAGAGAGCTGCTGCGGGCTGAGCTGGGCTGCGAGAAGACCCTCAGCACCGGATGGAGCTCCTTTTAAGGTGCCTGCCTCTGCCCCGATTGGGCAGCCTAGCGGCGGCGGGAAAAACTGCTGGTCGCTGGTCTGAAGCAGCCCCAGCTGCTCGATCTCCGCCTGAGAGAGCTGCTGCGGGCTGAGCTGGGCTACGAGAGGACCATCAGCACCGGATGGCGCTCCTTTTAAGGTGCCTGCCTCTGCCCCGATTGGGTAGCTGAGCGGCGGCGGGAAAAACTGCTGGTCGCCGGTCTGAAGCAGCCCCAGCTGCTCGATCTCTGCCTGAGAGAGCTGCTGCGGGCTAGTAGTAGTCTCTATAGTAACAAGCAAAGCCTCAAATTGAGCCTATCTGGGTTTTCCTCCCAATCCACTGCCCAGAATTAGTCGGACACACCTTTCTGGATCCCACACAGTATGACCAAGCTCTCACTGGCTCAGCCCCATCAAGAGGGCTTCTTGCTGATATCTCTTCAGCTATTAGCAGTCCATAGCATCCAAGACAGTTCATCAATAGTTCAGTCCATTCCACTGTTTCAAACCACTATTTTAAACCTGGACAGACCCTTACTGCTCAATGGCTGGACTAGGGTTGAAGAAACCATCTGCCACACCTCCCCTAGGCATTCCTAGGCCCAGTCCAAATCTACCATAAGGTAATTCAGGAAATTCACACACGTGAAGGTTGAGCTTCCTGATACTCCATGTCCTCAAGTCTACAGTCCTAGGGTTCAGCTTGTCCTTGCTCCATAGGTTCTGGTATTTACGGAATTATGGTGAGCTTGTGGGGCCGACTCCCAGCTAGAGGAGCCCCCCATGGTGTTTGGGAAGCTGCTTTATATCCTCCTTTTCTTATCAGCGAGGAATATCATCTCCACCCTCTTCCTCAGGTATTCTCTCCATAATTGTATCACCTGAGCTTTTCTGTGACAAGGCCTTCAGATTCCTAAATCAAGGGTTTCTTGAACCTGTAGTACCTGACCCTGTCACAATATGTAGGCCATGGTTCATGGTGTGCACTGATGCCAGCTGAGAGTGCATCTCACAAACCTACAATCATTCCCACCCTTCTCTGATTTGTGGCATTCAGCCTCTGACTACTGCTCTATGAGATGTGAGAGCCCTGGTCTGAGTATGTTTGCAGGATTCTCAAGTAGGGTTCTGCCATGTGAATGTTAGTGTCATCTGGTATTCTTGTATCTCCAGGAACAAGCAGGAATGAGTCTTCACATATGGGTACGTCGGTACCGACGGAGCCTGCACGGGAATGCTGCCCAGCTTTCAATTAGAAAGCTTTTGGCAGCATCCCTCGCGCCTGCGCAGTGACTTCCCGCCTTCTCCACAGCCTCTCTTCAGTTTTCGTTTTTCCGCGGAGCAGACAGGACGTCCTCCTGTCACCGCAGAAACTTTTCTCTTTAATTGCTTTAATTATTTTAATTTTTTTGTTTTCTTGTGGTCGCGGCTGTTTCTCCCGCTACCACCGGTACCGCCGGTGGTTTTTAGGCTAAAATCTGTAAAACTTTTCTTCAGTTTTTTTTGCCTTAACTCTTAGGCCTACTAGGCCTTTTTCATTATGGAGCCTTCTTTTCCTAAAAAGTGCTTCCGCTGTGGAAACACCTGTTTCTTTTTAGACACCAATAGTTGGTGTCTCAACTGTGTGGGTCCTGACCCTTTTTCCCCTGACTTGTCAGGAGATAATTTTGTGAGACAACCTTCAGTATTTAGGGTTTCCCTCGATACCGTTTTTTCTTCGGCATTGAGGGTACCCGGTTTCTCTACTTCACAGGATCAGGTAACCCCAAAACAGTCTGTTAAGACTAGTCAATGCTTGAGTGGTATGTCCCATGCCCAGCATGGTGACGGCTCCGGCCTTACCCTCAAGAATCCATTGGCATTACCCCTGCGGGAGTCTTCGGGCTCCAAAGCGTTAAAGGGGTTTCAGGATGTTCCTGGGGCTCACCCCTCACAGAACATACCTGAGCCATGCGCGGGGGTGGTATCCGCTTCGAGCGGTACCGAGCCTCCGGCATCGGCACCGGTGTCGAGCACTCCACCAGGGATCGTCATCGGGCATCCTCGGTACCTTTGGGACCGATCGATACGCACCGCATTGACTTCCCCCAGCCATGCTTCGGGACGGTACCGACGTCGATCGGTTCCGATACCCTAGCATCGGCATCGTCATGGACCTCGGTACCGTCGATATCGATCGATGTCACCCAGGCTGCCTTAGTGGTATCGGCATCGCTGATACTACCACTGGCGTCGGAACTGTCGAGACATGCATCACTAGTCTCGCTCTCTTCGATGCCGAGTCTTGAGTCGATATCGAGTCTCAAGGGCTGCGTCCCGACGCGTCCCGGAACCGACTCCGGTCGTTTCCCCATAGGTAGTTCCGAAGATCTGAGCCATAACTCCCTCATGATCTCAGTACCACGACAGCAGTTCCCGATGACTACTTCACCTGCTAGTCCTTTATCACTAGCACGGTTGTTGCCTGTTCTTGCACCGCTGCCTAGTTTGGAACCGATACCTGGCATTGCTGCAGTACCTTGTACGTCTTCTGATACTCAGGCTCTTTCTTTAGCCTCACCAGGAATACTTCCCATAGGAGATCAGTCTTTTCAGACTTTTCTCCTGGATATGGCAACCTTTCTTAATATTTCTATCCCTGGTTGTGATCCTACACATGGCTCACCGGCACAAAAGCAACGAATACAGTTTCCTTTACATCCTGCTCTGCAGGATCTCCTTCTTAAGGTATGGAAATCACCCTTACGACTTCCTCAAGTTTCTAATGATGTTGAGGTTAGGTACCGTGTACCACCCTCTCCAGGGTTCCAAAAACCTCAACTTTCTCATCGTTCCCTGGTAGTGGAATCAGCACTGAGGAAGGTTAAGAGCAAGAAGAAGCATTCTTCTTTTCCACCAGGTCGTTCTTCAAGAACACTTGATGCTTTTGGCCGTCAAGCCTTCCAAAACTCTATGCTGGCTTCCAGAGTTCTCTCATATATTTTTCACATGAGTCTAACGCTCCAGGAAGTCACAGAGAAATTGTCTCTTTTGACCCCTTTTTTACCAGAGCCCAAGGCTACTGATTATACCTTGCTCATCAATCACAGCTGGAATATATCCTGGTTTCTGTCTCGTGCTTCTATAGATTCTTTTGAGTCCATTAGCAGATCCTCTGCTATTGCCATTGCGGCACGTCACAGAGCCTGGCTTGAGGCTTCAGACTTGAGCAAATGGGCACAAACTATACTAGCTCATTCTCCTTGTACAGGAGAAGGTCTTTTTAATAAGGAGGCTTTACGTCAGGTTGCTCAATGCTCCCCTGACTCTTCTTCCACTAGAAACCATTCTAAGCCACCTCCTTCTTCAAATAGTAGGAAATGTCCTACCAAACCTTCTTTTCCTAAGAAAAGGAAGTTTCATTCCTCTCCTGCCCATCATTCGGCTGTACCTAAACAAGGGACGCCTCAGCCTAGTCTGAAGTCCTCCAGTTCTGGCCAGTCTCAACATCCCCAGCAACCATAGGTGCCTGGAATTGTAACTTACATATTAAAAGATTATTCACTGTGCTTTTCTTTTTCAGTGTACTAACCTGTCAAAAAAAAAAATTATTTTGTTCAGGTACTACACACTTCTCCTCTTCTTACTCTCCAGAAGAGCAGTTGCAACTATCACCTGATAGTTTCTTTCCCAACTGAACATTTTTCCTTCAGTTGACTTACCCCATGGGTACGTCCCCTCCAACTACTTGAGGGGACACTCTCTCTGCTGTTTCTGTCAACAGCTCTGCCTGCAGGAGTTGTAGTAATGGTATTACTGGGACTTTTCCAAGTTCCAGTCCCTTGTTAAAAATTTTTGTCTAGCCTCAGTAGTGATTCCAAACTATCTTGGATCCTCCTACTCGTTAGGCTTTCTCACATTATTCTAACCATCTCCTTTTCTAGGATATGGCAACATAACTGATTTTCAGTCAGTTTCTCTCATAGCTCTCCTGCACAATGCTCTCTGCAGTCTTCAGAGAAGCTTTCTACTATGAGGGCTTTGCTATAGAGCATTGTCTCTGAAGTTCCTCTATTATTAGAGAGAAACTTCTCAACCCTTCCTATGCCTGTGAGGGTTCTCCACACCCCCTCTAACCTGGGGTGTTCACACGAGATAGCAGTTCTTCTGCGTGAAAATCCAAGGCATCTACCATGTCAGTGTTCTGTAGAACTCCCTGCCTTGTTCCCTACAGATTCATATCTTCATCTGTTCTCACGCTAACATCACGGTTATCTCACTGGGTTGCTTTCCTGCATCCCTCAACCCACGAAAATAGATTCTCTATGCATCTCCCAAGTGGGCTCACCCTCTCGCAGAACGCAGATTCTTTTTCATTTACATTCCCCATGTACAATTATGGGGCTGGGTGGTAGACATGTATCTCAATCTGTTGTCTTGTATGTAGCATCTCCATATATGTCTACATACTTATATCATTTCTCTGGTGGTGCTAAACCATGCCCCACAAATTTCCATATATCTAGGTGTATCATCTATATATATATATACAGTCAAACCTCGGTTTTCGTTTGCCCCAGTTTTCGTTAGCTTCGGTTTTCGACGACTTTTTTTGGTTGCAATTTTGTCCTGGTTCTCGTACATCCGCTCGGTTTTCGTACTTATTTTTGCGATTGAGCTCTTTGCTTTCAGCGTTCCTTACTGTAATCAAGGAGTGAGAGTGTGGCTTCCGATGTTCCCTGCTGATTGGCAAACTTGAGGGATCTGTGTGTGTGCTGTCCGGTGAGGTGAGAAAAGTGCTGCTATTCTGCTGATGCTGAGAATTGCAGGCGGGGGAGAGAATCGGCGATCGGAGGTGTGTGATTGAAGTGCACGAGCTGTTCTGCTGATGCTGAGAATTGCAGGCGGGGGAGAGAATCGGCGATCGTAGGTGTGTGATTGAAGTGCACGAGCTGTTCTGCTGATGCTGAGAATTGCAGGCGGGGGAGAGAATCGGCGATCGGAGGTGTGTGATTGAAGTGCACGAGCTGTTCTGCTGATGCTGAGAATTGCAGGCGGGGGAGAGAATCGGTGATCGGAGGTGTGTGACAGAAGTGCACGAGCTGTTCTGCTGCTGAGAATCGGAGGCAGGGAGAGAGTCGTTCTGCTGCCTGGTTGAGACTTCGGGGCTCGTGCTGCTGCAGCCATTGCTACATGGCTCTGGAACGCATGCTCAGCTCTGGGTGTCTGGAACGGATTAATTGGATTTACATTATTTCTTATGGGAAATATTGCTTCGGTTTTCATACGTTTCGGTTTTAGTCAGACTTTTTTGAACGGATTAATCATGAAAACCGAGGTTTGACTGTATCTCCCTATATGTATGTGTTTGATGGGGGGCTTCTTAAGGGTTGGTCAATCTTATTCACTATCACCCTTACTGTCTATACTACATGATTTACCTCTTAGAGGTTTTAGACAGATTGTTGCCCCACGTCCCATACCAAATTATGATACAGGACCTGTCCAGCACCAACAACCACTTTGGTGCTAACATCTTCTATTTTTTCTTTATGTCCTTGAAGCATCCAGCTTCAATATTTTTCCTATCTCTCGCCAGCTAGGAAAAACAGTGTACTTCTTTATCTTCGAGTACACAACTGTTTTCCGTAGGAATAGGGGTTTTCCATCCCCCCTTTCCTGCCAGGACTGGGCTAGTTCTTCAACTCCGTCAGTCTTCTTCCTTTAGTCCTCAATGTTCATGTTGCCTAAAGAACTTTTCAGCTTTTCCCATAAAGCTTTCCATTGAAGACCAGACGTCTACTCCTACCCAGTTGACACCTGGATCATCTTCTACCTCCAAGTCTGGACCTTCATCCTCACTACTGAGAGGTCACCTGGACGATTCCGCCACTACTTATCCAGTAGACTCCATCATGCTTTCTACTTCCTACCATACAGTAGGTAAGCTGCATATTTTAAGTGTACATTAAATGTGTTTTAATGCTACGCATCATATCTACCAAGGACTCCTGTAGTCTGTAGAACATCTAGTCCTTGGCTATGCTGTTTCTTTCCTCACAGCTCCTTTATTGTCAACTCCTACCCTCCATCCCACATTGGATGCCGGGGATTCCTGGAGACAAAATGCGCCCCTGACCCGGGCACTTGCATTTTTATGGGATCTCCCCCTGGCATCTCCAGCTAGGGAGTCCCCATATGTGAAGACTCATTCCTGCTTGTTCCTGGAGATAGCACAGTTACTTACCTGTAACAGGTGATCTCTGGGAACAGCAGGAATTAGTCTTCACAACCCTCCCACCTCCCCTAGGAGTTGCATCTTTTTTATTTTTTCCCTTTTCTCTCCTCGCCTTTGTCTCAGCTCTGAAACTCAACTGAAGAGAGGCTGTGGAGAAGGCGGGAAGTCACTGCGCAGGCGCGAGGGATGCTGCCAAAAGCTTTCTAATTGAAAGCTGGGCAGCATTCCCGTGCAGGCTCCGTCGGTACCGACGTACCCATATGTGAAGACTAATTCCTGCTGTTCCCAGAGATCACCTGTTACAGGTAAGTAACTGTGCTTTACTGGAGAACAAATACAGTGGTGCTCATATTGGTAGGGTCTTGGACATCAACCCTGCTAGTTCTTATGTGGTGGTGAAAGCAAATGCTCCCCTGGGTGATATATGTCCTTCCATACACAAATGGCACTTTCCCAGGCTCTTTAGTATTGTGAGTACAGAGTATAAATGCTTTCAAACTGACACATATATTATCCCAAAAAATTTACAAATTTTAATTATAGAAGGAGACGTGGCATCCACACATAATTTGTCCTTAACTAGACCTTTTCCCCTTGTGTGCCAAGGGAATAAGGGCAGAGACACATGTCACCAGCTGACATACCGCCTCTGACACAGCATGCATTTCTGCCCTTATTCCCTCCAGGTATTCCACAATGAGGTCCTGGGACCAGGTGAGTGCACCAACCCCCTGTTGCATCTCCTGCTGTGTGGCCTGGAGATGCAACAGGACCTTGGGATCACCTGGTTCTGGAGGTACTTCATGATGGGGCATATGCTGCCGCAGTAAGAATGACCGTACTGCACCACCAATATAGCCTGGGATGATGCAGCATGTCTTTCTGTGCCATCTTCCCTACCTCTCCCCTTATACTTCATCCCCTGCCTCCACTCCCTACCTCCTACCCTCCCTCCCTCCTTCCACCCTCCTGCCCTTGTTTTCCATCCCCCTTCTCCTAGGATATAGAATGGGGTCTGCAGGCATGCCTGCAGCACAATGTCTATTTCACTAGATGCTGCTGAAGGCTCCGGTGTGTTAATGCACACTGGGTACATGTCCAACTCCTATGCAGCCTCTACCTCAATACTGCTGTCCACCACCTTGCCCTCTTCCTCCTCCTCCTTGAAAGTATCAATGATGAAGCAGCTGCTTCAGCTCAAGGAGTTCGTTGTCACATGAGTGGTTGCCTCCATTTCCTCTCTGGTGCCATGTTTATGTTTATGTTTAATAAAATTTGATTGACCGCCCTTCACAATAAAATCAGAGCGGTTTACAATACATAAAAAACAATAAAAACAGTAGGGCGCAAGGCCAGTAAAAGAAAAGGAAGTTACACTTTAAAAAAGAGAAAGACAAGGGGGTAAGAGAAGGTAGGAGGAGAGGAGTAGAACTATAGAGGGGGGGGGGAGGTGGGGAGGTTAAAGGCTAGGGAAAAGAGGTGGGTTTTTAGCTGCTGTTTAAATGCTGAGTGGGAGGGTTCTAATCGGATAGAAGAGGGCAGGGAATTCCACAGTGCGGGACCAATGAAGAAAAAAGCTGAAGATCGGGTGGATTGCAAGTGGGCGGCAGAAGGGGGGGGGGGGGGAAGGATGAGCCGGTTTAGGTGGAATGAACGGGGCGTATATCTGGGAGTGTGGAAGTGTGGTTAGGCCAGAGGCAATGGTGCTCCATTATTGCCTTGTGCTACTGTCACTGGAGGGCCACCTGCTACTGCTTCTGCTGCTGCTTCATCTGCTGGGGGTGAGAGATGTCATGTCAGCCCTAGGATATGGCTTGCCCCATACTGGGGATAGGCTCCCTCAGTTAGTTGCTCTGCATCAGCAGGTCCATGTGACTCACACCATACAAATGGTGACCTCGCCCACATGGTGCAGGGGACAAGCTGACAGAGGGCCATGAAGATTTTCTTTGTCATACATTGCTGCTTCAGCCATACCAATAGCACTTACTGAGCAAGGGTCTGGTGGATCCACTGCCATACCCAGTATGCCTCTTGGTAGGTGGCTTTGTGTCCCCTTGGCAGGTATAGCACATCCTCTTTGGCAATGATTATATGGCACAGCCTCCGGATCTACACCCTGCTGAAATTGTGCTGCTTTGTTGTCTCTGCCCAACTCCTTCTGCTCTCATGTGGAGCCTCTGTGTGCCAGTGTGTACAAGTGTGTTTTACATAGGCATTTGTGGAAACGGGTCCCTGGACATCTGCATCACCATATTTTCCATGTACCACACATGCTATTGGCAGTCTTGCACCCAACGTCCAACTCCTCAGACATTCACAAGGGGATTTCAGACAGAGCCTGGATGTTCTCAGGACTGGTTCTAAAATCAGTTCCGTTTGCTACACATCCTTATTTGTACATTCCCCCTGCTGCGGCACATCCCTTCTAAAATCTCACCACCTGTCTTTTTAATCATTCCCTATAATGAAATTCCTTAATTCTTTATTTGTTCTCTTTGTATTTTTGTGTAGTTTGTAAGCTCTATCGAGCGGGGACTGTCCTTTACATGTATATTTTTATCACTGCATACTCCTAGTGGCGCTATAAAAGCAAGTAGTAGTTGTAGCAATGTGGGGACTCTATAGTGTTATACTGCTCCTTGCTGGCAGCTTGTTCTAGCCCTCTTCTCTGTCCTCAGAGCTCTTCTCAGTAACTCTGCTACTTTGCCCTTTGAAGGAGTTCTGTTGCAGATTTTAGGGCACCAGATCCACCAATAAGGGTCCTCAAAATACAGGACCTACTCAAGGCCGGCCCAATCATCAGGAAAACTAGGCAGCCACCTAGGGTGCCAGCTTCCGGCAGGGGGGGGGGGAGACTTCAAAGAGCATGGCATTCAAAGCTAAATAATAGAGTCTGACAGCCAGGGGGGGGCATGCTTAAGGTTGAACTAGGGCATCAACACCTCCAACACCTTGAACCAATGCTGGGCCAGCCCTGGTCCTACTGGAGTATACTGCAAGGATTAGATTCCCTTTAGGTCAGTGTGGAAGGATGACTTAGCATATAAGTAAGGTACAGGTTGAATTACCATGGTATTGGTGGTGAAGGTGGGAGAAGTGGTGTTTGTTCTCTCATTTTCAATGTAAGTATGGTAAAGAAGCATTTGTTAACAGCGGAATTAGTTTGGAAAGGCATGTTATAAATATCCTAAGTAAATTAAGAGATGCTCAAGGGCAGTTAAGAGGCTTTATACTTTTGCCTCTTATGTGGTTTGATAAATAGGCTATTTGCAGATTTCCCATGAGATGAGTGAGAAAATCAAAGATTTCCCAACAGAGAACGAGCAGGAAACACTTTGTATAATCCTGAGGACAGTGACATTCCCAGCCCTCGTGGCACCTGAGGCAGGATCCCCCCCACCACCAGCCGGGCCCATGGAGGCAGCATGGCAAACTTACCATTAAGCTGGCTTGCAACAGTGCTTCGCACTCCAGAGCTGGCCGATCTTCTCTGCCAGCCAAAGTCTTGCAATTCATGAGGCACCGCAGCAAGCAAGCTTAATAGTAAATTTACTGCACTGCCTCCGTGGGCTGGCAGGGGTGCACCCCACTCCCGGCCGGCACCTAGGGTGGGCCGCACCCACTGCCCTGCCCTTGGTACGCCACTACCTGAGAGAAAGAGGAAGAGCAGAGCTAGAGTAGCAAAATCTGTGGAATTTTGCCACTAGCCGAGAATCGGATTTCACTAGAGACGATACGGACCAGCACTAGAATCCAGGAATTGTTTTTTCAGTTTCTCTTCTGTACTTTGTAACTCTTTCTAAACCATTGCAAGAGACCTGGTAAGGGAAAGTGCATGTTATGAAGGAGATTTTTAGCACATGCCACCCCATTTCTTACTCCACCCCACCCCACCCCAACTCACATACATTCTTAGAGTGACTGACGTCCTCTTTCCCCAAACAATTCACACACACACATACACACATAAACATACTCCTGGACTGACACCTTCCTCCCCACGAAAAACTCATATACACAGACACCCTCTAAACAACTATACCAACCACATAAATTCCTTACCACAGTTGATCACCAAGAACATAAGAACATAAGATATGCCATACTGGGTCAGATCAAGGTCCATCAAGCCCAGTATCCTGTTTCCATCAATGGCCAATCTAGGTCACAAGTACCTAGCAGTTTCCCCAAAAGACACAGGTTCCACAATGGTTGTATTGGGTCAAGCATTGATATCCTGGGTCCCTTTTTAATAATGGTTTATGGACCTTTCCTCCAGGAACTCGTCCAAAGCTTTTTTAAACCCAGCTTCACTAACAGCCCTTACTACATCCTCCGGTATCAAATTCCAGAGTTTGATTACACGTTGAGTGAAAAAATATTTTCTCTTATTTGTCTTACATAGTTTACCCTGTAGCTTCATTACATGTCCCCTAGTCTTTCTATATTCTGATAGCGTAAACAATCGATCTACGTTTACCTGTTCCACTCCATTCATTAATTTATAGACCTCTATCATATCTCCCCTCAGCCGTCTCTTTTCCAAGTTAAAGAGCCCTAACCTTTTTAGCCTCTTTTCATAGGAGTCGCCTTGCATCCCCTTTACCATTTTGGTGGCTCTTCTCTGTACCTTTTCTAATAACGCTATATCCTTTTTAAGATACGGCGACCAGAATTAACACAATATTCAAGGTGCTGTCGTACCATGGAACGATACAGAGGCATTATAATATCCTTTGTTTTATTTTCTATTCCTTTCCTTATGATACCTAGCATTCTATTTGCTTTCTTGGCCGCCGCTGCATACTGGGCGGAGGGTTTTAACATGTTATCCACGATGACTCCTAAATCTTTTTCCAGGGTGGTGGTTCCCAATGTGGAACCTTGCATTGTGTAACCATAGTGTGGATTGTTCTTTCCTAGGTGCATAACTTTGCACTTGTCCACATTAAATTTCATCTGCCATTTGGATGCCCAGTCTTCCAATTTATCCAGATCCTCCTGCAGTTTTCCACAATCCTCTTGGGTTTTAAGAACTTTAAACAGTTTTGTGTCATCTGCAAATTTGATAACCTCACTAGTTATTCCCTTTTCCAGGTCATTTATAAATATGTCAAAAAGTAGCGGACCCAGTACAGATCCCTGGGGTACTCCACTATTCACCTTTTTCCATTGGGAAAATTGGCCATTTAGCCCTACCCTCTGCTTTCTATCTTTTAACCAGTTCCTGATCCACAATAGTACACTGCCTCCTATCCCATGACTTTTTAGTTTTGCCAAAAGTCTCTGATGAGAGACCTTGTCAAAGGCTTTCTGAAAGTCCAAATACAATACACTATATCAACTGACTTACCTTTGTCTACCTGTTTATTCACACATTCAAAAAAACATATCAGATTAGTAAGACAAGATCTTCCTTGTCTAAAGCCATGTTGGCTGTCTCCCATTAGGCCATGACTATCTACATGCTCTGTAATTTTGTTCTTTATGATGGTTTCTATCATTTTCTCCGGTACTGAAGTCAGGCCCACCGGTCTGTAATTTCCCGGATCACCCCTGGAACCCTTTTTAAAAATTGGCGTTACATTGGCGATCCTCCAATCTTCAGGTATTACAGATGATTTTAATGAAAATTCATAGATTACTAATAGCAGATCTGCAATCTCATATTTCAGTTCTTTCAACACTCTTGGATGTATACCATCTGGTCCAGGTGATTTGCTACTATTCAGTTTATCAAATAGTTGTAATACATCTTCCCGATGTAGCAATATTTCTCTCAATTCCTCTGCAGTATCACCTTTAAATACCACTTCAGTCTTGGCTAACATCCCTACATCTTCCTCAGTAAAATTACAGAAAAAACTAAAAGGAGCAGTTACAAAGTTTAAAGACGTACATCAGGCTTGGCTGTTGTTGAAAAATACTATCCTGGAAGCCCAGACCAGCTGTATTCCACGCTTTAAGAAAAGTGGAAGGAAGTCCAAAAAACTGCCAGCATGGTTTAAAGGTGAGGTCAGAGAGGCTGTTGTTGCCAAAAAAGCATCTTTCAGGAAATGGAAAAAAGAGCCAAACGACAAAACCTGGAAACAGCACAAGCACTGGCAAGTCAAATGCAAGGCATTGATAAGGCAGGCAAAGGGAGAATTTGAGAAGAAGCTTGCTGCGGAAGCATAAACGAGAAGTAAAGACCTTTTCAAGTACATTCGTAGCAAAAAACCTGTGAGAGAGTCAGTTGGTCCATTAGATGATAAAGGGGTTAAAGGAGCACTAAGAGGCGACAAGGCGATAGCGGAGAGACTGAATGAATTCTTTGCTTCAGTCTTTTCTGAGGAAGATGTAGGGATGTTAGCCATGACTGGTGGTATTTAAAGGTGCGGAAGAATTGAAGGAAATATTGATACATCGGGAAGATGTATTACAACTATTAGATAAACTGAAGAGTAGCAAATCACCTGGGCCAGATGGTATACATCCAAGCTATGTCAACAATTCTTGAGAAAAATCAGCGTTCTCAAGAATTGTTGACATAGCTGGCCGTCGGAGTTCAGGTAACTGTTTTTTGAACCATTTTTTCTGGTTACATAATTTGGTCTGTTTTTTATAAAAATTGTTGTAGTTGTGTGGTTATTTTGCCTATATGCCTTTGAGTTCTTGAAAAGCTTGCCATAATCGGCATTTTTTTAAAAGAAAGTTGCTGATACGGTCTGTTCACGATGTTAGGCAGTTAACTGTGATTCTCTGTTATCCCTCCGTATTTCTTTTATTCTTTAATATAATACATGGGCTGCAGGTACAATTTGAGCACATTTATGGGTGATATATGTATCTTTGGTATAAACACTGTTTAGATGACGGAGCTTTGAAACTTTTTTATTGTCTTTTTGGCGGCTATTTGCAATTTTTAGGTGAGATTATGCCAAACCGATAAAATGCCTTTTCAATAAAGGCCTTATGTTGAATTCTTTTTATGCACCTATGTAACCATCTTTTTCCAAGCATTTCTTGCATTTCCATAGTATACAGTTTCACTAGTACTAGTTACTTTTCGTCAGGGATTTGCAACAATGTTACCATATGCAATTGTCTGTCTGATAGTATGCATGCTCTGTGCTCATTACTGTTTATTCCTCCAATGGTCAAGCTGTTTTTGAGCTCATGTGTTTAGAGAGGGTTTATTTTCATAAGAAAGATATTTTAGAAGATTATCTATTTTAAGGATTTATTTTTGGAGTGGGTCCACTCCTTTAGCTCTGGGTTTTCCATTTGGTCTCTTTCTTAATTAACTATTTTTTGTTTTTTGTGTTATGTTAGTGATGTATGTTCAAATGATGGTTTTAATTGTTTATCATTATATTTGCTTTATTAATGGTTTTTACATTAATATTTTTTAGCATTATCCACCATATGATTGGTTCTGTGCCATATCTTTATTGCTATTTGTGCTTCATCTAGTGTACCAATAGAGATTACTTGTAAGTATGTTATATTATATATCTTTTTACTATCATACACTGTTGGTTTTCTCATTTATATGGTATATTTTTATGTATATTTATGTTTTAGCTTTAATTATCTTTTACATTTATTAATTAATTATTTAATTAATTAAAAAAAATTTTTGCATTGTCTTCATATTTCATAATTTATTGGTTTATTTTAATGTACTGTTTTGCTGTCCTCTAGTACCCCCTGATGAAGGCAATAGCCGAAACACGTTGGGGTTGTTTTTATTCAATAAAGCGCATGTGACTTCCATAACTACTCACTCCTGTGGTTCTACACGATGTAAGGTTCCACATTAGGAACCACCACCCAGGAAAAAGATTTAGGCATCATTGTGGATACCATGTTAAAACCCTCAGCCCAGTGTGCAGCAGCGGCCAAGAGAGCAAATAGAATGCTAGGTATGATAAGGAAAGGAATGGAAAATAAAACAAAAGATATTATAATGCCTCTATATCGTTCCATGGTGAGACCGCACCTTGAATATTGTGTGCAATTCTGGTCACCGTATCTTAAAAAGGATATAGCGATTTTAGAAAAGGTTCAGATTAGAGCCACCAAAATGGTAAAGGGGATGGAAGGATACTCCTATGAAGAAAGGCTAAAAAGGTTAGGGCTCTTTAACCTGGAAAAGAGACAGCTGAGGGGAGATATAAGTCTATAAATTAATGAACGGAGTGGAATGGGTAAACGTAGATCGATTGTTTACCTTATCAGAATACAGAAAGACTAGGGGACATGCAATGAAGCTACAGGGTAAACTATTTAAGACTAATAAAAGAAAATATTTTTTCACTCAACGTGTAATCAAACTCTGGAATTTGTTACCAGAGGATGTAGTAAAGGCTGTTAGTGTAGCTGGGTTTAAAAAAGTTTTGGACAAGTTCCTGGAGGAAAGGTCCATAAACCATTATTAAGAAGGGACCCAGGATATCAATGCTTGAACCAATACAAGCATTGTGGAACCTGTGTCCCTTGGGGAAACTGCTAGGTACATATGACCTAGATTGGCCACTGTTGGAAACAGAATACTGGGCTTGATGGACCTTGGTCTGACCCAGTATGGCATATCTTATGTTCTTATGTAAAGACCGAAGCAAAGAATTCATTCAGTCTTTCCGCTATAGCCTTGTCTCCTCTTACTGCCCCTTTTACCCCTCCATCATCTAACGGTCCAATTGACTCTCTCACAGGCCTTTTGCTACGAATGTACTTGAAAAAGTCTTTATTTCGTGTTTTTGCTTCCGTAGCAAGTTCCTTCTCAAATTCTCGCTTTGCCTGCCTTATCAGTGCTTTGCATTTAACTTGCCAGTGCTTGTGCTGTTTCCAGTTTTCGTCGTTTGGCTCTTTTTTCCATTTCCTGAAAGATGCTTTTTTGGCAGCAACAGCCTCTCTGACCTCACCTTTAAACCATGCTGGCAGGTTTTTGGATTGTCTTCCACTTTTCTTAATGCGTGGAATACAGCTGGTCTGGGGTTCCAGGATAGTATTTTTCAACAACACCCAAGCTTGATGTAAGTCTTTAACCTTTGCAACTGCTCCTTTTAGTTTTTTCTTAACTATATTCCTCATTTTATCATAGTCTCCATTTCAAAAGTTAAAAGGTAGTACTGTGGATTTCTTTACTATCCCTCCTCCATTAATTAAATCAAACACTGTGAAGGGGGGAGGGGGAGCCAATGCCATTAAACCTAGCAGACCAGAGAATTTTGAAATAATGCAGGGAGTTGAGGAGTCTTTTTTTAGTTAAATTATTTCCTCTTTAAGAAAACCCCTGGGAGTATTGGTTTGCATCTTAGTGAATCAATGCTCCTGGGGGAAGGTGGTGGGGGGGGGGGGGAAGGATTTAACTACATCTTCAGAGATGTTGTTAACTTTTTTCCAAAAATGTGGCTTGCAATCATTAGCACAAGTGGCATTATTGCATTTGTATGCTAATGAGCTGCTTTCCATGTATTTGCATGTGATGCAGCTCATTTAATTTTAATGCACATTAGGCATTAAAATAATGCAGCATTTGCTCATGTGTTAAAGCTGCATTATCACAATATAACAGGCAACAAACCCTTTAGCTCATGTTAAATGGGCAGTAGGAACATACAGCCTGATACTGAGTGGCACTTTTCCAGATAAGGGCTGCTAATCCAGGCCTATCCAGATATGTTGAGTGGCACTATCTGTATAGTGCCACTGAAAATATGATGGATTACTCTTGAACTTTCTGAATAATGCAGGGTTAGAGTCTGAGTGGAACAATAGTCCTGAGGTTTATCCAGATGGACTGAATATTGCTCTACTATCTGGATAACGTAGGAAATGAAAGGGGCTGTTCTAAATTATCCAGATAGTGGAACGAATAGGGTTGTGCATTTGTTTGAAATAATAGGGGAACTATCAACAACATTTCCTTTGTCATTTCATATCATTTTTAATTTGAACACAAAAAGGCACATTTCAAATGGGATGTCCAAGTACAATCTGGGATGTCAAAGACAGAACGTCCAAAAAGAAAGGGAGACATAATTTCAGAAACGTGGACATACCTGATATACACGCGTATCAAATGTCTATGTAGATGTCCCCAGGAAAGCATTTCAAAACCAAGATATCTGATAGCATAATGGTTCAAGAACTAGGTGGCTGAGTTCAAATCCCAGTGTGGGACTTTGTAATCTAAAGTTAGTCACTTAATTCTTCATCTTCTCTACACTCTCTGGATGTTTTAAGGTAAAAACAAACACATTCCCGATGCCTATTCATGCCTTGAGCAGGAATAAACATGCACGTGCCTCAGACGGCTCTGCTGCTTCTGGGATCGAATGGGGACATGTAAGTTCATGGCCCGCCCCCAGACCTGCCTTTGCCACACCCCTGTGGCTACTTGAACATCCCCATACTGGATACATCTGCGGATGACATTTGTGGAATGGTTACGAAGATGTGTCCATGATTTTGATATCAACATGCATTTTGCAGACATCCAAACCATAACTAAACCTTTTAGAAAGACCCTCAACATGAAAATACACAGAAATTCTGGGGGGTTTGCCCCAATATCATCATAGCCTGCCCTCAAACCAGTGTCACTCAAGTTGAACAGCAGATATCTTGCAGGGGGGGGGGGGAGGGGGTGATTCTAGCCAGCCTGCACTTAGCTGTTTTGTATTTTTGATGATTTTCGTTCCTATTTTCAGATTGTCCCAAAGCTTGATGTTCTTCGGCTCTGTGGAAAACGCTTCTTGGCTTTTTTGCCTTGTGAATTTATTAACTCCTGCTCTAGAGGTTTACTGAAATTGCCTTGAAATGAAAATGTATAAAAACAAAATGAAACAAATAAATTTATAAAACCAAATAGAAACAAAATGAAAAGACCCTCGAATGACACAATCAATTTCACCACTAACCACATAAGGTTCAAACTGACTGCATTATCTACAAATTCAGCACTGACCACTAACCAATTAGTGCTGCTAAATATCCAGTTACAGTATTTTTTAGCCATGACAGATGACTTTTAAAAAAGAATGCTGACCAAACAGCTGAATATCAACTCCATAATAGATGAAGGCAGATAAAGACCAAAATGACCCATCCAGTTTGTCCAATAAGGTGATTTAAGTGGTAACTACCTTTCTGCATTAATAGCGCGGAGCCCCATAGTACATGATTAGGCAGGGACTAAGTTGATTCGGGGCAGAAAGTGATGCTGATGGTGCATCGTGATTAGTGTGGGCATTTTGGGTACTCACTAACCACGAATGTTGCCATCAGCGCTGGTGCACTTAGTACAACCTCAGTGGATGGTGCTAAGAGCATCCACAGTGCTGTGCATTAGCATCGTGCTATCAATAGGGGGACAGAGGTACATGCCCCCAAAAATCTGCATGGCCTCCGTACTACACTAATTTGGTGGCACAAACACATGCCATGAGCACACTCTTTAGTAAAAATGGCTTTTAATCTTTCAACAACTGAAATCAATATTGGAAAACACTTCAGTGGCTGGTGATAGTACAAATTAATACTACTACTACTTATCATTTGTGTAGCACTACAAGGCATATACAGCCCTGTACAGAGACATAAAAGAGACAATTCCTAGTCATTAAGCTTACAGTCTAGTTAAGAAAGACAACACAACAAAAAGGGACTTGGATATATCTAGGGGAATGGTAAGGAAACACATAGGAGGTAAACAGGAGACATGGAGGCCAATTCTGAACTGGGCATGTCCAGGCCATTCAGACGCCTCCATGTCCCCGGGGTCAATGTACCCAATTCTGCAACCATGGGAGCTATACATTCCTGTGGTTTCAGAATCAGGACACATAGATAGCCTGGTCTGCCACTAATTCCAATGCGGGAGATGTCCATCCATGTGCCCGGCCAGCCTGCCCAATGCTCCAGCTGGTGTGCCGGTAGAGCGGCGTCTTGTCGCCATGGCACCAGTACATCCAGCTGGAGCAACCAAGTGCTCATCCGCCGAACAGCCCCTTCTCCACGCCATCTGGCCTCTGGGAATCGGCTGCCAGAATCGACTGCCAGAATCAGCCTTATGGTAGCATGCTGGGGTAGAGGGGGCTGCAATGGGCAGGGTACCCGGCACTTATTCCACCTTTGGGGTGGAATAAGCCGAACGTCTAAGTCACTTGCAGGGGACATACAGAGGCCTAACCTGAATGTATGTCTTGGTGCCAAGCCACTCCCCTACTTCACCCTTGCTCCGCCCCAGTGCTGCCCCCATCCAGCGCTCCCCACACAACGACCCTGTACGTGTGGAGAGACAAGAGAATGGAATTAGTTGCAGGAGCTGTGTGCGGGTTGGACTTCCAACCGTGCTATTCATGGGTCAGAATGACCCCCTAAGGGATCAGGATCCAAAAGCAGTCTCAAAGAAGTGAGTTTTTAGCCTGAATTTTGAACAGGGCTACAGTTGGAGCCTGACATACTGACTCAGGTAGTTTGTTCCCAGGCATAAGGACCAGCAAGGTGGAAAGATCAAAATCTGGAATTGGCAGTGGAAGAGAAAGGCACAGATAGAAAGGATCTGCCAGAAGTGCAGAGTTACCAAGGAGGAGAGTAGGGAGAGATAAGAGAGGAAATGTAGGTAGGAGCAGCTGAATGAAAGCACTTATACTGTAGGTTAGCAGTAGAAGTTTGAATTGGATGCAAAAATGGATAGGGAACCAATGAAGTGACTTGAGCAGAAAGGTGAAATGAGGAGAGATACACTGTACAGCTGAGTTTTGAATGGATTGAAGTGGAGAGAGATGATTCAGAGGAAGACCAGCAAGGAGGAGGTTGCATTAGTCTAAGGGGTATGTTTACTAATCGGTGGTAGCGGCTTCCGTGCGATATAGGAACCGCGGCCTCATTGAATTCAATGGGGCCGTGGCTCCGATATCACATGGAAGCCGCTACCGCCGATTAGTAAACATACCCCTAAGAGTTTGAAAAAACCCAGGCACCTAAACACATAACTTGGCTGTTTAAATCATGAAATAACAAGGGTTGTCTGATTTGATTTGAGGTTCTCCATAGTTGGTTTAAATGTTATATGGCAAGCAATTATATTTAGCCACTCATCAGATAACTCATTCATCTAAGTTGGACCACACAAATAAAAGGCATAACTTGTGATGAGGAGAGTATGGCTGAGTCCATGGAATTGGAAGAAAATCAGACATTTACCTTTAAAGAAAGAGACAGGCAAGGAATCAGTAGCTCTCAAACTGCAGGCAGAGAAAAAAAAACACGCAGCTACTGAGGACAGGACACAACCAAGCTCTGCTAATCCAAGGGCAGGCTTGGAAATTAATGAGGGACACCTGGGTGAAGGGGAGTGCACGGTAGTTCAGAGACACTCTTATAAACCCAGGGAAATATTGGAGGAAAGGATGGACAGAGAGAACAGCCAGAGAGAGGGCAACAGGAACAGGAGTACCAGGACGAGGCAGCACATGCGGCAGCACCCTGGAAAGGGGGACACAGGGAAGCAGCACGCTGGAAGGAAAGATACAGGAAACCAGCACTCGAGAGAGCTGACCAGGGAGAACACTGGAGAATTCAGTGGGGAGAAAAGCACCAGAGAAAGGCCCAGAGAGTTCACCGTGGAGGAGAACGGTGGAGACTTCCGAGGGAATCTCAGAGGTGAAAGCCCTAGTCAGAAGGGAAGCCAGGATTGCAGGGAAACTGCAATTGGTTTTAAAACTAGGAGAGCTGTGCCAGAGAGAAGTGCTGATAAGGGTCAGGCTGCAGTGCCAACCGTTCCTGAACCAGCTAAAGAGCTGCAACTTCCAAAAAGGTGCGTGAATAAAAGGGTAGCCAAAAGTGCCGTAAGCCAGTTAGAGGCATTGTGTCATTTATTTATTTATTTATTACAGGCTCTTATATACCGCACTATTTAAGATCAGCGTGGTTTACAATATAACAATATACCAGAACAACAGGTTGTTTGGTTTTACATATAACAGGAACAAGAACTTGGATAAAACAATGGGGAAAAAGTTGAACTGAAACTATTTACATATGTAATTACATGTATATACAGCAGTATTATTCTTAGGTTGGGATGGGTCATGTGGAAAAGGTGATTAAAAGGAGATGGGAGGTTAGGTCGGTGTTTGGCTGGTCTGGTAATATTGGGGAAATAGGTGGGATTTGAGTGCTTTTCTGAACTGCGTTAGATCGGAGATAGCCCTAATCTCCTGTGGTAAGGTGTTCCAGCACTTAGGGGCATAGAAGCTGAAAGCCCTGTTCGACGTCACTCGGGAGCATTTTGTTGCTTCCTTAGGGATTATTAGCGCATTTGTAGAAATAGTTCTCCTGGCTCTGTTAGGTGGAACGGTCTGAATGAGGTCTATTAGAGAGGAGGAGGTGATGCCTTTGATAGCCTTGAAGGTGAGTAATAAGGTCTTGAACAACAGTCTCCCATGAATGGGGAGCCAGTGAAGTTGCTTCAGAATAGGTGATACATGGTCTCTTCTTGATGCTCTTCTTGATGCAAGAAAAGAATCTCCACGTTCCTGGTGGAAACCCTGTGCATAGGGAAAAGCCTCAGTGGAGAAAGGTTCTGGAACTTTTAGAGAATATTAAGCCTGAAGTTTTTCATGTTGGCTTAAAGCCAGATTTACCGGACACAGGTCCTGAGGAAATGCAGATAGATTATTATGAATCTGATAAGGGGTCTGAAGATTCAGTAATGGATTGTTCTCTGTGCCAGAAGGCAGAATAAAAAGTTCTTGGATAAAAGAAGGGAAAAGCCTATAACCTGAATGTCCTAGATGGCAGTGTGAAAACAGGGAGAAATGTGTTTAGCCAGGAATGCCAAAGAACCCTGTTGCTGACGAAAGGATATTTCTTTTGGGTTTGAAGAGAAGAGAAGCCTTGCTTGATTGCTGAATGATTTGAAAAACAGCGACACATGTTAAAAAGCTACATAAAACAGTTTCATTGTTTGGTTTGGTATAAATGCCTATGGATTATTGTTTGGAGAAAGAATCCTGTTTGTTTTGCGTTGAGCCTTAATGTTCTTTAGAAAAAGAAATAAATTCCTGTGTTTTGCCTTGTAAACCCTCGGTCTCCACACTACTTGTTTTTTTCTAAACAACACAACTACAAATCCCAGCAGCCCCGGCGCTGAATGAGGAAGAAAACTCTATAATTAAAGGAATAACAAGTGCAGCCCTAGGCTTATAGGCTGTTGCCTGGGCCAGGGGCCTCCACAAACTTTAAAACGGATAACTTAGCCATTTTAAACTGCATTTTATGCAGTCTCCATGCCTCTGAAAATTGACCTGACTTTGTTTAACAGTGACTGTGTTTGCTCAGATACTGGCAGTGACCTATCTGCCCTTGGGGCAAATAGCTTACTTGTTTTCATTTTGAACCTGTCTATGTGTATAATATAATTCTGTCTTTTGTGAGGTATATTAATATGTCTATAGCTTCCTACTTTGAACACAGACTCATCAGATTTTTTAAGCACAAGACTATGGAAGTAATTTCCGCTCTCCTATTTAATGTTCTTTTCAGCTCCTTTTCTCTGGCCCCTCTCTCCCTCGCTTAATTTAGGCTCATTATTTAACCCGTGTGCATCACTATCAGCTACACCATCCATTATCCAGACTTCTGATGGGCTAAAATACGTCACTGATTACTTTTCCCCGGTTCTAAACAGCCTTCCTCTGATTACAAGTCATTTTCATTGTCACCATGAGAAACTCTAATATCAAGAAATATGAATAGGGTAACAGAGTTGGCCTTAAAGTGATGAGATGCTAAATCTACTTCTCCAGAATATTTTGTACTTTAAGATTTAATCAGAGAACAAAATTAGTCTGACATTTCATTGATCTCTTCTGACTAATCAAGTTGCTCAGTGGACAAGTTCTTCTTTATTCCCGCATTGGGGGCTGACAGTTTCAATTTCTCTCACACTCTTTCCTATGTGGAATTTTTCTGTCCTCTTTAGCCCTTGCAGTGAGTGCCATCATACTGCATCATTCGATTTCTCTTACTAAAGGAAAACTTCATATTTTCCACATTTTTAACAATGAAGGTCTTGCCCGTAGTTTCACCCCCAAATCAAATATGGTGTTTGCGAACACTGGGTGAATAGATTTTGCTTGGGAAGGATGAACATACTGTAAGTGTTTTTTTAAAAGCTTCAGAAAACTTCACAGAGGACAGCATTATAAAAGAGCAGCTGCCGGGGAAAACTTCATGGGTCACTGGCAATCTCTGCCAGGTGGTGGACCGGGTTTGATTCCACGGCCAGGCTGTGCTGTCTGCAGAAATGACATTCACAGCCCCTGTAAGGAAAAGAGTCCCGGTCATTGTGTAACAATGGCTGGATTTAGGGTCCATGATGACAGGGTTCCTGAAGGAGTATGTCTTGGCAGAGGACTCTTGTTGAAATGATTGGACTAAAATTGGAAGGAGATACAAAATAGGAAAAAAAACCCAGTAGTTGTGAATGAAGGTTTATGGTGCCATAGCCCAGCCAAGGCCAGAGAAAACAGAGGAAACTGATAGCCCACAAAAATAGAGGAGCAACCAAAAAGGAAATAGAGGAAGACAGAAAGCTGGAGCTAGCTGAAGATCTCAGTGTCTGCGTGTACAATGCTTATTAATTTTATTGATTTATAAAATATTGATATACCACCTTCCTGATAATATCATACAAAGTGGTTCACAACAACAATAAAAATGAAATACAAAACAATCAAATAATTAAAAATCATTAACAATGGGGAAACTTGTAGCCCTCCTCGCAATGCCAGTTTCAGAGGCTATGCAACATGTGACCCATTATACTCCAAAGTTGCACCTTACGAACAAAATGGTCTTTAACTTCTTTTGAAATGGAAGCAATCCTTGCTCCAAACATTCTTGTCAGGCAGCGAGCTTTATAATTTCAGAACTACTGTGGAAAAAGTCTTATTATGGAAGGCTATCCTTTTCATCTACTTCAGTGGAGGTACACTTAATAGGCCTCCCTCAGCTGAGCACAGACAGCTTCCTGACACATACCACCTCAACCTTTCCCACAGAAAAGTGGGGCATTGGTTGTGCAGAAGTTTAAAGGCCAGGATGATTTGTTTAAAAAACACCTGTTCCCCGACTGGTAACCAGGGCAGTTTAAATAGTGCAGGCTGTGCACATTCTCGCTGAGAGATGCCTAACAACCCTTGCCACTATTGTTTGAATGTGCTTCCCTTGTGATAATACCCTGCTTTATAAAGGAATAGGGATCACATGTAATTCTTGTTTTATCTCATCTCAAGGATCTTATGGAAAGGCATTTCACAGATAAATGCATGCAATACGTTTCTTGGAGAGGATACTTTTCAAAGCCACTTACCTGGGTAAACTATGTGAAAATTGACCTTAAATCAATTAATCAATCAAATTTATTTATAAGCCGACAGGCAATTAACAATTCAGCATACATATATAAAATGTAAAATATTCCAGTGGAGTTAAAATATGCAAGTTTTCCACACGTGCACTGGACAGTGCCTTGCGAAAGTATTCATCCCCTTGGTTTTTCTCCTGTTTTGTCGCATTACGTACAACCTGAAATGAAAATGGAGATTTATTTGGATGTTAGGTAATGGACCTAACAATGTAGTCAAAATTGGTGAAATGAAATGACAATAAAATACTTTGTATATATAAAAAAACAAGCAAAAACTGAAAAGTTGTGAGTGCATATATATTCATCCCTTTTGCTATGAAACCCTGAAATAACATCTGGTCCAACCAATTAACCTCAGAAGTCACATAATTAGTTGATTAGGGTCCACCTGTGTGCAATCATTGTCACATGATCTATCACATGATGCCTGTATAAATATACCTGTTCTGAAAGGCCCTGACTCTGCAACACCACTAAGCAAGCAGCATGAAGACCAAGGAGCACTCCAAGCAGGTCAGAGTCAAAGTTGTGGAGAAGTATACATCAGGGATGGGTTATAAAAAATATCCCAAATTCCGAATATCCCACAGAGCACCATTAAATCCATTATAAAAAAAATGGAAAGAATATGGTACCACTACAAACTTGACAAGAGAAGGCTGCCAACCAAAACTCATAGACTGGGCAAGGAGGGCATTAATCAGAGATGCTACAAAGACATCAAGGATAAAACTGAAGGAGCTGCAAAGATCCACATGGAGATGGGAGTATCTGTCCATAGGACAGAGTGGGGCTTTATGGAAGAGTGGCCAGAAAAAAAAACATTGCTTAAAGAAAGAAATAAGAAAACATATTTGGAGTTTGCACAACAGCATGTGGCGGACCTCCCAAACACATGGAAGAAGGTTCTCTGGTAAGATGAGACGAAAAGTGAACTTCTTGGCCATCACGGGAAACATCATTTGTGGCGCAAACCCAACATTTCCCATCACCCTGAGAACACCATTCCCACAGTGAAACATGGTGGTGGCAGCATCATGCTGTGGGGATGTTTTTCATTGGCAGGGACAGGAAAACTGGTCAGGATGGCATTAAATACAGGGCAATTCTTGAGGAAAACCTGTTTTAGTCTGCCAGAGATTTGAGATTGGGACGAAGGTTCACCTTCCATCAGGACAATGACCCTAAACATACTGCTAAAGCTGGTTTAAAGGGAAACATTTAAATGTCTTGGAATGGCCTAGTCAAAGTCCAGACCTCAATCCAATTGAGAATCTGTGGCATTACTTGAAGATTGCTGTACACCAATGCAACCCATCTAACTTGAAGGAGTTGGAGCAGTTTTGCCTTAAGGAATGGGTGAAAATCCCTGTGCTAGATGTGCTAAGCTAATAGAGACATACCCCAAGAGACTTGTAGTTGTAATTGCAGCAAAAGGTGGCTCTAAAACGTATTGACTTTGGGGAAGTGAATACATATGCACGCTCCTGCTTTCAGGTTTTTTTTGTCTTAATTATTGTTTGTGTCACAATAAAGGATATTTTGCACCTTCAAAGTCATAGGCATGTTGTGTATATCACATGGTGCTAACCTCCAAAAGTCCATTTTAATTCCAGGTTGCAATGCAACCAAACAGGACAAACACAGATGGGATGAATACTTTCACAAGGTACTGTACTTTCAGGCACACTCAGGAATGGCACTCACAGAGAAGGGGTTAATTTAGGATGGAATGAAAAATAACATGTGTACATTGTGTTCTCCATGGATCTCTCTGCACACAAAACAAGCAAATGGAATGAAATGGAAATGAAATTCCATTCGTTATTCTTTTGTCTTTTCCAAACAAAATTGGAAATAAATTAAATTCCATGTTTCATTTCACCTGAAAGCATATCTCTAGCAGGAATTTCTAAAAAGTTACTAGCATTCAGAAACAAAGTGGGTCTTTTGCTAAAGGGCTCTAGCAGTCACAGTGGGTCTGGCACACACTAAATGCACACGTTGAACACATGTGGATAGGTAGCGCTGGGCCATGACAACATGGCCAGATGACGGTGCTAACTGTCCATGACACGTTAGGTTTGTAAGTGGGAAGATGAGGGGCAGAGAATGGGCAGGGTGAGCAACATGTAGTCAGCACACCTGCACTACCTGCATGGTGAGCAAGTAGCAAGGATGCACCCACCACCACCTCTCTAGGTGGACATAAGTGTACCCATGCTATGGTTGTGCTGTGGCACCTCATTAACTGTTGGAACATGATTTCCATATCCCAGGTAGGGAATGTCATGGTGTTGCCGTGGATTTGCACCCTTTAGTAAAAGGGCCCCTAAGAGCACACGGAAGGTGAAGCTTCTCAGACCAAAGATAATTTGAACTACTTCAGTAAAGACTAGTGTCAAAACATATCAGCATTAACTGTGAACACTCATTCATCTACCTTGTCATAGCTCAACAAGGTGTCTTCATGAGTCTTAGGGATCACACAAGAACACCATTGAAGATTTTGTAATCTGTTCCTTGAAGTGTTTCTTTTCCCTGCAATTAAAATGCTTGATGTAAAATAGATAAAATAGTATTAATGTCCAGATATTAATTACTTCAATGCAGTTTGTCAGACGGCTGCCTGGGTGAGAATCTTCACACTCTTGGCAAGTGCATATTTCTATATGATTTGCAAGGTATTGTGGGCAATGTAGTTCATTCACACCAGACACAGCTGCTGACAATAATTTAGTTGTGCTCTTGGGTAAAGCCAATAAGATATTTATTTATGGGGTTATTTCTCCCAACACAGATATGCTTGGTAGCACATAAATTAGGTTACTTGCTTTCAGTGTTAACTTGGAAAAACAAAGTTAAAATCAGGAAAACAACAAATGAAAAGTCACAAAGCAATAAACAAACTGTTCTTTTCAATGTTAACTTCTGATTACTTCCCACATAGATACAGAAGTGATTCTCTCCTAGCTCACAAGCAATTAGGTAAGGCTTAATTGCTAGCAGTTACCAGCTGAAACCCCTTAGCTGGCTTGCCTTCCACTGTGTGGGTCAAATCCTGCTTCAGGAGCTTTTCTGAGTAGATTAAAGAACAAATTTGTATTTCTTTGTGATGGTTGCTGTGCTTTATAACAGAAAGTTACCAACGGAGTTTAGATAGAGAGCAGTCCATATAAACAGGATCCTCATCTGCTATTATTCCCCCTTGTTCAACAAGCATGGGTTCAATATCATGGATTGGCATAGATGAATCTCTCAATGGAGCATTTTCAGGAGAATACTTGTTTCCCTGCTGTCTTTCAAGGTTATAGCTAGGGCATAGATCAGTGTTCATACCTGAGCTTCCATTGCTGCTAGAGTTCCTCTCTATATAGCCTGGCCAGTATGTAGTCCAGTTCTTATGTCCAGCCTTCCAATCCAGATCCCTGGACACTGGATCTCTCTTCACATACCTTCTGGCACAGGTCTTAGGGTCCCTTCCACGTGCAGCCATCTCCCTCACAGGTAGCCTCTGGTGATTCCTAGCTCTGCAGCACCATTCCTCTGGCTTTCCCCAGTCCAATGGTGTATGCTGGCCCTTGGAATACCTCCCAGTATACGTACTGCTTTGGACTCTTCTAGACCTCTCAAAGGCTTTTCTCTTCCTTCTTCCAAAGGGTCTCTTTCCCTCTTTGTCCGTCCGGTTTGGCTTCTGCTTCTGATGATCCTTCAGATGAAACTGATGATCAAACTCAAGCTGATTCTCAGGATACTGAGGACAATTCTCTGGATATCCAAGGTGATCATGAAGATGGTCATCTGTAGAATAAACTCTACTCTTATTCTGCTTAGATGAGTGCTCCTCCCTAACACAGCGCAGCTGTGCTGAATCAGGCCCTGCCCTTTGAGGTGAGTGCTTAGGGATTACCTCATAGCCCTCCTGATTGAACACACATTTCCTCACTTCAGCTCCTCTAATGGCTGCTGGAAACCTGGTGCATTCTGGGACTGGTAGTCTTTTATGGGAAAATTCTGTTTTCTTATTTCTACCAGAACTGACAGGTTGCTTGTTCAGAGTCACTTCACCTTTTCTATAGCTCCTTCCTGAGCTATGATAAGCTTCCTTATCACAAGTTTAATTTGAACAAAACATGGCTTCTGACTCCAACGGTAAACTAAGCTGTGGTAAAATGCGAAATTTTACAGCAGCTTATTAACAAGCCCCCTAAATGCTCTGATAACATCCATTTAATAAGGGACCAGGTGAGGGGAAAAGTGCAGGCAGACTCAGGAGCTATATGTGTGGAGTATAATTTTATAAAATCACGCCTGGTTAACATGTGTTTTCACATGTGACCTTCATGCCTATTTAATAACATCAAGTACGCTCATTGACTTTATGAACTACAAACGTAAATGACAGACAACATGCCTTAAGATACAATGACCTACACCAGCCCTACAGCTGGTATAAATTATCATGCCTACTTTTGCAAGTATGAGCATAAATTATTTTATAAACAACCCATGTGCCTGCTCGCACTGCCCATACTCCTTCCATGTGCACGCCTACAGTGAAAGTGCACGCAATGCACACAATGTGCAATACTTTTTGCTAGGTGGTATTCTCTAAGAGATTGCTTCCATGCCTAAGTGACCACTTAGGTGCATAAATGAATAAAATAGACTCCTCCTTATAAAATTACTCTCATCATAGCAATATTCAGCCACTAAATGGGTAAGTTATCTGTTTAATACAGTATAGACCTGCCAGCACTGGCATTTAAATGAATGTGGTGATAGCACTGGCTCAATAACAGGACCAGTGTAAGTAAATTCTCTTTTTTTGCATTTAGCTCATACCTTTTCTTTGTTAGCTCAAGTATAATCACTCTTGCAAGCTAAGGGGCATGTTTATTAAAATGTCTGGCGTTAGCTAACTTTTGGGGGCATGTCCACGTCCCCCTACCTTTAGTGCTATGGAGCTGCAATAAATGGCACATGGGTGCACTTACTGCCATCTTTTGAGGAGGCAATAAGTGTACCTGTGCTAATGACAACATACTCAGTCAACGCAGCCAATGACATCCGCGCTAACTGCAATGTGCCATCAACATCCACATTCCACCTATCCACCCAGTCCCCACCCCATGCCAAGCTAAGTGGATAGCCCAGGACTTTTACCTCGCTGCCCCATGCTGTCAGTGTGGCATGCTTAGCACTTAGTAAACCCCACACTAACTATTAGCTCGATTTAATAAACATACCCCTGAATGCATTAATGCGTCTTATGAGTACGTCAGCCCTATTAACAATAAGGGTGCCTGTGTCAAACGCAATAATAATGCAGATTAGTAAACTTAACCCTAAGTTCAGTCTAGCAGCTGAAATGATTTTCTCAAAGTTACAAGGGACATCAGTAGGATTTAAATCCTACGTTTCCCACTTCGCAACCTCTTGATCTAGCTACTAGACTATTCCCCCAACTTTTGTAGGGATGAGCAATGCATATTTTATGTATTGTCTTTTTCTTTATAAAGTCTTCATTTAAAAGCAAGGCAATCATTAGAAAGATTTTAAAAAGATCAAGACCATCCTCTGTAATAATAATTATAAAGGCCCAGAGTTTTAATTCCATTAACAGATCTATTAAGTAAACAGAATAATTTTATTTCAAAAGATATTTCAATAAAAAAGAATACCACTGAAAAGCTTTAAATTGATATTTTCACCAAGCTATAAGACAGTGAAAATGCATCTTTCTTTTTTCCCATTAGTTGTGAGACCAGAGCAATCACTGCCTTGGTAGGCCTTGCTAAATTAAAATTTTTACCTTATGCATAGAATGGGCAGAAATTCTTTATTCGTATTCCATTTATGTATTCTTTGATTCAATAATCACTTTTCCCAAAGTCTGAGGTGAGCACGGAACATGTTAACTGTGCGCTGGGGCCTGCAGTAACTGCTAGCACAGGGTCATGACAGCATAGTCCAATTGCCATGCTGAGAGGCTAGTAAAGGATGGGTCGGGGCGGAGAATGGGTGTGGTGAGTGTCTTGCAATCAGCAGGGTGTAATTGTCACTCTTGCATTTAAGCATGGGTTTACCCACAGTAATAATGCTCCACATTAGGGTATGTGCCAAGCACTAACTGCTGGGAATATGTTGTCAATGCATCCCACAGTTATGCGGTGGCTTTGCACTTAAAGCACAGGAATTTCCGCGTTATTCATGAGTTAGATACAAAACCACAGTGTACTTTAGTAAAAGGGCCCCAAAATAACAATCCACAGTAACAAACATAAAATACCCTAACAAAATCCTTCTAATGAAAATAACAAAATTAAAATTAATGGAGGGGGATATTCAAAAGCAATTACACGGTTTGCAGACCTGAAAACTGTGTAAATGCCACTCTGCGGGATATTCAGCGGCACTGAAGGACTACAAAAGGGGACTGCTACTTCTGGAGAGAGATCTGCAATTGTAAGTATTTACTTCTGGGAATTTTTCTAAATCTTGGGGAAAAAGGAATTCTTTTGATTACAGCTAATTAATCAGTGAACCCAGTATATTTGTGAAATCAGTCAGTGCCTAGTAGCAGCAAAGAGCTTTCAGTTTAAATTTAAAACACAGAAGAGAGCTTTCTGGTTAAATTTAGAACCCAAGACTCCCTCTATCCAAGCAAGGGCAGTGGGACTCTCCCTGGAAACTGGTCACAGAATACCATAAAAGCACAGGACAGGGTACTGTGTAGCAGCCAGCTTTTAATAAGTCTTTTTCCCTCCCTCCTTCCCAAACATCCACCCACCACTGGGATAATTGTAGCTTTATAGGTGCATAAACCTCTCAAAGGAAAGGAGGTGCCATATTCACTCTCTGGTGCAGCTGTTTGTCCTCATCAGGCATACATTAAGGACCTGAGATTAATTAAGCTTCAGGTAAACAAAGTACATTAAACGTATTAGGTATAGTTTTATTAGTATAAGTGTCCCCACCAACCCAGAGTAGGTAAACAATTTAAATACCTAAACACAACCTTAAAACTAAGATGCAGACAGCAGTCCAGCAGCAAGATGGAAGTTTTCCAGTCTTTTGCATTGAGTGTGACATGTATGATTTTCTCCCAGTTGGTGAGGGTCTTACATGTGCACTAGGTGCAAGGAGCTCTTTGCTCTCAGGTAACGAGTATGATCTCTGGAGGCTAGAGTAGCGGAATTGGAGGACATAAGGAAGACAGAGAGTTACATAGACAAAACCTACAGGGATATAGTACTGAAGTCCCACCTCCAGTCTGGCAGCATCCCTGTTGCCTTGGAGGAGAGAGGTCACGTGACAGGAGAGCATCACCCTGATGTGGCAGGAAGTGATCCTGTAGCTAGGACCTGTCCTTCAGGTGATGTAGAACCCCCTTGCACCGAGGAGGTTTCTCCAGGGCCATGTGCCCATGAGGGAAGGGTTAGGACAGCCGTTATAGTTGGTGATTCGATCATTAGGCATGTAGATAGCTGGGTGGTTGGTGGACGTGAAGATCGCCTGGTAACATGACTGCCTGATGTGAAGGTAGCGGACCTCACTCGCCACCTAGACAAGATCATATACTGCTGGGGAGGAGTCTGCTGTCTTGGTACATGTCAGTACCAATGACATAGGAAAATGTGGTAGAGAGGTTCTGGAGGCTAAATTTAGGCTTTTAGGCAAGAAGTTGAAATCCAGAACTTCCAGGGTAGCATTCTCCAAAATGCTTCCCATTCCATGCGCAGGATCCAAAAGGCAGGCAGAGCTCTGGGGTATCAATGCATGGATGAGACGATGGTGCAAAGATGAGGGTTTTAGATTTGTTAGGACCTGGGGAACATTCTGGGAAAAGGAGGGGCTCTTCCGAAGGGATGGGCTTCACCTTAACCGGGATGGAACCAGGCAGCTGGCATTAACCTTTGAAAAGGAGATAGAGCAGCTTTTAAACTAGATAATAAGGGAGAGCTGACAGTTGCCCAAGAGCGCATGGTTCATAACAATGTATCCTTGAAGGAGACTACTAAAAAAATGAAGTTAAGGCATATCAGCAGAGAGGTTCCAACAAAGACAAAAGTAACTCAAATGCCCTTGAGTACAGAGCAGACAGAGCTTAAAGAATCAAATTACCTCTGCCTACCGATAGCCAGATTGTATGCAAATGCTAGAAGACTAAAAAATAAGATGGTAGAGTTAGAATATATAGCATTAAATGAGAGGTAAGATATGATTGGTATCTCAGAGACATGGTGGAAGGAGGACAACCAGCGGGACACTGTGATACCGGGTTACAAACTATATCGTAATGATAGAGCTGATCAAATTGGTGGATGGGTTGCACTCTATGTTAGAGAGGGCATTGAGTCACAAAGGATTAAAGTTTTGTAGGAAACAAAATTTGCTATAGAATCTCTACGGATTGAAATTCCATGTACAAAGGGGAAGGCGATGGAGTGGGGGTGTGCTATCGACCGCCTGGTCAGAATGAACAAATAGATGATGAAATGTTCAAAGAAATCAGGGCAGCTAACAAAAGTTACAGCACGGTAATAATAATGGGTGATTTCAATTACCCCGGTATTGACTGGGTCAGTGTCACGGCAGGACATGCTAGGGAGATAAAGTTTCTAGATGAAATAAGTGACTGCTTCCTGGGGCATCTGGGTCATGAACTTACCAGAGGGGAAGCCATTTTGGACCTAGTCCTTAGTGGAACACAAGATCTGGTGCAGTAGTGATCATAGCTTGATTGCATTTGATTTAATTAATGAAGGAGAGATGGTAAGGAAAGCCACAATACTACCTTTTAACTTTCAAAAGGGAGACTATGATAAAATGAGGAAAATAGTTAAGAAAAAACTAAAAAGAGCAGTTGCAAAGATTAAAGACTTACATCAAGCTGGATGTTGTTTTCCACGCTTTAAGAAAAGTAGAAGGAAGTCCAAAAAACTGCCAGCATGGTTTAAAAGTGAGGTCAGAGAAGCTGTTACTGCCAAAAAAGCATCTTTCAGGAAATTGAATAAAGAGTCAAATGACAAAAACTGGAAACAGAACAAGCACTGGCAAATTAGATGCAAGGCAGGTAAAGAGAGAATTTGAGAAGAAGCTGCTGTGGAAGCAAAAACGCGTAATAAAGACTTTTTGAAGTACATTCATAGCAAAAAACCTGTGAGAGAGTCAGTTGGATGATAAGATCATAGAGGGTAAAAGGGGCACTAAGAGGGGACAAGGCCATAGTGGAGAGACTGAATGAATTCTTTGCTTTGGTCTTTACTGAGGAAGATGTAGGGATGTTACCCATGACTGAAGTGGTATTTAAAGGTGATTCTGTGGTAGAATTGAAAAGGGAAGATGTATTACAACTATTTGATAAACTGAAGAGTAGCAAATCACCTGGACTGGATGGTATACATCCAAGGGTGCTGAAAGAACTAAAATATGAGATTGCAGGCCTACTATTAGTAATCTGTGAACTATCATTAAAATCAAACAAAATGTATATAGTTACTGTATATGTACAATCTTATATGCTAAATGTATATAGTTCCAATGTTAAATGTACGAGAGTTCCTACGTTCAATGTAAAACTTGTTCTGATGTTCTATGTAAACCGCCCCTGATCTCAGGAAGGGGCAGTATATAAACTTCGTTAAATAAATAAACACCTGAAGATTGGAGGATGGCCAATGTAACGCCAATTTTGAAAAAGGGTTCCAGGGGTGATCTGGGAAACTACAGACCAATGAGCATGATGTCAATACCGGGAAAAATGGTAGAAACCCATCATAAAAAACAAAATTTCTGAACATGTAGATAGTCATAGCTTAATGGGAGACAGCCAACAGGGCTTTTGACAAGGAAGATCTTGTCTTACTAATCAGTTATGTTTTTTTGAAGGTGTGAATAAACAGGTAGATAAAGGTGAGTCAGTTGATATAGTGTATCTGGACTTTCCGAAAGTATTTGACAAGGTCCCTCATTAGAGACTTGGCAAAACTAAAAAGTCATGGGATAGGGGGTAGTGTACTATTGTGGATCAGGAACTGGTTAAAAGATAGAAAGCAGAGGGTATGGCTAAATGGCCAATTTTCCCAATGGAGAAAGGTGAATAGAGGGTTCTCCAGGACCAAGCAGGAAGTCAGTCCTCATATATGGGTGACATCGACATCGATGGAGCCCTTGCGGGTGACATCTACGTCGATGGAGCTCTTGCAGAGCATTTCCCCAGCTTTCCATGAAAACCTTTGGGAATGCAGGCACGCATGCGCGGTTCCCTTCCCGCCTAAAGGTGCCATCTTGCTCAGTCTCTCGTTTTCCGTGAAGCCCACTGGACGTGAGTCCTAGTCATCCCGGAAAATTGTTTGATTTTTTGCGATTCTTCACTATTTTTCTTCTCCGGTTCGATGCCGGTTCCCCTCCCGCTGTGTTCGGTACACCGGTATCGAGCCCGATCTTTTTTTTTCCTTTTCCCTGGAAGGCCGGTCCTTTGACCTCGCGGGGACTCTTTTTTCCCCGATGGCTTCCAGCGGTTTTAAGAAGTGTGATCGGTGCAAGAAACTGATGTCTCTCACCGACACACATGACTGCTGCCTTCGGAGCCTCGGTCCTGATCACAACCCTAAGACGTGTGGACCATGTGGGAAAATGTCTTCCAAGGCACTGCGAAGTCATCAGCACCAGAAGGAAAGGCTTTTTTCTGACTCGGCCTCCAGCCGGGCCCGGACCTCATCTGAGGCCTCGACATCTCGGGAGTCGGATCCCGAGCACCGTCGTGGCTCCTCGGACAGGGCGTCCCCCGACCAGGAACAAAAGAGGAAGAAGCGGCTTGCGAGGGCGTCTTCGGAAGAGGTCCCTGGCTCCTTGAGAGCTAGGTCTCAGACCCCCGACGGTCGCCCCGGGCCTGTGGAACAGGAGAAGCCTTCCAAAGTCCCTCGACTGGAGCCGGAGTCTGCTGGACACGTAAGCCCTGTAGTCCTCGTGGACTCTCCTCCCAGGGAGCCGACGTCGGGCCCGATGCCACCGGGGCCCGAGTCGGGAGCTGCTGAGTCTCCTGAGCTGGGTCTCAGGTTGACAGCCTTGGAGAGCAGACTGTCTGCCTTCATGGAACAGCAGCAGGCACTGATGGCCAGCCTGTCTGGCGCATCTGCCCCGACCACCGGGACATCGACATCGAAGACTACCCCGGAGACTGAGCCGATACTCAAGGCCATGAAGGCTCGAGGTCAACCTCGGTCGCCGTCTCCCTCGACCTCCCGTTTGGGACCGAGGGTGTCGATGCCGGTGCCTTCGGCGTCGGGGCGGGTGCTTGCAGGTCCCACGAGGTCGGACCCCGATTCCTCATCGGACGAGTCCACATGGGAGACGGAGGACGAGGAGTCCCCCGACACCTTCAAGACTCGGTGCGTCCCATCGGACTCACCGCAGTCTGAACCCCGGAGTAGATCCCCTCCGGAGGATACCCGGTTCTCGGAGTTCGTCCGGGATATGGCCACTGCATTGGCTATCCCTGCGGACCCCGAGGAGGAGCCTCGAGCCGAGGAGCTCGAGGTCCTGCAGTATGACTCTCCTCCGAAGGAGGCCTTTACTGTCCCGGTACCTCCGATGCTGGAACGGCTCCTCTTCCGGATGTGGGAGCCACCGGCCTCGGCGCCGGTTTTAAGCAAGCGGGTCAATTCGATCTATCGACTCCGGAAGAGCCCTGGCTTTCAGAAGGCACAGCTACCACACCATTCCATGGTGGTGGAATCGGCCATGCATCGCCTGAAAAGTCAGAAGATGCACTCCATGGTGCCCCCTGGCAGGGAGGCCCGAAACCTCGATGGTTTTGGTAGAAAGTGCTTCCAGGGCTCAATGCTTGCTTGCCGTGTCCAGTCTTACCAGCTGTACATGGGCATGTACTTGCGAGACCTGGCTAAGGAGCTGGCCGGGTTCTCTGCTGGTCTCTCCGGGGAACCCTTGCAGAGGTTCAAGTCCTTGTTCTCGGGGATCCGGGAATGCTCCAAGTTTATGTCCCGCGCTGCCTACGATGGCTTCGAGGCTTCGGCCCGTGTTGCGGCAGCCGGCATCGCGGCTCGACGCCAGGCATGGCTGCAGTCATCGGACCTCGAGCCATGGGTTCAGGACAAGTTGGTCGATGTCCCTTGCCGAGGTGAGAACCTTTTTGGCAAGCCCATGACCAAGAAGGCTGCACAGCTCGAGATCGAGCACCTCACAAGGACAAGGCTGTCTTGAAAGACTTCTGCCCCTTCTCACAAGAAGAAGGGCTCGGGTAAAAAGCCCTTTTACCCGAGGAAGGGCACTGCCTACAAACAGTACCCACAATATCAGGCTGCCCAAGCTGCCCCTCAGGGTCAGCAAGCCAAGAGGCAGGGTAATGGGCCCCGTAGGTAGAGGACCCCCAAGCCTCCGGCCCCTGCTCCCACTCAGCAGGGTGGGGGGTTTTGACTCCTTAGGCATAGCCTCTCCGTCCCTGCTCTTCCAACCCTGCACAGGAGGTTGCCTCGCTCTGTTTGCCCACCAGTGCCCACTCATCACTGGAGACAGTTGGGTGTTAAGAATAGTCCACAGGGGCTATGCACTACACTTCCAACAACTGCCTCCTCCATACTTTCCAGGGGAGCCTCCAAGGCTTCCCCTGCACACAGATCTTCTCCTTCAGGAGCTACAAGGTCTGTTGGTGGACAGGGCAGTGGAGCCTGTGCCTCCCCACTTACAAGGTCGAGGGTTCTACTCCAGGTATTTCCTAGTACCCAAAAGAACCGGGAGCCTTCGACCTATTCTGGACCTCCGAAACCTCAACAAGTTCCTGGAGAAGGAAAAGTTCAAGATGCTTACTCTTGGAACTCTTCTGCCCTACCTCCAGCAGGGAGATTGGCTATGCTCCTTAGATCTAAAGGATGCGTATTCTCACATCCTCATTCATCCCGACCACAGAAAGTACCTCAGGTTCATTGTGGGAGGAAACCATTATCAGTACAGAGTACTACCTTTTGGCCTCACCTCTGCTCCCAGGGTCTTTACCAAATGCTTGGCAGTGGTGGCGGCCTACCTGAGAAATCAGGATATCTTTGTCTTCCCCTATCTGGACGACTGGCTCATCAGGGGTCAGACGTGCCAGGAGGCCAGACAAGCCACCCTCAGAACTATTGCTCTTCTTCAAAGCCTGGGGTTTGTAATAAACTTCGCAAAGTCCACTTTGCTCCCATCCCAAAACTTGGAGTTCATAGGGGCAAGGTTGGACTCTCTGCTGGCAAAGGCATTCTTGCCAGAAGACAGAGCCCAAAGACTGATAAACTTGGCAAGCCAGTTTCTCAGCAGGTCACTGGTCTCCGCCAGACTCTGCCTGAGACGTCTAGGCCACATGGCTTCGACAGTACATGTGACCCCCAATGCCAGGCTCCATATGAGGCCTGCACAGTGGTGCCTTCGGACTGAGTGGTCACAGTCCGCCGGCAGCCTCAGAGACAGGATAAGGGTGTCCAGACAATTTCTGAAATCCCTCAGTTGGTGGCTGCATCCACCCAATCTGTTGCTGGGGGTGCCTTTTCAGATTCCTGGGTTCACAGTGGTGCTGACCATGGATGCCTCTTTGCAGGGCTGGGGAGCTCATTTTCTAGGCAAGTACACCCAGGGCCTGTGGTCTCCCTGGGAAGCCGCACAGCAAATCAATCTACTAGAACTCAGGGTTATTCGGTTGGCCCTCAAGACTTTCTCTCCAGCCCTGGCTCATCAGTCTGTCCTTGTTCAAACAGACAACCAGGTAGCCATGTTTTATGTGAACAAACAGGATGGAACTGGGTCCAGGCTCCTTTGTCAGGAAGCACAGGACCTTTGCTTGTTTGCCCTCAAGCACAACATGCTCCTCAAAGCTGTGTACCTCCCTGGCCAGGAGAACTACCTGGCCGACAGATTGAGCAGGATTCTACAGCCCCACGAGTGGCAGCTCCGCCCACTTCCTGTTCAGCTGGTGTGGTGAGCAGATCTGCTCTGGAGAGCTCCTGCTAGGGAGGACTTTGCTACTCTCTCACTGTGTCTGGATGTCGGGTCCTGGGCCACCTCCAGAGGGAGAGGCCCAGGCCCAGAGGCCTACCAGGCCTGGTAGGCCTCCTTCGGTGCAGACTACTGTGGATGCTGGGACCTGTCTTCAGCCGGTGCCCCAGGAGGGGGGCTCCCCAGGTAAGACTGCACCTGGCCAGGACCGAGGGACCCACAGGTATGGAGGTATGGGCCTGCTACCCCAGGGAGGAGGCTCCTGTCTCCTCCCCAGGCAAGGGGTGGAGGCTGGGTGGAAGCAGGGAGAGGCCCTGGGGAGACCCTGGAGGACCGTGCAGTATAGTACTGGAGGAGGCGGGTTCCCCCCTCCGCCTCGGGTCCTGGAGGAGGCCTCTACCTCCTCCAGTGAGGATGAGGACGGGGGGTCGGGCCTGCCGTCCTTCCAGCAGCCAGCTAGGGCCCCTGATGCAATTGTGGCGGCGGTGCGGTGGCTTCGGGGTCTCCAGGAGGAGGCGGCCCAGCTGCAAGCCCAGCTCTCCCACCTGGAGAGCCTGCAGGCCACCGTTCCTGGCGAGGAATGGGTGGCCTATGCTACATATAGGAAGGGGGTAAAGCGGGCCTTGAAGGCCAAGTACTCTGAGATCGAGTACTGTCGCAGCCAGGATTGTGGGTCCCTCGCCGAAGTTTACCGGAATTACGACCGTTGGACGGTGCCTGCAGTCCAGGGGAGGCCCCCGGGGGCGGGTAGGCCGATGGGATATTACACACCTAGTAGTTTGCCCTTCCCCGTTTCAGCTCCTGGGCGTTCTACCACACGTTCCTTGCCCTATTCATCTACAGCATTTTCTGGACTTAGTGCTCCTTACCTTGCTGGATCTGACGCTGCAGATGACATGATTCATTCTCCTGCGGAATTGTTGCCTGCCCTGCTTACATCTGCACGTCCCCTGGGTGCTCCGGTAATCGTGGGTAAAGATTCGACTCGCCCGGGTTTGATGGCTGTGGCATCCGGCTCCATATCTGCACCTGCGATGCCTCTTCCCTCTAGCACCGATTCTGGCTCCGTGGGAGGGTTTTGTGAGGCTCAGCCGTCTTCTCTGCAGGTCTTTCCCGACGTTCCAGCTGCTCACCCGAGATCGTGCATCGCTGCGGGAACCCCCCAAGATGGTCGCCGGGGAATCCGTGGTGACGTCTGCCTTCCATCTGTCCGTGCCATTGAACAGGAGATTTCGCTGCAGGAGCTGTCTGAGGGGCTTCCCCCAGCCCGATTACAGATCCAAGATGGCCGCCGCGCATCGGGTGCCGACACTTCCGGGAGAACCCGGAAGTGTGAAGAAGACCCACCTCCATCTTCTGCCCTGCCGCGGGAGTTTCGGCGGCGGTCAGTGGGGGTAGTAGAGGATTCAGTCCAGTGCCCCTCTATCGGAGGGACTGATGTAGAGGGGACGAAGTCTTCGGCGGCTGTTCTTTCACGCCGGGGGTCTGCTGATGCTGGAGAGGCTCGTCGGCTGCCTGTTCCCCTTAAGAAGAGCGCCGGTGATGTACAGGTTGTGGATGTGCCAGGCTCTGCAGAGGGGGATTCGGCGTCTCATCTACAGGATCCCAGGAGGCGGAAGAATGATTGGCCCCAGTCCTATGAGTATGCTGTGCCCCTGGAGGCTCCGAGAGGGGCTGATCTTTCCCCTCATCGTCCGGTTCTGCAACAGTGGGGGTCAGAGCACTCCTGTTCTGCTGTGCATCCGGCTCCTGCTCCTGCAGTGCCTGACAAGATCCCTGGGCAGGCATCTGGTAGGGGGGTGGCTGGCTGGCAGGATTCCCCTGTTTTGGCTGCCCTTCCGGCCCCTAGAAAGCTACAGAGCAATCACCCAGTGTGCTCTGAGGTGGCTGTCTGGCGCCGGAAGGGTCCAGGAAAGGGGAAGGAGCAGGGTAGGGGCTGCTGTTCTTTTTCTGCAGCCCCTGGGGGGAGTAAAGAGAAGGGAAAGAATGTTTTTCATTTTTCCCTGTCATCTGTGTCAGCGGAGCGGGATGAGCAGGCGCCTGCATTTTCAGCCAGTGTGGCCGAAGGGGGCCTGGCTCGCAGGGGGGCGTCCGCCCTTCCTGCTGGAGCCTCGGCTGCCGGCCGTGTGGTTCCGGACCCCTGTGCCACGTCTGGCACCGACAATCAGGTAGGACCAGGGAGGGACAGGGGGCAGGGGGGTGGAGGTTTGGGGGATGTTCTGGGTGGGGGATCTGCCCTGCTGTCTCGGGTAGGTCCTGCCTTGTTGTCGGTAACCGTAAAGGGGATAGCGGACGGTGGGTCAGGGGAGGGTCTGACGGAGGGAAGGGGGGAGCGGCCGACTGGTCATATAGTGGGGAAGAAGGTAGTGGCTGGTTCTGAGTGGGGGAAGGGTTTGTCTTCAGTGGGGTCAGGGGTGGCGGTGGTCCCCCTGGATCCCGGGAGTGGAGGGGAGCGGGGTCCATCCCCGGTAGTGGTGGCCGAGACCCAGGAGCCTTGCGCTGGGTCGGAAACAAGGGACGGAGGGGTGGGGGGGCTTTCTGGTCGCTTGGGTGTTACCGAGAACCAGGTCCATGATGCCCTTAAGTTAGCTTTGGAGACTCCGACAGGCCTTCCTGGGGCCTTTACTGCCTTTCGGCAGCTTGAGGTGGACGCAGGGGCTAATCCGGGGTTTCTCGGTGGCACCCAGGGATCCGTAAGGGAGAGCATCCCTGATTCAGTGTTGGCAGAGCTGACTTTGCCCAGTCCTCAGGTCACCCCATGTGCGGAGGTTGTGGATCCTGCAGACCAGCAGCAGGATCCCCCGCAGGTGGCAGCAGGGGAAGATCAAGGAGGACAGGGGTTGGGAGCTGGGCGGTCGGCTCCCCCCCCCCGTACCTTTGCGGAGGCTCTAAGGGGGTCGGGCACCACTCCTGGGACATCGGGTGGGGCTGGGGGGAGGGGGGTTCCCAGGGGAATGATCCCGTAGGAGGGGGAGGAGGTGGGGGAGGTTTCCGAGGGGTAGGGGGTGAGGTCAGACGGCGCAACGTGGCGCAGATCCGGTGGGCTGGAGAGGGGCCCCCTCCAGCCAGGGAACAGGTCTTGAGGATGGTCCTTGGGCTGGGGTTTCTCCCGGGAGATCTCTATGCCTTTATCCACATGAACAACACCATTGAGTATGATGTTAGTTTCATGCTGAGACGGGGGCTGGAGATTTTCTGGGACCGATACCAGGAGCAGAGGGGGCAGGGAGGGTGGGCTGACTTTCGTGTTGTGCCTATCTCTCGCCAGGGGACGGTACCGGTGACCATCCTATCCCGGAATGAGTCGCTCCCAGGGCAGGACATCCAGTTTTGGTTGTCGCGCCATGCGGTGCTCCTCGCACCCCTAGTTAAGGGCGCTGGGCCCCTAGGGGTGTGGGACGGGTCGTGGAAGGGCAGGATCCGTTTGCGTGAGGTGGGAAACGTGGTGCAGCACGTGCCCTCGGCCGGTTTCCTCGGTCGGGATCGCATCTTGTGCTATTACCCCGGGCAACCCCGCGAGTGTCACCGCTGTGGCTCATTCCGCCATTTGAGCATGAACTGTCCCGAGCAGGTCTGCACCCGTTGTGGTGGACGGGGTCACGCCTCGGCCGGGTGTTTGCTTATTCGGTGTAACCTTTGCGGGGAGTTGGGCCACCCCTTTGCCCGCTGCCCCTCCGCATCCCACAATGGACCGGGGGGGGATGCCGTCACTCCACCTCGGGTTCCTGTGCGGGAGGAGGTCGTGGAAGCCCCTCTCCCTCAGGAGGAGTCCGAGGGCCCTAGGGTGGAGGAGTCCATCGAGCCGAGGGAGCCACCAGGGGGAGGGGATTCAGGTAGGAAGGAGGAGAGGGTTGATGTGGTGGAGGTTAATGTCTCACGACAGGATAGTAGGTTGCGGGTGGTGCCACCTGAGGAATGGACTACGGTCCCTTCCAAGGGTGGCAAGTCCAAAAGGAAGAAACGGGAGACATCCCCGTTGCCGGATGCAGAGCCCGTGTTGGACATCAACCGTTTCGTCTTTTTGGCTGCTGATGCGGCTGAGGCGGATGAGGGCTTGCCTGCGGAGGCAGGGCTTCCTGTGCGGCGCTCGGAGCGGTTAGCGGCAGGGGCGGCCCCTCTTCCTCAGCGGCGGCCTTCCAAAGTAACGAAGGCGCGCCGCGGTCAGGGTCCTCCAAACAAGGGGGATACTGGCGCCCGACGGGTGAGGGAGGACGGGTCTTTGCCCCCGCAGTTGGGTGATGGGCCTTCACAGGAGCCCCCTGCTGACCCGGCCGTCCCGGCCTCCCCCGCGGGGGTGGGTACTAGTACGTTGTCTCAGTCTTTGTCCAGGGAGGGGGGGAGGCACCGGTGGTGGACCCCACGGAGGAGATCATTCCTCCGACCCCTGACCTGTCCGTGCCCCCTCGCCCCATGGGAACTGGGTTGGCCCCTGCGACAGCTTTGCCTGGTGGTCTCAGGGGCACCAGCACCTCGTGGGGTGACAGGGTCGAGCAGGAGGGGGAAGAGATCCTCGAGGTGGTCGACGTGGACTGTGAGGAGTTGCTCCAGCTCACGGGCTTATCCTGCAAGCGGGATTCCGGGGATCCCGGGTATGGTGAGAAGAGGAGGAAAGGGTCACTGCACACGAACTAGGCATGGCGTGCACTCCTGCGTTCTCGTGCGCCACGATCAACGTGGCCAGCATTTTCTCAGACCAGGTGCGGGCTACGGCCTATGATTTTCTTTCCACGAGTGGGCTGGATGTCATTTTCTTGCAGGAGACCAGGCTCACCTCGCTCGCTAGCCTTCATCGGGCAAAGCGGGAGTGGAGGTGGGGCCCTTCATACTGGTCGCTTGCGGCACAGCCCTACGCAGGAGTGGCGGTTTTGTTCACGTCTAACCGATTTCAGGTGCAGTACGTGTGGGAACTGGAGCAGGGCCGGTGTTTGCTCTTAGACGGCTACTGCGGGCCTCATCGGTTTCGTTTCGTGGTGGTCTACGGCCCCCAGTCTAAGTTGGCGCGGAAGACCCTGTTTGGGGTCATCCACCCCTACTTACACACCTCCCGTTTGGTGGTCCTCGCCGGGGATTTCAACACCACCACCTTTTTGCAGGACCGAGGGGGGGATCGTCGCCCACCCAGTTACGAGGGCCTCTTTTTGGCCGAGATGACCCGGACGGCCGACCTGGTGGATGTTTTCCACCGGGCCTTTCCACGGTCGCCGGGGTTCACCTACTATCATGGGACCTGCAGGAGTCGTATCGATCGGATATATGTGAGTGCCCGGGTAGAGTGTTCCCCTCCGCAGTTGCAGGCGGTTGACTTTTCGGACCACTGCGTCCTCTCCGTGTCCTTCCTGGCTAACCACGAGGAGCTCAGCAGGGGTCCTGGCCTGTGGAGACTGAATGTGCAGTTGTTGGCAACATCAGAGGTGGTCCAGGAGTTCTTGGCATTTCTCGCAGACCAGGAAACCCTACTGGGTGTTTTTCCTTCCCGTGGCGCCTGGTGGGACGAGGTGAAGACGCGTGCCCGCCAACTCTTCCGTTCCCGGGGTACCTCCATGGCTCGATCCCGCTACCTCACCTACACTGTCCTCCGGAGGTCGCTGGATCATTTGGTATCCCGAGGGGCAGCGCGGGAGGAGGTGGAAGAGGTACGCGTCCAGCTCCGTGGCCTGCTTTATGATCACCATGCCTCCCTCTGCTTTGAGGGGGCGGCCGGTGGGGTCGGCATTCCAGACCCTTTCTTGACTTGCAAGGAGAGGGTTCGGCGTCGGGAGGTCATGGCCCTGCGGGGCGAGGACGGTACCATTCATACCTCCCAGGAGGACCTTTTACGGATGGTGGGGGAATACTTCTCGGACCTGTTTGGGGATCGCCCCGTAGACCTCACCCATATCCGAGAGTACTTGGGCCTTCCCCTGGTGTATTCGGCTGTGGTTCAGGCACAGGTTGATGCACTTGCTGCTCCGATTCAGCAGGTGGAGGTGGAGAGGGCGATTCGTGCCATGCCGTTGGGGAAGGTGCCTGGGCGCGATGGGCTCCCTGTGGAGTTCTATCGCACCTTCATCGCCCAGCTGGCCCCCTTCCTGACCTCCCTGTTTCAGGAGATCATGGATACGGGGTTTCTCCCGCAGTCATTTCGCGAGTCTGTCCTGCTGCTGCTCTCCAAGGGGAAGGACGATAGCTCCTTGGACTTTTGGCGGCCGCTCTCTCTTCTGAACGCGGACCGGAAGATCCTGGCCAAGTGTTTGGCCAACCGACTGGTGGAGGTGTCAGGCGTTTTGCTGTCCCCTTCCCAGTATTGTTCCGTTCGGGGGAGAGGGGTTCTGGACGCTGTCGCCACAGTCCGGGAGGTGGTGGAGAGAGGCCGGTCGCTCCAACGGGACCACTGGTTGGTCTCCTTGGATCAGTCCAAAGCCTTCGATCGAGTCAGTCACCGGTACCTGTGGGTGGTGCTCCAGCACTTCGGCCTCCCCGCAGGTTTCCTCTTCGTCGTGCAGGCGCTGTACCGAGGGGGGGTGAGCTTCCCGTTTATTAACGGGTGGCTCGGACGGCCGTTTGGTGTCGCCTCGGGGGTACGGCAGGGGTGCCCTTTGAGCCCCCTGCTGTATGTCTTCTCCCTCGACCCCTTCCTCCGGAGATTGTCCTCAGGTGGGTTACGGGGCCTGGAGGTGCCTGGTGCGCCCCCGGTGTCCGTCGTTGCCTACGCTGACGACATCTCAGTTTACGTGGACGGCACTGAAGGGGTAGAGGCCCTGCGGGAGGCCGTGGAGGAGTTCTCGGAGGTGGCCCATTCTGTTGTCAACCACAGCAAGTGCCAGACGCTGTGGTTGGGCCCCTCGGAGGCCTCCCCGCCTTCCTGCGCCCCCTTTCTTCCTCCCGTGGGGGAGGTCCGCGTTTTGGGCCTCGTCTTCGGGTCGGAGGACTGTGCGGAGGCCAATTGGGACCGTTGTCTTGAGACTGCACGGTGTAGGGTGCTGCGGTGGAGGGGGTGGAGGTGTACGTACGAGGAGAAGATCAAACTCCTCGGGACGTTTCTGCTTCCTCTCTTTCTGCACGTGGCCACGGTCTTCGTCCTTCCGTCGTCCCGTCAGGCGTCTGTCTGTGCCGTCTTTTTCTGTTTCCTGTGGGGTAACCGCCTGAACCCCGTCCAGCGCAACATCGTTTGCCTGGATCGGGCAGAGGGCGGTTTGGGTATGTTGCACCCCCTTGTCTTCCTGTCAGTCTTGTCTATGGCGTTCCACTTGGGTAGGATGCGGGAAGGGGGTGGGGTCTGGTGGGTGGCCTCCTATCGGGAATGGTTCTCCCGCTTCTGGGAGCAGTGGGAGGGGGCGTCCTCGGTCCCACGTGTGCGCCGGAGCGGGGAACAGGCCCCATCGTACGTATTTGCGATGGTGGGGCTCATTCGGCGGTGGGGGGTGACCGACCCGCTCGCCCAGTCCTTGGGGCGGAAAGGCTTATACCGGATGGTTCTCACCTCTCACTATCAACCACGGTGGGCCCTGCGGGACTGTCCGGCGGATGTGATGCAGCGGGTCCTTCGGCTGTTGAACTCCCCTCGGCTACCGAAGAAGGTTCGGGATGTGGCCTGGTTGTCTTTCCACGGGCGTTTGTACGTGAGGGACAACCTCAAGTACAGGTCACAGGCCGAGCGGGTCTGTCTGAGGGCCGGTTGTGAAGGGCAGACGGAGACCATGGACCATTTCCTCCGGCAGTGCCCCTTCAACGTGGAGGCTTGCCGGTTGGTGTCCGCTGCTCTTCACCTGCGCGACCTTTCCCTCCTCACGTATGCGGAGTGGGTGTACGGGGCCTGGTCCTTTCCTCTAAGGCAGGACTCCGGGACCCTCTACCTCGTCACGGCCGTAGTACGCTACCACCTGTGGCAAGCGCGCTGTCATGTCTCGACCTGGGGGTTGGTCCTGCCCCTTGACGAGGTGGTGCGGGACATTCTGGAGGAAGTGTCCAGCACGGCGCAATGTGAAAGATGGGTGGTGGAGGCTCATCGTTGGGAGCGTCTGTGGCGTCACCTCACCCTTCGCCCCCCGTGAGGGGGAGGGGTTCCCTGGGGTTCCCATCCCTGTAGGACTGTGAGGTTTGTTTTGTTGTTCCCTGGGGGGAGGGGTGTGATAGGAGGGTTTAGTTTCCCTTCCCTGGGGTTTACTTCTCGTTATGATTTTGGGGTGTTTTTCCTCCCGGGAGGGGAGGGGGGGGGTGAGCTGGTGCTCCATAAGGGGTTTGACCGGTTGTCCGCTTTCCCTTTCTCCTTAGAGGGTGGCCGTCCCAATATTTTTGTTCTTCGTGTTTGTTTGTTCTTTTTGTGTCTTGGGCATCCCGCTCCGTTGGGCAGCACAAGGGTTAATTTTTCTCTTGTATTTTGCTTTTGATTTGTATGAGTAGTTATGATTTGTTTTGGTGGGACTGTGTTGGGGATGGGCTAAAGGGGCCCTTATGTTTTCATTTGGTTTGGGGGGAGGGTGTGTGGAGGTTTGTTTTTGAGGTGTTTGTTTGGATGGGATGGGTCTGAAGGGGGAGGGATGGGGATAGGGGGCTTTGTTTCTGGATGGGTGGGGGACGGGAGTCTGAGAGTAAGACAGAATGGACATTTGGACTGGTGGGGGGTGTTGTGCGGGGCAGGGGTTCAGGGATTGCAAGACGACCAATGTGTGGACTATGCTGGGGTGTTCTTGCAGGGGGAGGTTGGGTTGGGTATGGACATTGGACTGAGGGGGGGGAGGGGACATGGACATTGACAAGGACTTTTTGGGGGTTGTTGTTGGGAGGAGGGCACGTGTGTTGATTGCTGGGGTTGGTGGTGGGTTTGGGGAGGTGGGTCACGGGGGGTTTTGTGATACCTGTTTTGTGCTATGTCAGGGGGGTGGGGGTTTTGGGGGGGGTGTGGGACTTGGTTGGGGTGATTGTATTTGCTTTTTGTTTGTTTTTCTGTTGCATGTGTTAATAAACAAAATTTCCATCCTTTGGTGGTTCAGAAGATTTTCCTGAAATGGGGACTTCCATCCATAGATCTGTTTGCCAGTCCCCTAAACAAACAGCTGCCAAAGTTCTGCTCCAGGCAACCGCATCCTCTGCGGGTGGCACCAGATGCTTTCCTGATTTCCTGGTCTCAGGGCCTCCTGTATGCGTTTCCTCCCAAGCCCTTGGTAGCCCGAACTCTGTTAAAGATTCTTCAGGACAAGGCCTCGGTCCTGCTGGTGGCTCCCAGGTGGTCGATACAGCCTTGGTTTCCACTTCTACTTCAGCTGGCAGTGGATCCCCCACTGCCTCTGGGGTTGCAACCCGACCTTCTCTCTCAAGATCAGGGTTCCTTTCTGCACCCCAATCTCAAAGTTCTCAATTTGATTGCATGGAGGCTGCAAGGGTAGTTTTGGCTCCCTGGGTCCTCCCTCAGGAAGTTGAGGAGGTTGTCCTAGCCTCTAGGAAACAGTCCACTAGGAAAACCTATGCTCTTAAATGGAAAAGGTTTTCCGTGTGGTGTCACCTACGTACAGAGGATCCCTTCTCCTGTACTGTACCAGTAGTGCTTCAGTACTTACTGCACTTATCAAATCAAGGACTTAAGTCCAATTCTGTTCGGGTCCACCTCTCAGCTCTAGCAGCTCACCACTCACTGGTGGAAGGACATTCTCTATTGGTCCACCCCTTGGTGTCCCGGTTTCTCAGAGGCTTGCTCTTGCTCAAGCCTCCAATCCGTCCTCCTGCTCCTGAGTGGGAGTTCAATGTGGTCTTGCAGCAACTGACTCGCCCACCCTTTGAGCCGATGGCTACTTGTCCTCTACGCTTCCTGTCCTGGAAGACACTCTTCTTGGTAGCCCTAACCTCGGCTAGACGAGTGAGTGAGCTTCAGGCGCTGGTCTGTGACAGGCCTTACACCAGATTCTATAAGATCAGGGTAGTCCTCAGGACTCATCCAAAGTTCCTCCCAAAGGTTGTCTCCTCTTTCCACCTCAACCAGGAGGTGGTTCTTCCAACATTCTTCTCTAGGTCTCATGCAAGCCAGGCTGAAGCAGTTCTGCATACCCTGGACTGTAGGAGGGCCTTATCCTTCTACCTTGATTGTACGCAGGGGCACAGAAGGGCTACTCAGCTCTTCATATCTTTTGACCCTAATAATTTGGGGTTGGCTGTGTCCAAGCATACCTTGTCCATCTGGGTGGCTGACTGTATCACCTGGGCTTACAGGGCGGCTGACCTTCCTTTGCAGGGTCGGGTCACAGCCCATCGTGTCAGGGCAATGGCTGCCTCAGTGGCTCATCTCCGCTCTGTACCGTTGGTAGACATCTGCAGGGCTGCTACTTGGTCCTCAAGGCAGACTTTTGCAGCCCATTACTGTCTGGAAAGGGAGTCCCGTAGGGACAGTGCTTTTGGCCAGGCAGTACTCCGGAATCTCTTTGAGGTTTAGGCAACTCCTGCCCTCTTGCCCTCTGTTGGGCTACCGGTGGAGGTTCTGTCAGTGAAAAGCTTTTCTTTGCTGCTGTGACTAGAGGGAGTTCTCTTGTTCAGCCTGGGTTCCTGGTAGCCCAGAGCTAGGGAGTCACCCATATGTGAGGACTGACTTCCTGCTTGCTCCTGGAGAAAGAGTAGTTACTCACCTGTAACAGGTGTTCTCCAGGAGCAGCAGGAATCAGTCCTCACAACCCTCCCTCCTCCCCTGGGAGTTGCAGTTGTACATAGTTTATTTTTACATTTTTGTGTGCTGTTTTTAGCTATGTCATTTGACTGAGTAAGATGGCACCTTTAGGCGGGAAGGGAACTGCGCATGCGTGCCTGCATTCCCAAAGGCTTTCATGGAAAGCTGGGGAACTGCTCCGCAAGGGCTCCATCGACGTCGATGTCACCCATATGTGAGGACTGATTCCTGCTGCTCCTGGAGAACACCTGCTACAGGTGAGTAACTACTCTATATGTGCTGGGTCCACTGCTTTTTAACATATTCATAAATGACCTGGAATTGGGAATAATGAGTGAGGTTATCAAATTTGCAGATGACACAAAACTATTTTAAGTTGTTAAAACCATGAAGTTTGTGGAAAATTGATAAATTGGAAGACTGGGCATCCAAATGGCAGATGAAATTTAATATGGACAAGTGCAAAGTTATGCACCTAGGAAAGAACAACCCAAACTACGTTACACCATGCAAGGTTCTACATTAGGAACCACCACCCAGGAAAAAGATTTAGGCGTCATTGTGGATAACATGTTAAAACCCTCCACCCAGTGTGCAGCGGCGACCAAGAGAGCAAATAGAATATTATAATGTATTTATTTATTTAACAATTTTTCTATACCGCCTTTGTCCAAAGCAGTTTACAATGAACAACATAACAATTACATAAGAATCGTTTTTACTTTATACAAGGGAAGCCAACTTGGAGAGAAATATGGGGTTAACTGAGGAAAGATATAAACTATGACCATAAAGAAGCAGATATCGTATACGGGGAGTGTGAAGTGCAAGAGTGTGGCATATAGCGTTATTAGAAAAGGTACAGAGAAGAGCCACCAAAATGGTAAAGGGGATAGAAGGATACCCCTATGAAGAGAGGCTAAAAAAGTTAGGGCTCTTCAACCTGGAAAAGAGATGGCTGAGGGGAGATATGATAGAGGTCTATAAATTAATGAATGGAGTGGAATGGGTAATCGTAGTTCGATTGTTTACATCATCAGAATATAGAAAAACTAGGGGACATAATGCCTCTGTATCATTCCATGGTGCGACTGCACCTTGAATATTGTGTGCAATTCTGGTCGCCGTATTTTAAAAAGAATAGAGTTATTAGAAAAGGTACAGAGAAGAGCCACCAAAATGGTAAAGGGGATGGAAGGATGCGCCTATGAAAAGAGACTAAAAAGGTTAGGGCTCTTCATCCTGGAAAAGAGACGGCTGAGGGGAGATATGATAGAGGTCTATAAATTAATGAATGGAGGGGAACGGGTAATCATAGATCGATTATTTACGTCATCAGAATATAGAAAGACTAGGGGACATGCAATGAAGCTACAGGGCAACCTATTTAAGACTAATAAGAGAAAATACTTTTTCACTTAACGTGTAATCAAACTCTGGAGTTTGTTACCGGAGGATGTAGTAAAAGCTGTTAGTGTAGCTGGGTTTAAAAAAGATTTGGACGCCGGGTCACGTGATGTGGTGAGAGTGGGTGGACGTGAACCACTCGAGCTCCGGGCCCCCCCCTCCGTGCCGTCAAAAAGCACCGTTTTTTCAGCCGAAAGGCTGCATCTAAATAGACCAGCGGATGGGCAGTCAAGATCCGCGAGTGGCGGCGGTGGCGATGGCAGCAGCGGTGAGGGCGGGACACCGAGAAAAGGAATGGCCAGCTGGAACGCCAAAGATGGCGGAGATCCTTTTGCTGCCTCGATCCCCGGCCTCACCTGAATTTATTGAAGAGATCTCTCTGGCAGTGTTGGCTGCATTATCGGTGCAATTTGATGCTCTGCATGGGAAAATAGACCTGTTGCAGACATCTGTGGGAGCCCTGGGCAGCCGGGTGCAGGAGGTAGAGACGCGGATCGGGCAAACTGAGGATAAGGTGGAGGAGCTGTTACACGAGGTAGGCCGCATGAGGACAGTGCTGCAGGCGCAAGAAGCTAAAGTAGATGACCTGGAGAACAGGTCTCGGCATAACAATTTGCACTTCCTGAGTATACCGGACAGCATTTTGGATCATGAATTAAAGGCCTATGTGGAGGCTGTGGTGACCCAGGTCTTGGAGGGGGAAGGCGAATGTGGCCCGATCCTGATAGAACGAGTGCATAGAGTGGGACCCAGACAAGCAAGGGATGGAAGCCCTCATGTGGTTTTGGCCAAATTCCTGCGGTTTCCACAGAAGGAAGCGGTGCTCAGAGAGGCATGGAAGAAAGGAACTGTCATAAAAGATAACATAAAGCTGAGAATTACGCAGGACTACTCAGCTGCCTTGGGTCAGTGCAGAAGGGCGTATGCCCCCCTTTGCCAGAAGCTGATAGAGGCCAACATTAAATTCTTTGTGCAGTATCCTGCTAAATTGGTGGTCACCTACGAAAGAGCGCGGCGGACTTTTGATTCAGCATCGGAGGCCACTCCCTACATGGAAGAGCTAATACACATACCTGTGGAACGTCCTAACAGGCTGGAGTCTGAGTGGGTGAAGGAGGAGCACCTGGATGAAATACGACTACTGGACAAGTGCTACTTTGATCCCATGCAGGGAGTGGGCCTTGCAGAGACCTGGCCTGTATGGAGCGATTTAAGCCCCATACATCCCAAGGCTTGGATCTGAGCAGGACTACCAGAGCTGAACTGTTGCTGGGTTTGTAAGCCGCCATGAGACTTTGGACACTAGGTTATCAGTTTGTTATGTTGATTAAGATGGATGGCGTTGTTCTGTTTGTGAGGGAAGGTAACCTGGGGGGACGAGATATGGGTGGGCTATTGATGACTGTGAATGATGTTTAAATTAAAGGTAACCTTAGTGGTGGGGAAGAAATTGTTAATGGGGGGAGAGAGCCTAGGTTGTATAAGAGGAGTGGAGTGGGGGGGGGGGGGGTAACCGCACATATCTTTAGTGACTTGGGTGGTGAGGAGGGTAAAGGATAAAAGATTAGGATTGAGGGGAGATGGTGGTGGGGGAATGTAGGGTATATTAGTAGCACAAAAATAAGTTAGACTCTCTGTTGTCCAGGGGAAATAGCTACTAATACCCAGCACAAAGTTCGGTGAGTTATTCTGGCAATGAGCCACAAAAGAAGTCTGTTCTGCAGATATATATTAGACTTTATTATAGGCAACCAGGTAGAAAAATATACACACACATATATAGCTAATTAGAAACATGAGGTAGAAATTTGTTATAGTACAGATGTACACTTGGACAACGTAATAAATCACTGATTAGTAACCAGACGTCACTGATTCGCTCTGCACTGAGGAAAAGTAAGAAATATATTGCTAACCCCTTGCCCATCCGGAGGAGGAGAGATAAGCCAGTACCTTAGCTCCGGGCACTCAGGAACAGCACAGTCCAAGGAGGCAGCTCCTTGCTAATGCAGGCTCCAGCCTCGTCAGGCGAGCCGCAGTAAGTCCGAACCGGAGGTATCTGTGAAAGTCTTATCTCAGACCTTTGGAGGACGGCCTAGCCCACACTTAGTGGCCGTCTTGCGGAAGGCTCAGGTCGCGGGAATCAGGTACGCAATGCACAGCAGGAAGGAACCAGTGCAGAAGTCCGTATGAACAGGTGGGAAAAGCCCCCAACTCTCACTAAAGTTTCAGTGCAGATTGCATTATTCTGTGTAAGAATCCTCCGTCATAGGTCCGATAATTGGTTGGCACCAGGCAGTCTGAGGTGTTCTCAGCGAATCAGGAGGTAGATGATGGGCAGCTTCTTGCAAACAAAGGAGCCATAGTAAGAAGTCAGGCAGAGGCAACAGTATGTAACTTCTGGGCATGTACAAGTGTCCAAGGCCAGCCACGGACAATAGCTTCTGTATGCACACTTAGAAACGCTGCGCAAGCAGTTGCTTAGAGGTCGTTTGTAGCTGAACACAGCAAAAGTGTAGTGAAGAATCCATCTTGTCTGTTCAGTTTGGTTCAGGCCTGAGTTGCTGAGCAGGCCGTAGATTTGCATGTAGAATTGCAGGGGTAGCAGCCCTACATCTCCCCCCCCCCTTGTAAGATGGAGGATGCTACAAGGGAGTACACTCCATCGTACAAAGCCTAACTAGCAGTACTACCATGCAGGTCAGAACCAAATGACAAATGATTGACTAATGCATGATAAGTGGATAATACATCAAGCACAAAAGCAATACTGCATGAGGAATAATACAGTGAATACACTCAAGCAATAAAAGAAGTCAAAATAAAATGACATCGATACAGTCAAGTCAATTCAATCAAAATAATGTATGTTAACTTCAAACACAAGAGTATATATATAGTATCCAAACCAAAAATGCATATCAGTAATGCAATAGAATGTGTTAGTGTAACACCAAGGTGAATACTCAAAAGTAATGATAAGCCATGTGTAACAGTGTTAGTAAAAGAAACACATGCTATTTAGGAAAAAAAACAACTCAATTAAGAGTAATGGATAACTGTCAAAGAAAATGGTGACACTTATTCAAAAGTGTGACGTTCCAGCAAATCCTGCAGACGCATGGCAGGCAGCAGAGGTGCAGGATGCATAGAGCGACGAAGAGTACGAATCTGTCTCTGTTGATACAAAGAGATAATGAACTGGAGCACCAACAGAAAGAAAAGACCAGGCACAATGACATGTGACATAAAATCAGTTTGTAAAATGTCCACATCACGTGAATCAAAGTTATAGTCAGCAATGGCAAGGTTGTCCTGGTCAATAGACAGTTCAACTGTGTGAGAGTCCTTATAGTCCAAAAGATAGGTCAAGGCTGCAGTGAAGTCAATCTCGTGACCTCGAAACACATCCAATATCTGGAGCTCTGTCGAAACAGGGTCAGCATCTAGATAAAACAAGGAAACTCCACCAACATTAACAATGGAGTTCTTGGGAACATCAATCAAGCAAACATTGCAGGGTAGAGGAACTCTATTATGAATGTCATGTTTATTCATGGTGACCAGGAGTTCACTCAAAGGGGTACTAACCAGCCAAACATTGTTGACAACAGCAACTTTCGTCTCTGAAAAGTCATCGAACTTGGTCATGGTAACTTTACATTGTTCTTACACATTTTCAGCAGACAACCCACAAAGAGCCGTAGAAGTGTCCTTCAGGAAAGGTTTACCAGGACACAACCAATGAATGTCTTTAGAGCGTTGGCACATGCCAAGATTAGGCACCAGGTATTGACGTGGATCATCATAGTGGTAAGCGAGGTATTCGGGAGTGTCGACCCGTAGATAAACATTCTCAGACCAAGTACCAACATTAATCACCTGCTTCAGCTGGTACACATTATCAGGTACTATGAAAGGCAGGTTCAACAAAAAGGCAAGTTCCATATTATGTACATCGACATACAAAGGAATAGCAGTCCCCATGTGGAAAGCAATCTGGATCTGGAGTGGCTCGATATGATTTCTGGTTATTTTAGCAAAAGCTTCTGTAATAAGGTCCGGAGATACCAGATATGCAGGAATCTGTCCTTGAATCAAGTTACTGATGCTATTGTCTAGTTCTCTAAAGAAATCATAAGTAAGGTCGCGTATGGGCTGCATGAAAGTACGCTCATCGTTCAAAAGACTTTTAAGCATAGTCAATTCCGCAGTGGTCATAGCAATTTGCTTAGAATGAAGATTCAACACAGTGACTGTATCACATATGGTTTTACCATGAGCTTGTAATTGACTTTGCTGTGAATGAATCTGAGTGCGAATGTCTTTCATATCAGCTTTAAACTCCTGGATAGTACTCTGAAGTTTACTAATAGATACAGCATTAGCAATGGACATAGAGGAAGCAAATAAGGAGCCCAGAGCAGCGAACAGTACACCAACACCAAGTCCTATGAATCTTTTCTGTCTAGCAGTGTCCGGTCTTATAGGTTGAATCATAATCTTTTCCAACTGACCCAAAATATTCTGTACATTTGCGGTGGCATAATCCATGTGAGTTATGTACCACTGCTGTATATTAGTGGTGTGTGCAACAGACGATTCAAAATGTTTCTGTAAAACATGTCGGGGAACTAGGGACACAAAAACTTTCTGTGTGACAGTCTGGGACTGTGTAATCAGGAAACCAGGCGCATCCTGTAGCAGGACACCAGAAAGAGGGCCAGGTTCAATCAATCTGGCAACCTCGGATCCCGCTAACATCAAAATCAGGAACAGGACCTTCAAAGTCCGGGACTCCATCTGTAAAAGAAAACAAACAGGCTATGCTGCCTCAAAGTTAGAATCAACCACTTCAGCAAGAGGTTCTGCAGGAAGGAACTTACTGGGATGACACGGTCTAAGCTGATTAATGTGGACCCATTTAAGGGAGCCTTCCCTCTCAGTACCTGACTTCATCCGAATTTGATAAGCAACAGGGGAGGCTTTATCCACAATAGGAAATGGACCGTTCCAGCTAGGTAGAAATTTACAGTCTTTGACCTTATTCTTACCAAAATTGTAGTAGAATACCTTATCGCCAATCTGGTATTCTTTAGAGGTAGTCCTCAAATCATAGTAGGCCTTCCTACCCCTAGCAGCAGTGTCCAAATTCTTTTGGGCAAAGGCAAAGGCACTTTGCAAGTGTTGTCTTAAATGGGCAACATATTCATGAGCAGTTGTAGCAGCAGCGAGATTCACATCATTAGTCCTGTAAAGAAGATGAAGTGGTAAAACCATGTCCCTACCTGTCATCATCTCAAAAGGGGACACACCAGTAGCACGATGACGCGTGGCTCTGATAGCCATCAGGACCAAGGGCAGTTTGATGTCCCAGTCCTTCCCAGAGGAAGAAACATACTTTTTCAAGATACTGATGATAGTTTTGTTTGCTCTCTCCACTTGTCCAGAGGATTGTGGACGATAAGCAATGTGGACTTTGGCCTTCACACCTAGTACCTTCCACAGATGCTTAATGACTTGTCCCGTGAAGTGGGAACCCTGGTCGGATTCCACTTGCATGGGGCGGCCCCACCTGCTGAAAACATGGTTTAACAACAAGGTGGCCGTGGTCTCGGCGGTACAGTTGGGTGCTGGGATGCACTCGACCCACTTAGTAAATAAACAGGTAACTGTCAACATATATTTGTTGCCTCGAGAGGATCGGGGCACGGGGCCGATCCAATCAATCTGGAGATCAGACCAAGGCATGGTCAGACCTCTGTTTCTCAGAGGTGCTCTATGAGAAGGAGCTGCAGGTTGAAATCTGCAACAGGTCAGACAACCTTTAGTATACAATTGGACATCTTGGTACATGTGGGGCCAGTAGGCCACTTGTTTCAACGTTTCATAGGTTATTCGGTCACCTCTATGACCGGCACAAGGTTCATCATGAGCGTGCTGTAACATAACTCCACGGAAGGCCCGAGGTACCACCCATTGCACAATACCATGCTTACTCGTCCGTATCAACAGATCTTTCTGGAGATGGAACATGTCCTTGGAGATGTAGAGGATCCTCAGTTCCTCGTAGTCCTGACAATCCTCCAGAGTTAATGGGTGTTCCTGGGGGTTCTGCAGAAAAAGGTAGAAACGTCCAAGAGTAGGATCTTGTTTCTGGGCTTGCACGAGGTCGAGATCTGTGCTTTCGCCACACCATTGAACCACAGGGGGCATGGTGGATAATTGAGCTTGTCGCCGGGTAACCGCCATCACAATTCGAAGCCCATTGGTCTCGGGGGCCTCCAACTGCCAGAGGTCTCCAGAGACAGCACCCTCCTTGGCAAGCTGATCAGCTAGATCATTTCCAATCTTGTCAGGGTTATCAACACGGGAATGACCTTTCACTTTCTTCCAGTAGATGGTCATGTCATTTTCATGAGCTACCTTGTCCAAGGCCAGAATCAATCCGGCATGTTTGACAGGTTTCCCTTTGGAATTCAGCATATTGTTAGATTTCCAAATAGGTAAGTGGGAAACAAAATTCTGTCGGACATAGTCTGAATCAGTACAGATGGTTAGGGTGTGAACCCCTCCCTGAGCAGCAGACTGGAGAGCTGCCAGGGCTGCAGCTAGCTCTGCATACTGATTAGTCTTGGTACCCAGACGGTACTTGAAGGGTTCACAAGGGTGGTTCTGGATCCAAACTACACCTATACCTGCTACCAGTTCATGGTCAGGCTCTCGACGGTAAGCACAACCGTCCACATACACCTTGGGGTAGCCTTTACAGAGGTTCTCATCATAAGGACGATGACGAGAAGGCTCAGGCGTACATGACTCCATTTCGGTGTCTAAATTACCCACTAAAGGTTCTCTGGCAGTGCAATCGTGCAATTCAGCCAGGCCCTGTGCGGCGGCATCCTTGCGGTTTTGAGTATACCTTACCTCTAGGGGCCAGCCCTGAAGTGCTAAGGTCCAGGAGACAATGCGACTGTTTGTCACTTGTCCCGATTTAATCTGATCACTGCCTAGGAACTTGATGGGTTGGTGATGAGTCTCAACAACCAGCCTCTCACCTTGGATATAACTGCGGAAATATTGGAGGGCCCAGACTGTGGACAACAAGGATTTCTCACAGTCAGAGTATTTCTTCTCCACTTCCGTTAAAGCTTTGCTGGCATAGGCAATAACTTTCCTATCTGTGTCATGCATCTGGTACAGAACAGCACTCATAGAGTGATCAGTGAAACCTAGTTCCACGAAGAATTCTCTGCCACTCTCTGGATAGGCAAGACAGGAAGCTCGACTCAAAGCCGCCTTCAGCTCTTCTAGAGCTGCCTCTTGGTCGGGATTCCATGCCCAAGGTTCATCTCTTTTGAGGAGTTTGACCAGGGGTCGGGAAATCTCTGCATATTGATCCACAAATTGGCGTGAATAATTACAAATGCCCAAGAATGAGCGCAGCTCACTCACGTTGGTCAGACGTTTGAGTTGTTGCAAGGCCACAATTCTCTTCCTTTGAGGCCGGAGTCCCTCAGCAGAAACTTCGTAACCCAAATAATTGAGGGATTTCTGGCACCATTGGCCCTTTGACAAGGACAGCTTTGCTCCCGCAGCTTTCAGCTGACGGAAAACATGCTCTATTTCTTGCAAATGGTCAGTGAAACTGGCACTCTTCACCAGAATGTCGTCAACATAGACGAGGGTGCCTCTAGTCTCAGCATCAGGCAAAGCCTTATGCAGGAAAATATTGAAGTCTGCTGGGGCATTCAAATAACCAAACGGTGTCCGATTCCAAGTATATTGTCGCCTGCCAAAGGTAAAAGCCAGCTTATGCTGATCTTCTGGATGGACAGGTATAGTCCAAAATCCTGAGGCCAGATCCAGGCTTGTAAAGTACCTTGCACCCTTGATGGTGGCTAAGTTCTGTTCTGAGGGAGGAGTAGCCTAGTGGTTGGGGCAAGGTACTTCAGGCCGGAAGGTCGGAGGTTCAAATCCCACTAGAGGACAGCAACCTTGGGCCGGAAGGACTGGGGTTTCTAGTCCCACAGATGCTCCTTGTGGTCTTGGGCAAGCCACTTAACCCTCCATTGCCCATGTTCCCTGTAAGTATTAGTGTATGTGTCTCATATCCCTGCGTGTTAAATGTATCCCCCAATTGTGTTGTGACCGCTTTGATTGAAGGATAAGGCGGTATACAAAACTGTCTAAATAAATAAATAAATAAATAAATAAAGATGTGCCATAGGCCATCTGGATAGAGGTATCTTTTTATTAAGCTGGCGATAGTCCAAAGCTAAGCGCCAGCTAGAATCCTTCTTGATGACAGGCCACAGTGGGGCATTGTAAGTGCTGTTGCATTGACGTATAATTCCCTTTTGTTCCAGGGAATTAATGATTTCCTGAACGGATTCATAGGAGGCCAATGGGATTTTATACTGCCTCACAAAGACGGTTTTACTGTTTGGATCCGTAGGAATACGGATGACATGTAGGTCGGTGAGACCACAGTCAAAGGTGTCAGTGGCAAACAGGTCCTTGTGACGGTACAGCAGTTCTTTTAATTGGGCCTTTTCTGACTCATCAGTGCAGGCATCTGCTTCAGCAAGTTTTCCTGCAACCATTTTGTCAAATCCCAGAACAGGTTTGTTTGAGGGTATTTCAACCTTCTCCTCAATGTCATCTTGGAGAGAGGAGACCTGGATGGCTTGGACAGCATGGGGCTCCCCCCCCTGGTGGGTGAGGGAACTAACAGCCTCATTGAGTTTACTTGACAAAATCAGATGGTCAGACTCGAGTTCCACCTGAGAGGTCACAGCACTGTGTGGCCAGACAAACTGTAAGGTGAGGAGGCCTCGGGGTGAGGATCGTACACACGCAGGGGTCCCCCCCCTCACAGATGTTCCAGGAAACAGGGGCTTCCCCAATAATCTGGAGACTCAATTCCACACTTGGGAACGATTCTCCCACTAGGAATCCCAGAGGTTCGCCCTTCACAAGGTGAATGTTATCTGGGTTCGGATTGGTGAGCAATAAGTGTAAGGAGGGAGCTGTGGCCTCCATGCAGGGTATGGGACCCATGGCTAGGCCCAGCTCCTCAAAACGGGAATTTGGACTGAAGAAGACCAAGGTGTCTGAGACCACTTGTCCTCGGGTCACCTGTATCGGCAGGGGACAATCCCGTACCCTCCCAGGTATGTGGGTGTCTTCGGCACTGACCACTTCACAGACTTGAGGAATAGTCTGACCAGCCCGTAGGGATGGGCGGGCACCAGAGAAATCCACCGGATCTCCTTCCATCCTACTCCAGAGGATGTTGTTCACAAAATCCACATAAGTTCCCAGTCGAACAAGGCAATCTGAGCCTAAGGAGAGGGGAACCTCAAGTCCTCTGATGATGGAGAAGGTGTGCCGAAAACCTTTGACCCCAATTTGCAAGGGGAGATTGCAGTAGCCCATTAATGTCTTGAGCCCTTCCCCAGGCACTTGGAACAAAGTCTTCGCTCCCATTACCCAATCAAGGGTAAGCTGTTGTTTGAGCCGATAGAAAAGAGTCTCACTGATGAGGGAGTGGTCACAGTGGGGTAATAGGTAGGCCCTTTCCTTTTGGGACATGGCCACCTGCACATATATAAAGGGACCGTTCTCAGCCGAGAATATGTCCGTCAGTCTCCTAGGGTGATCTAGGCATGGATGGGATGGAGGAGGGGCTTGTACCTCACAACCTTCCACAGGTTCCTTCAGGAATATCTGCAGGCAGTCAGTATCAAGGACAATGTTAGCTACTGAACCTACTGCAATGACAACCACGTCGCTGATGCCCTGATCCTCATCTCCAGCCCTTTCATACTGGAGCTGAAGGATTTGGGGATCAGCTGACCTCTGGAAATTAATCCTGATGGACTGGTTTGTGCGTTCCACCGAACAAGGACCACTGACTCTGCAGTCATGTTTTACCTTAGCATAAGGTATGGGATGTGTGACCTGTGTCCAGATCACTTCCTGGACGTAGTCCAGAATGGGGCGTAACCGTTTCAGGAGCTCATTGCCAATCAAGAATTCTTCCCCAGGGCACTTGGTAATGATGACAGGATGTTTCACCTGTAATTTTCCAACTTGGAGGTTAAGCCAGACCTGCCCCATTGACTCAATGGGCTGATTCCCATAAGCTGCGAGTGACAAATCACTGGGTGTGACGTGTAGGGTCCTCTGACTCCCCAAGGAAGCAGTGAGTCTATCAAAGAGACTCGAGGTAATCAGGGTAGCCTCAGAGGCTGAATCTATCAGGCCCTCACAGAGAAAAGCCTGCTGAATTGTAACAGGAACAGTGTACCTCTGTCCTTTTGGCTTGAGTTTACCCAGAAAGTACTTGTACTTCCTGATGGTGTCAAAGGCTGGACCCTCGCTGTCCATTGCGGGACTGTCACTCTGTGTCCATGGGGTAGCATCTCCAGCTGGCTGCACCTGTGCAATAGTGACCTGTGGGACAGAAACAAAGTCGGTTAGTCATTCAGTCGCATTAGAAGGGGAAGAGGAGTCAACCAGTTCCTCCTCTGGCTTCTGAGGCTTTGCTCGTGGCTTAGGTGGTACACTACTAGCAGAAGCCTCCTGTGAGGAGCTGAATGCAATGGTAGCCTTCATCATATCTGTCAACTCGCTTATTCTCTTCTCCAGCTCCTGGAATTTGTCAAAACCGGGCTTTCTCTTCCAGTTCCGGTTCTGCTGAGTGAAACGCTGATTCCCAGAGCGCTGCTTAGACCCAGATGACTGGTTATTCTGGGGTGGCCTGGGAGGATTCTGTGGAGCAGAAGGAGAAGAGTTATTTTCCAACGAAAGAGTAGATTTTACAGCACTAACACACTGTTTTGGCTCTTTGGCTTTGCTTGGAGCCCTTACTGTGCTGCCAGTATTGGTTGCTCTCATGTTGGGAACAGCTTCCCAAATCCACTCAGCATGTTCTATCACACGTGACAGGGGTTCGTGACGCTTGTCAGACATATAAGGCTTAATAGATGGAAGGAGCAACTGACAGAAAAGATTACGAAACTCCTGATGGTGTTCTATTGTTTCCCAAGAAGGGTCACTCTGGAAGAAGGTCTGCCTAAGTCTGTAAGCAAACTCTCGGGGTGTTTCATTTTCCCTATGAGTCATACTAAATGCTGCCTGCTTTGCAGCGATATCATCAGGGTATGGCCCATAATGTTTCTTTAGTGCCTGTTCAAAGATGACGATGTCCTTCTTTTCATCGTCTGCCATGGCCCTGATAAACTGCTGACAGGGTACATCAAAGGACCATGGAAGATACAGAACCATGTCCTCCCCCTGGTAATGTTCAGTGCCCGAAAGGCATCTTTGACCGCAGCTAAATGTTCATGTATGGTGGCACGACCAGTTTTCTCAAAAGGTGTGACCATGCTCCGCAGGGTCTTGATAATTTGTAATTGGGCGACAGAAGCACCTTCATTTGTTTGTTTCCCTTGCAGGACACGGGAGCATGGAGGATTTCGCTTGCCTTCAGCTCCCTCTGGTGGTCGCTGCTGGTACAGTTGTCCATCACAAGGGGGACTTCCCACCCCCCCTACCGCTCCCTGGATGGGGAGGGGTCAAGAGTAGGGTGTTTCACTCCGCCCTGTTTCTCTCCTGTGCTCATGCGCTGATGGGAGAGAACTGACTTTGCTCTGGAAAAGCTGCCTTTCTACACTGGGCAGGGTTTCCAGTGGCAAACTGCCGTCATCTACCCTCCGGTAATCTGAGAAGCCTAGAGGGATCAAATTATCCCTGTACTCTGTCTCGTTACTCTGAGAGGTAGTCACACAGGCCAATTCAAAACAATCAGCTCTTAATTGCTGGATTTCGAGGTTAACTCTCTGTATTTCATGCCCACATTCCTGTCGTGCAACAGCTAGCTCCCTTTGGAGACTAGCCGTTCGCTGTGTCGCTAAAGTGAGAGCAGTCTCTGCTGCATTTAACTCAGCTAGCAAAGCACTCTCACGTCGCTCATAAAGAGCAGCGAAATCTGTTAATCTCCTGGTCTGGGCGGCTAGTTCAGTTCTACAAACTGTCAGAAATTGCAATTCCGTTTGATCCAGAGCATTCCGCTTCCTGAGAGCGGAAACCTGATCCACCCAGCCCTCTGTGTGAACCATCGTTACAAACACAGGAATAGCTGCTAGAATTACACTGACTCAGTAAGACGCAACTCATTCAGAAAGACTCATCCCTTGGAAGAGACCCCCATTATTATGTAGGGATGATTAGTAGCACAAAAATAAGTTAGACTCTCTGTTGTCCAGTGGAAATAGCTACTAATACCCAGCCCAAAGTTCGGTGAGTTATTCTGGCAATGAGCCACGAAAGAAGTCTGGTCTGCAGATATATATTAGACTTTATTATAGGCAACCAGGTAGAAAAATATACACACACATATATAGCTAATTAGAAACATGAGGTAGAAATTTGTTATAGTACAGATGTACACTTGGACAACGTAATAAATCACTGATTAGTAACCAGACGTCACTGATTCGCTCTGCACTGAGGAAAAGTAAGAAATATATTGCTAACCCCTTGCCCATCCGGAGGAGAAGAGATAAGCCAGTACCTTAGCTCCGGGCACTCAGGAACAGCACAGTCCAAGGAGGCAGCTCCTAGCTAATGCAGGCTCCAGCCTCGTCAGGCGAGCCGCAGTAAGTCCGAACCGGAGGTATCTGTGAAAGTCTTATCTCAGACCTTTGGAGGACGGCCTAGCCCACACTTAGTGGCCGTCTTGCAGAAGGCTCAGGTCGCGGGAATCAGGTACGCAATGCACAGCAGGAAGGAACCGGTGCAGAAGTCTGAACAGGTGGGAAAAGCCCCCAACTCTAACTAAAGTTTCAGTGCAGATTGCATTATTCTGTGTAAGAATCCTCCATCATAGGTCCAATAATTGGTTGGCACCAGGCAGTCTGAGGTGTTCTCAGCGAATCAGGAGGTAGATGATGGGCAGCTTCTTGCAAACAAAGGATCCATAGTAAGAAGTCAGGCAGAGGCAACAGTATGTAACTTCTGGGCATGTACAAGTGTCCAAGGCCAGCCACGGACAATAGCTTCTGTATGCACACTTAGAAACGCTGCGAAATAGTTGCTTAGAGGTCATTTGTAGCTGAACACAGCAAAAGTGTAGTGAAGAATCCATCTTGTCTGTTCAGTTTGGTTCAGGCCTGAGTTGCTGAGCAGGCCGGAGATTTGCATGTAGAATTGCAGGGGTACCAGCCCTACAGGAAGGAGGGAGGGGGGGAAGGGAATGGTTAGAAGTTACCATGAGTGGAAGGTACTGTGGCACGTGAGGTGCAAGCGAAAGATGAAGGGGGTGCTTCAGGGTGAGAAGGCTCCTCCTTGGGTAAAGCCAAGGGTAGAGTGGTGTATACCTGAGTTGCTCTTGCCACCTTGGAGATTATTTCATAGAATGTTTGTGGGATTGGGAACCCAGTAAAGAGATATAAATTGTTGAAAGCCTTAGCGAGGCAAAAGTGTGACATTGCCATGTTACAGGAAACCCACCAGATTGCCGAAGAGCACCAAAAACTATAGAGAGACTGGGTGGACAAGAATGGGGGGCACCGGCAAAGGGGAAGAAAGACGGAGTGGTCATTTTGATTCACAGACAGGTGAGATTCGTGCTGGAGCTTGATTTAAAAAAGGTTTGAACAAGTTCCTGGAGGTAAGGTCCATAAACCATTATTAAAAAGGGACCCAGGATATCAATGCTTGACCCAGTACAAGCATTGTGGAACCTGTGTCTTTTGGGGAAACTGCTAGATACATATGACCTAGATTGGCCACTGTTGGAAACAGAATACTGGGCTTGATGGACCTTGGTCTGACCCAGTATGGAATATCTTATGTTCTTATGTTTTTTCTTTCAATACTTATTGCCCCTTATTTTGTCCCCCTTTATCTTTGTGTGCCATACCCACATTTTTAGTCCTAAGGAGTGATATTGCACCAATTCGCTTATTTTAGTTGTTCTGCACTTGCGTTTTAAGAGGAACTTGCTAACTAACATGGTATGCAAAATGTGAGTCTGTAAATTATATCATTTTTATATTCATGAGCTGCAAGGTGGTAAATTGAAAGGCAATGTCAGAAAATACTGTTTCACTGAAAGGGTGGTGGATGGTTGGAATGCCCTCCCAATGGAAGTGGTGGGGGCAAACACAGTGACGGAATTCAAAATGGCATGGGACAGACACAGTGGATCCCTTTACAGCAACAGGATAAAATCAAAATAAACTGAACCATCTAATTTCTCAACAAATAGGGGTGTCCTACATGGAGCGGTGGGTTCACCCCCTAAACAAAGACACGGGGAGCGGTGGCCTGCACAGAGTGGCAGGTGCACCTACTCCTGCCATCTTACTGCGCAGACTAGATGGACCATACTGGTCTTTATCTGCCATTATTTACTATGTGTTGCGGCTTTTCTGGGCTTCCCCTAAGATTATTTGGGGAGTTTTCTATTTTGTATTATGGCTGCAATGTCCGCCCCAATATCCATACAGGACCTACCTTAAACAAATTGCTCGTGTCACCGTAAGAGCATGGAAAAATTTTGATATATCTTGCCAGGTCTGTAACATCACAAGCTTTACTTTTGATTTATAAGGTACAAATTTCAATATCAATCAATAGCATCAATACATCTATAACAAGCAAAGCACCTGACTTAAGTGTAAAAAAAGTGGTCCTGGAGACAGAGATAGCCTTACTCCAATGAGATCAGCTAATTTCTGTCTCCTAGTTAGAATTTCTTCTCCATATTTATATTCATTTTCAGGCTCAAATTGCTGATAAATAGATTTCCTTTCTGTTTCTTATTCTCCATTATCTTAAGCAAATCTGCTTCCCAATCTTTTACCCTCTGTTTTCTCTGTAGCATCCTGTTTCTGCATTTTCACTCATCTTCTGCCAGTCATGCTTCCTGCAGATAAACTGTAGATACTGATGTTCATCTTCCTTGTTTATGTTTCCCTTTGTTCATTCAAGAGGCCCAGGTGACAGCCTTTTCACTAGCTGTGTAGTGTTCAGAGCCTCTCATTGTGTCGGCTCTCTGGAACAGGATATTAGCTCTTTTCATTGCTCAATCTTGCTGATTTTGCAGTTTCAATTTGAAAAAGTCAGAGCAAGCTGTTTCTTAGGCCTGAGCTATAGACGTTAGCACAAGATGTATTCAACCTGTAACAAAGGTACCTGAAGGGGGATTCATTTTTTTCTCTTCATTCCCCTCTTCAGGTCCCTTCTGTTGTCCCCGTAGTGTGCCCTTCTACACTCGGTCATCCGGAACCTCCAGTGACACTCACTGAAGAGATGGAGACATGACGAGACCAAGTTGCCATATGAGATCTGAATCCCATTAATTCTATACCTAACATAAGGAACTTGAAAAGAGAGGAAATCCATATAGGGTTACTTGTTACTTGACTATTGGACCGCTACCAAATGGAACCCCTCTGGAATAAGAGGATGGGCATCAGACAGATTACCATTTATATTAGTAACTCTAGGTCTACAGGCTAGGGAAGTATATTCATTGACCTGATTTTGGGAGGTAAGAATTAGAGTTGTGGTAGACACCTTAGTCAAACACCTTCTACAGAAAGCTAGAATAAATGAAAAAAAACATCAGCTAACTGATAAAGCAATGAGCAGACCAAACAAGGCTACAAGTAAGTCACGTAGGCCAGAGCTTAGGCCTGTAAACCAAGAGGCAGCAACATTCCACCATGCTCCAACCTGAATCCCACCCTTAAAATCATCCAGATGTAATTCTGACAAGTGTCTAATTTGTCCATTGCATTAAGTACAAAAGTTGTATGGTTTGCTATAACTGTGCAATAATTTGTTTCATTAATGAATTTACATGCCCCTCCCTCAGCTGCTAACAATAGATCTAAAGCGTGTCTATTTTGCAGTCATTTGATTGTTTTGCTTAAGGGATTTGGCTAGGAGAGTAATGGATTCAGTGACAGAACGCATTTGGACATGAAGCAAACATTGCAACCTACGTACAGCCATACCTAGTTCAGCAGTAATTGCAGGGGTCTGAAATATAGGAATTCAAGAGGTATAGCTCAGAACATCAAGCCGTGTTTTTGTCAGCGGATATGTGGAATTAATATATTCATAAGAGGCCATGAGAGCAGCATCTTCGGATTTATCATACCAGGGGGGAGGTGTCTCTTTTGTGTTTGTGGGTGTTTGTGTGGTAGTGACTGACATTGAGAGGGATTAACACTGAATAGGCCTCAGCCCTAATCAGAGCACAAGGAAGATGATTCAGGCCTATAGCCTGATACAGGAAACCCTGACAATACCAATAATGGCCTGCAAGAGCCGGGAATCGAGGATTTTTGGTCCAGGTCCAGTTCATTTTTGTGTCCCCATGCAATTGAAGTATGCCTTATGATTGATTGATCATTACGGGGAAAATAACAGGAGGAATAAGAGGTACCAGGTCTGCGTCCAGGTGTCTGGACTACTGAACCATTTTTATAAATAGGACCCACTGTGTATATGTTGTGCCAATAAGCAGGGGTAACATTCAAAGATGCATTAGTGATAACAAACCAATTGTCCAAGCTATAAGGAGCCGAAAAACTATAAGGAATTATGGACCTGGGGGAAACAGTAAATCGCTGTTGTGCAGGATGGTAGGTAATATTACACTTCAGTGAAGGGCATGAGTCAGAATGGACTAGTCCCCCATTACCAATACAATATGGATATATCAAATGAGAAGGGGCATAGACTTGGACTGGGACCGGGTCAGATAAATTGAAATGCTCCCAAGTATGGGAGCAGTTGGAGGGGGCCCAGCATGGAGTAGTGTAGTATTCGGTAGGGTCCTGGCAAGCCAAGTTCCCCGAGTACTCCACTGGTTGTATTGGTACTATATTGACTGGTGCATACCCAACTCCCTTTGGCAGTGGGGTGCATATGATGCAGTCCGAGATATTCATTAATTGGACAACCTCAAGAACTGTGGATTTCCATAGATTAGGTCCTGGTGTGGACCTTCAGGATCGTAAGGGACTACCCTGGGAAATATTAAAGGAACTATTGAAAGAACTATTCAGTTTCTGTGTAGAGAGATTTAGAGGAGCAGGTTGAGGAATATATAAGTATGGAAGAAAAAGAACTAGTGAAGAAAAAGTGATCCTACCAATGCTCCAAAAAGAATTGCCCATACCATGAAAGGGGAGGGAATCAATGGGGACTGGTGGGCCTTATGCATTATAAAAGCAATCAAAAATGCAGCAATACTAAGCAAAGTTCAACAAATATGATTACTAACAGAATGAAAATTACAGGAGGCGGATCTAACACAGAGGGACTGACAGGAGATAAATAGACTTCAGATAGTATACACATTAATCAGTTATACTAATATCTTAAACAGGCACTAGGTAAATGTCTTTATAGTGGGTCCAAGTGGAGCTTCTCTTTTTCCAGGTCTCTCGGAGAAGTGTCCATCACGAATGATATCACTGTTCTGTACCTACAGCTTGTTGAACACTACTGATGGTAGGGGCTGGAAAAATATCTTTGCTGTGTATCCACGAAGTGCCGTTATCAAGCTGAACAGTGGTTGGAGTTACATCTGTAACAGTGTGTAGTCCAGAGTAGATAGGATGGTACCACTTGTCCCTCACCTGGATCTGGCGGTAGACAAGATCACACAATTCAAAAGCATATGGGACTAACGCTGTGCGAAGCCAACTTCTGCTGAATCAAGAATACACTGGTCTGAAGTCCTGTAAGATAAGCAGAAAACAAGTCGGGCAAATTTTGGGTACCTGACTTCATAACTGTGCACATGCTCCTTCTTCCAGTCATGAGGAGTTAGACCTAACCGCTTGATAGGATTATTCCTCAATAGATACAGACAAAGAGGTAATGCTTGCAGCCAGGTCTGGCCACTCCTAATCATTAACTTTCTTAACTGTGTTTTAATAAGACCATTGCACCTTTCTACAAGGCCATTTGAGGTTGGACAATAGACAGCAACATAGCGCAATCTAATGGGCAATTTTTCAGAAACTTCTTTGACTAATTGATTTTTAAAATGGGACCCATTATCTGATAAGATTTGGGCAGGGATCCCATACCGGGGAATTATATGTTCCATTAATATTTTTAGGACTTCAGCAGCGGTCTCTTTCTTACATGGAAATGCTTCAACCTATTGTGAGTAAGGACAAACCAGAACCAATAGATATCGTCTGCCCTGACATTTCACCTGCATATCAGTGAAATCAATGTGCCAATTCAGAAAAGGTCCCTGTGGTCTTGGTATTGTCCCCCCACTTGGTTTAAGACGTGCATGGGGAGTGCTAGTGATACAGGTGTGGCAGCCACTAACTACTGCCTGAACCAACTTACGCATATCAGGACACCACAATGTATCCCCAAGTTGAGAGACAATGACTGTCACACTGCAATGATCTGCATAATGCAGCATAGTTGACAGATTTATCAAAGCAGCAGAGGAAACACACATCTTCCCCGAAGGGTGCATCCATACTTTGTGGATCTTAGTACATCCAGCATTTACCCATCGCTGTAATTCATTCTGTAACACATTTTCTTGTAAATCTTCAAGTTTGCAAAAGTCATTTATTATTATTATTTTTTTATTTATTTATTGCTTTTATATACCGCGCTCTTTAAAATCAGTGCGGTTTACAGATAACATTTTTTATGCATGTCTGTTATGCACTTACAGTGAACGGATGATACAACTTGGATTTCAAACTGGGGGAACTATCTACAGTATCTACAACTATTTACAGTATAAATATGAGTTGTCTGTGGCTTATCATTGCTTAGTTGGGTGTAAGGCGGCTAAGGTTGGGTTGTGAGTAGTGTAGGAGAAAGAGAGGGTGTTTTAGTGCTTTTCTGAATTTGGCAATATCCGTAATTGCTTGAACGTGGTTGGGAGCGCGTTCCAGCAGATGGGAGCACAAAACTTAAAGGCTCTGTTCTTCGTTGCTTGGATGCATTTAGTTATTTCGTTGGGGGTCTGAAGGGTATTGATGGCGAATGACCTCCTCGCTCTGTTTGCTGGAGTGGGGTAGAGCAGATCTGTTAGGGAGGAGGAGGACATGTTGTTGATGGCCTTATAAGTCATCAGGACTACTTTATATGTGGTCCAACAGTAGATTGGTAGCCAGTGCAAGTCCTTTAGAATCGGGGTAATGTGGTCTCCTCTGGAGGCTCCATGTAGGAAGCGTGCCGCAGTATTCATTGCCAGTTGTAACGGGTTTAGTGTGTTTTTGGGTAGGCCATGAAGGATCACATTGGCGTAGTCAAAGTGGGGGGTCACCAGGGCCTGAAAAACTGTTCTGAAGTTGTCTGGTTGCAACAGGGGTCGGAGATGTCTCAATGTTCGTATTTTGTGGTGAATTTGCCTGATGATGTTGCTGATGTGTGTTTTAAATTCGAGCTGCTGGTCTAGTGTAATACCGAGGTAGCGGATAGTGGGTCTACTTATGAGCTCAGCGTCTCTTGTCTTTAATGTTGGTGGTGGGGAGAAAGATTGATTTCTTGTAATGAAGAGTATGTCTGTCTTGCTGAAGTTTATCTTCAGGCTCTGTGCATGGAGCCAATCCGTTACGGCCTTGAAGCATTTTACTAGTGGGGAGAAATCCGGATTGTCAGTCGAGAATGGGATGAAGAGTAGTACATCATCTGCATAGATCAGACATGAGACGTTGAAGGAGCGGATTACTTCACATATGGGTTGCATGTATATGTTGAATAAAAGGGCAGAGAATGAGGAGCTCTGAGGAACACCATGTTTTTGTTGGAAAGGCTCAGAGGTTGTCGATCTTGTACAAACCTGCTGCCATCTGTCCGTTAGATAAGATTTGCACCAACTCAATGCTGAGTCTCTGAAACCCTTATCTTGAAGCCGTATCAGGAGTTGAGCATGGTTTACGGAGTCAAACGCAGCGGCGATGTCCAGGAAAATTAATGCATATCCTTGTCTGATGTTGTCGATTCCTGTGATCAATGTGTTGATTAGTGTGGTAAGGAGAGTTTCCACGCCATGTGATTCTCTAAAGCCATATTGGGATGGGTCAAGGGGAGCTGTGGAAATGATGTGGTCCTGTATTTGGCATTGGATGACCTTCTCAATTAACTTTGCTAGCAGCGGGATGCTCGATATTGGACGGTATGATTCTATCTTCTGGGGATTTAGTTTGGTGTTCTTCAGAAGGGGCCGGATTGATGTCTACTTGAGGCATGATGGGAATAGACCTGGAGAAGGATAAGTCCATGATCCTGACTAGTATAGGGCTGATTTCCTTATGTAGTGCTCTTATCCAGAATGCTGGACAAGGGTCGTTTGGAGCAGTGGTGGCATTGACGATAGCGATGATGTCCTCAATTCCTGCAGCTGATGGTGTTGTGATAGTGGTAAGAGGCTTAAGTTGTGCTGGGTTGTTACTGGGGCTGGACAGCATGGCTTTGCTGACGTTATTGGTTTTGGCCAGTAGAAACATAGAAACATGATGACAGAAAAAGACCACAAGGCCCATCTAGTCTGTCCTTCCATAACAACAACTACAACAGTCCACTTTCTACCTTTAGAGATCCTCTGTGTTGGTCCCATGCTTTTTTGAATTCAGTTACTGTCCTCATCTCTACCACCTCCACTGGGAGACTATTCCACGGATCCACTACTCTTTCCGTAAAGAAATATTTCCGCATATCACTCCTGAATCTATCTCCCTTCACCCTCATCCCATGTCCCCTCGTAGCAGAACTTGCTTTCAATTGAAAGAGGCTCTCTCCCTGAACATTTATGCCACGGAGGTATTTAAACATCTCAATCATATCACCTCTATCCCGCCTTTCCTCTAAGGTGTACATATTAAGATCCTTAAGTCTGTCCTCATATGCTTTATAATGAAGCCCATTAATCATTTTAGTAGCAACCCTCTGCACCGACTCCATCCTGTTCACATCCTTTTGAAGGTGCGGTCTCCAGAATTGCACACCATACTCCAAATGAGGTCGCACCAAAGACTTATACAGAGGTATTATCACCTCCTTTTTTCTGCTAGCCATTCCTCTCCGTATGCACCCAAGCATCCTTCTAGCTTTTGCCGTCGCCTTTTCTACCTGTTTAGCTACTTTAAGATCATCAGACACAACCACGCTTAGGTCCCGCTCTTCTTTAGTGGACAAAAGTACTTCACCTCCTATACTGTATTGCTCCCTTGGATTGCTGCAGCCCAAATGCATGACCTTACATTTTTTAACATTAAATCCCAGCTGCCAAATTCTAGACCATTCTTCAAGCTTAGCTAGATCCCTCCTCATGTTATCTACACCTTCCTGGGTGTCTACTCTATTACAGATTTTGGTATCATCCGCAAAGAGGAAAACCTTACCCGACAGCCCTTCCGCTATATCACTAACAAAGATGTTAAAAAGAATCGGACCAAGGACAGATCCCTGGGGCATACCACTGGTAACATCCTTCTCCTCAGAGTGAGCTCCATTTACTTGTACTCTTTGTCGCCTCCCACCCAACCAATTTCTACCCAGTAAGTAGTCTGCGTAGCCCTGAGGGTGTATCGTGGTTAGTTGGGGGTGGGGGGGTGAGGGTTCCTTCGTTAGGGTTTTCACTATATTGAAAAGCTCGTGGGGTTTGTTCAGGGCACGGCTTAAGAGTTTGGAGTGATGCTCTCTCATTGTCGCTGATATTGATCCTCGATGTTTCTTAAGGTGGGAGGCATAGGCTGTCTGGTCTGTTGGGGACCGTGTACGTCACCATTTTCTTTCTAGTTTCCTCAGCAGAAGTAGTGAGGTTCGTAGTTCAGTGGTGTGCCAGTGTGCAGGTTTTCTACTTCTTGGATGCTTGTCTGGGGCATGTGGTTTGGCTTGGGCAGGTTTGCATGCAAAGGAACTCAGGCCATTGTTCCATGAGGCCATCATCTCTTCGAGGTTCAGTGGTGTAAGGTGGCTTAGTTGGGTCATGCTGGCTACTCTGCTGACGGGTTACTACCATAGTCTCAGGAACTTCAGGAAAAGTGGTTTCTTGTGCTAGGCTGTCAGCTATCGAGTTTCTGTACTGCTCCCATGTCTTAACTTCCTGATGTACTGCAACCCACTCACATGCTGTCAAATAGCCCTGCTCTGCTCTTTCTCTGAGCATTTCAAACACTTCCATTAGAATCTCAGCTTGTTGGAGAGGTTGGTCTTTAGCTGACAAATATCCCCTCTTGGCCCAAATGGTACTATATATGTGTACTGAGCTGCTTACAAACTGAGAATTGGTGTAAATTACGAGATGTTTATTTTCATTTTCTCTCAGGACTTATTTATTTATTTAGCTGTATTTGTATCCTGCTTTTCACCGGGTCAAAGCGGTGCCACATAGAAAGGGGGGGAATTTACGTATAAGGGTGGGGCCATCACCGGGGAGGCTACATTGATGATTTTAACATAAGATATAGGACAGACTTTGGGCTTAGACAGATATAGGACAGACTTTGGACTTAGACAGAATTTGGACATGGTCAGGTTAGTATAGTTTGAGTTAGTTGGTCATGGTTGGTGAGATCAGCTGTTATTTCGCTTTCTGGTGGGTGTCATGTTGAGGTATTCCTGAAACAGGATGGTTTTCAGCTGCTTTCGAAAGGATGGTAGATCGATGTTGTTTCTGAGACAGGTCGGTAGAGAGTTCCATAGGGATGGTGCATACAGTTCAAAGGCTCGATTGCAGGTCCGTTGAGAGCATTTGGTTCTTTTGTGAGGGATGGTGAGGGAGTTGCTGGAGGCTTGTCTGGTAGATCTGCCATGAGCTGGATGGGACAGTAGGGTGTGAAGTTGGGAGTTTGGTGTTTGATGTATGGCTTTGTGGGTGAGTAGGATGGCTTTGTATTTAGTCCTTGCCTCAAGGGGGCGTATGTGTAAGTCTTTCAAAATCGGGGTGATGTGGTCGGTCTTCTTTGCTCCCTGAATGATTCTCGCTGTGGTGTTCAATGCTGTTTTGAGGGGGTTCGTCTGTGTGGCTGGAAGGCCATGGTATAATATATTACAATAATCCAGATGTGGGAGCATCATGGCTTGCATTACAGTTCGGAAGTCTTGATGTTCGAGAAGGGGTCTGAGACGTTGGACTGTCCTTGCTTTGTGGAATATAGTTCCGGCGGTTTTGGTGATTTGTTGCTGTAGGGTAAGGGCTTGGTCGATAATAATGCCCAGGTACCTTATTTGCGGTTGTATCTGAATTTTTGTGGTACCTATGTGTAGGAGTGTAGGTGGCGTAAAGTCTGGGTCCTTTGTGACTATGAGGGCTTCTGTCTTCTTTATGTTGATGGATAGGTTGTTTGCTTGCAACCAGTTGGACACTTCTGTGAAGCATGTTGATAGGTGGGTGTTTGTTGGGTTCGTGGTTGTTATGGGAGCGTAGAGCATGATATCATCAGCGTAGATGTGAAAGCTGATGTTGTGAGTGCGTATGACTGAGCAGAGTGGTTGAAGGTAAATGTTGAATAACATGGCTGATAGTGTGGATCCTTGGGGGACACCTTGGTGTTGCTGGAATGGGGGGGATGTCGAGTTGCTGGTGCGGATTAATTGCTCTCTGTTGGTTAGGTATGATTGGAACCACTGTAGTACAGTGTCTTTAATCCCAATTGTCTGTAGTCTGTGTATGAGGATGTTGTGGGAGATGGTGTCAAAAGCTGCAGATATGTCAAGAAAAATCATGGTATATCCAGAGTGTTTTTCTTGTGTTCCTATGAGGAGAGTGTTCATCAGTGTGGTCATGAGGGTCTCAACTCCATGCAGAGGGCGGAATCCGTGTTGTTGTGGATCCAATATGTTGTTGAGATCAAGGTGTTCCTGTAGCTGCTGCTGGACGATCTTCTCGATTATCTTGGCAGTGAAGGGTAGGCTTGCTATGGGTCTGTAAGATGCTGGGTCTAGTGGGTCCAGGTTTTGCATTTTTAGTGATGGGCGGATGATTGTGGTTTTGAGGGCATCTGGCATGCGTCCTTGGGAGAAGGATTCCTGGACGATATGAGCTAGTGGTATGCTCAGTTCGTTTCTTGTTTTCTTTATCCAGTCGGTGGGACATGGGTCTAGCGGAGAGGTGGTGGTGTTGAGGGATGCAATGGTGGTCGATATTTCATCTGGCGAGGTGTCTTTGAATGAGGTCCAGTCATTGTGTAGGTTAGGATGGAGGTCTGTTGTGGTTGTCTTATTATTCAGCTGTAAGTTCAGCTGCGGGTTCTGTGGAGGTTGTAGCTGTTTGTATTGTCGGGCCAGTAGCTCTGGTGGGATCGTTGGTAGTTGGTCCGAGTTTTGGGGGGCTTTCGTCAGTTGTTTGACAATCCGAAAAACTTCACGTGGTTTATTTATGGAGGTGTTTATGATTTTCATGTGGTAGATTTTCTTTGCTTTGTCGGTCTCGTGGTGATACGCATTGAGTTCATTTAAATATTTTATTTTGTGGTTTTCGTCTTTGGTTTTTCTCCATTTTCTTTCAGTTCTTCTGGCCCACGGGAGTATCGCCACTTCTGACACCAAATGTAAAGGGTTTGCTTATTGTTAGTCACTCCAGGCCAGGGAAGTCCCGAACCCTCATCTGCGGTGTGCTGCTCCGGCTGGCTGGAATCCAGGGGAATAAAACTCACAGACCACACAGTAGGAAAGTATGCAAGTTTATTCCAAAGGGTGGAGGGATTGTCCGTATTTTATACATTATCAGAAACATAGTCATATGTTCTATAGCTTATCAGTAACTGTGCAAATACAGGTCATCCTTGAGTAGAACAATCAGTTTAGCTTACACAGCACATTCCTTTTTCCATACCCACCAGAATGTACAAAGGGCACACACATTCTGATTTCTATAGGATTCTAATTTCTCTTGTGCAGGCCTCCTGTATATGCACTTAACTAAGTATTATTATTACAAAGGGCACATATATAGGATTCTGATTTCCCTAACAAAAGAGTTCAGTCTTTCTTGAGCTGCGTTTAATTCCTCTTTAATCCCATTCCTCTTTCATCCTATCTGCCTCTTTTCTGTTATGCTGTTCCCACTCCTCCAGCTCTGACTTCCGCTCCTCCCAATCTTTAATTAGTGACTCTTCTAATTTCTTTTGTTCCTGTTCTTTGCATTTATCCTGTTCTTCCTTCTCCTTAACTTTCTCTTCCCACTCAGCCTGCTGATTTTCTAGGCTTATTCTAAATTGTTCCTCTTGTTCTTGACGAGTTCTTTTCCATTTCTCAGTACTGGCTTCTAACTCTGCTTTCCATTGTGCTAATTCGTTCTCACAAATTGGCTGCTTACAGTATTCTAATTTGACTGTCCCTGATATTTCTGCCCATTCTTCTTTCTCTTTCCCTATATCTTCACACGCTGCCCTTACCTCAGAATCTTCTATCGGGCCTGGGAGCAATTGGTCATAAAATCTCCTTTCGGGTGAGGTCTCCTTTTGTTACTGTGGAGGGTCCCCTTGGATTGTTTAGGTTCCTGATCTATAGGAATAGGGTCTTGGTGTTCTATAGCTGCAACTGCAGTCAAGGTAGGATATAGTCCTGTTTCTCCCAGATTATGTGTGGGGTTATAAGGAGGGGGCTCCTCACCACATTCTTTTGCTAACTCCATCCATAATGTGACATGTTGTAAGTGTTCCACTAATTTCTGTCCTGTTTTGTCCTTCTCTATCTTAGTTTGCAAGTCATGTAGCGAACGTGGGTCTAGGGTACCGCTTGCTGGCCAAGCAAAAGCGGAGTCTCATAGTGCCCAGTTATGCCACTTCATGCAGAACTGTTCTAAAGTTTTAGCAGCAAGTGGATATCTTTTAATAACTTTCTGTAATGCAGTCTGCTCTTGTACATCCACTTTTCTAGTGTCAGAATCAGTTTCTTTTGTCTTTTTTCTTAAACATCCTAACTAGTCTACAATATCCTACTTATGCAAAATTTCCTACCTATGCAAAGTGAAAAACAACAATGTATATATATATATATATATATTCAAAATCACGCTTACCTCCTTCTCGACCTGTGCTTCGTCCAGCAAACACGGGAGAATCCACAGCATCAATACATCTATAACAAGCAAAGCACCTGACTTAAGTGTAAAAAAAAAGGTCCTGGAGACAGAGATAGCCTTCCTCCAATGAGATCAGCTAATTTCTGTCTCCTTCTTAGAATTTCTTCTCCATATTTATATTTATGTTCAGGCTCGAATTGCTGATAAATAGTCTACAATATCCTACTTATGCAAAATTTCCTACCTATGCAAAGTGAAAAACAACAGTGTATATTTATATATATATATATATAAGAAAAACGTCTCTTACCCTCTCAATGTTTCTTCTGAGGAATTCAAAATCACGCTTACCTCCCTCTCGACCTGTGCTTCGTCCAGCAAAAACGGGAGAACACTTCCCGGTGACATCACTGCACTCTGAGTCACCAAAATGGCGTCGGGGTCACCAAGATGTTGGGGTTTTTCTGGGCTTCCCCTAAGATTATTTGGGGAGTTTTCTATTTTGTATTATGGCTGCAATGTCCGCCCCAATATCCATACAGGACCTACCTTAAACAAATTGCTCGTACCACCGTAAGAGCATGGAAAAATTTTGATTTATCTTGTCAGGTCTGTAACATCACAAGCTTTACTTTTGATTTATAAGGTACACATTTCAATATCAATCCACTGCATCAATACATCTATAACAAGCAAAGCACCTGACTTAAGTGTAAAAAAAAAGGTTCTGGAGACAGAGATAGCCTTCCTCCAATGAGATCAGCTAATTTCTGTCTCCTTGTTAGAATTTCTTCTCCATATTTATATTCATGTTCAGGCTCAAATTGCTGATAAATAGATTTCCTTTCTGTTTCTTATTCTCCATTATCTTAAGCAAATCTGCTTCCCAATCTTTTACCCTCTGTTTTCTCTGTAGTATCCTGTCTCTCCATTCTCACTCGCCTTCTGCTAATCATGCTTCCTGCAGATAAACTGTAGATACTGATGTTCGTCTTCCTTGTTTATGTTCCCCTTTGTTCATTCAAGAGGCCCAGGTGACAGCCTTTTCACTAGCTGTGTAGTGTTCAGAGCCTCTCATTGTGTCAGCTCTCTGGGACAGGTTATTAGCTCATTTCATTGCTCAATCTTGCTGATTTTGCAGTTTCAGTGTGAAAAGGTCAGAGCAAGCTGTTTCTTAGGCCTGAGCTATAGACGTTAGCACAAGATGGATTCAACCTGTAACAAAGGTACCTGAAGGGGGATTCATTTTTCTCCCTTCATATGTTACTATGTATGTATATGTTTTCATTTCTATGTTCATTTTCATCTGTATGGCGCCTTTAATCTCTGTTGACAAACACAATCCAACAAGGCTCCCTATTTTTCATCTTTATTTTTAATTTTTAATCCAATAAGACTCCTTTTCTTTTACTTCCATTTTGTTTGATATGCACATTTTTTATCAGTTTTCCTGCCCGATATCAAACTAGACATGAATAAGCTGTCTGTACGTATGAGATAGACGTGTATCTCACGAAAACATACAGAACCTTATTCCAAACCTCCATCGCCCTGCACTTGAACGAGGATCGCAGTATGTGGGCAGGAAGGAGAGGAACAGGGCTGTGGCCAGCCATGGAGATGCATAAAATGTATTCCAGTCACACCTGTTGACATCCGCAGTCGGCCCCACAGACATCCAGGTTATACCTGCAAAACTGTGGAATAAAGGTAGGACTTAGAAATATTACTGCTTCTCACTCCAATGCAGTGAATAGTGGTGAATAGATGTCTAATCTAGACTATGCACTGGTGTGACTGCAGTTGGAAAACCACAGCATGCAGTGTTACAGAACAGAAAGCAGAGGAGAGGGAGGATGCATACCAAAACAACAGAAATAAACACCTCCTTAGATGTATACAGTAGAGCATAGGTGCTCAATCTGGCTATGCTGGCATTTGCTATATGAGCTAAAGGGGCACAGCTCCCTAACAATGCCCATGTCCTGGAAATGATACTGGTGACGGAGTCCTAGCATCCCATGTGAAAATGTACACCCAGCCATTGGTGCTATGTGCAGCATCCAGCCTGCTGGAGTGTTGCGCTCCACACGGTGGATCCCTACAATATACTCTATGCAATCTGTACAGTCCCCTGACGCAGATAAGACCATTATACGCCTGTGGCTATATGGTACATATCTTGTGCACAGAACACTGTTGCCTTTGTTTACACATGAGGGCCTATGATATGTAATGTGCATATGGGGTTTGACCCTTGAGACTGATATACTGGAAGGGCTGTTTGGGCCTACTGCAGCTCTGTTATCTGTTAGAGGTTCACTATTGTAGTTATTGTGTATGTACTGTAATTAGCGAAATGGCAATGCAGGGAGCAGGGATGATGCTGGGTTGGAAGTACTGCTTGCTTTGGTTTCCTTTCTATCAGCTACGACATTCGGTGCAGGGCAGTCTTTTGGCAGATGGCTGTTTCTGTGGGACTGCAAGTGAGAATGCGTGCGTGTGCGTGGTTGGAGGGTTGCAAGGGGGGGGTCTAGATTGCTCATCCACATATCTGGGGGGACAGGTATGCCTGGCACATATCTGGCCCATAGGGTTTTCTGCAGCAGCATCAAGTGCCAGTGCATACAGTCAGGAGTGAGCAGGATGGTTCCGCAATCACTTTCCTGTCCAGACACTTCCCTGTCACTACTCAGGGGACCTCAGAAAGAGGGCATGCAACTGTGCACAGCACAGTATGCCATTTCCAGGTGCACCAGCATTAGTCTCTACAAATGTGCACAGTTGTAGGGGGCGATGATGGTATTTCTGGGCATGTCTGTGTGGTGCTTGCACCGCTGACTGCTATCATTCCAATGGTCCTTTAGTAGTGCAGGGGAAATGTTTGGATAGTTCGCTATGGGGGCCTGTTCTGCTGGGATCATGTCCTTACTTAGCACTGTACAATCATGTTCCTGAGATATTCACAGCGTGCATACATCAGGAGGTTGTCTACAGCTATGTATGTAGTACTACACTGCATCTTGTGCCAGTAGATTCACTCTACCTGTTTCCTGCTACATTATTGCTTTGTAGTGGTCTGGGCATGCTACAGACTAGTTTCTATTGTGTAACTTGTATCCACCTATAGGTATCGCCAATTGTTATTGTCATTCAGCCCCATAACAGCACTCTCCGTTCCCACAGCAGCTTCATATCTGCACGTTTTAAAGAGAAGCGTGGCCGTTCGCGGGTATATCGCGGAGATGGGCAGCATTGCAGAGGTATATCATTTCGGAATATGGTGAGCACGGGGATGCACAAAGCCATTGTCTTGGTATACCTGTCTTCATACAATGTTACACTGTGAACGTGCCATGCCTAACATGTCTTTGTGTCGGTTCTGTTCATGTGGCTGTGTCTATCCCCGTGTGTGCGGAATCAGGTTCTATTTCTGCTCATTTCCATTTGGATGTGCCCACTGCCTGGGCGTGCGTGATTTGGCCTCCGCATATCTGCTGAAATGTAAGAACCATTCTTTGTCACCGTTGCACTATTTGTGTCTAATTTTTTTTAGTGATCACTATTTATATACGAGTATCTTTTTTTATTGTTCCCAATTGTTTCATTACTTTTTGCCCCCTTTTTTGAGGTTCTCTCAAGGGTTGGAATTCACCTCTGCCTTTGCCAATGGCATAATGAGAGGGAGGAACTTCCAGCCCCCGATTCAATATTTTCATTGCACATGCGTGGCGTTTTTCTGCTTGTGACTGACAAGTGACCGACAGTGCCACTACCTTCGGGAGAAAAGAAGCTTTGATGGCTTATTCTTATTTTAGAGTTAGTATGGATAGTTTTATATTCAAAGACCATTCATGCTTTCCTTGGCTATCTTATTCATGCCATTTTTATGTTTTTGGATTGGTGAATTGTTTTGACTGACATACCATCTTGGTCCATTTAAATTTCATGGCGCAACACTGTAACTTACATTTATACAGTTAATTTTGACAGACAATGATAATTGCAGTACTATTTGGATACAAGCTTAATTATTTTCCTAGCGGTATTTTCTTGCATAGATTGGGGATATGCCCACAGTATTTTTGGAATGTACCATAATCTGGTAGCGCTTATCTGCTTAGTTTTTTTTTTTTTAGCAATGTTTTTGTTTATCACCTTTTTTTTAATGTGATAGATTCTCTCTCTGCTCTGGTGATTGTATAATGTGCAACACCTTTTGTTATCACGTGACTAGCAATACAGTTCTTTTTTCTTTGTCTAACTATTTTTTAAGGAAAAGGGGTTTGTCCTCTTTATCGGATATCTATTGGTTTGAAATCGCAATACTCTTCCATGCGTCTCCTCTGCAGCCATATGGCTGGGTTTGTCTTTTAAGTTTTATAATGTCTTTATTTATATATGGTTTATTTTATGTGAGAAAAGTTTTATTACCTTTTAAAGCAGTTTGTACTTGAGGTATCTTTTTTTACATTTGTTTTTCCTTATTTATTTTGTAGGTTGCATTTACATTTTGACTGCTCATTGTCAGCATTACCATTTTCTGTTAGACGTTCTCATACAAAATACTGGTAATTTATTTCAACTCATCCCTTTTCATGCCTTTTATCTTTATATATCCTTATTTTGCTGTGTGTAACATTTCCTTTTATTTGTATTATCCTTTTGGGATTTTTTAGTATATTCATATATTTGTATTTGTTTTTATGCTTTTAGACCCCTGATGAATGCCTGAGTGCTGAAACTTGGCCAAATTGGGTCCTTTAATAAATTGGTTGTTTGAAGAGATTATTAGTGTGGCTGTAGTTTGTCTCCGCTCTGAAGCCGAACAGTAGAGTACCCCAGGGATCTGTATTGGGGATGCTGCTTTTCAACTTATTTATAAATGACTTAGATAAGGGAATAACAAGTGAGGTGATTAAATTTATAGTTGACACAAAATTATTCAAAGTTGTTAAAATGCAAGAGGATTGTGAAAAATTGCAAGAGGACCTTGATAAATTGGAAAACTGGGCATCCAAATGGCAGATAAAATTTCATGTGGACAAATGCAAAGTTATGCACTTAGGAAGAATAACCCAAACTACAGTTATATGATGCAGGGTTCCACATTAGGAATCACCACTCAGGAAAAGGATCTGGGCGTCTTCATGGATAAGACATTGAAACCCTCTTCCCAGTGTATAGCAGTGACCAAAAAGCAAATAGAATGCTAGGAATCATAAAGAAAAGAATAGAGAATAAAACAAAGGATATTATAATGCCTCTGTATCGATCCATGGTGTGATTGTTCCTTGAATATTGGTGTGCAATTCTTGGCTGCCGCTGCACACTAGGTGGAGGGTTTTAACATGTTATTCACAATGATGCCTAAATCTTTTTCCTGGGTGGTGGTTCCTAATGTGGAACCTTGCATCGTATAACCATAGTTTGGGTTGTTCTTCCCTAGGTGCGTAACTTTGCACTTCTCCACATTAAATTTCATCTGCCATTTGGATGCCCAGTCTTCATACGTTCCATGTCCCAATATGTAAGACATCTTTGCAGCTTCTGACTCTCATTTCATGTGCAGCTACATCAGCAGTCGGATGTCCCAAGAGTTTTCATCCAACCACATCATACATGCTGGCTGTACTCTGAAAAGTCTTCAGCTCCTTCCCAGTAGCCAGTTAAGTGCCTTCTGACCTGGTAGGTTTCATCTTCCAGCATTATAGTGCAATTTGTTTTGTTGTGACTATCCATTGGGTTTTTGTGGCAAGATACAGAAGTAGCTTGCCAGGCCTTTCTTCTGCGCAGTTTAATTCTAGTGTTGTTGCCGTTGTCACAGAAATGTGATCTTCCACTGCCAACAATTGTTTCTTATAACACCAGACGACAAATGTTGGCAGATATTGAAAAAGGCCACTTAACTGCTATCGCGTCCATGGTATCCATGAAGGTAATGAAGTTGTTGAAAGCAAAACACATGCCAGCATGTAGATTTTCACTTGTTCCATAGTAGAGATAGTGAAAACCAGCACCTTATGAATATGCAACTATAGCAATTAGTTTCACCAAAGCTAGACTTCTTCAGGGAATCTATGGGATAAAAAATGTTAATATGGAACCCAAGCCTCAAGTAGGAATACAAACATTAAAATAAAAAAACAAGAGTAACAAAAGAGCTCGTTCACCTCCCAAGCAGAAATGGAAAGTGTCACGAATACCAGAGCATGCATGAAACAGATCTATCATACCAAGATAAAAGCAAGACTATTAAAACCAGAGCCAATCAATTTGATTGTTAAGTCCGAGGGGACTCACTGTCTGCCAATTAAAAATGAAGGACTGCTCCTGACAGCACAGTCTTTTCATAAAAACACACCTCCCTCCCTTTTGATTTCTTTAATATCAAACCCCCCGAGATCTTATACAGTGTAACCCATTTGGTGCCAATGTATAACCAAAAGGGCAGTATCTATACCCCGTCGAATGGCAAGATATGTTCAATAATACTCATTTTAAATGCCCTAGAAGTCTGACCAATATACATTTTCTGGCATGAGCCAATTACTGTGTAAATCACTCCCATAGATGTACAGTTGGTGTGATATTGAAATAAAAACCCAAACATGGATATATGAAGTGATCCAACTCCAGCGTATGGGTACACACCATATACTAACCACAACCATGGTGTCCCCCAGCAGCTGCAGCTGAATTTTGAATAATATCAACACATTGGCCATCCCCATAAGTATGACAAGAGCTAAGCAAACAACTTGTAAGAGAGAGCACTATCTCTGTACACTCCGTCACTATGGAATGAGCTATTGATACTATAAGAGCCATAAAGGACCTCTCATGCTACAGGAAAGCAATAAAAACCTTCCTCTTCACAGAGTACCATTGACCCATGCTACAAGCCTCATGTATCGACTGTGAGCAGACCCCCTATGTTTCCCACACTCCTTCTCACGACCTGTCCTCGCCCTTCAACTTTCCCAGGCACCTGGTCCTTGCTGTTACTAGAACTCTTGATTTTAACATACCATTTATTTAATTAAGTATATACATTCTTCTGTTATCTACTCTATGGCTACTAACCCTGTAAGTCGCAGGGCACCCCCTATAAAACCTTCCAAGTTGATTGACCCTGTTCAATATACATTTCCTTATCACTTCTCCGGGCCAGTCCAGGGTACGTTAGGGTTGTCAATACCCTTCAGCAGCTGAGGACTGAAAAAAACTTGAAACTTTGCTGACAGGTTAAGCCACTCCCCTTGATGACAGCAGATCAGTCTTTCAGTCCTCAGCAGCTGAAGAGGATTGTTGCTGACAGTTCTTGTGAAGATTTTGCTCTTTTATTATTTTTTACCTAGTGTTTCTGTCTTAGCGCTGGGCTCTAGCAGGGCTTCTAAGCTGCTATATTCCCCGGAACATTTTTTTAGTTTAAGTGGTTTGTGTAAATTCACTGTTATTTGATTTTAGCTTTGTACTCACTGTGCTCTGCCTTGCCTGCCCCGCGTTCGTTGGGGGCAGCGAAGGAGCCGCACAGCGTTTGCCTCTCTCCGGGGAAATTATTGCTCTCCTGCAGATTGGTTCTGGGAGCCCCAGTTACCCTCTGCAGTGCCGTCCAGGCAAGTCCTGAGGCCTCCCGCTAGCTGCGGGTGTGAGGGGGACTGGTGTCTCACCGCGTGTTTTTCCAGGTGAGCGGCAGAAGTGGATCGCAAGAGGACAGGGGGTCCGTCGGCATACATCGCGTTCCATTTCTCTTGTTTATTTCCTTTTGTTTTCTTTGTTTTCTTTTGGATTTGGGTGCCTAGTTTAGTTTTGCACGGTTTTTTTCATGGCAGATAACCTTTCCTCAGAAGGCCCCAGCGCTGCGGCGAGTTCTGCTAAGGCGGGAACAGTGGCCATCTTACAGAAGCCGTTGGTAGTTCCCGCGGGCCAAGTTAAGTCCGGGAAGCGAAAATCGAAGTCGGGTAAACCGGCTCCGGTTCCCGCGCAGTCCTCTCCGATGCTTCCTGAGACTCCGGTAGCTCTGCCTTCTGTTTTCTCCCCCGCATTTATTTTGGCTCTTCATAATGCCTTCCTCCTAAAAACTGCTCAGCCAGACTCTGCTATAAAAGCTTCGCAGTCAGAGGCTGCTCTACCGGGGTTTTGCGATGTGATCCAGCCGGGGCAGACTTCCACAGCCACGGGGGAGGGTCCTTCCCAGGGGTTCCTCTCTGCTCGACCTGGGATAGATCTTTTTGGTCAGCAGGTCCCTGACCCTCAGGGATTGGAAGAAGGATAGCTATTTCCAGATCAGGACTGGGAGTCTGATCCAGGGTTATTGGAGGAGGGCGAACTTGCCCCAGGGGAGGATCCGAATGTGTTTAGGGTCTTCCGCAAGGAGGAACTGGGGGCTCTCATTTCGCAGTCATTGTCTGCCCTGAACCTTCTCTTGCCCTCGGTCTCTCAAGAGCCTTTGGAGGATCCCTTGTTACAAGGGTTTAAAATGGAGCAACGCTGTTTTCCTGTGCACCGCGTCATCAAACAGATGATCGAATCGGAATGGGAGTTCCCAGAGGCCTCCTTGAGGGGTGCTCGTGCTTTGACTCGTTTCTACCCGGTTCCTCAGGATGAGAAGGAATTGTTAAAGTTGCCAAAGGTGGATGCCCTTGTGTCAGCGGTGACTAAGAAGACCACTATTCCTGTTGAGGGAGCGGCAGCTCTTAAAGATCTGCAGGATCGGAAGCTGGAGGGGTTTTTGAAGCAGGCCTTTGACTCCAGCGCTCTGGCTCTTCAGGCTTCTATTTGTGGGGCGTATGTGTCCCGAGCCTCTATTCGATGGTTGCATGGGGACGCTTCGGCTCCGCAAGCTGACGCTTCGGCTTTGGAAGGGGCCAAGTTGGAATCCGCAGCGGCTTATCTGGCGGACTCCTTCTATGATTTGATCAGGATTGTGGCGAAATCTATGGCCTCGCTGGTGGCGGCCCGGCGTTTTCTTTGGTTACGCAATTGGGCTGCGGACGTTTCCTCTAAGTCGCGTCTTAGCAGACTTCCGTATAGAGGTAAATTGCTTTTTGGTGAAGCTTTGGAAAAGATTGTTAAAGACCTTGGGGACTCCAAGGGAGGTCGCTTAACGGAGGATCGTCCTAAGTTGTCTCGAGGAGGGTCGGCTCCTCGTGGTCACGGAAGAGATTTTCGTAGGTTCCGTGGAGCTCGTTTTCTTCCTTATCCTAGAGGACATTTCGGAGCACGGGGTTCTTCCTTTCGCGGTGTTAGAGGATTTGGGAGGTCCTATTTCGGTTCCCAGTCCTCCTCTGGGAAGAAGCCGCAATGAAGGTTTCTTGGTCCAGGCTCCAGTTCCTGTGGGAGGTCGCCTGCAGAACCTCTGTGTGGCCTGGACCGCGATAACCTCCGACCAATGGGTGCTACAGATAATTCAGGACGGCTATGCGCTGGACTTCGATTGCCCATTGTCGGACGCCTTTGTAATGTCTCCGTGTCCGTCCGGTCCGAAGGCTCAAATCGTGGCGGACACTCTGCAGCGCCTGTTGAGTCTGCGTGCAGTGGTTCCAGTTCCTCGTGACCAGTATGGGTTCGGTCGATACTCCATTTATTTCGTGGTTCCCAAAAAAGAGGGCTCTTTTCGGCCTATCCTGGATCTCAAGCACGTCAACCGCTGTCTCCGGGTGCCACACTTTCGGATGGAGACCTTAAGGGCGGTCATTCGAGCGGTACAGCCGGGGGAGTACCTCTCCGCGCTGGATCTCACGGAGGCGTATCTGCATATTCTCCAGAACCAAGCAGGAAGTCAGTCCTCACATATGGGTGACGTCGGCGCCGACGGAGCCCTCGCAGAGCAATTTCCCCAGCTTTCAAAGAAAGCCTTTGGGAATTGCAGCGCGCATGCGCGGTCCCCTTCCCGCCCAAGGGTGCCATCTTGCTCAGTCTTCTTTTTTCCGCGGAGCCCTATAGACGCTGTTTGTGATCACCGCTGAAAAAGTTGATTTTCTCTCTTATTTTTTATTCTTTTTCGGTTTGACGCCGGATCCTTTTTCCCGCCCGGACCCGCTACGACGGTATCGGGTCTGTTTCTTTCTTTTTCGTTTTTTTGTCCTTCGTGACAAGGGTTCGCGCCATTTTTTCCTTTTCACTGGCAGCCCTGTCTTTTGACCTCGCAGGGGCCCTTTTTCCCTCGATGGCTGCCAGCAGGTTTAAGAAGTGTGATCGCTGTAAGAAACTCATGTCTCTTACCGACACACATGACTGCTGCCTCCGCTGCCACTGACCCGATCATGACCCGATGATCTGTGGTCCGTGTGGCAAGATGTCCTCAAAAGCGTTGAGGAGTCGGCAGCATCAACAAGAACGAATCTTCTCTGACTCCGCGTCCGGCCGGGCCCGGACCTCGTCAGAGGCTTTGACGTCCCGGGACTCCGGTCCTGAGCATCGTCGAAGTTCCTCTGAGCGGGGGTCTCCTACCCGGGAACATAATCGGAAGAAAAAGCCCGCGAGGGCGGCGTCGGTGGACGCTCCTGGTTCCTCGAGGGCCAGGTCGCATAGCCCCGATAGCCGTCCCGGGTCCTTGGAGTCGGAGAGGCCTTCGAAACATCCTCGTCTCGAAATGGAGTCGCCTGGACACGTGAGTACTGTGGTCCTCGTGGACTCGCATCCGAAGGAGCTGACGTCGGGCCCAACGCCGTCGGGGCCCGAGTCAGGGGCTGCTGGGTCTCCTGAGCTTGGACTCAGGTTGACGGCCTTGGAGAGCAGTTTGGCTGCCTTCATGGACCAGCAATGGGCATTGATCGCTGGCCTTGCCAATGCGTCTGCCCCGGCCACCGGGACGTCGACGTCCAAGTCGACCCCGGAGACCGAGCCGATCCTCGAGTCCATCCGAGCTCGGGTCGATCCTCGGTCGCGGTCTCCCTCGGCCTCCCGTTCGGGACCGAGGTCGTCAACACCGACACCTTTGGCGTCGGGGCGGAGGGCATCGGTGCCCGCCCGACCGGAGTCACTCGAATCCTCCTCCGAGGAGTCTGACTGGGAATCGGAGGACGAAGAGTCCCCTGGTAGTTTTCGGACTCGGTGTGTCCCATCGGACTCGCCCGAGTCCGAACCTCGGAGACGGTCCCCCCCGGAGGACACCCGGTTCTCGGACTTCGTGCGGGATATGGCCAAGGCCTTGGCATTCCCCGCGGATCCCGAGGAGGAGCCTCGAGCCGAGGAGCTCGATGCCCTCCAGTATGACTCTCCCCCGAAGGAGGCCTTTACTGTACCAGTTCCTCCGATGCTGGAACGACTTCTCTTCCGCATGTGGTAGAACCCGGCGTCGGCGCCGGTGTTAAGCAAGCGGGTCGATTCCATTTATCGAGTCCGCAAGAGCAACGGGTTCCAAAAGGCACAACTACCGCACCATTCAAGAGTCAAAAGATGCACTCCTCGGTGCCTCCCGGCCGGGAGGCCCGGAGCCTGGATGCCCTCGGTAGAAAGTGTTTCCGGGGCTCCATGCTTGCTTGTTGGGTCCAGACCTACCAGCTCTATATGGGCATGTATCTCCGAGATCTGGCAAAGGAAATTGCCGGGTTCTCTGCTGGTCTCTCCGAGGAACCTTTGCAGAGGTTCCAAGCCTTGTCCACTGGGATTCGAGAGTGCTCGAAGTTTATCTCTCGAGCAGCCTACGATGGCTTCGAAGCATCGGCTCGAGTAGCCGGAGCCGGCATCGGTGCCCGCCGACAGGCTTGGCTTCAGTCATCCGACCTCGAGCCATGGGTCCAGGACAAGTTGGTCGATGTCCCCTGCAGAGGTGAAAACCTCTTTGGCAAACCCATGGCTGAAAAGGCTGCACAAATCGAGACCGAGACTCTGACCAGAACTAGGCTGTCCAGAAAAACCTCTGCCCCTTCTCAGAAGAAGAAGGGCTCGGGGAAAAAGCCCTTTTACCCGAGGAAGGTGGCTGCCTATAAATACTACCCTCAGTATCAGGCCTCAGCAGCTCCCCAAAAGGGTCAGCAGGCCAAGCGACGGGGTAATGGATCCCGTAGGCAGCAGGTCCCCAAGCCCACTACGCCGGCCCCTGCTCAGCAGGGTGGGGTTTTTTGACTCCATCAGCATAGCCTCTTCCCCTCAGCTGGTTTCTCTCAGCACAGGAGGCCGGCAGGTCCACTTTGCCCACAGGTGGTCAGCCATCACATCAGATACCTGGGTACTTCATATAGTTCAGAAAAGCTATCTTCTACACTTTCACCAGGTATCTCCCTCCTACTTTCCAGGGGAGGCTCCAAGACTCCCTCTGCACAGGGACTTACTCCTTCAGGAGTTAGCAAGTCTTTTTCAGGAACAGGCTGTGGAACCGGTGCCCCACCACCTGAGAGGTCACGGCTTTTATTCCAGGTACTTTCTGATACCAAAAAGAACAGGAGGCCTCAGACCCATCCTGGACTTGCGAAACCTCAACAAGTTCCTGGGAAGGGAAAAGTTCAAGATGCTTACCCTTGGAATCCTGCTGCCCTACCTCCAGCAGGGAGACTGGCTATGCTCCTTAGATCTAAAGGATGCCTATACTCACATCCTTATTCATCCAGACCACAGACAATATCTCAGATTTGTTGTGGGAGGAAATCATTACCAGTACAGGGTCCTGCCCTTTGGCCTATCCTCCGCCCCCAGGGTTTTCACCAAATGCCTGGCAGTGGTGGCGGCCTATCTCAGACTTCAAGGCTCATCCGGGCCCAGTCTTCCCAAGAGGCCACTCAAGCCACTCATCGCACTGTGTCTCTGCTCCAGCACTTGGGCTTTGTCATAAACTTCGCAAAGTCCACTTTGCTACCCTCTCAAGATCTCGAATTCATCGGCGCAAGGTTAAGCACACTTCAGGCGCGGGCCTTCCTGCCTCTAGACAGGGCCCACAGGCTCATGAATCTCGCCAGCCACTTTCGCAGCAATTCCCTGGTCTCTGCCAGGCAATTTCTGAGACTGCTCGGCCATATGGCTTCCACGGTCCATGTGACCCCCAATGCCCGCCTGAACATGCGACCTGCCCAGTGGTGCCTTCGCACACAATGGCATCAGGCCACGGGGAGCCTGACGGACTCAGTACAAGTCTCAGACCTGCTGGTCTCTTCTCTGCGGTGGTGGCTTCATCTGCCAAACCTAGTACTGGGAGTGGATTTTCAATCTCCTTCTCCTTCTCAGGTACTAACAACCGATGCTTCTCTCCTGGGATGGGGAGCACATTGCCAAGGGACATGTACTCAAGGCCTCTGGACTCCTTGGGAGTCTGCGCAGCAGATAAACTTCCTGGAGCTCAGAGCCATCCGCCTAGCTCTGAGAGCCTTCTCCCACCTCACTTCTCACCAGTCTGTACTGGTCCAGACGGACAATCAAGTAGCAATGTTCTACGTGAACAAACAAGGCGGCACAGGCTCCTTCCTTCTCTGTCAGGAGGCACGACGGCTGTGCTCTTGGGCAGTCGGCCACGGCATACTCCTCAAAGCGGTCTATCTCCCAGGTCAGGAAAATTACCTGGCGGACAAACTAAGCAGGATCCTCCAACCACACGAGTGGAGATTGGATCCATTAGTGGTTCAGCAGATCTTTCTCAAGTGGGGTCCCCCCACCATGGATCTGTTTGCCAGTCCTCTGAACCGGCAACTACCCAGATTCTGCTCTCGACAACCGCATCCTCTCAGAGTAGCGCCGGATGCTTTTCTGATTCCATGGTCCACAGGCCTCTTGTATGCCTTTCCTCCCCTGCCACTGGTGTCTCGAACACTCTTCAAAGTTCTCAGAGACAAAGCCTCGCTGATCCTAGTGGCTCCCCGGTGGCCGAGGCAACCTTGGTTCCCGCTTCTAATGCAGCTGGCGGTGGACACTCCTCTTCCTCTGGGGTTTCAGCCCGATCTCCTGACACAGGATCACGGGTCTCTCCTACACCCCAACCTCCGGTCCCTTCATCTGATGGCCTGGCTGCTGAAAGGGTAGTCCTTGCTCCCCTCCTGCTGCCTCGGGAGGTGGAAGAGGTCGTCTTGGCCTCCAGGCGGCCCTCCACCCGGAAGTCCTACGCTCTTAAGTGGCGTCGCTTCTCCGTGTGGTGTGCTCAGCAGTCTGAGAATCCCTTCTCCTGCTTGGTGGCAGTGGTCTTGCAATATTTGCTTTACCTCTCCAATCTGGGCCTTAAGTCCAACTCTGTCAGAGTCCACCTCAGTGCTCTCTCTGCACATCACACACCGGTGGATGGCAGGCCTCTTTCCAACCACCCTTTGGTGGCTCGTTTTCTCTGAGGCCTCCTTCTGCTTAAGCCTCCTTTGCGTCCACCAGCCCCTGAATGGGATCTGAATGTGGTCTTGCAGCGGATTACCTGTCCGCCCTTTGAACCTATGGCTACCTGCCCTCTTCGTTTTCTTTCTTGGAAAACCTTGTTCTTGGTAGCCCTTACCTCTGCTAGGCGTGTTAGTGAACTGCAGGCCCTAGTGTCTGATCCTCCTTACACTAGGTTCTACAGGAATAGGGTGGTCTTACGGACTCACCCTAAGTTTCTTCCAAAAGTGGTTTCTCCTTTTCATCTCAACCAGGAGGTGGTTCTTCCGACCTTCTTTCCCAGGCCGCACTCCAGCCGGGCTGAAATGGTCCTGCATACCCTGGACTGTAGGAGGGCCTTGTCCTTCTACCTTGACCGTACGCGGGAGCATAGGAGGGCTGTTCATCTCTTCGTTTCTTTTGACTCCAATAAATTGGGGCTACCTGTCTCCAAGTGTACTTTGTCCATTTGGGTAGCTGACTGTATCGCCTGGGCTTAAGGGGCAGCCGGCCTCTCGTTGCAGGATCGAGTCATGGCTCATCGTGTTAGGGCGAAGGCTGTGTCAGTGGCTCACCTCCGCTCTGTTCCGTTGGCAGACATCTGCCGGGCCGCTACCTGGTCTTCAAGCCAGACTTTTGCGGCCCATTACTGCCTGGAGAGGGAGTCCCGCAGGGACAGTGCTTTCGGTCAGGCAGTCCTCCATAATCTCTTTGAGGTTTAGGCAACTCCTACCCTCCGGCCCTGGTGTTGGGCTACCGGTCGGGGGCGTTTTCAGAGAAGATTCCTTCCTTCTATGCTGCTGAGCTAGAGGGAGCTCATTTTTGTGCTTGAGGTCTCCGGTAGCCTTAAGCTTGGGAATCCCATATGTGAGGACTGACTTCCTGCTTGGTCCTGGAGAAAGAGTAGTTACTCACCTGTAACAGGTGTTCTCCAGGAGCAGCAGGAATCAGTCCTCACAACCCTCCCTCCTCCCCTGGAGTTGCAGTCTTATCATTTCGTTTTTGCTAAATTTTTTTTGCTGTCTTTTAGCTATGTCACCAGACTGAGCAAGATGGCACCCTTGGGCGGGAAGGGGACCGCGCATGCGTGCTGCAATTCCCAAAGGCTTTCTTTGAAAGCTGGGGAAATTGCTCCGCGAGGGCTCCGTCGGCGCCGACGTCACCCATATGTGAGGACTGATTCCTGCTGCTCCTGGAGAACACCTGTTACAGGTGAGTAACTACTCTTTCCCATTCGCTCCGATCATCAGCGTTTCTTACGGTTTGCCCTTCCTTTGGGTCACTTCCAATTTCGGGCTTTGCCGTTCGGGCTCGCAACTGCTCCTCGAACCTTCACCAAGGTGATGGTGGTGGTAGCGGCAGCCCTGCGCAAGGAGGGTATTCGGGTTCACCCGTATCTCGACAATTGGCTTATCCGAGCAGACTCCTTTCAGGCCTCACTGGCGGCGACGGCAAAGGTGGTACAGTTGTTAGAGAGTCTCGGATGGGTCATCAACCGGGAGAAGAGTCATTTTCAGCCAGGCTCTATTCGATACGAGTTGCGGTTCAGTGTTCTTGCCCGAAGGCAGAGCCCAGAAGCTGGTGAACCAAGTGCGGGTTTTTCTGGGGGATCCGGCTCCGTCAGCGTGGGCCTATTTACAACTGCTGGGGTCCATGGCGGCAGCATTGGATCTCGTCCCCTGGAGCAAGGCCCATATGCGGCCGCTGCAGCAAGCTTTGCTCTCCCGGTGGTCCCCGAGCTTCACCCTCTTTCCCAACGGCTGACCTGTCCGGATCTAGTTCGTCGCAGTTTGCACTGGTGGCTCGAGCCCGAACATCTTCATGCCGGCATGCCGTTGCAGGATCCTTCGTGGGTTCTGGTGACCACAGACGCCAGCCTTTCCGGCTGGGGAGCTCACTGCCTGTCTCAGGTGGCGCAAGGCGTTTGGTCCGCAGAAGAAAAGACGTGGTCGATCAATCGGTTGGAGCTGAGAGCCGTCCGCCTCGCTCTCCTACAGTTTCATGGCTTGATTGTGGGGAAGGCTGTTCGGGTTTTTTCCGACAATGCGGTGATGGTTTCTTACATCAATCGTCAAGGAGGGACCAAGAGCTCGTCTCTGATGGTGGAGTGTCAGGAGTTGATGTCTTGGGCGGAACTTCACCTCGTAGCCCTGTCCGCGGCGCACGTGGCGGGCAAGCTCAATGTGCAGGCGGATTATCTCAGTCGCAATGTTCTCGATCCCGGGGAATGGGAGTTAAACGCGGCAGTTTTTCACGATCTCACCCTCCGCTGGGGTCGACCAGTGATGGATCTTATGGCTACCCTGTCCAATGCGAAAGCTCCTCGTTTTTTCAGCAGGCGCAGGGAAAACATGTCGGAGGGCCTAGATGCCTTGGTTCAACCATGGCCGGCGGAGGCTCTTCTGTACGTTTTTCCTCCTTGGCCGATGTTGTCCCGCGTCATTCAACGGATAGCGCTTCACCGAGGCTCGGTGATTCTGATAGCTCCGGATTGGCCTCATCGGCCCTGGTATGCGGATATGCTGCGTCTGTTGGTAACATCCCCTTGGCGTCTTCCCGATCGCATCAATTTGTTGAATCAGGGGCCAGTGCTCATGCCGCAGGTGGATCACTTCTTGCTTACGGCTTGGCTCTTGAAAGGTCTCGGTTGAGGCGCAAGGGATACTTGGATGCGGTGGTTTCCACTCTGCTGCGGTCGAAGAGATCTTCTACTTCCTTGGCGTATGTTCGCGTCTGGCGCGTGTTTGAAAACTGGAGCGCGGAAAGAGGTTTTCAGCCCATGTCCACAGCCTTGCCGCAACTACTGTTGTTCCTTCAAGGTGGTCTGGATAAGGGTTTAGCGCTAGGTACGCTAAAGGTACATTTGGCGGCTCTGGCTTTCTTTCGTGGTCCAGTGCAGACTCGGTCACTGTCATCGCATAGAGATATCCAACGCTTTTTTCGGGCAGCTCGCCTTATTCGTCCTCCTCTTCGCGGGGTAGTGCCTCCTTGGGATTTGAATCTCGTGTTGGAGGCATTGGCACGTCCTCCCTTTGCTTCGGCCTCTGGGGCCAGCTTGCGTGAATTTACCTGGAAAACAGCGTTTCTCGTCGTTTTATGTTCGGCTAGGCGAATTTCCGATCTGCAAGTTCTTTCTTGTCGGGAGCCGTATCTACTTTTCTTGCCGGAGAAAGTTCTGTTACGTACGGTTCCTTCTTTTCAGCCTAAGGTGGTTTCCGCCTTCCACATTAACCAGTCGGTGGCGTTGCCGCGGTTTTCAGAACTCTCGGGTTCTCCCATAGATCGGGTGCTCCGCAAGCTTGATTTGGGGCGTATTTTGCACAGTTACCTGAAGGTCACAAAATCCTTTTGCAAATCGGATAGGTTATTTGTGCTGTTTGCGGGACCAAAAAAGGGCCAGGCTGCTTCTAAGTCCTCTATTGCGCGTTGGGTTAAGAGGGCCATTGTGGCTGCGTATGAAGCGGCCAGGAAGCTCCCCCCCCCCCCCAGGACTTAAGGCTCATTCTACTCGTGCTCAAGCCTCTTCCTGGGCGGAATTTGCTTTTATTCCTCCTGTTGATATATGCAGAGCGGTGACGTGGTCTTCTCTCCATACTTTTGCTTGACATTACCGTTTGGATGTTCATGCTAGAGAGGATGCGTATGTGGGGGCTTCGGTCTTGGTGGCCAGGCTTGCGGGTCCCTCCCAGGTTTAGGTGCTGCTTTGGTACTGCCCTAACGTACCCTGGACTGGCCCGGAGAAGTGATAAGGAAGGTGGAATTAGGTCTTACCTGCTAATTACCTTTCCTTGAACCTTCTCCGGGCCAGTCCAGGGCCCACCCTTTCTTTTGTCTGCAGTGTTCTGTTGTTCCGTCTCCTGGCGCCTAAGACATAAGGAGGGGAGTTCCTTGGTTCTTGGGGCTAGGGGCTCCTCGGCGTCTGCAGGGAGGCATATTCCTTGGTTTTGTTTATTATAGTATTCTTTTAAAAAAGAAAAGAAATTTGATAAAGCACTTCATGTGTTGAGCTGTCTGATGCTGGGGAATGTGCAGTCTTATTGGTTCTCTGAGTTATGTTTTTTAGATTCTGCTTTAGCTGCTTTGTCAGGAGAAGACTGATCTGCTGTCATCAAGGGGAGTGGCTTAACCTGTCAGCAAAGTTTCAAGTTTTTTTCAGTCCTCAGCTGCTGAAGGGGATTGACAACCCTAACGTACCCTGGACTGGCCCGGAGAAGGTTCAAGGAAAGGTAATTAGCAGGTAAGACCTAATTCCACCTTCTTGTTCATGTTGTAGTATAAACCACTTTGAATCTATGATAAGGCAGAATAAAAACCTGTTAAATAAATAAAAATAAATAAAAAATAAATGGATTGGCACTAGTTTTAGTAGTCTTGCTTCCATCTTGGATGGTAGAACAGCTTCATGTATGCTTCGGTATTTCTGACACTTTCAGTTGCTGCTTTGGAGGTGAAAGAGCCTTTTGGTTGCTCTCGTTTTTTTTATTTTAATGTCTGTATTCCAGGTTGAGGTTTGGGTTCAGTATTAACATTTTTCCTCCCTTAAATTCCCTGAAGAAGCTTTGGCGAAACTAATTGCCATAGCTGGATATTCATAAGGTGCTGGTTTTCATCATCTCTACTATGGAACAAGTGAAGATCTATATGCTGGTGTATGTTTTGCTTTCAACAACTTCATTACTTTCACAGATAGCCATGGACGCTATAGCAGAAAAGTGGCCTTTTTCTCTGTGTACCAACGTTTGTCGTCTGGTGTTATAAGAAGCAAGTATTATTGTTGATATAAATACAAGAGGGATAAAAGAAGAACATTTTTTGGACTATGATAGCGAAGGCATTTTTCTGCAGTTTTTTTGCAGCATGGACTGAGTGAATGAAGTCTGTTTCTACAATTTTTTACAGCTCTTTCACGGCACTGCTTTAAAGTATTTTTCCATAGTGAAGACTGAGTGAATTTTTTATGGGGAGTTTTCAAACATAATTGTGTACTATTTTTGTATTTTGATGGACTCTCTATATGCTAATTTAATGTTTTTGAAATTTACATTGTAAAAAATTAAGACAGGGGTGAAATTGGGAGCGATGATGACAAAGGATTACCGGCGTTAAGATTAGCCGTTCAGGGAATTGTGTCCGGTTTTCAGCTCCCTTTAGTTTTATGAGATACATTCAAGTTTAACCAAGTAGCCTGCTACTCAGTAGCCTGTACATAGTTACCCCAGTTAACCAAGTTGTAAACCCTGTTCTTTGTAAGTACAGCGCGGATGCCGCCTACACTGTACAAATTTGTTCTAATTGTAAACCGAGCTGATTTTAAAGAGCGCGGTATAGAAAAACCTAAAATAAATAAATAAAGTTTAATGAATAGTATTTTTTGACTCACATATAAAGATGCATATTGTTTTTGAGCCTACTAAAGGCTGGTGGCTATCTTAGCTGTTTAAGCCATGGACACAATCCCAGTAGCTGTTTACGGTGCTGCATAGTAGTTTTGTTCAGGTCCCGAAGAATCAAGATGTTTCTTCCTTTGAGTTGCAAGGCGACCCAAAAACATGCAGCTTGCAAAATAGCTAGCATCTGTGGGCATCGGAACACTTATATAATTTATTTTATTATTTATTATTATTTTATTTATTTGAACAGTTTTTATATACCGCTGTTTCCAAGGATCAACAGCGGTTTACATTACAACAAAAGTTATACAGTTAAACAGTTAAACAGTTACATAGAACTTTATGAACAATTTGAACAATATTACATTATAACGTGAGTTGAAAAGAACAATATTGATTAATGTAATTACCATATAACAACAATATTTGACTATGTTACAGAAGACTGTATATCGATAATATATTATAATATAACAGGAACAACAACAATATCAATATTTGAACTATAATACATTTAGATTATATAACAGGTATCGTATGTTACATTGATTATATATATATGTGTAAAATGATACTTATTTTATGATGAGTATCGTTTGCAGTAGAGGATATCTAATTGTAGATATACATTTGGGTAATGTAATAGATTCTGTTATGGTGGTTGGGAAATTGTAATTGTTTCTCCATTGTTGTAGTGTTGACAAAATAAATGTGTTTTTAAATCTTTTCTAAATGTTAGTAGGTCTTTAGATTCTCTTAATTGGTCTGGAAGATTGTTCCATAGTATAGGTGCAACAAACGAAAAGGCACTATTACTAGTTGATTGTTTTGATTTTCTTATTAGATCTGGAACTGCTAGTGTGTTAAGGTTTCTTCTCCGTCTTTTCCTAGTTTCTAAGGGACTGTGAAGAAGAGTAGTTAAGTATGATGGGGCTATGTTATTAATTAATTTAAATGTGGTTAATAGTATTTTGTATTGAATCCTACTGAATATGGGTAGCCAGTGTAGTGTGTATAAAATGGGGGTAATGTGGTCAGATAGTTTGGCTTTGAATATAACTCTTGCTGTTACATTTTGAGCCATTTGTAATATTTTGATGTTCTTCTTAGTTATGCCATGTAGTATACTATTACAGAAATCAAAATGTGGGGTGACCAAGGCTTGTGTAACGGTTCTAAAGTCTTCATCTTGTAATAGTGGTCTTAGTTGTTGTATAGAGCGCAATTTGTAATATATTGTTTTTGTTAGTTTTCTAATGTGTGTAGTGAAACTGAGAGCTTTGTCTATGATGACTCCTAAATATTTTATTTCTTCTTTGATAGGGAGGGTCGTGTTTAAGATTTTAATGTCAGTTGGGGGGGTATATTTCGTGTTTTTTGTCGCAATCATGGCTTCAGTTTTTTTGATGTTAATAGATAAGTTGTTTAAACGGAGCCATTCTTCAGCTTCTGTTAGGCAATTTGTTAGATTGTTATGGTTTGGGTTGATTATGTTAAATTCTGAGAATAGCATGATGTCGTCCGCATATATATGATATTTAATCTTGTATTTTTTGAATATGGTACATATTGGCTGGAGGTATATGTTAAATAATAAGGCAGATAATGCAGAGCCTTGGGGTATACCTTTTTCTTGTGGGAATGGGGATGAAGATGCTTGGTTATGATGAACGTATTGTGATCGATCGGTTATATATGATTTGAACCAGTTCAAAGTAGTATTCAGTAAACCTATTTGTTTAAGTCTTGATATAAGTATGGTATGATTAATGCTGTCAAAAGCAGCTGAAATGTCTAGAAAAACTAAGATGAATGCTTGTTTTGGATTGTCCAAACCTTTGCTAAGAGTGTCAAGTAGTGCAATGAGCAAGGTTTCAACACCATGAAAAGGGCGAAATCCGTATTGGTGTTTGTCAAGGGGGGCAAATGTATCTATATGATCTTGTAACTGTAATTGAACAGTTTTTTCTATGATTTTGGATAGGAAGGGGATGCTAGCGATCGGTCGATAAGATGAAGGGTCATTTATATTTAATGTATTGTTTTTTAATATGGGACGGATTGCAGATAGTTTTAATTCTTTAGGTAATATCCCTTGTAAAAGTGATTGATTCACTATATTTAGGATAAAGGGTGCTAGTTCTTGTTTAGTTTGTTTAATCCATGAGACTGGACAAGGATCGAGTATGGATGTGGTTGTGTTTATATTTGATATTATATTGAGTAGTTGTTTCTTATAACATATAACAATTGGTCTTCGATATTTGACTGTCACAACTCGATGTGATGGGGCCCTATGAGCACACTCCACCTTAAAGGGCCACACAAAGGTAAATCCAAGTAGTTGGGGCAGCAATGGCTCAAATAAAAGCAATCAAAAAAAATCCCACCCCAGAAGTACTAAAACACACCAAATATAAGCAAAGATGTCACTGACTTCAGCTCTTTCCACAACTCTAAGAATCCTCAGGTTATTCCTCTTGCAACAATTGTTCAAATCTTCTAAGTTACCCTCGAGGATCTGTGCTGATTTCATGCCATGTTGAAAGGAAAGGAATTGTTCAGCATGCACTCCCATGCACTGCCTAATCATCTTGGTTCAAGCTTGCACCACAAAAAATTGTTCCTTCCAGCTGGCCACCTCTTCACGCACCTCGATAAGAGCTTCATGATTATTTTTTAGAAGCTCTTTGAATTGCAGCAGCTCTCTGAGGATCATTTCCAACATGATTTCTGACTCTCTAGGCCCCATGGCCTTATTTGATCTTGCTTTATCTGTTTTGCTCCTTGGTCCACTGCAACAGAGAAATCCAGCTTAGCTCATTTAACAGCTGACATCTTGCCATCTTAAAAACACCTTTGGAGGAAGTAGAGTAAAATTGCAATTCTTGCCAGAGTGATGAGCAAATTTACAGGATGCTCCCTGGAGCTTAGCTCTGTGCAGCCATCTTAGGCAAAGCTTGCTAGGTTGGGTGCAATTTTATAAGAGCTTGTTTTCATGTATTTGGGGCCATATATGATTCTAAAGGTCCAATCTTCAAAAGGACTGATATTTAAATGCCACAGTAGTCAGCAACGGTGCTTAAATATCGGCTGGATATTCAGTGGCAGTAGCCAGATAGGAGCTGCCACTGAATATCCAGTTAGCTTGATTAGCATGATTTTCATTCAGCATGTACGTATCTGGATGATGGCGACTTAGGCCTGCAACCTATATGTCAACTGGCTTTTATCCAGATAGCGCTGACACTGCCCTCGCTCCACCCATAGACCACCCCTGCACTAAATGAATAGTGCCGGGGTGGTCTGTGGAGATATTCTCAGTCAGCACCCTTATCTGGACAGCCTTCCTTTGGTCGTCTGGCTAAGAGTTCTGAACACTGGCGAATTAAAGCTATATGTATAAAATCAGGGCCAATGCTGAAACAGCAGGCATAAATGTATATGTACTATACAGGGTGGCCCAAAAAAGTGAGAACATCTCGTAAATTAAAAGCTTAAATAGTTTACTTATTTACCTTTTTTAGCTATATAACGTCTTTATTTTGACAATTTCCGGTTGCCATCTTTTTTTTTTTAATTTGTCAGTCATTTACATCTGTCTTTTTGAATTTTTAAATAACTTATATGCTATTAAATGTTCTCACTTTTTTTGGGCCAACCTGTATACCCTATAGGCATAAAGTTGCACGTTAATAGCCAGTGTGACACTCATATATATGAGTGCTGTAGAAAATACACACAACTTTATCCATATACATACTGGGGCTCCACCTATTTGGTTCCTATTTTATAAAGGCAACATATGTATGTGTTTTTATAAAATGGTCTCTCAGAACTATTCCCAGTAATGCACAAATTCTCTCAAAATTCATATTAACAATGGATTTAGTAAAAGAAGGTAGTATAGCTCGGTTTAAAGAAGGTTTGGACAAATGCCTGGAGCAAAAGTCCCTAAACCATTATTAAGGTATTCCAAGAGAAAACCACCGCTTATGCCTAGGGATAAGTAGAATGGAACTGGCTATTTTTGGGATATGCCAGGTACTGGTGACCTGGATAGGCCATTGCTGGTTTGACTGAGTATGGCAGTTCTTATGATCTCTCTCTTTCCTCAGAAGTCCAGCATCAGAATTTTGTGTGCTCCACTTCACTGCCTTGGCAGCAGTGTCTCTTCCTAAATTCCATCTGCTACCTTTCTCCAGGGCTTCATTCTACCACCAAGATTCTTTCCTTGCCCTCAGCACCCAGGTGGAAGTAGCAAGAGCCCCCTGCCCCCTTCTCTTACTACTGTAGCCCTTGAATCAGCCCTGTTTAAAGCTACCGGGGATCAGCTACATAAAATCTAAACAGAAGATGAGACAGTTTATGTTTATGTTTATTGAATTTGATATACCGCTCAGACCCAAAGGCATAGAGCGGTTTACAATATTACATCATTCAGGGAAAACAAAGAAAAGAACGCCATTTATAAGATAGGACAGAGTAGAGGACAGAGACAGTCAAACAGATAAGAGGAAGAGAAGGACATGGCACAACACGTTACCCTGATACATAGGTAGGGCATCAATACATCATCAAGGACTCCAGATACAGATGCCACGGACCAATGCCTAAGGGCCACGCCAAAGGGCCCTCTGGCGCGGGCCCGCAAGGCGCGGGCGCGCCCTGGCAACGGCGGTTTTTAAGCCGTTGGGCCCCGATGACGGAAGGTGGGCTCTGGGAGGAAGGGGGGAGCTCCTGCTCTCACCCCCGTCAAACGCGCTGCTGATCCTGGGCCCTGGCAACGGCGGTTTTTAAGCCGTTGGGCCCCGATGACGGAAGGCGGGCTCTGGGAGGAAGGGGGGAGCTCCTGCTCTCACCCCCGTCAAACGCGCTGCTGATCCTGGGCCCTGGCAACGGCGGTTTTTAAGCCGTTGGGCCCCGATGACGGAAGGCAGGCTCTGGGAGGAAGGGGGGAGCTCCTGTTGCTCTAGTCAAATAGTCTTGGCATTTTCCTTCACTTGGAGAATTTGACCTCTGTTGAAAACCAATTCATTATGAAATTTTGCTATAATTAAATAAGAATGAGGAAGATGTACATGGATAACCTTTATGATTTTGCTCAGGTTAAGTGTCAACAGCCATTCGTGATGCTTTGCTGTCATCAAAACCAATGGGCGGATTTTACAGATAGTCCTTTTCCCCAGGCCCATTTATGTTTCTGGAATAGATTATGTGACAGCTAGACAATGCTTGCATTCAAGCATCAGTGGACATGCAAAGGTTAGTGCCGGCTTTCCGATTGACAACCTTCATTAATCTGCACCAGATGGCCCCTTTGCTACTAGAGCTTAGCCTGAATAGGCTTGTGGCATTTGTGCTTCTAACATCCGCTCTACTGTTTTGATTGAGGGTTAGCTGATAGCAAATTACATATGTTAGAAACTCAGGCTAACCTTTAACAAATATTGGTGCTGTTAAAAAGACATGCATGGACCGTCAAATCGGTACCTGTAGGCTCTTTTTCCTGTCCATTTCAAAGAAACTAATTTCCTTATAACCAGATAAAAACACCGTGCCTCACCTATTTTGCAGGGTCAAGTGGCTGCTTTGATTACTGCCGTCTAATAAATGAGAAGCTTCTAGAGAGTAAAATACAATGAATACTTTGACAGAAAAAGCTGAATATTTTCTGTGTAAACAACTTGATTGTCTTAGTTATACCTAGGTTTCAGAGACTTCAGATTGATGGTGAAAAACCTTTTGAGGGCAGTTTTCTACTCATGGAGTTTGCATCACTTTTCAAAGTGAAATTACTGGTGGCATGTGCTAAGTATTTGTTTTATGTTTTTTCCTATTAGAGTGTGCTAAAAATTTTAGGAATATATTTTCTAAAATGAGCAAGGTTAGCGTGTGTTGATGCTCAAGAATTAGTGGGGTGACCCATACTAACTCTGGGAGTGTGTCTACCTCTCCTCCTGTTGTTAGTGTGAGGGAGCTGTGCCTCGCCACACAAGGTGCACTTACATCCGCCCCTGGGGAAATGTTAAGAGCACCTGCACTAATGGAAATATTCACAGTTAACATTCACAATTGATGTTCCTGCAAACCACAATATGCCATCAGTGCCTATGTTCCACCCTGCCCACTCCCTGCCCCATCGTGCACCAACCAGTTAGCACCGGGTGTTACCATGGTGACCCCTGCTAATGGTGTACAAATTTAGCATGCAGTAAACTGTGTACTAGCAATTAGTGCAAAATGACAGTGACAATGCACACTAAATAGAACAGCATGCACTAACAAAATAGTGCATACTAATACATTTTAATATGCACTATTTTGTTTTGTTTAATGCATGTTATACAACTCTTTTTACTGGATAAAAAAACAAGAGTGCACACTAAGGGGGTCATTCTGAGCCACGAATAGCAGGGATAGACGTCCCAATGCTATTCATGCCCTTTCCCGTCCCCAGCCTCCTTCTCCACTCGTTGTATGGAGAAATTAGATGGGGGCGGGGAAGTAGCAGATAGGGGGTGGCATTAGGGCGGGTGGTGGGCAGGGGCCCCGGACGTACAGGGCCGATTTCAATATCACCTCTATACGTTTGGGGCCAATGGCTTAGATGGGGAACTTATTCCACTTCTGAGGAGGAATAAGTTTCCCTATCAGGCAGAGGACGGCAGCCTGGGGCATGGCAGCGGCGGGATGGGGCAGAGAGCATTCCTCGCAGCCTGACCCTGGCCTTGGAAGGACGGATCGGGGGTTGGGTGCGGGGAAAGCATTGTAGGAGCTGGTGGCCAGGGATTACGGCTTTACAATGGAGCCTTGGTGCCATGGCAACCGGATGCCATGGCGCCACGGCTCCATTGTAAATCCCAGTCTGAGCTGAATTGCGGTCCTGACCTGCATGTACAGGCCTGTTCGCGATTCGATCCCGCAGGGCTAGACGTGCCCTGTGGGATCAGAACCGCGACTTCCTCTGTGCGTCCGGATCCAGCCAGGTACACAGAGGGCCTGTATGTCCGGATTGGAATCAGACCCTAAGGGAATTAGTTTATAAAGGGTTTCAGTGCCTATGCGTGCTGTTTTAGAAAAGAAAATAAGGGTTTATAAAATTACCTTGGGTCTGCACACAAAAGTAAATATTTGTGGATGGTAGAATATATTATTTATGCATATATTTGACAAAAGATGCATGTGGGAAACTATATTTACACCTTTATTTATTTATTTGATAATATTTGTTCATCTGATTTTTGGAAAAAACATTAAAATGCAGTATAAACACTATAATTAAAAATAGAAAAAAATTAGAAATACAGACCAAAGGATAAATTACTCCTGCTGGAATTCTGCATACAATAACTTAAAATGTTGCACTATTTTTGTGACATTTTAGGGCTCATTCCATCCCGGACGTCCAGCCCCTCTGAGCGAGACGTACAGAGGGTCTCGCAATTCTGATACCGCGTGGCACATCAAGCCCTGCGGGATCACAATCACGATCAGTCATGTATGTGCAGGCCGGGACTGCAATTCAGTCCGGCCTGCACGTACATGAGAAGCCCGACTAACTCAGTCATGGCTTTTAAATGGAGCCACAGCGCCATGGCGTCCAGTTGCCATGGCACTGTGGCTCCATTTAAAAGCCGCAATGCCGGCCGCTGGAAAAAAAGGCTTATTCCTCGCAGCCCGACCTCCGATTTGGCCTCCTAAGGCCAGGGTCGAGCTGTGTGGAATTTATTTTATTTATTTATTTGAACATATTTTTATACCATCCCTTCCAGAGATTAGGAGCGGTTTATATCATAACAGGCAAACTAAAGCTTTTACATGGAACAGTATGTCCTCTGCGCCCCCCCCCCTGCCCTATCCGCGCCCCGGCATTAAAAAAAAAAACACGTCTAAGGAAGTTATTCCGCCTCAGAGGTGGAATAATTTCCCTGCACGTCGCCGGCCCTGGACGTACAGGGCCAAAATTAGAATCAGCCATGTATGTCCAGGGCTGGCAACCACCCACCGCCCGCCCAGACTGTGCCCTCGAGCCACACCTTCCCTGCCCCGTCTAACTTCCCTGCACAACGGCGGGGAGGTTAGACACCAGCAGGGGACGGCACGAATAGCGAGGATGGACATCCCCTTGGGGTGTCCATCCTCGCTATTCATGGCACAGAATAACCCCTTTTCTGTACTGTATTTTAAATTAAGTATCACTCAAAAGCAATATGTTTTGCTATTCTGACAAAGTATGCAGAATTTTGCAAAACTCAGACCTTTTGACTTAGTATTTTGAATTTTGTGAGCAGAAATCCAGCAGGAGTAGATAATGAAAACATAGGTAATCCACCCCCATACACCCCAGTCACAGCAGTCTAACCTGCTATCAGCAGCATTTTTTATCTCTAGCATTATATTGTGACCTCTGGAAAAATCTGTTCAATTGCACCCTTGCGTGCTTGTGGAACTGCATTAGGCTAACCTCCAACTTTAGGCTGAGATGGAGATGGTTCCACAAAGCCCTCAGCGAGCAATAAAAAGCAGAAATGTGAGTAGCAACCACTCTGACTGCAGATAAAGGTGAAAGTACCAACCAATGCTGCTGTAAAGATCGCAAGATGTACTCCAGCCTGTAAGGCTGTCACAGCTCTGCCAAATACAGTATGTAGGTTTTGACACCTGCAAGCATCTAAAGGCTAGTGCCAAGATTTGGAATTTCATGCATATTTCAACTGGAAGCCAGTTCAAACCAGCCAGAATCGTAGAAACATGATCAAACCTCCTTTTTCTTGTCAGTCAGGATTGGACCAAACTAGAAATGCGAACTATGCGACAAACACATTTGACCCCCCCCCCCCCCCAGCCACATGCAGTAACTCACTGTTTTTAAGTTTTCTGGAAGCCCAGTGATGATATCAGTGCCCTTTCTGCACTTTTGCCCTCTGCGCCGTGCCCCTCACTGTTAACAACCTATCAGTGGTATTCTGAACCTGATGAAGCTGCCAGTGACCACATCCCAGCAGCCACAAAATTTCTTGAGAAAGTGAAAATAGAGGTGTCCGACTTTGTGCAGCATTTGGGCCTCTTTTATAATGTGAAAGTATACGAAACGAAAAAAATGTTTCTGTTATTTTTCTGCCTGTGTATCCCTAAAACATATGTGGCAACTTTCACCTTGAAAATTACCTAAAGGTGCCCCCAGACACTTGCAGTTTTTACTGTGGGTACATTTTATGACTAAAAAAACAAGATTTGCTGCAATTCTTGCCTGCTAATATTTCCTACACTCAATGCAGGTAAAAATATGCTCGCTGTGGAACAGTGCTTGTATTTTTACCCACACACAAGATGAGCACATTTTAAAATAAACAATACTGTCTTTGCCCATGGAAATGATTTTGAAAATTGTCAATCCTCCATATCAATTGATTGAGATAAAATGGAATCATTCACATTTTTTGCGCTCATTTAAATACACTTGAGCTACCTCAGCTTTTTTCACTCTTTCAGGACATTCTAATTTCCGTGTTTTTAATGGATCCCTTGAAGATACATAATGAAATCCTATCTAAATAAGAAGTCAGATCTACAGTCTTCATATCAGACAAACAAGTTACTAAGTAATTACCATCTAGGTGTCCACATTCCTAAAAATCCAGTGGTCAATTTTCAAAGGGTTTAGGTGCCAAACCTTTGAGATTAGGATCCTAAATTGACCTCTGAAAATTTACTATGGCTTAGTTTCTAAATTTATACTCAAAATACCACTAAACTCCTAAATATAGGAGCCTAAAAAATGGATGACAATAGGTATGATTGCATAGGAAAATTCTTAGGTGTTTAGAATTGATTTTCACCACTAGGCATATACAGGGTGGCCCAAAAAAAGTGAGAACATCTTGTAGCATATAAGTTACTTAAAAATTCAAAAAGACAGATGTAAACGATTGACAAATTTAAAAAAAAAAGATGGTGACCGGAAATTGTCGAAATAAAGATATTACATAGCTTAAAAAGTTAAATAAGTAAACTATTTAAGCTTTTAATTTACGAGATGTTCTCACGTTTTTTAGGCCATCCTGTAGATTAGGGTCAGAAATCTAGACAATGGCAGGCTTAAATTAAGGATGGGGTGAAAAGTAGCCTAGTGGTTTGAGCAACAGCCTAGTACCCAAGAAATCAGATTCAATTCCCACTTGTACTCCTTCTGACCTTAGGCAGGTCACTTTACCCTCCACTGCTTTGGAAGAAAAGGCCTGGCAATCTGCTTCCAGACATATCTTGCCGAAAAAAAACAGGGGTTGCCGTTAGTCAGCACTGACTTGATGGCACTTAAAAAATTAAAGACAGATCAACTGTGCATAATTCCATCTGTATCCTATAAAAGGACATGCAGAGCCTTTTGGATAATGCCTAGAAGCACATGCAAGAATGCATGTATAATGAGAGTAGCGACTTCAGAAATGGAGATGATAAAAAAACAGAGCATCCTCATTTCACACCTTTGTGTTGCTATAGCCAGGAAATAGTGGAGGAGTAGCCTAGTGGTTAGAACAACTGCCTAATACCCAAAATATCAAGGGTTTGGTTCCTACTGGCTCTCATTGTGACCATGAGCAAGTCACTTTACTCTCCATTGCCTCAGAAAAAAAGGCATGGCAGTCTACTTCTGGTGGTATGTTGCCAAGAAAACCCAGAAGCAGCTTGATTGCCAGGAGTCAACACTGTCTTGATGGCACTAAAAAAAAATAAAAGCCAGAAAAATCAGTGGTTCCTGGCTATCATAACTCAGATATTGAGCTACATGTCAGGCCTGCTATCTGGTAAAGGAGCCAGTGGTGGGATTAAGTTACCCCTCCCCCTCCCCCCCCCCCCACATCACTCTAACACCATCAGCCTAACCCCATCCCTCTGACACCCTCCTATATGAATAGCAAATGCTATAGATAGTACCAGGGCAAAGAGTAGGCAGATCATGGGCCACGCCAGAATTATCCAGATCATAATATTCATTCCATTATCCAAATAAACTATTGTAAATACTTAGGAAAGCAGAAAGGCTGTCAAATGGTATCCGCTGTGTAACTTATTTAACTAGCGGACTGAATATGCCTGCTATCTGGATAGTTCTATAAGTAATAAACCTAACCACAGGGAGAACAAGGTCCAATATAACACAATTAAAATTCCAAAGAAGCTAAATATAGAAACAGAAAAATGACGACAGCAAAAGACCACATGGCCTATCTAGTCTGTCCTTTCATATCAACAACTACAACAGTCCCCTTTTTTCCTATAGAGAACCTCTGTGTTTTTCCCATGCTTTTTTGAAATCAGATACCATCCTCATCTCTACCACATCCACTGGGAGACCATTCCACGGATCCACCACTCTTTCCGTAAAGAAATATTTCTGCATATCACTCCTCAATCTATCCCCTTTCACCTTCATCCCATGTCCCCTCATAGCAGAACTTGCTTTTAGTCGAAAGAGGCTCTCCCACTGTGCATTTATGCCACAGAGGTATTTAAACGTCTCAATCATATCACCTCTATCCCGCCTTTCCTCTAAGGTGTACATATTAAGATCCTTAAGTCTGTCCTCATATGCTTTATAATGAAGACCACTAACCATTTTGGTAGCCACCCTCTATACTGACTCCAGCCTGTTTATATCCTTTTGAAGATGCGGTCTCCAGAATTGCACACAATACTCCAAATGAGGTTGCACGAAAGACTTATACAGAGGCACTTTTTTCTGCAAGCCATTCCTCTCCGTTTGCACCCAAGCATCCTTCTAGCTTTTGCTGTCGCCTTTTCTACCTGTTTAGCTACTTTAAGATCTTCTGACACAATCACACCTAGGTCCCGCTCTTCTTTAGAGGACAAAAGTACTTCACCCCCTATACTATATTGCTCCCTTGGATTGCTGCAACCCAAATTCATAACCTTGAATTTTTTTAACATTAAATCCCAGCTGTCAAATTCTAGACCATTCCTCAAGCTTAGCTAGATCCCTGCTCATGTTATCTACACCTTCCAGGGTGTCTACTCTATTGCAGATTTTGGTATCATCCGCAAAGAGGCAAACCTTACCCGACAGCCCTTCCGTTATATCACTAACAAAGATGCTAAACAGAATGGGACCAAGGACAGATCCCTGGGGCACACCACTGGTAACTTCCTTCTCCTCAGAGTGAGCTCCATTTACATGTACTCTTTGTCGCCTCCCACTCAACCAATTTCTAACTTAAGCAGTAACTTTAGAGTCCATTCCTAGGGTGCTCAGTTTGTTTATAAGTTGCCTGTGAGGAACGGTGTCAAAGGCTTTACTGAAATCTAAATAGACCACATCTAGGACTCTCCCTCAATCCATCTCCCTGGTCACCCAGTCAAAGAAATCAATCAGATTTGTCTGACAAGACGTGCCTCTGGTGAATCCATGCTGCCTCGGATCCTGTAATCTGCTGGACTCCAGAAACCTCACTATTTTGTCTTTCAGCAGCGTTTCCAATAATTTACACTGAAGTTAAACTAAGCGGCCTGTAGTTTTCAACCACATCCTTACTTCCGCTTTTGTGTAAAGGCACCACATGAGCCTCTCTCCAGTCCTTTGGCACCACTCCCGACTCCAGCGAGGCATTGAAAAGGTCAGTCAGTGGAGCTGCTAGAACGTCCCCAAGTTCCCTCAGTATTCTAGGGTGTATCCCATCCAGTCCCATTGCTTTGTCTACTTTAAGTTCAGCTAGTTTCTCACAAACACAGTCTTCTGAAAATTCTTCAAGATGCCCCTCGCTTCTATTCCTGTTTGTGGGTGTTTTCTGAGGTCCTGCTCCTGGTTCTTCAACTGTGAACACAGAACAGAAATATTTGTTAAGCAATTCCGCTTTATCCTCATCAGCTTTTACATATTCCTCCCCTGCACCCTTGAGTCTGACAATACCACAATACCACGTTTGCCCTTCCTCTTCTCACTAACATATCTGAAAAATGTCTTGTCCCCCCCCCCCCCGCCCCGCCCCCATTTTATTGCATTGGCTATTTCTTCCTCTTTTTGAATCTTTGCTTTCCTGACTACTTTGCTAGTTTCTCTAAGTTTTTCCAAATATAGATGCCTGTCTTCCTCTCTCTGTGATCTCTTGTATTTCATGAAGGCCTCCCTCTTTTTCTTCACCTTTTCAGCTACTTCTTAGCTACTTCTTTTGAAAGCCATAGCGGTCTTCTTTTCCTTTTACCTTTATTTACCATTTTACAAAAAGATTGGTTGCCCTTAAAATATTCCCTTTCAATTTTGCCCACTGTTTTTCTACATCCCCCAGCTGTTCCCATCCCGCTAACGACTCCCTGAGGTACTGGCCCATCTTGGTAAAGTTAGAGAAAGGAGCAAGGCTTTAAGGAATGAGGCAAGGCTTTAAGGTAAGTACTGTATTTGTAACATTATTTCCATGTCGGTCACAGTACACTTACTTGTGCTTTTGAAATTGGATATTTATTTCATCTATAAGTTGCATGCACACTCTAGGACTGCCAATTACTTTCAAATTAATATTTATAAAGTCGGGACAGATGAATGAAACCATTGTGATCAATTAAAGAAAGAGTGAAAATCTATGCTCCTTTCTGATGGTCTCTATTTTATATATAGAGAAAGAGTGAGGAAGACTAGTGGATAAAGGCTGGGAAACAGAGAAACAGTGATAGAAATATACTGGGTGGAGGAAGGAAGAAACATAGAAACATAGAAATATGATGACAGAAAAAGACCACATGGCCTATCTAGTCTGTCCTTCCATATCAACAACTACAACAGTCCCCTTTTTACAATTGGGGACCTGCAGGGGGAAGGGATGAGCCAAGGGAACTGTCTAGGATGGACAAGACAGAGATTGGTAAAAGAGGAGAGAGAGAGAGAGAGATTGATAAGAACTGGCTAAGGAGGAGAAAGAAAAAGACTGATGGGAAAATGGCACTGGGGAGAGACAGCGTCACTGATGGAGGAATGGCTGAGGAGGGGAGCTGGAGAAAAAGGAATTGAGAGACTAGCTAATAGGGTAGAGAGATAGAGAAAGAGAAAGATGGGGCACAGACTAGGGAGAGAGAGAGACTGATGAGGAATGGAAAGAGGAGGAGGAAGAGAGACTGATGGTAGCTGGTTGATCAAATTTTCAGATGACAGAAAATTATTCAAAGTTGTTAAAATGCAAGAGGATTGTGAAAAATTACAGGAGGACCTTGATAATTTGGAAGACTGGGCATCCAAATGAAGGATGAAATTTAATGTGGAGAAGTGCAAAGTTATGCGCCTAGGAAAGAACAACTCAACTATGGTTACACGATTCAAGGTTCCACATTAGGAACTACTACCCAAGAAAAAGATTTAAGTCATCATGGACAATATATTGAAACCCTCTGCCCAGTGTGCAGCAGTGGCCAAGAAAGCAAATAGAATGCTAGGAATCATAAGGAAAGGAATGGAGAATAAAATCAAGGCTATTATAATGCCTCTTTATAGTTCCATGGTATGAACACACCTTGAATATTGTGTGCAATTCTGGTCACCATATCTTAAAAAGGATATAGCGGAATTAGAAAAGGTACAGAGAAGAGCCACCAAAATGGTAAAGGGGATGGAAGGGTACCTCTATGAGGAAAGGCTTAAAAGGTTAGGGCTTTTCAACTTGGAAAAGAGATGGCTGAGGGGAGATATGATAGAAGTCTATAAATTAATGAATGGAATGGAATGGGTAAAGGTAGATCGGTTGTTTATGCCATCAAAAAAATAGAAAGAATGAAGCTATAATGTACGCATTTAAGACTAATAAGAGAAAATATTTTTCACTCAACGTGTAATCATAGAAACATAGAAACATGATGACAGAAAAAGACCACATGGCCTATCTAGTCTGTCCTTCTATATCAACCACTAGTCTGTCCTTCTATATCAACCACTGTTTTCCTTTAGAGATCCCATGCTTCTTTGAATTCAGATATTGTCCTCATCTCCACCACCTCCACTGGGAGACTATTCCATGGATCTATTACTCTTTCCGTAAAGAAATATTTCTGCATATCACTTCTGAATCCCCTTTCACCCTCATCCCATGTCCCCTCATAGCAGAGCTTGCTTTCAATCGAAAGAGGCTCTCCTCCAGTTCATTTATGCCGCAGAGGTATTTAAACATCTCAATCATATCACCTCTAACCCGCCTTTCCTCTAAGGTGTACATATTAAGATCCTTAAGTCTGTCCTCATATGCTTTATAATGAAGACCACTAACCATTTTAGTAGCCACCCTCTGTACTGACTCCAGCCTGTTTATATCCTTTTGAAGGTGTGATCTCCAGAATTGCATACAATACTCCAAATGAGGTCGCACCAAAGACTTATACAGTATCAAAGGCTTTGCTGAAATCCATGTAGATGACATCCATTGCATGCCCCTGATCTAATTCCTTGGTCACCCAGTCAAAGAACTCAATCAGATTTGTTTGGCAAGACCGTCCTTCAGTAAAACATGTTGCCTCGGATCTTCCAACTTGTTGGTTTTGAGAAAGTTCACTATTTGCTCTTTCAGGAGCGTCTCCATTACTTTTCTTACCTCAGTGGTGGGAAAAGTAATGGAGGCGCTTTCCATATGCTGCCCCTTTTACCCATTTCCATAAAGATATTTAATGTTTCACTTACCTGGGGGCTTTCTTCGCCCATCCCAATGAATCTAGTTTAAAGCCCTCTTCAGTAGATTTGCCAGTCTGCTACTTTAAGACATGTCAACCTTTCTTGGACAGATGGATGCCATCTCTGCTCTGTGACCCTTGGAACAGCATCCCATGGTCCAGGAAACCAAAACGCTCTCCATGACACCATCCACACAGCCATGCATTCATCTCCAGGATGCAAGCTTCTCTGCCTTGGCCTTTACACTCAACAGGGAGGACTGAAGAGAACACCACCTGCACATCTATCTGCTTCACCCTCTGTCCCAGAGCCATGAAGTCACTTTTGATATGCTCAGAGGGATACCTGGCAGTATCATTTGTGCCAACATGGATTAGCAACATTGGGAAATAGTCAATGGGTTTGATGAGTCTTGGCAAACTCTCCATAACATCTCGGATTTTGGCACCTGGCAGACAGCATACCTCTCTGGACATCAAGTCTGATCAGCAGATGGATGCCTCAGTACCCCTCAGAAGAGAGTCACCAACCACCACTACCCTTCGCTTCCTTGTGGTTACTAATTCTGAAACATTGGAGTGCTTGAGCTCTGGTTCTTCCCTTTCCAGGGATGCTTTCACCTCCTCCACTTCCAGGGCTGCATAATGGTTCTTCAGTTAAAGGGCTGGAGAAGTCAGATTGATGATTCTGCAGGACCTGGTGACTTGTCCAACCTTCATCATTCTGTAGGCACCCCTCTTCTCCTCTACTGGTAAGCTTGGATGTTGCAAGAAGCATCTCATCAATATATTTCTCATGATCTTGAATGCTCCTCAGCCTTGCCAGCTCCTCTCTGAGTTTCTCCACTTGTTTCCTGAGAGATTCAGCATGCAAGCATCCTGCACATAAAACCGGTCCTTCAACTGGCATTGGGACCTCTGTCTGGACAGAGGCAGAATCTGTAACGGGGGCAACAGCTTTAGCGATACAATTTTTCCCAGCCATTATTCAGTTGGTAGAGCTTAGGCATCTGTTAAAGCAAGAGAGAGAGAGACCTACCAAAGTACCAGCTGGTTTTCCAACTCTCCTTTCAGAGAAAGGCAGTTAAATCTCTAAGTGTGTTCAAAATGTGCTGTTCCAAGTCCCTGTCTGTAGTTAATTGGGGAGGTGTCCTATAAAGCAAGACTGCTCACTAGGGGTGGGTGGGAGTTGAGGGGGGTAGGGAGGGAACTAACACCTGATGAGGTGTTAGTAGCTTCAAAGAGCTGAGAAAGATACTAAAGCAGAGTTTTAAACCTACCCCTTTAAAAAATATTTCCCCTTTTAAACTAAAGCACCACAAAAAATGTAACTTTGTTTTGATAATGTACCAAAACCCTTTTAAGAGCTCCCGATCCTCCCCTTTTCCGCCCCTGTCTAAGTTCCCCATACAACTGGCGGGGAAGTTAGACACTGGCGGGAAGGGGCATGAATAATGGGGATGGGCGCCCGTTGGGACGTCCATCCCTGCTATTTGTGGCTCGGAATGAGCCTGTTAGTGTAAACATGCATGGGTTCCTTTTACCCATGATTTATGCTAGCTACCTATGGGGGTCATTTTAGAAGCGTCTGAAAATTGGGCATAGAGATGTCCAAAGCACAGAGACATCTTCAGAGTCATTTTAGAAACCGGATTTGTGACGTCCCCAGAGTGAGGATGTGCAAGTCTGAATAGGGATGTGGTGGAGGTGTGGCTGAGGCATTCCCAGGAACCTGGATGTCCCTACCTGATCTCAGAAACATCCTGGACATCATGAATTGCGTCTGTTTAGACTTGCTCCAGGCATCTGAGCTTAAAAGTGCTCATTTTGGCTGAAAAACATTCAGAGTGTGTAGAGAACATAGCACTCGATCAATCCCAGTATGCAGCACAATCACAATGATAGCAGCAGTGGGATCTGAAGCCTAGCTTCCCTGGTCCTAGCCCACTACTCTAAGCATTAGGCTATTTCTAATCATTCAGGTTCTAAAATACTATTCTGGGGTTGTCTATGTAGATGCCCCTGCAGATGTCCGTATCGGGCACATTCATGTTTGTGAAATTATGTCTACACCTGAACGTGTCTGCTTTTGTTTAAGATGTTCTGGCTTAGACATTCCAGACTGCACTTGGATGTCCTTTCTAAAATCCCCCTTCTTGTGTCTTTATAAAATAGGATCAAAATAGGTGCCCACCAACCCTTTCCTTTTATAAAATTACCCTCTAAGGGGGATAGTTACTAACATGTTTTAAGGGAACAACACTTAATTTTTGCCTCTTGAAGTGCATTAAAAGGCAAAATTGTGAGCTATTTTATTGTAACAAACATTATTTCACACAACATGCATTCCATAAAAATTATCACATAATTGAATAACATAGCTTGCGTTGAACTTCTCAAGTTGCATTAGTCCTGGAAAAATAACTCCAGCTCAAAGCTGGGATTATATTTCCTAGCTGGAAGCATCTAGCCTCTAACATCTGCCCTGATACTCCCAGCTACATTGTAAGGAGCTCAAGGGCTGTGAGTGCTGGTTCCAATGTGACCGCAGGTGCCACTGTAGGTGGCGCATATGAAGCTTTGCTGTTGTAATCACTTGGGTTGAAGCGGCCATGTGGCCCAGCAGGTGGAGCAGCATTCGGGCGGTTGTTTGTCCATTCGTTGAGATGCTCCGTGTCAGGCTGATGATGGCATCCCTCCGGGGACGGGGAAGGAATGCTTTGAAGGCAGTAGTGTCTATGATCGCCCCTATGAATTCGATTCGCTGGGAGGGTTGCAGGTGTGATTTCTGGTGGTTCACTAGGAAGCCCAGAGATGATAACAGGGAGATGGTTCGATGAGTGGCTGAAGTGGCCTCCCGTGAGGAGGGAGCAGAGATCAGCCAGTCATCGAGGTACGGGAACACACATATGCCCTGTATCCGGAGGTGTGCGGCTGCCACGGCCACACATTTTGTAAACACTCATGGTGCGGGTGAAAGTCCGAATAGAAGGACCTTGTATTGGAAATGTCTCCCCATGACTTGGAAGCGCAGGTACTTGCAGTGGTCTCTGTGAATGGGGACATGTATATATGTGTCCATCAGACTGAGGGATGTCAGCCATTCTCCTTGTTGAATGAGCAGAAGGATAGACCCAAGGGAGTGCATTCAGAATTTTTCCTTGACAATGAACTTGTTGAGTCTGCGGAGGTTGAGGATAGGACATAGGCCTCCCGTTTTCTTGGAGACCATGAAGTATCTGGAGTAGAAGCCGGAACTCAGCTCTTCCTTCGGCACAGGCTCTATGGCCTTGGATGCAAGGAGGGATGATATTTTCTCCTTTAGGAGGGCGAGCAATTTGATGTCTGTCCTATCACGGGGATGTTTGCATTGCGATGGTGTTGAAAGAAATCTGATCCTGTACCCCTCCCTGATGATCTGCAGGACCCAGTTGTCTGTTGAGATTGACTCCCAGGCCGGTAGGAATGCGGTGAGCCGAGCCCCCGTGGGGGGGCTGGCCCCTGTGTGTTTGTCAAAAAGTCTTGTTGGTCTTTGCTGGGCCAGACTGAGGGGCCTTTTGTTGCCTCCTTTCCCTTTGGCCGGGCTTCCCGCGGTAGGAGGTCTGGTGAGACTGTGGCTTGTACTGCGGCTGCTGCCACTTCCGATACGTGTTATATTGTCTTTTGGAGGAAGAGTAAGGCTTCCAGTGGTAAGGGACCTTGTGTTTGCTTCGTTCTAGGCCCTCGGGTTTGTACAGTGGTCCTTCATGATGGTCACAGTATCATTCACCTTGTCGCCAAAAAGCAAATCCCTGACGCAGGGGGCATCCGCTATCCGGTCATGAGTGTCGTCTCGCAGGCTGGAGGCTGTGAGCCAGGCCAGGTGACGAGCCGATATGGCCGTTCCAGCGGTGCGTGCGGCTGCGTCGAAGGCATCGAAGGCCGCCCGGACTTGGTGCTTTATGCACCCCTGGAGGTCTGCCAGGGGAGCGTTGGTTGAAGCTTGCACATCTTGCATCGATGTGGATTTTAGTTGAGCTAGAGGAACGTCCTGGTAAAGGGCCTGCTGGAGCTGGTGTGCGGACACCCTTGCACACAGCATGGCACCTTGGAATACCTTTCTTCCGACCTCGTCAAGGAGCTTGAGGTCTCTGTCCAGAGGGTTGTTGGAAGACATGCGCGTAGATTTTGAGCGCTTGAGGGCAAATTCCACCACTATGGAGTGGTGAGGAAGCTGCATCTTGTCGAACCCTGGCAGGGGTTGCACTTGGTACTTTAGGTCCAGCTTTCGTGTCGTAGGTGGCCCTGAGGTGGGGTTCTGCCAGAGTTTGAGGAGGTTCTCATGCAGGAGGGGGTGCACGGGTATACTTGCAGCAGCCCTGGGGGCCTCTAAAAATTTTAGGGCCGCTTGAGTCTCAGGTCGCTTGTCGGAAGTAGGGCAGGGGGCTGTTAGAGCCAAAGCCGTTGAGAGTTTGCAAAGGAATTTCGGGTAAGTCAGGTCCTCTGGGTTGTCGGGTGGGGTGTCCATTGTAGACGGTTCTGGGTGTGGATTTGGGGTAGATGGGTTTTCCACAGATGCAGTGGGCTCGGGAGCTGTGGCTTCATCCCTCTCACAAGCGGTACCCGCTGGTTCTGGAACAGACTCTGGAGTGTCCGAGCAGGCTTTCTGCAGGAGGGCGGGGAAAGGTGTCCCTTGAGACTGGAGCCACTGACTGAAGAACCCAGAAAGCAGGCTGTTAAGTTGTGCAGTCATGTCGGGTAGTCCTTGGAAGGGAAGAGCCGTGGAGGTAGGGTCGTGCTGCCCCCTGGGCTGGCCGGAGGGGTTGGCAAGGGTGAAGTCCAGTGTTTCTGGGTCCGTGGGGGGCTGCTGGGGAGGATCCGAGTCCATATCGGAGTCTGGGAGCAGAGCATACCTGTTGAAGGAGTTGCTGCTGGATGAGGAGTACTGACGCCGGTGTCTCTGTACCTTTCTGTGCCTTCTGTGGTGTGGGCTGCTGCTGCTGCTGCTGTAGCTGTGGCCTCTGTGTCGGTTTTTTAATCTTCTGGTGCTGCTGCTGCTGCTGCTGCATCTCCTGTGGTGTCTGTGTCTCTTTCTGTGTTGGCGCGGGCTGGAGCTGTGTCTCCGCGCCGATGGAGAGGTTGGCCGGTGGGTGTGCCTTCTCCTGGAGCCATGCCTCCTGCTTGCCCCGTTGTCGTGGCACCGGCCAATGGCGCGGATGTGGGCAGAGTCCAAGATGGCCACCTGCAGGGGAGACTCCTGACCATGCCCCTTGTTGTATGTGTTGCCGTGGCACCGGCCAATAGCGCCGAGGTGGGTGGAGCCCAAAGAAGAATCCAAGATGGCCACCGGCAGGGAGTCCCTCAATGAGCAACATGGGGAGCCATGTGGACAGCAGAAAAGGTACCTGGGTCTTCATTCTCTGGAAACAGTTCCCAGAGGGCATGTTTTCTGTATTTTCGGGCCCGGGGAGACATCTTCGCACAGTGAGCACAATCCTCCACTTTATGGGAGACCCCGAGGCATTTTAGGCAGCGGTCGTGGGCATCTGTAGAATTCATCTTTCTGGAGCAGCCCGGGCATTTTTTAAAACCCAGTTTAGGCATCTTGATTGTAGATGTCTTGATCTTTAATTCTGTATGCTGTTGTTATTGAAAATGATGCAATTTTGGTGGTGAGGAATCAGAAGAGTAGGAGAGTCCGTCTTGCTGACAAGGCCTAAGAGAAAAAAGTGGCTGGCTAGGGGCGAACCCGGGGGGTGGTACCTGGTGGTCATGCCCAGAAGGGCAAAGCCCTTCTGAGCTCTAGAGAGTACTTCCGTCTCGGTGCCGTCAGATGACGTCACCTACTGTGGCTGACTATCCTGCTTATCCTAGGAGAACATTGCTTGCAATAGGGGATTGCTTGAGGAAGTAAACTAGCCAGATCAAAACCACAGCAATGAACATCACATCAGAGCTAGAAACCAAACCCTTGTGAGCCCAGATTGGCCCATGTACAAGTGAAAATGATAGTGGTTTAAGTAATTTTTCAAGAGGAGGAAGGTGAGTAAGTGAATTATGAGATACTAGCTACAGGGTTGCCAGGACTCAATATCAACTCAACAGGACAACAACAACATGTTGTCTTTAGGCACACAATTGGTATGTTTTTTTGACATTTTTATTGGCATTATTTATAAAACTGCCCTCCATGGGAGGCCATAACCATTATTCCGACTTCACTATCTGGACAGATTCAGAAATGATCTAGTCAAATGTCTTTGCTGTCCTTGGACAGTCTTGATCTTACAGGCTTTTTCGAGAGGTTGGAGATTGATACTCTGCCATCATCTATATTAATTGTTCAGCTGGCACTCAATTTCAATACAGCATGGCTTCTTAGACCTTTATTGAAATATAGAGGTATTTTCTTTTTTTTGAATTGTAAGATCTGCACATTTCCAGACATTTCTAGGCCTAGATTGCAACAGCTCGGTACTCCTTTATAGTATGTTATAGTATGTGTGTAGTCAGTCCCTGGGGGGCTTGTGCTGCTTTTCCAGAGACCCACAGATTGTGGAGAGAGGAGCCTCTCCTCACCTCCTTTTGAACTTCTGTGTGGCAAGTCCCATCAGTGAAAGATTCTGACATTCTCATTTCTCATCACCTCCTTTAGATGATCTCAAGGTACCATAGGATCTGGATTTGGGGCGGGGGGGGGGGGGGTACTCCATGAAAGTTGTGGACTTTTGCTGAGGTTCCCATGTTCTGTTTTTTTGAGGCATAGCCCACATAACATCCCACTGCCAGCATACTGAATAGCAATCTCATAGTGTCCAAAATGTCCAGAAAATATCATTTGCCAACACTGGAAAGATAGCAGGTGCATTTGTAAGGCAAAGACCAGGGCCGGCCCAAGAGCTTCTGCCACCCTAGGCAGAAGCCCCAGCCAGGCGGCCCCCACCCCCAGAGCCATGCTACCACCCTGAACTGTGCTGCCCCCTCTGAGCCATGCTGCCCTCCTGCACACTGGGCTGTGACCTCCTGTGCTTAGCCATGCTACCGCTGATTCCAGCAGCAGGGCCAAGGGGGGGGGGGGGAGGTAAGGCTCGGCTCGATGGCAGGCCATGTGTGCTGAAGCACATGGCCTGCTGCCGAGTCTAGCTGTCACCCACCACTGCCGTAATCAGCGGCAGCAGGGGATGGCAGTGCGGCATGGCTCAGCATGGGTGCAAAGTGTGGTATGGTTCTGTGCGTGGGGAGGGCAGCAGGCCATGTGTGCCAAAGCTCATGGCCTGCCACACACAGAGATCTGCTGCCCTAGGCGGCCTCCTAGCCCACCTAGTGGACAGGCCGACCCTGGCAAAGACCATGACCTGGTACTCAGAGTTCCTAAAGCAGATTTGAAATGCAGTCGGTCACTCATCCCCTACTTCATTTCAGACTAGGTTGAATGGCCCTTGTAAGTCTAGCATAGTGAAGGTCAGGCGTATTAGTTTCCAACCAGTAGTATCAAAGGTAGGGGGTACTGGCTCTGAATAACTACTCGATTCAGTGTTCAGTAATTTTATGCATAAGCAAAGCTTGTGCCCAGGAAGGAAGAGTTAAGATGGCTGTTGTACTTGGCAATTCAATCATTAGGAATATAGTTAGCTGGGTGGGTGACATGAGCATACATCGATAACTTGCTTGCCTGATTTGAATATGTCAGACTTTAGGTGTCATATAGATAAGATTCTGGACAGTGCTGGGGAGGAGTCGGATGTCATTATCCATGTGGCTACCAATGAAACAGGAAGGTGTGGGAGGGTGGTTCTGCAACCAAATTTAGGTTTTTAAGTAGAAAGCTGAAATCCAAAACTTCAAAGAAAATGCTCCCCATTCCATGTGCAGGACCCCAAATTAAGGTTGTCAGATTTTGCAGGCAAATCTAGGACACTTATCTGAAGTGTGGTGGTTGAGGGGAGGGAGAAAGGGACACCTTAGTTCCAGGGTTGAGCAATAGGTCTTGAAGGAGGGAAGAGGAGACATTACCCTTGCCCCTTCATCCATCTCATGACTGCAACAGTATCACTTCCAAGCAGACAAATCAGCAGAAACAGTGATGTCTTTCCCCTGCACTTTGCAAAATATAAATATTATGAATATAAATTGAAATTAATATTTTCTACTCCCTTTGTCTTCATTGCTGGAATTGGGGACAGGAGGCTGCCAAAAGGTGAGAGGGGACATCTGGTAACCTTACGCCAAATACAGGCAAAGCTTCGGATCTCAATGCATAGATGAGAAGATGGTGCAGGGAAAAGGGTTTTAAATTTGTTAGGGATTGGGCAACATTTTGGGGAAGGAGGACCCTATTACAAATGACAATAGAGCAGCTCCTAAACTATAAATCTACCAGCTGCTCAGCAGTGCATGGTTCAGAGAGCCAAGCAGCCAAGGTATCTTTAAGTAAATAGTGAGTGGAACTGAAAGATTCCAATTATCAGCTTGTAACACAACAGAAAACATCATTTGAATTGCAAGAGGACCGTGAAAAATTGGGAGACTGGACCACCAAATGGCAGATGAAATTTAATGTGGACAAGTGCAAAGTTATGCACTTACAGGCCGATGCAGAAAGACCCGCGCTGGATCAATTTTTTAATGTTCCTGACAACGCACACATTTTAACGTGCGATGCAAGAAGGTTAGGGTATGCAAATGCCCACCGCGGTAACCCTGCACATGCAAATGAGCCACTGCAGCGTTAAACTGCGAGAGCAAGCCAAACACATGTGCGCTAGTTTAGCTTGCTCTCCAGGCAGTGGTGGCTAATTTGCATTTTCTTTACTGTACTGCCAAACAGAGGTTCTGCTACAAAAATCCTCATAAGGGTCTATTGCTGGCCACAGGGAGCAGGAACAGTCAGTTTCCAGAGCTGCAGGAGATGATCTCTCTGTCTCCTACTGTCAGGGGGACGGGGCGCCAGGATTCTTTTTTATCAGCATGGCCCGACAGTGTTTTGATGGCATTGGGGACTTTGCCCCTGATGCCTGATTATCTGGGGAGAAGATGATCCAGGCACTGGGGAAAGCACCCAGTGCCACCAAAATACTGTCAGGGGCAGAGTTAGAGGTTACTTCTACTCAGACCCTGCAGTAAACATGTTGGCACTATGGCTGGTTGCGAAATCATCTACGCCTGTCTCTGCATCAGGTGTAGCCATGATTTGCATACTAGTCCAGCAGATTAAAATGTATTTAAATACCTTTAAATAATTAGTATTAATTTAACTATGTGTGGCATTAATTGGGCGCTAGTTTTTCCTTCCGGGTTACTTCTATTTGCATGGGGAGGATCACAAAAATGTGTTTAAACGAGGTGTTATGGGCTCGTAAAGCCCACACTAACTTTCTGCATTGGCCTGTTAGGGAAGAACAACCCAAACTATGGCTGCACGATGCAAGGTTCCACATTAGGAATCACCACCCATGAAAACGATTTAGGCATCATCGTAGATAGTACATTGAAACCCTCTGCTCAGTGTGCAGCCATGGCCAAGAAAGCAAATAGAATGCTAGGAATCATAAAGAAAGGAATAGAAAATAAAACCAAGGATATTATAATACCTCTGTATTGTTCCATGGTGCGACCGCATCTTGAATATCGTGTGCAATTCTAGTCACCATATCTTACAAAGGATATAGTGAAATTAGAAAAGGTACAGAGAAGAGCCACCAAAATGGTAAAGGGGATGGATGGATATCCCTATGAAGAAGGGTTTAAAGGGTTAGGGCTCTTCAACCTGGAAAAGAGACGGCTGAGGGGGGGATATGATAGAGGTCTATAAATTAATGAATGGAGTGGAATCGGTAAACGTAGATCGAATGTTTGTTGTTGTTAAGTGCCGTTGAGTCGGAGTCGACTCATGGCGACCCTCTGGATAGCTATCCTAAATTGTGTTTGGTCTTCAGTCAGGCGGCTCATTGTTGACAGACTGGTACCTGTAGCTGCTGTTATTGTATCGATCCATCTCATTGCTGGCCTTCCTCTTTTGCGTTGACCTTCTATCTTGCCAAGCATGATGTCTTTCTTTAGTGATCTCTCTCTTTGCATGATGTGTCCAAAGTATGAAAGTCAAAGTCTTGTCATAAGAACATAAGAACATAAGATATGCCATACTGGGTCAGACCAAGGTCCATCAAGCCCAGTATTCTGTTTCCAACAGTGGCCAATCTAGGTCATATGTACCTAGCAGTTTCCCCAAGGGACACAGGTTCCACAATGCTTGTATTGGTTCAAGCATTGATATCCTGGGCCCCTTCTTAATAATGGTTTATGGACCTTTCCTCCAGGAACTTGTCCAAACCTTTTTTAAACCCAGCTACACTAACAGCCTTTACTACATCCTCCGGTAACAAATTCCAGAGTTTGATTACACGTTGAGTGAAAAAATATTTTCTTTTATTAGTCTTAAATAGTTTACCCTGTAGCTTCATTGCATGTCCCCTAGTCTTTCTATATTCTGATAAGGTAAACAATCGATCTACGTTTACCCGTTCCACTCCGTTCATTAATTTATAGACTTCTATCATTTCTCCCCTCAGCCGTCTCTTTTCCAGGTTAAAGAGCCCTAACCTTTTAAGCCTTTCTTCATAGGAGTATCCTTCCATCCCCTTTACCATTTTGGTGGCTCTTCTCTGAACCTTTTCTAAAATCGCTATATCCTTTTTAAGATACGGCGACCAGAATTGCACACAATATTCAAGGTGCGGTCTCACCATGGAACGATGCAGAGGCATTATAATATCTTTTGTTTTATTTTCCATTCCTTTCCTTATCATACCTAGCATTCTATTTGCTCTCTTGGCCGCCGCTGCACACTGGGCCGAGGGTTTTAACATGGTATCCACAATGACACCTAAATCTTTTTCCTGGGTGGTGGTTCCTAATGTGGAACCTTGCATCGTGTAACCATAGTTTGGGTTGTTCTTCCCTCGGTGCATAACCTTGCACTTGTCCACATTAAATTTCATCTGCCATTTTGATGCCCAGTCTTCCAATTTATCAAGATCCTCCTGCAGTTTTCCACAATCCTCTTGGATTTTAACAACTTTAAATTGTTTTGTGTCATCTGCAAATTTGATAACCTCACTCGTTATTCCACTTTCCAGGTCATTTATGAATATGTCAAAAAGCAGCGGACCCAGCACAGATCCCTGGGGTACACCACTATTCACCTTTCTCCATTGGGAAAATTGGCCATTTAGCCCTACCCTCTGCTTTCTATCTTTTAACCAGTTCCTGATCCACAATAGTACACTGCCTCCTATCCCATGACTCTTTAGTTTTGCCAAAAGTCTCTGATGAGGGACCTTGTCAAAGTCTTTCTGAAAGTCCAGATACACAATATCAACCGACTCACCTTTGTTCACCTGATTATTCACTCTTTCAAAAAAACATAACAGATTAGTAAGACAAGATCTTCCTTTTCTAAAGCCATGTTGGCTGTCTCCCATTAGGTCATGACTATCTACATGCTGAGTAATTTTATTCTTTATGATGGTTTCTACCATTTCTCCCGGTACTGATGTCAGGCTCACTGGTCTGTAGTTTCCCGGATCACCCCTGGAACCCTTTTTAAAAATTGGTGTTACATTGGCGATCCTCCAATCTTCAGGTATTAGAGATGATTTTAATGATAGTTCACAGATTACTAATAGCAGGTCTGCAATCTCATATTTCAGTTCTTTCAACACCTTTGGATGTATACCATCCGGCCCAGGTGATTTGCTACTCTTCAGTTTATCTAATAGTTGTAATACATCTTCCTGATGTATCGATATTTCCTTCAATTCTTCCGCACCTTTAAATACCACTTCAGTCATGGGTAACATCCCTACATCTTCCTCAGTAAAGACTGAAGCAAAGAATTCATTCAGTCTCTCCGCTATCGCCTTGTCGCCTCTTAGTGCTCCTTTAACCCCTTTATCATCTAATGGACCAACTGACTCTCTCACAGGTTTTTTTCTACGAATGTACTTGAAAAGGTCTTTACTTCGCGTTTTTGCATCCGCAGCAAGCTTCTTCTCAAATTCTCCCTTTGCCTGCCTTATCAATGCCTTGCATTTGACTTGTCAGTGCTTGTGTTGTTTCCAGGTTTCGTCATTTGGCTCTTTTTTCCATTTCCTGAAAGATGCTTTTTTGGCAACAACAGCCTCTCTGACCTCACCTTTAAACCATGCTGGCAGTTTTTTGGACTTCCTTCCACTTTTCTTAAAGCGTGGAATACAGCTGGTCTGGGCTTCCAAGATAGTATTTTTCAACAACAGCCAAGCCTGATGTACGTCTTTAACCTTTGCAACTGCTCCTTTTAGTTTTTTCTTAATTGTTTTCCTTATTTTATCATAGTCTCCCTTTCGAAAGTTAAAAGGTAGTACTGTGGATTTCCTTACTATCCCTCCTCCACTAATTAAATCAAAGGCGATCATGTTATGATCACTATTGCCATGTGGCCCCAACAATCTTATCTCTTGCACTAGATCTGGTGTTCCAGTAAGGACTAGGTCTAATATGGCTTCCCCTCTGGTCGGTTCATGGACCAGCTGCTCCAAGAAGCAGTCATTTATGTCATCTAGGAACTTTATCTCCCTAGCATGTCCTAACGTGACACTGACCCAGTCGATACCGGGGTAGTTGAAATCACCCATTATTATTACTGTGCTGTGACTTTTATTAGCTTCCTTGATTTCTTTGAGCATTTCATCATCCATTTAGTCATTCTGGTCATGCGCTCAATAGTACACCACCACTGCCATTGCCTTCCCCCTTTTACATGGAATTTCAATCCATATAGATTCTACAGCAGATTTTGCTTCCTGCAAAACTTTAATTCTTTCTGACTCAATACCCTCTCTAACATAGAGAGCAACCCCTCCACCAATTTGATCAGCTCTATCATTTTGATATAGTTTGTACCCAGGTATCACAGTGTCCCACTGGTTGTCCTCCTTCCACCATGTCTCTGATATTCCAATCATATCTAACCTTTCATGTAGTGCTATATATTCTAACTCTCCCATCTTATTTTTTAGACTTCTAGCATTTGCATACAAGCATTTTAGAGAATGCATTTTATTCATATTAATTTGGCTATTGTTAGACATGGGTAATTTTGGATCTTTAAGCTCTGTCTGCTCCATAATTGAGGGCATTTGGGCTACTTTATTCTTTTGTGGAACCTCTCTGCTTTTGGTAGTATCCTTCAAAGATACATTTTCTGAACCATCCGCTCTTGGGCGACTGTCGGCTTTCCCCTAATATCTAGTTTAAAAGCTGCTCTATCTCCTTTTTAAAGGTTAATGCCAGCAGCCTGGTTCCATCCCGGTTAAGGTGAAGCCCATCCCTTCGGAAGAGCCCCTCCTTTCCCCGGAATGTTCCCCAGTTCCTAACAAATCCAAAACCCTCATCTCTGCACCATTGTCTCATCCACGCATTGAGACTCCGGAGCTCTGCCTGCCTTTTGGGTCCTGCGCGTGGAACAGGAAGCATTTCGGAGAATGCTACCCTGGAAGTTCTGGATTTCAACTTCCTACCTAAAAGCCTAAATTTAGCCTCCAGAACCTCCCTACCACATTTTTCTATGTCACTGGTACCGACATGTACCAAGACAGCAGACTCCTCCCCAGCACTATCTAAGACCTTATCTAGGTGGCGCGTGAGGTCCGCTACCTTCGCACCAGGCAGGCATGTTACCAGGCGATCCTCACGTCCACCAGCCACCCAGCTATCTACATGCCTAATGATCGAATCACCAACTATAACAGCTGTCCTAACCCTTCCCTCATGGGCACATGGCCCTGGAGAAACGTCCTCGGTGCAAGAGGGTTTTACATCACCTGGAGGACAGGTCCTAGTTACAGGATCACTTCCTGCCACACCAGGGTGATGCTCTCCTGTCACGTGACCTCTCTCCTCCATGGCAACAGGGATGCTGCCAGACTGGAGGTGGGACTTCAGGACTATATCCCTGTAGGTCTCGTCTATGTACCTCTCTGTCTGTCTTCTGCTTTCCAAGTCTGCTACTTTAGCCTCTAGAGAAAGGACTCGTTCCCTGAGAGCAAAGAGCTCCTTGCACCTAGTGCACACGTAAGACCTCTCACCAACTGGGAGAAAATCATACATGTGACACTCAATGCAAAAGACTGGAAAGCCCCCATCCCGCTGCTGGACTGCTGTCTGCATCTTAGTTTTAAGTTTGTGTTTAGATCTAAGTTCTTTACTTACTAAGGGTTGCTATGGATGTTTATACTTATAAAACTGTACCTAATGAGTGTAATATACCTTGTTCACCTGAAACTTAACTAATCTCAGGTCCTTAGTGTATGACTGATTTGGGTAATGAGCTTCACCTGAGAGCACCTCCTGTCTTTTAAGGTGTGTAAGTACCTATAAAGCTACGATTATCCTAGGGGTGGGTGGGTGTGGGGAGGGAGGGAGGGAAATAACACTTATTAAAAGAGGGCTGCCACACAGTACCCTGTCTTGTACTGCTGTGGTAAGCTAGTCACTCAGGGCCTAGTAACAGCAAAGTACTTTTAGTTTAAATTTAAAACACAGAAGAGAGCTTTCTGGTTACATTTGGAACTCAGCAGAGAGCTTGTAGTTTACATTTAATTGTCACTCAGGGCCTAGCATCAGCAAAGTACTTTTAGTACTCTTCTGGAGCTCTGTCATTTGTATCTAAAGCAGCAAATTAATTTTGCAGGCAGTCTTTAAATTCCAGGGGTATATTCTCAAGGTCATATTTTGCTGCATTCATGAGTGGTTTGCTCTTTTTCAACTTTAGCTTGAGTTTGCATACTAGTAGTTGATGATCTGTACCACAGTCAGCTCCAGGTTTTGTCTTTGTTGATGTTATAGAACTTTTCCATCGTTGACTTCCACAGATGTAGTCAATTTGATTTTTATACAATCCATTGGGTGAAGTCCATGTGTACAGTCGCCGCTTGTGTTGATGGAAGAAGGTGTTTGAGATGAATAGATTGTTGGTCTTGCAGAATTCTATCAGTCTTTCTCCAGCTTCATTTCTGTTGCCAAGTCCATATTTCCCAACTACTTTGCCTTCTTCTTTGTTGCTAACTTTTGCGTTCCAGTCACCCATGACTATCAGGATATCCTGTTTGCATGTTCTGTCAATTTCAGCTTGTACTTGTTCATAGAACTCTTCAATTTCATTCTCTTCTGCAGCTGTTGGGGCATATACTTGAATTATAGTTGTGTTGATAGGCATTCCTCGTAGACAAATAGAGATTAAGCGTTCGCTGACTGCATTGTATTTCATTACAGTTCTTGCAAGTTTCTTCTTTATTATAAATGCAACACCATTTCTTCTTTGTCTTTCATTTCTAGCATAGTAGACCATGTGATCATCTGATGCCAAGTGCCCGATGCCAGTCCATTTCAGTTCGCTGACACCCAACAGATCAAGTTGTACACGTTCCATTTCATTCTTAACCACCTCCAACTTCCCTTGGTTCATGCTTCGTACATTCCATGTTCCAATGTGTAAGACATCTTTACAGCTTCTGATTCTCATTTCATGCGCAGCTACATCAGCAGTCAGACGTCCCGAGGGCTTTGATCCAACCACATCATAAATGCTGGCTTTACTCTGAAAAGTCTTCAGCTCTTCCCCAGTAGCTAGTTGAGTGCCTTCCGCCCTAGGTGTCTCATGTTCCAGCACTATAGCACAACTTGTTTTGTTGTTTTCATGGCAAGATACAGAAGTAGATTGCCGGGCCTTTCTTCCATGCAGTTTAAGTTTGGTGTTGTTGCCGTTGTCACAGAAATATTATCCTCCGCCGTCAACACTATCCCATTCTGCTGCTGTCCAGATGGGTGGTTTATCTTGGTCTGGCACATCAGCTGAAACCTGTCCATCTTGGGAGACCCTGCCAGTAGTTAAACTACCGATAGTTTAGCTCTCAGCATCACTGATGCACACAAGCCCTCACAGCACGACAAGCTGCAAACCAAGTGAGGGGTCTGTGCCTAGTTTGACCTAATTTTGCTACCTGGTGATGCCCGGTAAAGAGTAGGTCATGCAAAGAGATTCTTTCACTTATGTTATCTTCTTATAGAGCCGGAGCATTTAGGAGTGTTTAGGGGGAACAATAAGAAGCTCGGTTTTGGCCATGTTCAATTTCAAGTGGCGGTGAGACATCCAAGCAGCAATGTCAGAAAGGCAGGCAGAGATCTGGGCCTGGTTTGCCAGAGAGATTTCAGGTGTAGAAAGTTAGATCTGGGAGTCATCAGCAGAAAGATGGTACTGAAAGCCATGGGAAGACAGTGAGTGCACCAAAGGACTGGGTATATAGAGAGAAAAGGATTGGACCCAAGAAAGATCCTTGGAGTACACCAACTGAGAGTATGATAGCAGTAGAGGAGGATGCACCAGAACAAACACTGAAAGAGCAATGGGAGAGACAAAAAGAGAACCAGAGCTCTTAAAACCAAGCGAGGACAAAGTATTGAGGAGAAGGTTGTGGTCAACAGTGTCAAAAGCAGCAGAAAGGTCTAGAAGGATGAGGATTGAGTAAAGGCCTTCGGATTTAGCCAGGAACAGTTCACTGGAGACTTTGGCAAGAGCCATTTCAGTAGAATGTAAAGGACAAAACCGATTGTAAAGGATCCAGGAGGGCTAGAGAGGAGAGAAAGTCGAAGCAATGGCAGTGAACCACATGTTCATGTTGTTTAGAAATGAAGGGGAGGAGGAAGATAGGTTGATAGTTTGAAGGACAGGTAGGGTTAAGTGAGGGTTTCTTGAGGAGAGATGTGAAAACAGCATGCTTGAAGGCTACAGGGACAATTGTAGTGCACAGCGATAGGTTGAGAATATGAGCGATGGAAGGGACAATAGTGCAGGAGATGGAGCTTAGGAGATGGGTGGGAATAAGATCAGAGGAGCAGGTAGTGAGTTTGAAGGAGGAAAGAAGGTATGTGGTTTCCTCCCCAGAGATCATAGAAATGGAAGAAAGAGTATCAGAGGTAGAGGAGGAAAGTTGGAAGTAAAAAGGGGAAGGAGGGAAGTAACTGACTTCGTGGGGAATTGGAGTGTGATCTTGTGGATTTTGTCATGGAAATAGCCAGGGTTAGGACAGTGTATCACAAATTAAACATTTCTTTGAATCAGCAAGGAACCATCCCGTATGTGAGGAATCATGCTGAGCCAGATGTACCTGAATTGTTTACTAGCCCGGAGACCAAAGGTGTAGGTAATGACTGACCAGAATTGTTTATTAACTCGGAGAACAAAGGCTGGAGAAGGACTGGTCAGAAATTACTGTTTAAACCACATGTGAGGAGTCATACTGTCCAGCTGTGACACATTTGTTACAGCTTATAAAAAGAGCTAGAAAATTGAGGACAGGCAGAGAGCTGATGTCCGCCTGGCCAGCACGTGAAGGATCCCAGACTTTTCTCCAGCCTTTGCTGTGGCTCTCCCAGCTGATGATAAGGGCTGCTATGATGGAGTTTGGTGATGCATTGTTCTATTGTCATATCACAGCCATTTGGTGGTGCATTGTTTTATTGCCCTGCAATGATGTCAGGGAGTTTGGAGATGCAATATCAACTGTTGTATTGTCATTGTAATATCACTAACTTATTGTTATATTGTCTAGCTAATTGTCATATTAAATAGCTTATTAAATACCATTCACGTGTGGCTGTTTGCTCTTGAATTTAATATCCTAGCGAGGCAAAACAGGCAGAAAGGGAAGGAGCATCGGAGGTGGAGGCACCTTGAGAGTTGTAAAGAGATGGCAACAGTCAGAGGCAAGAGATTTAGTCAGATGGACATAACAGTCTTGTTTGGTGAGTGCTATGGCTGACTGGAAAAAGACAAGCATGAATTTGAAGTGTGAAAAGTCCACGAGGATACAGGATTTGAGCCAAGTGAGCTCAGCTGAATGGGCAGAGAAACATAGATAGTGGGTAGTGGAAGACAACCAGGGATAAGGTATAGAATGCCCCATAGGATGTGGCATGGGCAGAGCAAGAGCATCTAGAGCAGAGGACAGTGCAGTTTTAAAGGAAGCTACTGCCTCAACAGATGACATAGTGGAGGAAAGACGTGATGAGACAGTGGAAGAGAGAGCCAAAGGGTGAATAGTATGAAGATTTCTAAAGAGGATGGAGGAGACAGGGCAAGGTAGAAGTGGCAGGAGATGAAGAGTGAAGCTTAGCAGGTGATGATCCAATAAGGGAAGAAATGAGGCACAGAAGTTCTAAGGTAAGCAATTAGAGAAGAACACAAGGTTGAGGCAGTGACCATGCTGGTGAGTGGGGGCAGTAGAGCAAAGCTGGAGGTTAAATGAGGAGGTGAGGGAAAGGAACTTTAAACATAAGGGTCAGAGGGGTTATGAACATGAATGTTAAAGTCCCTGAGAATAAGGGAGGAGGAAGATGAATCTAGAAAGAAGGAAAACCACGTCAAAGTCAGTGAGAAAGGTAGAGGTAGACTTGTCAAGAGGTCGAAAAATATTAGCTAACCAGAGAGGTAGTGGAGTAAAAAGGCGGATGGAGTGGATTTCAAAGAAGGGAAAGGAGTGACACTAAGGCAGCAGGAGAGAGTAGAAGCCCAAGATCATCACCATGGCCAGTGAGACGAGGCATATGGGTGAACTGATAGCCGCCATAACAGAGAGCAGCGACTGATGCTGAGTTTTCTGGGAGAAGCCAGGTCTCAGTTAGAGCAAGAAGATGGAGAGCATTAGAGATAAAGATATTATGAGTAAAGGCAAGTATATTTGAGATGGAGTGTGCGTTCCACAAGGCACATGAGAAAGGGAGAGAGTAAGGGGAAGGGAGAGGGATATGAATAAGATTTGAGCTATTGCGTGGATATCTGTTCTGGGAGTGTGACAAAAGTCTAGGGGGGACCAGGGTTGGGGTTGATATCTCTGGAAGAGAAAAGAAGAAGGGATAGAAGAGTGCTGGGCAGTGAGGAAACAGCATGGTGGTAATGAGGGTGAGGTTGTTTTAGAGAGAGAGGAGATGGCTGAATGAGAGGGAGAAAGTGATGAAGTCTGCCAGCCTTCAGCCACCTCACCATTTACGCCACTACATCACCCCAGCAATACTACACTCGTTTCCATCCTCACAAACTCTATTCCCCTCAGACTTTTCCTCTCAGTCTCCTAACAGCCAAGTCTGCACCTGGAACTCGGTACTTACTGCTGCTCTAAATAACTTGGCCCCTTTTCGCCCCTCCTCTACCTCAGCAAAACATGCTCGCTCCCCCTGGTACCATCCAGGTCTATGTCTACAGCGCTCTCAGCTTCGTTGGGCTGAGCATGCATGGCGCAAGCGGCCCTCCCCAGATACCCTTGTACATTCTCAACAGCTATATTCCACTTACCATTCTTCTGTCCATTCAGCCAAATAATCATACTATGCACCCCTTATCTCCACAGTTTCCAATTCCTCCAGACAGCTGTACTCTATCCTCCATGAATTATCTGCAACATCTACTCGGCCGTCCTCTCTGACTGCATTGCCAGATCCTTCGCATCTTGCCACTTTTTTCAGGGATAAGATATTTAATTTATGCTCCACTTTCTCCATTCCACCAACCTCCCTCCCCCCACACCTTTGTCTCCTTCCCTCCCACAGTCCCCATCTCTCCTCTCCCCTTCCTCCGTTCCCTTTTCTGGCAATTCCAGCCTGACTTCATCTCCCCTGAATAAGGCTCTGGCCCATACTTGGTCTTCTTTTCATACCATTTCGGCAACAGAAATATTTAAGACTCTCTCCAGCTCCAGGAAGACAATTTGTCTACTGGATCCCATACCCTCCAACTGTATCTGAGCCATCTCTGGCTCTGTTGCCTTTCATTCTCACCATTTTTAATGCCAGCTAAGCTGCTGGAATTTTTCCAGCTCCCTGGAAATCAGCTATCATTCGGCCCCTACTTAAACAGTTCTCAGTTGATCCATCTGTCCCGGCACATTGGTGTCCAGTCTCGAATCTCCCCTTCCTGGCAAAAGTATTAGAAAAACTCGTATTTGTTCAATTAGCATCCCATGTTGAGGCCACTAATATTCTCCACCCGCGCCAGTCTGGTTTCCGGGCAGGCCACAGCACGGAGTCCATACTCCTTGCCCTCCTAAATGAACTACATGTTGCACACGACTGGGGGGATATCACCTTGATTGTCTCACTGGATCTCTCCTCCGCTTTTGATTTGGTAGACCACCATTCATTGCTCTCTCGTCTGCATGACTCTGGGATCCGTGGCATTGTGTTGCGATGGTTTCACTCTTGTCTCACCTCTCGTTCCTTTTCTGTTCACTTAAATGATATGTCTTCCTCTTCGGTTCCCCTACTGTGCGGAGTACCTCAGGGTTCTGTACTTTCTCCATTGCTCTTTAACATTTTTATTGCTCTTCTGCCTCTCCTCATTCAGCAATACCAAGTGTCCACGTATCTCTATGCTGATGATATAGTCCTTCTTTTTCATACTTCCCCAGTTGATATTGATATCTCACCCCTTAATGAATGCCGTGCTCACATTGCCACTTGGATTTCTACTATCTACCTACATCTTAACCCATCTAAGTCCACAGCCATGTGGGTCTCTCTAAGCACTGCTCGTCCTAACGTTGCTCCTCAGTTTAATTCTACTACAATCCCCTTGGTCTCCTCATTCCATTAATTGAGTGTAACACTGGACTCCACACTTTCCTTTCATGAGCATGTGTCCACCCTCATTCGCCGGTCCTTCTGCGCACTCCGTCAGATTAGAGCAGTCCGTCCTTTGCTGCCACCCTCCTCACTTACTACCCTGCTGTTAGCGTTGGTAATGAGTAGGTTGGACTACTACAATGTGGCCCTTGCCAACTTGCCACTCTATCAACTTCAACGTTTACAGTTAGTGCAAAATACAGCCGCTTGTCTCATTACTCATGCCAGGCGCTCTGATCATATTACTACTCTCCTAATACGTCTTCATTGGTAGCCTCTCCGCTACAGAATCCAGTATAAGCTTTTGATCCTGACCCATAAAGCTATTTATAACTCCACTCCCCAATATGTAGCCAATCTCATAGCACTGCATACTCCCTACCGTCAGCTCCGGTCACTACATGCAAATCAGCTTGTTCTTCCATCCCCTTCTCAGGCTCATCTAGAACTAACCCACCACGCTGCATTTTTCTTTCTTAGCCCTTCACTCTGGAATGCACTACCATTTTCGCTCCGCCTTGAAACCTCCTACTAGAAATTCAAGACACTACTCAAAACCCATCTGTTTCAACAGGCCTATGACATCCCCAATACCAGCCCTCATTAGCCTCTCTTTCTCACTCCCTATTTTCTATACTAGCTGCTACTGTATCGTCTACCACTGTCATGTAATTGGCGTTCTTTTCTTTTTTTTCTTGCAACATTAATGTTTTATTGTAAACCACCCTAATGCCATGGCATGGGTGGTATAGCAAGTATGAAATAAAGATAAAGAAAAAGATGAAGCTCAAGAGCTGATGATAGGATAGAGAACAAGATGGTGGGGGAAGTGAGAATGGTAAAGAGGAGATAAGGGGTGGGGGGTGGGGTTTGAAGGTGTTGGTAAGAGGGGAGACAATTAGGGAGTATGAGGAGTAGGAAGAGAAAGTGATGAGGAGCCATAAAAGAGAGAGATGGAGAAGACAACAGAAGTCAGAAGAAATAAAGATAGGTGGGAAAGAGATCACAGGGGTTTAGGTGCACCTGTGGATAATTGTGATAATGAGCACAAGGTGGCTATAAGAAATGGAACGCCAGGGAGTGGGTGGGCAGAGGGGTGGCAGGAAGAGATAAACGTTATGAGGATATGCAAGAGACAGGTATGAATGGAGAAAAATGAACAAATGTACAGAAGGTACAGATAAATAGATAGCACACTAACAATGACAAAATAAATATATCAATAGATGCACAGGATTCACAAGCTGGAAGGTAAATGTGCCCAAACTGGCAGCAAAGTAGGTAAGCAGCTTCTCAGTGCTGAGGTAGAGAGAAATCAGCACACATGAGAAACAAAACAGGAAGAGAGGGTTAACCAAACCCTCAGGTGGGGGGTGGGGGGGGGATAGGGATTAGTAACTCAGGGAGATTGAAGCAAGGGGCAGGACAATGGAAAATAATGGATAAAACACCAGGACAGAGAAGAAATAGGTAATGGATTACATGTTAGCTTGGCCTCAACAGCAGAGACTAGAAAGTTGCAAAAAGTTAGGAGTATATGCAGGAGACAGATATGAATAGAGAAAACTGAACAAATGTACAGAAAGTACAGATTATAAATAGCACATTAACAATGATAAAAAAAATATATCAATAGACACATAGGACTCACAGGCTGGCAGGTAAATGTACCCATACTGGCAACAAAGCAGTTAAGCAGCTTCTCAGTGCTGAGGCAGAGAGATAGAGGACTTAAAATTTTAGTGGCGGCCACTAATGGCCTGATATTCGAAGGGCATTTACACGATTTACAGCCTAGTAAACCATGTAAATGCCTTAGATGGTGATATTCAACGGCACATACAGATAGTGCCATTGAATATCCCCATCTATGTCCCCTACGTGCCCCGATGCTATCCGGCTAGCATCGGGGCGTGTCGGGGGCATTCTGGGGCGGAGCGGAGCAGAGGAGGGGGTGCGAGATAACCGGGCAGCAGCAACATTGCATCCTGCCTGGTTAGTGCTCTGTGCCAAATAGATAGGCGAGGAAAACCCTTGCCTATTTTTAAGGCACAGGAGCTAACCAGACAGCACGCAATATCGCTTCTGCCCAGTTAGCTTTGATGGCTTCCGAATTGTATGGCAATACCTGGATATTCAATGCCAGGGCCGCATATGACCCCAGCATTGAATATCCGGGTTTAAGGATCAGTGGGCAGGGCTATGCACCGACGTGGCGCATAGCCTGCCCAGAAGAATATCGGGCCCTAAATGTATAACTTTCATTGAATATTGTCTCAATAAAGTTACACAGTGGCTGCACTACTGAAAATTCACCTTATGTCCATTAGTAATACTAATCAGTCTTTGTATTGCTTCTCCTGTGTACAAAATGGGGCATGTGTATCCATCCTCCTACCATCAGCACATTGCTGATGTGCAGTATGCAGGTGCACTTATGCCACCCATTTAGGTGGCATTAAGAGAACCCATGCTAAGAGCAACAGGCACTGTTAGAGTGTGCCCAAAACACCTACACTAAGTGCAGTGCACTATCAACACCCATATTATGCCCCTAATCCACCTAATCTCCAGCAATCATAGGATTTTAAGCCCAGAGCCCCATGCTGTGAACATGGCATGATTAGCGCATGGAAAACCAAGCTCTAATGTTTAGCACACATTAGTAAATATGCCCCTAAATACCTTTCTTCCTTTCCCCAAAATTGCTTCCAATTTTCAGACACATAAGCTTGGTCTTTAAACTTAACTTAAAGTATCTCCCAATCACTTAGGGGGTCTTTTACTAAAGGGCATAAAGGAGTTACACATAACATGCCAATAGCTCCAAAATCATGGTGCATTAGGTAACACCACCGCATTAACATAGAGCCCTGTCACCTAACACATGCCCCATTAACATGAATGCACTTAATTCTATCTGTTGAAGTGGCATTAGGTGAAGCCGTGCTAATCGCATAGACTGCAGTTAGCTCGTGGTGTGTAGCCCACGCTAACAGTGCAGAGCTCACCATAACCACTCTCCACCCCTAACCCACCCACATGTCCCTAGCATGGAATGCACGGGTAACTTGGGACTCGGCCTATACTGTCATGGCCCTGTGCTTGCTGGCAATGCGTATCTAAGGCCATGCTTTTAGTGTATGTCTGACACACGCTGCCAGCTAGTGCCCTTTAGTGAAATATCCCCTTAGAATATCTGCCTTTTCACAATTTCCAGTCCATTACTCTTCTGCTTTCTGAGATTACTAAAGTTTCCAAAACGTTCTTGCACTGGTTTGATCTGAGTTCCGTAAGCAAGACACAATTATCTTGTATTTCTGCAGTCTGCAGACTAACAATTAACATTTCAAGATGGGGAACATCATTAGAAGGACAATAAGAAAAATCACAAAGCAATAGCCACAGAAGGTCATTATATGATATATAAAATTTATTTATTTATTTAACATCTCTTATATACCGCACTATTTATAATCAGCGCGGTTTACAAAGAACAATAAAACATCAGATAAGATACATATTATCTGTTTTTTACATGGAACAGGAACAAAAACTTGGGTAACTGGGGTAACTATTTACAATGAGTAATAAAATGAAATGAAATAAAATAAAATGAAAGTATGGAAGAGCTGAGCAATACCTAGTTAGAAATAAAGTGTATCCACGCATATAGTTACAGCATTCATTACTGTGAAAGATGGCAAGAAGCTGGCGGTAAAGAAAAAAAATCAAGTCATCATCCATTTTCTTTATGTTAGGAGAACTCCTAAAACAAGCTTTGCAAATAGAACTCCAAAGTAAACCGCAATGCTTAATGCCTTAATTAGAAAGTATGTCAAATGCCCTTGCACCCAAAGTTATTTTTGCACAGAAGCTAACATATTGTGCTGTATTCGGCAGGCCATGAAAGAATTCAGAAAGCTGAGCGCTATACGTTCAATTGTGTAATAGCAATAAAAAGTAGAAAATGCATTGGCATCATAAAGTCGTATATTTTTGTTAAATATAGATCTCTTTGGGACAACAAAAAAACAGTATATTCATAACCTCAGCTAGAGAACAAAGGCTGGGCTGGTCATTAAAAAGAAATACAGCCCAGAGGTTTTGGATTTATTACCGGGAGTTTGCTATTTGCAATAAAGAACGTCCTCCATTAATGGCAACAGCTGTTGGTTTAATAACCCTAGAAAAGATCATTAAATTACTCTACATTTCCCAGAAACAGATGGAAGAAATGCAAAAGTGCTAAAGCATATGGAGGAACATATTGAAATCCAGAAACACCCTACAGTAGCCAGGATTGCTTCTAACATGTCCTGTGAATTCATTTTTATATGGGTGAGGTGCGGGGTTTAAAGATTAAACATCAAAGTGAGAACAAATTGAAAGGAGATGGATTGCTTTACTGCAGGTACAGTAGTGACTGCAGTATTTACATGAGGGGGTCATTTTAGAAGCTCTGTTCGTGGTTTGCACGTCTGAAAATGCCCATTCAGACGTGCCAATCATATCTATGCCTCAAGAATCATTGTATAAAGCACTGAATTTACACCTGTCCGGTGTTGCACGAAGACATAAGGGAGGCACATCCAGGATGGTGATAAAAAGATTCACATGTATCTCGGATTTCAGAACGGCGCCACACATTTATAACCACTGGCAGACACGTCCATATCTCTACCTGCCCCTTGCCATGAATAGGAATTTCAAAAGTGCTTGTTTCAGCCAGCTTTCAACAATGATGATAACAAGGACATTACCTCGTCACCAAAATAATTTTTCCCCCTCATAGAAGGATAGTATATGAAAATTGAATATTACTGCGGTGTTGCATGTTGAAAATTGAATATTACTGCGATGTTGCATGTCTCCATTTCTAGAATAGCAGGCTGGAATGTGTATGTCGTAACATAAGAACATAAGATATACCATACTGGGTCAGACCAAGGTCCATCAAGCCCAGTATCCTGTTTCCAACAGTGGCCAATCTAGGTCATACGTACCTAGCAGTTTCCCCAAAAGACACAGGTTCCGCAATGCTTGTATTGGGTCAAGCATTGATATCCTGGGTCCCTTTTTAACACGTGCATGTTCTGCGATGTCATTGCGAACACATCTATGTTGCCGATCCCGGTGATGTCCATATTTTGCATGTGCACATTTCTAAAACTGGCCTTCTCCCTCCCCTTATTCTGCATGTCCCTGTTTTCTTCATAAGTTTGTGGAAATGTTTATCTTTAGGGGCAGTGACAGATCAATTTTAGAATGCACTTATACATGTCCACCTTCTCTGCTACCTTTGACACAGAATTTTGGACATTTTGCCTTGGACGTCCCAAGGGGCACCTAAACAGCCTTTCTAAAATGTGCCTTTAATTGCCCACAATATCCCATTTTTCTGCCATCCATATTTAGCTGAATTTTATTGTATCAAATTTCACCTAGGAGGAAAAGAGAATTGGCTTAATACTGGAACAATGGAGTAGGAGTGTGCACAGTGCAAACATTTCCAGTGTGTTTTTGGTTCGTTTTGGCTTTTTCTCAATTTTCAGACATTTTTCTGTTCGTTTCACACACTGGTTTTATTAAAATTTTTCAACATGAATTAGAAATGTTATCGTGCACAAATTTTAATAGCCTAGAGGCCAATTCTGTACTGGCCATCCAGCCCCTGTAAGGCCGATCTGAATCGGGGCATATAGAGGTAGACCCGATTCTGATCCTGCAGGGGCCTGCGGGATCAGAATCGTGTCTACGGCCTGGATGTGCAGGTGAGGCCTCGATTTTGACTGGCCGCACGCCCAGCTACATACCCGGCTAACTCAGCCTGGCTCCTTAATGGAGCCACAGTGCCATGGCATCTCATTGCAACCTCTTTTGCCCCTCATCGGTCTGTCCACGCCGTTCACCGCCATCCCCCGTCTACCCGGCCGATCCCGGATGTACAGGGCTGATTTCTGAATCAGCCCTGTACGTCCGGGATCTTACATCGACCACGCCCCACCCTCACCCCGCCTATTGCTCCCCATACAACACAGCCGTACATACAGGGATACTGTGCACTGGGGCAGCAGGGGGACAAATAGCGGGGATATGCGTCCTGACAGGAAGTACATCCCCACTATTTGTGGAACAGAATGACCTCCCTAGTGGTAAAAATATTGACTTGATAACCAAGAAACCAGGATTCAATTCCCACTGGCGCTCCTCGTGGCCTTGGGTAAGTCACTTAACTCTCCTTTGCCTTGGAAGAAAGGCCTGGCAATCTACTTCCAACCACACTGCTAAGAAAGCCTAGGAGCTGCTGGGTCATCAGGAGTCAGCATTGCAATTTTCTAAAGTTGCATCTAGTTAATGCACAGATTGATGTTCTCATTTGATATCTATTTTATAAAGTTAAGTACACACATACCCAACTTCATAAAATACTAGCATAAGTGGCAGAGAACGTACCTGAAATTAAGGTGTGATCGTCCTAGTTCTAGTGTAAATGACTGTGCCTACATTTTGCAATTGTGTGTGCAGGATCAGTCTTAGAAGGCGGCAAACAGGGCAACTGCCCTGGGCCCCCATGTCACTGGTGTCCACAAGCCAGCTTCAATCTTAAGGAGGAATAGCTTGAAGGTGGGCTTTGGGGGCCCATCCCCAGTTTTTGCCCTGCACCCTAGATGTCTAACAGCAGCCTGTAAATTATAGAGTTATCTAACCAGCACACGTACTTGCTTGCACTACTTTTTATCCCCCCAAACATTACCCATGTGCATGCCCATACTGAAAGTACTCACCATGTAAACAATGCACGTACTTTTACACTACTTTGTATTTTACAAAAGGTCACTTAGGTGTAATAGTGGCCACGTATGTATGTAAATGACTAAATAACCAACATTTATGCACATTGTTGGTGCCTTAAACTAGATGCCTCCTTATAAAATTACCCAATATGCATTAACTCATAGGTTAACACGTGTTAAATTGATTTAGTGTGCACTAAAATTTTAAAATGGAAATGACAAACTGAATGTGCAGTAATGAATTCCTAATAAGGGAAATGGGAGCTGGATAATGATTCTACTCCTTCATCCTCTGTTATCTTGAGTAACTCATTTAAACTCTATCTTCAGACTCTAAACTCTTTAAGGTGCATTTTACAAAGGACATCCCAGAGCAATCTGGGACTTCCAAGCCAGAACATCTGAAAAGCAGGCACGTACAAGTTCAGGCACAATTTCACAAATGTGAACATGTCCAATATGGATGCCTAGGGGGACATCTACATAGATGTCCATAGAATGGTATTTGAGAACAGGGATGTCTAAAAGTCTAATGATTCGAGTAGTAGGTCGGGACAAGGGAAACCAGGGGTCAAATCCCACTGCTGTTTATTGTGATCTTGGGCAAGTCACTTAACCTTCCATCTTCTCTACACTCTCTGGATGTTTTACACCAAAAGAAGCACTTTCACAATGCCTATTTGCGTCTCGAGCAGATCTAAACTTGGAAGTCTCCGCAGACATCTCCAACATTTCTGAGATCAAGTGGGGACGTCTAAGTCCATTCCACCGCTCCAAACATGCCTCTGCATGTCCTCTGCCTACCTGGATGTCCCCTCACTGGAGACCTCCTTAAAAGCCATTTGTAAAATGTCTCTGGGGACATCTCTGTAATTTAGACATCCAAATCATGACTAAGGCTTTTAAAATAACCCCTATTGTGATCAGCAACTTATGACCATGTGGCTTTCTGTGCAGTATTCTCCTCATTTTTGCACTATATTCCCATTCATTAAAATGCCAACAAGACATCTGTGGAAGCACCATGGTTCACTATTACAGTATTACAATGACTGACTACAATCAAAATAGCCACTGTGACCCATTGTGATAACCCCCATAGGGGGTCTGTTCAATATGTGTTAGACTTTGCAGCTAGTATGGCATAAAAGTGCGTAGAGCATGGCGTTAGCAGAAAAAGCTGTGCATTATCTGTTGAGGGTGTGCACAGAATTTCCCCAGCAGATAATGCACCAAAATTGCAGACAACATGACCTGGCAGCACTATGGATGTAGATAACACCACTCATTGTGGTGGCATTATGAGCACCCGTGCTGTATACAACTTTGATGATTACTAAGTGCTGTTGACACCTACAGTAACCACACATTGTAGACATGCCCACTCTCCACCCATATCCTGCCCGCTCTTGTATATAAGGTGATTTCTTCAAATAGTGCAGATATTCACTGCATTATCTGCAATTTCCCTGCAATATCTTTTTATGCATCCAGATAGCATGCACTATCTGCTGCATTAACAGCACAGCTTAGTCAACATGAGTAGCCTAGTTAGAGTGGCAGGCTGATGACCAGAGAAACCAGCCTTCAAATCCATTTTTTTCTATTAATGCTCCTTCTGACTTTGGGCAAGTTGCTTAGTGTCCATTGGCTCAGGTGAAAACTTAGGGGTATGTTTACTAAAGAGTGTTAATGTAACAGGCATTAACGACAGCAATAAAGGGCATTAATCCTTAAAAGGCACTGGGCGGGTAGGGGGCATTCCGGCATAAAGCGCCCTATGGGCCATTTAACATACATTAACAGGGCGCCTTGCCCATTTAATGCACGTTAACAGGACATCGCACATTAAGGTGACAAGCATGCAGCTTAAGGCATGGTAACATAGAAACATAGAAACATGATGACAGAAAAAGACCACATGGCCTATCTAGTCTGTCCTTCCATATCAACAACTACAACAGTCCACTTTTACCTTTAGAGATCCTCTGTGTTGGTCCCATGCTTTTTTGAATTCAGTTACTGTCCTCATCTCTACCATCTCCACTGGGAGACTATCCCATGGATCCACTACTCTTTCCGTAAAGAAATATTTCCGCATATCACTCCTGAATCTATCTCCCTTCACCCTCATCCCATGTCCCCTCATAGCAGAACTTGCTTTCAATTGAAAGAGGCTCTCTCCCTGAACATTTATGCCATGGAGGTATTTAAACATCTCAATCATATCACCTCTATCCCGCCTTTCCTCTAAGGTGTACATATTAAGATCCTTAAGTCTGTCCTCATATGCTTTATAATGAAGCCCACTAATCATTTTAGTAGCCAGCCTCTGCACCGACTCCATCCTGTTCACATCCTTTTGAAGGTGCGGTCTCCAGAATTGCACACTATACTCCAAATGAGGTCGCACCAAAGACTTATACAGAGGCATTATCACCTCCTTTTTTCTGCTAGCCATTCCTCTCCGTATGCATGACCTTACATTTTTTAACATTAAATCCCAGCTTCCAAATTCTAGACCATTCTTCAAGCTTAGCTAGATCCCTCCTCATGTTATCTACACCTTCCTGGGTGTCTACTCTATTGCAGATTTTGGTATCATCTGCAAAGAGGCAAACCTTACCCGACAGCCCTTCCACTATATCACTAACAAAGATGTTAAAAAGAATCGGACCAAGGACAGATCCCTGGGGCACACCATTGATAACATCCTTCTCCTCAGAGTGAGCTCCATTTACTTGTACTCTTTGTCGCCTCCCACCCAACCAATTTCTAACCCAAGCAGTAACTTTAGGGTCCATCCCTAGGGTGCTCAGTTTGTTTATAAGTCGCCTGTGAGGAACAGTGTCAAAGGCTTTACTGAAATCTAAATACACCACATCTAGAGCTCTCCCTCGGTCCAACTCCCTGGTCACCCAGTCAAAGAAATCAATCAGATTTGTCTGACTAGACCTGCCTCTGATGAATCCATGCTGCCTCGGATCCTGTAATCCTCTGGACTCCAGAAATCTCACTATTTTCTCTTTCAGCAGCGTTTCCAATAATTTACTCACCACTGAAGTTAAACTAACTGGCCTGTAGTTTTCAACCACATCCTTACTTCCGCTTTTGTGTAAAGGCACCACATGAGCCTCTCTCCAGTCCTTTGGCACCACTCCCGACTCCAACGAGGCATTGAAAAGGTCAGTCAGTGGAGTTGCTAGAACGTCCCCAAGTTCCCTCAGTATTCTAGGGTGTATCCCATCCGGTCCCATCGCTTTGTCTACTTTAAGTTGAGCTAGTTTCTCACGAACACAGTCTTCTGAAAATTGTTCAAGATGTCCCTCGCTTCTGTTCTTATTTGTGGGTGTTTTCTGAGGTCCTGCTCCTGGTTCTTCATCTGTGAACACAGAACAAAAATATTTGTTAAGTAATTCCGCTTTATCCTTATCAGCTTCTACATATTCCCCCACCCCCCCTGCACCCTTGAGTCTGACAATACCACTTTTGCCCTTCCTGTTCTCACTAATATATCTGAAAAATGTCTTATCCCCCCATTTTATTGCATTGGCTATTTCCTCCTCCTTTTGAATCTTTGCCTTCTTGACTACTTTGCTAGCTTCTCTAAGTTTTTCCAAATACAGATGCCTGTCTTCCTCTCTCTGTGATCTCTTGTATTTCATGAAGGCCTCCCTCTTTTTCTTCACTATTTCAGCTACTTCCTTAGAAAACCATAGCGGTCTCCTTTTCCTTTTGCCTTTATTTACCATTTTAACAAAAAGGTTGGTTGCCCTTAAAATATCCCCTTTCAGTTTTGCCCACTGTTTTTCTACATCCCCCAGCTGTTCCCATCCCACTAACGACTCCCTGAGGTATTGGCCCATCTTCGCAAAGTTAGTCTTCCTAAAGTCTAAGATCCTAACCTTGGAATGGATTCTAACAGCCCTAGTCCTAATACTGAACCACACCATCTGGTGATCACTGGATGCAAAATGATCTCCCACTACAACATCAGAAACACTTTCACCATTGGTAAGCACCAAGTCCAGTATGGTCCCTTCACATGTGGGGTCTGTTACCAATTGCCTGAATAGTTCTCCCTGTAGAGAATCCAGGATCTCCTTACTTCTAGATGATACTGCAGCAGGAATGTGCCAATCAACATCTGGCATGTTGAAATCTCCTGTCAGTAGCACTTCCCCTTTCCTAGCAATGCTGCGTATGTCTTCAATTAACTCTCTGTCCACCTCTTCCTCTTGTGAGGGAGGTCTGTATATCACACCAATGCAAATAGATTTCTCTTTCCCTCTTTCTAGTTTAACCCACAATGCCTCCTCTCTCCCTTTTAAGCTCTGTAATTCCAAGGCTTTAATAGTAGTTTTTACATATAGTGCCACTCCTCCTCCCCTTCTTCCTACCCTGTCCTTTCTGAATAAAGTATAGCCAGGTATAGTTACATCCCAGTCATGGTTTTCTGTGAACCATGTTTCTGTAACTGCCACTAAATCCAAGTCAGCCACTCCCACCAAAGCTTCAACATCAGGGATCTTATTTCCCATGCTACGGGCATTTATATACACTGCTTTCCATATGTTACCCCTGTTACCCATTTCCATAAAGGTATTTAATGTATCACCTACCTGGGGGCTTTCACTTACCTGGGGGCTTTCTTCACCTATCCCCAACGAATCTAGTTTAAAGCCCTCTTCAGTAGATTAGCCTGTCTACTACCGAAGATGTGTTGACCTTTCTTGGACAGATGGATGCCATCTCTGCTCTGCAACCCTTGGAACAGCATCCCATGGTCTAGGAAACCAAAATGCTCTCAATGACACCATCCACGCAGCCATGCATTCATCTCCAGGATGCGAGCCTCTCTGCCTTGGCCTTTACCCTCAACAGGGAGGATTGAAGAGAACAACACCTGTGCACCTAACTGCTTCACCCTCTGTCCCAGAGCCATGAAGTCACTTTTGATACGTTCCGAGGTATACCTGGCAGTAGCAGGTAAGGTGACAAACATGCTTTAAGGTGGAAAGCATGCACCTTAAGGCACGAAAATGGCTGTAATCCAAATGCTGGATAGAGCATGAAGGTAAGTCAATGTAAAGGTGATGGAAGGAAGGACAGGTGGGAACTGATGGACTTACCATATCTGTGGGCACACTACGTGGCAGCCAGTAAAGCAGACGAGCATGTGGGAGGCAGCTGTACCAATGCACAGGGTGATGCCAATGTGCTGCAATGTCAGTGTGTGGCATAGGATGGGGAAGATGTGTCGCCCAGCAGAGCCAGAAGTGGCAGGATGTTTGCAGTGACAGGAGGACAGAGTAGTAGCGGTGACTTGCAGATCAGGCACAGGAGAGGCATGCGCGAAGAGCCGAAATGCGGAAAAGAGTACCAGTGTAGATCATGGTGTAGCAGCTTGCATAAGAAGACAAGACTGTACACAACCAACAGAGGCAGATAGATGGGCTGAAGGAAGAATGGCAGCTGAGGAGAGGGTGGTATGGGTTGGCAGCACCGATGTGCAGAGCCCTGACTGTTACAGGCATGAAAATGATCTGAATAGCACACAGTCTCAAAAAGAACAAGTAAGAATCAAACCCCTGTCCCCTGCTTATGGAGACATTGCACTAACCTGTAAGCTACACCTCAACACTGCTCTATACAGTGATGGCTGGATACAAAGAGACCGCAGGTCACTGCCTAAAATGTTTGCTGTGTTTGCCGGTATATTCTACAGCTGATCACCAAATGGAGAATGCACTTATTCATCGCCTCAGCTCAGTAAAATACAAGTACAAAGCAGCTGCAAACTGTGCTACTGAGCAGTTTCTGCGGTCACCCTGTGAGGATGGGCACCCAGTACCTGGTCCCCAGAACTTGCAGTGCTAGAGATGGTCTCTATCGCACATGATGAAGATCCCCATCACTGCCAGTGTGTGGCTGGTATTGTCTGCAGTGTGATATGCTAATCACCTTCTTTCCTGCAGAATTACAGCATGCTGTATGCACCAGTGCATGTCAATACTCAGTGTTAAACTGCTGATGCCATGGACGCCAACTACTGGGGGGTGGGCGTCTAGGTTTGCATGGGGTTGTTACTAGAGTCCTGCTGGCCCTGCCATTACCACAGGGAGTAGGCCTGTGACACCACATGTCCCAACCATGTAGGTCTAACAATCACCCACAGCAAGCACAGTCAGACTACACCTGCTGTCCACCACTGGATTTTCCAGCCATACACTTACCAACTGCAGACAGTCCGCTGGTCAATACACATTGCATGTGCACAAAATGACCATGTGCACCCAGACTTGGGATAAACAGCATGGACACCCAACATTTGGTTCAGTGATCAGACCCCTAGGACAGGAAGTGCATCCACACCACTGGAACCAGACACTATTCAGCACAATGTGGATACATAGCCGTGCCATGGTCACTGCTAGGTCAGAATGAGAGTGCCCTCCCACACAGTCCATGCACCTGGCCACTCAGTCCATGCACGTGGCAGATGAGCACTACGACATCTCAAACAAAATAAAAATCCCCACAGACTCTTACTCAGTAGCTACTCAAAAAACAAGAGCCCTTGAGAGAAAATTTAAGGAACAAATAGGGGTCATCAAAAATACAATATTAATATCGATACATAATATAAGAACCTCAAAGCAGAGACAAACCAAGAATGTGTAATGAGAAAGCTGAGAAATCTACATATCCAGCTGTAAAAAATGGAAACATATGTAAAGGATGCCTCAGACAAGGAGAGCGGGATTACGCTAAGGCGAAACAAATGCCTATAGCAAAGCTATCTCTGCTTGAACTCCCTCAATGTCGATCATAGGCAATAATGTATTTTACTTTTTTTAAATGCATTTAAAACAAATAAAACACTTAGCTGTAGGTAGACGTTCCTCAAAGAAGGCGAACACACTCCATCGCGCTGGAAATGTCATAATAAAAATGTAAATGTTGACTTGAGTTTTGCCCAAACATTTTCAAAGGACTGCATCAGGACAGGACCACCAGCGTCTTTAGCATTCCTAAAATCAAAGAAACTCATTGTCCCTAATTTATAGGAGCCCTTGGTGGCAGAACAAACAGACCTAAAGCTGATTGGTCTAATGATCAAATGACAGTCATCCAATCAAGAGATTTGTTCAGCCCAGTGGGATGTACAGAGATCAAATTGAATATCCACCACTGTTCCAAACGAGCAAGTCTCTGTAAAAGATTACTAGCACAAGAAGTGTCCATCACATCAATTACAAGCCAATGCAACTGTTCCCAATGATGGGAAAACCGCATACAATGTTGCACAATAGGAGCATTAATAGATTTGATGGTTAAACGAGACTAGTGTTCCAGTAAGTTTCGTTGGGATCAGAGTGATTATTCAACCAATAATGTCTATCATTGATTGGTACAACAAGAGGATGCCTTGAGAGTGGAGCTACCTCCAGTGGCTCTCCCTAGTGACAGTTCTGATCATTTTTTTTTCAGATGACAATAATATTAAGCAGTCCTCTACATCTTGCAATCCTTCTTTTCAACAACGGGGAAACTATACCGGCCACCGGGGTTATTGGGGCTCCCGGCGGTAGTCGTAGCAACACAGCTATCAACAGGCCAGTTACAGCTATCAACAGGCCAGTTACCAGACAGTCCACATGCCAGAATCCATTGTAATAAATTTGTCTTCTATTCCTCTGTCTGCGGTCCAGGAACAGGTGTTGAATCAGGGACTGTCTTTTGTCCCCACGCATCATCATTTATCGTTCAATAAGGAATTTACAAATTAAACTTTATTTCAGTTCTCATCATCAAGATGTCAACAATACCATCACATCACTATTTCGACCTAAATCTTATTGGCTTCCTCCGGGTCCAGTTGATAGTCATATTGCCACCTTTTGGGATTTAATACTACAGGATTTACAAGTTATTGAATCTCGTTTATCTGCATCTTGGAAATTCATAATCTATCATTTCATGAACATCAAATCCTTTATCACTTGGTACAACAGCATCACTTTGTCATCAAGCCTGCTTATAAAGGAGGCTCAATAGTTATTCAGGATAATGGACAGTATTTGCAGGAGGTTTCTTCTCAATTGTCTGACCTGAAGTTTTTTAAGCAAGTGGATGAAGACCCTACTCCTGAGCTACAATGTATTATTTTTGATCTGTTACAAGATGCGTTGCAACAGGGGTTTATTACTCGACAGGAATACAAATTTTTGAGAGTGACTCAACCTCGGGTTCCCATTTTTTACACGGTCCCTAAGGTTCATAAAATCCTAGTGTCTCCTCCTGGAAGATCGATTGTGTCAGGACAATTTTCTTTATTGAAGCCTTTATCCATTTTTTTGGATTATTTTTTGCAGTCAGTGGTTAAATCAGCACGTTCTTTATATCAAGGACACTATGGATTTTTTAAATAAATTATCCTATGTTGATATGTCCTTTCAGTCATGTTTGTTGGTTACTTTTGATATCACAGCTTTGTATACTAACATCCCTCAATTACAAGCTTTACATTTGATCGCGAGAGCATTACATCAACATCATTTTAATGAAAGAATCCCCAGTCATTTTTTATTGTCTTTGGCTCAGCTTGTCTTACAGAAGAATTATTTTCGTTTTCGGGACACCTATTTTGTTCAAGTTCATGGTGTTTCAATGGAGGCCACTGTAGCTCCTAGCATTGTAAATTTATATGTCGCTCACTTTGAAGAGACTTTTCTTTATCCAGCAGAGTGGTTCTCTTCCATCGGATTATGGTTTCATTTTATAGATGATATTTTTTGCATATGGTTTGGGATCACAGCATTCCTTTGTTGCTTTTACACAATAGCTAAATTTTCAAGACACTAACCTTCAATTTACTATGACTTGTTCTACTTCTCATATTTCTTTTTTGGATGTCTTGGTTACCTTGGATAATGGGACATTTCATACTTCTTTATTTAAAAAGGCTGTTGATCGCAACCAATTATTACATTTTGATAGCTATCATCCGTATAAATTGAAACGAGCGCTTCCAATTGGTCAGTTTTTGCGATTAAGACGCATTTGCACTTCAGATCAAGATTTTTTCAATCAGGTGAAAATTTTGCACTATAAGTTGCGTGACTATCCTCAACAGGTGATACGGGTGGTATACTTATGGGCCAAATTTGCCAATCGGTCTTTGCTACTTGGCAAACAAACTACTCCTACAATGGATAAACAGGTGGTTGTGCTGCAATACTCTGATGGGGTGCAACTTTTAGCTCGCAGTATAGCTAAACATTGGCATGTCTTATCTCTTCATCAGATATTTTGAAATGGCCCTTGTTTTGCCTTTCGCCGTCCTCATAATTTGAGAGATCTGTTGTTTCATACTGGTTTTTCTGATGTTAAAAGTTCTAGAACTGGATGTCATTGACCCTGCAATCAATGTTCGATGTGTGCACTTTCACTAAATATTTCTGTTTGGCAAGATCCTCAGTCATTGCAAATGTTTCCTTTATGACATATTACAGACTGTCAGACCTCTTGAGTTATTTATGTGGTCATCTGCCCGTGTAAACTAATTTATGTGGGCAGGACGTGCCACAAAGTGAAAACTCGTTTACTGGAACACAAGTCTGTTTAACCACCAAATCTATTAATGCTCCTATGGTGCAACATTGTTTGTGGTTTTCCCATCATTGGGAACAGTTGCATTGGCTAGTAATTAATGTGGTGGACATTTCTTGTGCTGGTGATCGTTTACAAAGACTTGCTCGTTTGGAATAGTGGTGGATATTCATTTTGAACTCTGTATATACCACTGGGCTGAACAAATCTCTTGATTGGATGACTGCCATTTGATCATTAGACCAATCAGCTTTAGGTCTGTTTGTTCTGCCGCCAAGGGCTCATATAAATTAGGAACAATGAGTTCCTTCGATTTTAGGAATGCTAGAGATGCTGGTTTTCCTGTCCTGATACAGCCCTCTGAAAATGTTTGGGAGAAACTCGAGTCAACATTGACATTTTTATTATGACATTTCCAGCGCTATGGAGTGTTTTTGTCTTCACTGAGGAGCCTCTACCTACAGCTAAGTGTTTTATTTGTTTTAAATGCATTTAAAAAAGTAAAATACATTATTGCCTATGACTGACACTGAGGGAGTTCAAGAAGAGATAGCTTTGCTATAGGCGTTTGTTTCGCCTTAGCATAATCCCGCTCTCCTTGTCGGAGGCATCCTTTACATGTTTCCATTTTTTACAGATGGATATGTAGGTTTCTCAGTTTTCTCATTACACATGCTTAGTTTGTCTCTGCTTTGAAGGTCTTATATTATGTATCGATATTAATATTGCATTTTTGACTACCCCTATTCTCTAAATTTTCTCTCAAGGGCTCTTGTTTTTTGAGTAACTACGACATCTCAGCCATTGACCCTACCTCCGATGCAGACACATCCTGGTCAATCCGCCCTGTTTCAGGTCATACCCACAATACTTTGCTCCTCATCATGCACATTTGCAGACTAATACTGAAAACAGCTTAGGCACTGCGAGGCTCAGTGAGGTGTAGAAAGCCACAAAACGATGGATAGCAATACATACACTCACAGCGACACACTGTGCAAAAATGGGGATGGTTGGACTTAAACCTATGACCCTCCACTCATAAACACATCAACTGTGTACATTGAGCCACAGTGCTGCCATGTGGTTGCAACACTCCTTGGGGCTGACATGCTTCACATCAGACAGACCTTAGCACATGTTGCAATGTGCATGGTGCACAGAACCAGGACATGGCTATGGTCTGCTGCAGGCAGGTGCCGCTGCCCCCTCCGCCAACACCCCCACACCTTGCTGACATGCCCATATGCTGTCAATGTTGGTGGTGCGCAATCCCAGCCCATCCAGCTTGTGGGTTGGCGGATGCCTAGGATGCAAGGTCCAGATTGGGGGGCAGAGGCATACATGGATGGCCACACAGCCCCCCCCAACCATCTGCCTCTGCAGGGACCCCATCACAGCCTGCCAATGATATGTCTCAGGGGGGAGGATGACAGCCACTGATGTGGTAGTCCCCTGGGTGCCTGCATGTTGCAACCATCTGGAGTGCTACAGCTGCTGACACTATCTGTTTCTTCCTCCACTGCTGGGTTCAGCGGCAGCAGGGGGGGGCAGCCAAGATCTCTGCCTGGACCACCCCCTGTGGCACAGCAGTAGCATGTTTGTGTGCTGCCACTGTTACTGTGGTATCATGATGGACATCACAGACGGTAATGCAGATGGCAGGATACCCCTTTGTGGAGAGACTAAAAAGGTTGGGACTCTTCAACCTGGGGAAGAGACAGCTGAGGGGAGATATGATAGAGGTCTATAAATTATTGACTGGAGTGGAACGGGTAAACGTAAGTTGATTATTTATTTATTTATTTTATTTATTTATTTGTTATTTTTATACCGCTCCTTCCCAAGATCAGGGGCGGTGTCCAAAGGAACAACATTTCTACATAGAACACAATTTAACATGATAAGGTTGCAACAGTTGCAACTGTGTACAAGATAGGATTGGTACTTAAAGGATAATCAACATACAAAACTATGTACAGTTACAGCAGGTAATACTGTTTAAGTTGGCGCGGTGGGGATGTCATTGTTGAGGGTTGTATTTGTGTTGTTTCGTGGGGCGAGCCAGTGTTTTCCATATGATCTCCGAAATGTTGGGTGAATAGAAAGGTTTTTAATTCTTTTCTGAACAGTTTCATGTCTTTAGTTGCACGTAAATAGGCCGGGAGGTCATTCCATAACCTGGGTGCATTTAGTGAGAATGCTCGGTTGCTTGTAACTTGTTTGGTATTGCGGTAGGTGGGGAACGCTAGTGTGTTCTGGGAGTGTGTTCTTGTTGATCTAGTGTTGGTTGATTGGGTTATTAGTGTTGACAGGTAGGATGATGCAATATTGTTAATCAACTTGAATATTGTCATTATTATTTTATATTGGATTCTGCTCATTATTGGTAACCAGTGAAGGGTGTATAGTATGGGTGTTATATGGTCCATATAATTTATGCCTTCAGAATGTAGAAAGATTAGGAGACATGCAATGTGGCTACAATGTAACCCATTTAAGACTACTTAGTGAAAATATTTTTTTAGTCAACACGTTATCAAACCCTGCAATTCATTACCGGAAGATGTAGTAAAAGCTGTTAGTGTAGCTGGGTTTAAAAAATGTTTGGACAGGTTCCTGGAGAAAGGTCCATAAACCATTGTTAAAGAGGACCCGGGATATGCACTGCTTGCCCAATTACATGCAATGTGAATTCGGTGTGTCTTTTGGGGAGACTGCTAGGTACTTGTGAACTAGATTGGCCACTGTTGGACACAGGATACTGAGCATGATGGATCTTGGTCTGACACAGTCTGATATATTTTCTAATCTTATGTTCTTATGTGCCACCTTTGCACCAGCATCACCCACTGCATGACCCATGTGCCACCTCCTTTGCCTCATTTGCACCATCAACATAGTACCCTTTCATACTTGGGCACTATGCTGTTGCTGCTAATGGAGCACTACTATCACTCTCTTGGGCTCCCCTGTCTGTGCATCACATTGCAGACATTAAAAGAGGCTCTCTCTCTGCAAAATACACCCTTTCCGCGTGATTTTACTTTGCGTTAAGATTCTCAGCATTAAAGCGCTTTAGGACACATTTCTGCAAGGCACGTTAAGGGTACATACATTGCTAATGCCTTCTTTCCACCCTGTTAATGCCCACTCTCCGCCCATAAGGCACTTTACGCTGCTGGAGCCTTTAATGCACGTTAAAGCATCGTTTTAGACGTGTTAATGGTGCAAGTGTGCTGATACCAAGTATTAATGGCACCCTGGCTCCCTTAACGCCCTTTAGTAAACATACCCCTTTCATTTCCTAAAATGTTCTACATCATTACTCAAGTCCCATTTCATTTAAGGAGACCTATTTACTGTTAGCAGCATTAGCATGCAGTACGCTCGTAACCCACTTAGATTGAAAGACCTTTGAGCCAGGGAAATACCTACTATACCTGACTGTTGCTAGCCTTGTGCTCAGGTTTGGAATGGGAAGTAATTAAATGCAAATCCACAACTATATATAAGTATTAGAAGATACTAGAAAATTACGGATGCTCACTTGAAAATAGATGAAGGAGAGTATGATTGTGCCATTGTAAATGAAGGGGTTCTTTTATCCTCAAGGTGTATCAGCTAGTGGTTAAAGCAAAGAACTGGGAACCAGGTAACCAGTGTTCATATCCTACTTCCTCCACTTAAACTGGCTATAACCTTGAGTGAGGAACTTTATCTTAAATAGTAGCATAGTAACATAGTATATGACGGCAGATAAAGACCAGTATGGTCCAACTAGTCTGCCCAGTAAGGTGGAAAGCATAGGTGCCCATCTAGAGTGTAAGCTCTCTAGTAAAAGGGCACGTATGTTATTTATTTTATTTAATATGTTTTTATATACCACCCCTTCCAGAGATCAGGGGCGGTTTACATAGTACATAAAAGGAACATTACATTGAAACTTCAATAACTTATGTACATTTAACTTGAGAGAACTATATTACAATAGCTATATACAATGTTGCAGTAGGTATAATCTTGGGAACTCCATTATTTATGTGATCACCTTAGTAATAGCGAAATTGTGCTGGGTGTCGCTGAGTAGGCTGGGTTTGGGGTATCTCAGGAGAGTTATTTATTTATTTAACAATTATTTCTATACCGCTCTTTCCCAAGTATCAAGTGCTGTTTACAAGGAACAGTAAGTTATATGGTATGTGAAAGCGCATACCTAGTCGTTTTACATAGAACAGGTGGAACTATTTACAAGTAACAATATAACATTTGAACAGTAAAAAGTTAGAACGTATTTACATTATGGGTACTTACAAATTATATCATGGAACAAAATTGTGATGCATAAAAATATTTTGTGTGTTATGTAGTATTGTAGTATGGTTGTACCATAATATTCAATGAATAAGAACATAAGATATGCCATACTGGGCCAGACCAAGGTCCATCAAGCCCAGTATCCTGTTTCCAACAGTGGCAAATCTAGGTCATACGTACCTAGCAGTTTCCCCAAAAGACACAGGTTCCACAATGCTTGTATTGGGTCAAACATTGAAATCCTGGGTCCTTTTTTATTAATGGTTTATGGACCTTTCCTCCAGGAACTTGTCCAAACCTTTTTTAAACCCAGCTACACTAACAGCCTTTACTACATCCTCCGGTAACAAATTCCAGAGTTTGCTTACACGTTGAGTGAAAAAAATATTTTCTTTTATTAGTCTTAAATAGTTTACCCTGTAGCTTCATTGCATGTCCCCTAGTCTTTCTATATTCTGATGTCCCCTAGTCTTTCTATATTCTGTTTTTTTTAAACAGTCGATCTATATTTACCCATTCCACTCCGTTCATCAATTTATAGACTTCCATCATATCTCCCCTCAACCGTCTCTTTTCCAGGTTAAAGAGCCCTAACCTTTTTAGCCTTTCTTCATAGGGGTATCCTTCCATCCCCTTTACCATTTTGGTGGCTCTTCTCTGAACCTTTTCTAATAACTCTATATCCTTTTTAAGATACGACGACCAGAATTGCACACAATATTCAAGGTGTGGTCTCACCATGGAACGATATAGAGGCATTATAATATCCTTTGTTTTAGTTTCCATTCCTTTCCTTATTTGCTCTCTTGGCCGCCGCTGCACACTGGGCCGAGGGTTTTAAGAAGTTATCCACAATGACGCCTAAATCTTTTTCCTGGGTGGTGGTTCCTAATGTGGAACCTTGCATCGTGTAACCATAGTTTGGGTTGTTCTTCCCTAGGTGCATAACTTTGCACTTGTCCACATTAAATTTCATCTGCCATTTTGATGCCCAGTCTTCCAATTTATCAAGATCCTCTTGCAATTTTCCACAATCCTCTTGGGCTTTAACAACTTTAAATAGTTTTGTGTCATCTGCAAATTTGATAACCTCACTCGTTATTCCCTTTTCCAGGTCATTTATGAATATGTCAAAAAGCAGCAGACCCAGCACAGATCCCTGGGGTACACCACTATTCACCTTTCTCCATCGGGAAAATTGGCCATTTAGCCCTACCGTCTGCTTTCTGTCTATTAACCAGTTCCTGATCCACAATAGTACACTGCCTCCTTTCTCATGACTCCTTAGTTTTGCCAAAAGTCTCTGATGAGGGACCTTGTCAAAGTCTTTCTGAAAGTCCAAATACACTATATCAACCGACTCACCTTTGTCTACCTGTTTATTCACACCTTCAAAAAAACATAACAGATTAGTAAGACAAGATCTTCCTTGTCTAAAGCCATGTTGGCTGTTTCCCATTAAGCCATGACTATCTTACATGTTCAGCAATTTTGTTCTTTATGATGGTTTCTACCATTTTTCCCGGTACTGACGTCTTTGTGTCTTTAGTTCTTTTCAGAACTGTTGTAGATCTTGTATTGCTATTAAATTGTCAAGAAGAGCATTCCATAATGCTGGAGCAATGTATGAAAAGGCTCTAGAGCTAGTAGATTGGTTAGTGGTACAGAAGTGATTAGGTATGGTGTAGCTGTTTTGAGAGCCATGCCTTCTTATTCTAGTTTGTGGGGGACAAGAGGAGGGAGGATAGAGGTGTTGTAGCTATTTTGTTGTGGTGCTAGAAAACACTCATTATGTAGTTATATTTTATTCTCGTTACGATTGGCAACCAGTGGAGGTTATGACAAATTGAGTGGAGAAGTAGCCTAATGGTTAAGAACACCAGCTTGGGAACTCCAAAACAAGGGTTTGATTCCCACTAGCAGTCCTTGTAGCCTTGGGCCATTGCCTCAGAAAATCCAAGTTATCAATGTCCCTGTTTAATGTACATTACCAAGTTTAAGTTTCAATGTAAACTGCTTTGATTGAAATGATAAAGTATTATATAAAAAACCTGTTAAAATGAATAAATATGACCAGTGCCATGTATAAAATGCATGCAGACAGATTTTGAGCTAGCTGGAGTTGATGAATGGTTTTCTTGGGTAGGCCTTGGAGGATGTTGTTGCAATAATCGAAATGTGGGGTTATTAGTGTTTGAAGGACTGTTCTAAAATTGTGGCCTTCTAGCAGGGGTATGATATGTTGAATCATACGTAATTTGAAGTATATGACTTTAGTGACAAATTATATATGGGAAACCATATTTAGCATCTGGTCTAGGATTATGCCAATGTATTTCGCCTCTTTTTAGACTTCAAGTTCAGATTCTTGAATCTGGATTTTATTGGGGGGGATGAAGTTCAGATTTCTAGAAACACAGAGTACTTCTGTTTTTTTAATGTTAGTTTTTCAGTTGTGTGCTTTGAGCCATTCAGTTATATCATCTAGGCAGGAGAGTATCTGTGAGCAATCAGGATCAGAAGTTTCTATGGGATGATACATCATTATATCATCGGCATAGAGATGATAGTTTACCTTGTGTTTTTTAAAAATATTGCATATTGGTTGAATATAAAGTTTAAATAATAGGGCAGAAAGGGAAGGACCTTGTGGGATGCCTTGTTTGAATGTTGTAGATGCTACCTGGCCAATCTAGACCGTTTGAGTGCAGTTGGTTAAGTAGGACCTAAACCACTGAATAGCCATTCCTTGTAACCCAATTTGCTTTAGCCTTTTAATAAGCATTTTATGATTAATACTATTGAAAGCTGAGGCAATGTCTAGAAATATTAAGATAAATGCTTGTTTGATGGCGTTCAAGCCAAGTATGAGTCTGTCCAAAAAAGTTAACATTAGGGTCTCTACACTATGATGGGTCTCTAAACCTGTGCTGTTGTTCATCCAGGGGTGTTTTTAGTTCAATGAAGTCTTGCAGTTGGTTTTGCACAACTTTTTCAATGACCTTAGCTGAAAACGGCAAGCTGGAGATGGGTTTGTACGAGCTGGGATGGTTTTTGTTGGCCATTGCTGATTTTAGTATTGGTCGGATTATGGCTTGTTTTAAGGCAGCTGGCATATGTCCTTGTTGTAAAGAGTGGTTAACTATCTCTAGGATGGTTGGAGAAAACTCATCTTTTGTTTATTTCAGCCAGCTGACCGGACAGGGGTCGCTGGGAGAAGTGGTTGTATTATGCAGGTGATTATATTTTTGAGATATCTTAGGTCAATAAGGTGGAATGTTGACCATATTTCTTGGTTAGGAGGGTTGAAGCTGTTAGGTTGTAAGTTGAGGGAATTGAAGAAGTTATCAGGAATTGAAGGTTCAAGCTTACCCATATAATGACTGACTGGTATTTGTGGATGGGTAATTACTTTATCTTCATCCGGCGTAGGTGTTCTTGTTAAGGACTTAACAATAGAAAATAGTTCCTTTGGTCTGTTGATTTTGTGAGAAGGGTAGAGTGATATTCTTTTTTATTGTTATTTATGGCCTCTTTGTATGTTTTTAGTGTGAGCATGTATAGTTTGTTATCATTTTCTGATCTTGTGCATCTCCATTTATGTTCTAGTTTACACAATTTTTGCTTTAGTTTCCTTAATTTAGTTGTATACCATATTTTAGAGGTTTTCTGTTTTGATTTGTTAAGAGTGGGTGGGGCTTGTGCAGCATTAGAGATAGTGGAGTTCCAAATAAGTATGATATCATCCAGGTCAATGAGCGAGCGATCTATATGGGGGAGAGAATTATTCAAGAAGTTTCTTTATCAAAAGTCTTGAATTTTCTATGGAATGCTGTGGGATCGTTAGTTGCAGGTTGGGAAGGGGGGGTTATACAGGTAGCGTACATTCTATCAAGAAGTGGTCTGTCCATGGTAAATGGAGTGATAGAGGTCTGGAATAGTGCATGTCTTGAATTATATTGCTTTGGAGGAAAATGAGATCTAATATATACCTTTTCTGGGAGTTGGGACCCGCACCGCAACAGATACAGCTTCACATCCAAGGGACAGGCTCCCTCCACGGGACAGGCTCCCGCACCGCAACAGATACAACTTCACATCCCCAGGACAAGCCCCTGCAACAAGTACAGCTCTCCTCAAAAAAGCAAACAACAGACGAAAACCTAAGGACACAGGCGTCGCCCTATCAGAACATCACAAGCTATCAACATGCACACCACATACTTCCTCCCACTATACCTACTAGTCACACAACTCCTCCCACCAACTACACACCCCCACTACACCCAAACAAACACACCATGGTACCCACCAACTGCACTGCCATATCTCGGTCCACAACACACACACAAAGAGACACTCGCAACCCCCCAAACAAAGAGACAAAACAGACACAAATCAAACCCCAACACCGGCCCTAAGGAAGCACACGTCGCAACAACCTCTTCCACAAAGAAAACATCAATTGAGCTCATAAACGCCAGATCCATCTGCAACAAGATACACACTCTGGTAGACCACATTGAAGAGCGACAGCCAGACATAATATGCATCACAGAGACATGGCTCAACCCTACCGACAGTGTACTACTCAACCAACTAGTACCGAACAACTACTCAGCATACAACTGCCCACGCATCCACAAGCGTGGAGGAGGAGTCCTAATAATAGCAAAGACAGAACTCAAGTTCAAGACACTGAATTTCACAGATACAAAGCAGTGTAACACAATTAGCATCAAGAACAAGAATATTGCAATCTGCCTAACCTACAGAGCACCCCGTGCTCCACCCGACGAACTAGCCTTCATACTCGAAGAAGCCTGTGCCATAACGTCAAACAACAAACCAGCACTACTAATCGGAGACTTCAACCTCAAGTCCGCCAATACAAAAGATGCAGAGGCCTTCCTTCAGGCAATGTCATCACTTCAATTCACACAGATAGTCAATGCACCAACACACAGACTAGGATCATCCCCAGACCTCATCTTCGCATCAAACTACCTAACTTCAAGAGACCTAATCTCTACACCCACCATCACCCCAGTACCATGGTCTGACCATTACTTAATCGAGACAAATCTGCAATCACAAGAAGACTGGACAAGCGAAAGAGCGAACTTCCCACACACACAAAGACGATTCAAGTCCTTTGACAAGGACGAATTCATCCAGGACACAATACAACACTTGAACATTGACTCAGAGGACCTGGAGGAACAAGTTTCCAACTGGAACAATGTCCTAGCTAACGCCGCCAAACCATCCGTTGACAGGACCAAGAAACAACACCACAACAAGAGACAAAACAAACCATGGTACTCAGCAAAAATACGACAGGAAAAGAGGGAGCTCAGGAAAATTGAACGGAGATGGAGAAAAAACAAAACTACTTCCGACCAACATCTTTACCTAACAAAGCAAAAACAATACAATGAACACATCAACCAATCAAAGAGAGAATTCCACACAAACCTGATAAATTCTTCCATCAACAAACCCAGAGAACTTTTCGAAATAGTAAAAACCCTGACAAAAGAGCAAGCAGCAGAAAGAGAAATACAAGTGGATCCACAGATATTCGCCGACCACATCAAAGACAAATTCCACTCCACAGAGCGCTCAACACCCAGTAGAACCAACAGAACGAACGTCCACCCCAAAACCTGGGGCACATTCCACTCACCCTCAAAAGAGCAGATATCAGACATCATCTCCACAATCAACACAAGCACTGCTCCTACAGACCCTTGCCCAGTGTCATGGGTCAAAGCCACCAAAGCAAGCCTCATACCAAACATTCATAAAATGGTACACAACTCACTCACTCAAGGACTCATGCCACAGCAATTAAAGCTTGCCTCAGTAAGACCAATCACAAAGAAAACTTCTCTCGACAAAAAGGACCCAGCAGCATACCGACCAATCTCCAGCATACCCTTCCTCGCAAAAATAATCGAAAAGACGGTTCAACTACAACTTCAGGAACACATTGACGAACACGGAACTCTCGACGACAACCAACACGGATTTCGTCCCAACCATGGAGTCGAAACTCTCCTGATCTACCTCTTCGACAGCATCATAAGAATAATTGACGACATCAGGAATGGAATTATAATGATCTTCATCGACATCTCCTCAGCGTTCGACACAGTTGATCACAATATACTCCTGGAGAGACTGAAGAACACTGGTATACACGGTACCACTCTAAAATGGTTCCACTCGTACCTAACAGAAAGACAGCTACAGGTCAAGGTGGGACAGGACACCTCCCGGCCCATAAACGTCCAACAAGGAGTACCACAAGGATCCGCACTCTCAGCACTCCTTTTTAACATCTACATCCAACCAATATGCAACATTATGAAAGAGAACAACATCCAATACACAATATACGCAGACGATATAATGGTATACTCCCCGATATCAATCGAAAACCCGGACTTCTCTAAGATAGCAGACTGCCTTACCCAAATGGCGAAGTGGTGCCAAAACAACAATCTAGCTATAAACTACAACAAGACTGAAGCTTTAATCATCACTCGAAACCAAAGCTTCACACACCCACCAAACATAAAGATACAAAGCACCACGATACCGATAAGATCGGAGGTGAGATACCTTGGGGTTACTCTGGACAGTAAACTCAACCTCAAACCACACATAGACAAAACAATCCAAAAAGCATATTACAGGATGCGAATCATCAGGAGACTGAAACCACTCCTCGCTCCAGAACACTTCCGTACAGTCTGTCAAGCACTGATAACCCCAATACTGGACTTCTGCAATCCGATATACCTCGGACTACCAAAACAAGCTCTCAAACCACTACAGCTGGCACAAAACACTGCAGCTCGAATCATATCCGGAGCCGCAAGGCAGGAGCACATCACACCTACACTAAAGGACTTACACTGGCTCCCAATCATTGCTCGCATCAGATACAAGACTATCATAAACCTATTTAAGATAAAAGAACACACATCAGCCAACAGCCTCCACCTGCTCATACAACCGGAAACCAGCGCACGTCCCAGAAGAAGTCAAACACGCAACCGAGTCAGCACCCCAAATGAGTACAAGCACACACGCAAGGACACAACAGACAGAGCTCTATCCATGGCTGCTCCAACAATATGGAACAATCTACCGGACGATCTAAGGGCAACTCCAGACCTCAAAGACTTCAGAAAACAACTGAAAACCATGCTGTTCATAGAGCACTATGGTCACATCACATAACCTAAGAGAATGGATAACAGCACTCCAATCCTCCCAAACAACTGAATATATATAAAATATGATTCTAGCACCACTGTAAATAGCCCACCCTGTATATAGCTCAAACAAATCAAGCACCCAACACATCCCTCACACAACTAAGTTTTATCCTCACTGCATGTACAACACACACACTTTACCTGATTGCTTGCTGTGATACCACCTTGATTATTAAGATAAGGCGGTTTAGAAATACTGTTAAATAAATAAATAAATAAATCTACACAATACTCCAAATGAGGTCGCACCAAAGACTTATATATAGAGGCACTGTCACTTCCTTTCTTCTGCTGGCCATTCCTCTACCTATGCACCCAAGCATTCTTCTGGTTTTTGCCCTTGCCTTTTCTACTGTTTTGCCACTTTAAGATCATCAACGTTTGGATTCCATTGTTTTTCCCATTGATAATGTATGGTTGGTTTCCCTTGATGTTATGACATTATATACCAACATAGCTCAGGGTGAAGCTTTGGAAGTTGTTGAGAAACTGGATGTTTCCTTGTCATCTCGAACACTGAGGGGCTTTTTCCAGCAATTATTGACTTTAGTGTTGACTAAAATTTTTTTTCAATTTGATGGTAATTTTTATCATCAGGTTCATGGTATAGCAATGGGTGCTACAGTAGCCCCTTCAGTTGCTACTTTATATTTAGCAGCATTTGAAACAGAGATAGTTTTTCCTTCGTCTTGGTTTTCAGCAGTTCTACTATGGGTCAGATTTTTGGATGATGTTTTTTTCCTATGGAATGACACTGAATCTAATTTGTTTTCCTTTGTAGATTGGTTAAATTCCCATAGAGAGCATTTGAAATTTACATTACATCATAATTTTTCGGAATTGGAATTTTTAGATGTGAAAATTTTCAAAGAAGGCTCCAAATTACATTCCACGCTTTTTCGGAAAGCAGTACAGAGAAATACTTTACTTGATTTTTCCAGTTTTCATCCGACTGCTTTGAAACGTGGATTGCCATATGGACAGTTCTTGAGATTGAGACGCATTTGTAGTTCTATTAGTGATTTTGATCTACATGCTCGGGAACTTATGCAAAGGTTGTTGCATCGGGGTTACCCGTTTCACATAATAAAACAAGCATGGACAAGAGCTCGATTCACTCATAGGGAATGGCTATTCAATTCAGATACCCGTCAGAAAAATGTGGATGCGAATAGTGAACAGATTATGGGTGTGTTACCTTATATGTCAAACATCATTCAAGTCTGTAATATTTTGAAAAAACATTGGCATTTATTAGCATTGCATCCTTGCTTTCGGAAACCATTACGGATTGCATACACCAGAGAACCTAATATAGGTGACTTGATAGGTAGCACGTTATTTTTGACCAATACTGAGAAGGATCCTAAGGATACGGTTTTAGGGCATTATTCTTGCACTAGATGTGATTTTTGTGCACGGACCATAGAGGGAAAGGAATGGCTCATTCCAACTACAGGTTTTAAACATATATTGAAATGGTCCACTACATGCTTATCGTCTTTTGTGGTACACATGTTACTCTGCCCTTGTCAAAAATTATATATTGGTCGTACTACTCGAGCGGTGCGGCGGCATTTGCAAGAACATGCTTCAAGAGTGCGGAATAAAGTTACATCTGCTTCTATCGTACAACATTGCTTGGATTTTCAACATACTTTTGGGGACTTTAAGTGGAGGGTTTTAGATCATGTTCCAGAAAACCCGAGAGGGGGAGATAGGGAGCAGAAACCTCAAGTACTTGAACAAACTTGGATTTTTCGTTTGTCATCGGTGGTACCGAATGGACTTAATTTGGAACAGGATTGGTCTAGCCTTTTATGACGTGTCACTAGCTGATGGGCTCTTCAAAGTTTTTAAAAAATCTTTAGGATACTTCAATGGGTCAGGACGTTGGACTGAATCACATTAAGCGTTTTAGAGGGTGTAGGATAGCTCCACGCTTGCAACCGCACGAAAAGAAGATTTTTTGGTTTTGCAGTAATCGTAAGCGTTGAAACAGGGCCAGAATATAGTGACTTGGTCCCAAACGCAGTACTGTGTTCGCTGATTTAACTGCGGAATGCATTCATCTGAACCGTGAAGACGGCGGATTTTGTCAGCCTAATTCATTACGAGGATGGAAGATTCACCTTGCATTTGGGCTTGATGAGTATTTTCTAATTATTCTTCTTTTTATTGTGATATAGCACTGGAAAGTGTGCCATAGTTTGATTAAAAGGGAAGTTACGCTTCAAGAGAGGGAAACCTCCCATGGCAAAAACTTCCGACAAAAAAGTTTCTTAGGTAGGATTTAGTTACTGGACACACACTCTAGGGGTTAATTGATTCATGAGTTAGAGTGAGGGTTAATGATATAGACTTTAAGATCATCAGACACAATCATGCCCAGGTCCCAAACGTCTTTTGTGGACAGAAGTACTTCACCACCTACACTGTACCACTCTCTTGGATTGTTGCAGCCCAAATGCATGACACTGCATTTTTTAGCATTAAATTTCAGCTGCCAAATTCTAGACCATTCTTCAAGCTTAGCTAGATGCTTCCTCATGTTATCTACTCCTTCCCAGGTGTCTATTGCAGATTATGGTATCGTCCGCAAAGAGGCAAACCTTACCTGACAGCCCTTCCGCAATATCACTAACAAGATGTTAAAAAGAATTAAGCAGACTGGATGTGCTGATTGGTAATGAAAGAAAGCATGACTTGGTGGTACTACTACTACTACTACTGAGCATTTTTAAAGCTCTACAAGTCATACGCAGTGCTGCGCAGACATATAAGAGACATTCCCTGCTCATCAGAGCTTGCAATCTAGTCAAGACAGATAACACAGAGGGTATAGACAGGGAAAAGCAAGGGGGCAAGGTAAAGAAACAAGGAGATCAGGTGAGTCAAAATCCAAAAGCAGCAGCAAAGAGGTGAATTTTCAGCCTGGATTTGAAAAAGGTCAGAGAAGGTGCCTGACATATAGACACAGGTAGTTTGTTCCAGGTGTAAAGTGCAGCATGGTGAAAGGAGCGAAGTCTGGAGTTAGCAATAGAAGAGAAGGGCACAGATAGAAGCAGTTTGCCAGAAGAGCGGAGTTCCTGAGGAGGGGGGGTTGTAAGGAGAGATAAGAGAAAAAAAGGTAGTGAGGAGTTGCAGAGTGAATGCATTTATAGGTCAGCAGGAGAAGTTTGAACTGGATGCGGAAATGGATAGGGAGTCAATGAAGTGACTTGAGAAGAGGGGTTATATAGGCATGATGAGGCTGGCGGAACATTAGCCGTGCAGCAGTTTTGAACAGATTGAAGGGGAGAGAGATGATTCAAAGGGAGACCAGCAAGGAGTAGGTTACAGTAGTCGAGACAGGAGGTGATTAAGAAGTGGATAAGCGTCTTAGTAGTGTGCTCAGAAAGGAATGGGAGGATTTTGTTGATGTTATCGAGAAAGAAATGGCAGGTCCTAGCTATCAGATGGATGTGTGTGGAGAAGGAGAGAGAGGAGTCAAAGACAACCCCAATGTTGCGAGCCGAGGAAACAGGAAGGAGTAGAGAGTTATCTACAGAGACTGAGAAAGAAGTAAGAGGAGAGGAGGTTTTAGGGGGAAAGATAAGAAGCTCAGTCTTGGCCATGTTCAATTTCAAGCGGCGGTGAGACATCCAGGCAGCAATGTCAGAAAGGCAGGCAGAGATCCGGGTCTGGATTGCTGGAGAGATTTCAGGCATAGAGAGGTAGATCTGGGAGTCATTGGCATAAACGTGGTACTGAAAGCCATGGGAAGAGATGAGCACACCAAGGGATTAGGTATAGAGAGAGAAAAGGAGCGGACCCAAGACAGATCCTTGGGGCACACCAACTGAGAACAGGATAGCAGAAGAGGAGGAGCCACCAGAACTGGGAAAGATAAGAGGAGAACCAGGATAGTACAGAGCCCTTGAAACCAAGCAAGGACAGGGCTTTGAGGAGAAGGTTCTGGTCAACAATGTCAAAAACAGCAGAGAGGTCAACTGTAGACCATAGAGTAATCAGGTTAGTACCAACAGGCTATAACAACTATGGGTGTGCACTGGTAAATTTTTTTTTTTGGATGGACAAGAAAGGCCAGGGGCATGACCATACATAGGCCCTAAATTTGTCCCTATAGCAGTGACATTCAGCTGCTATCTGGATAAATGCATCTACTTTCGTGACAGCGCCAGCGCTTCCATTAGGCAAACTACACGGTCACCTAGAGTGCCGGCCCTCCAGGGTGCCTACTGCCACCACTGCTGCCATTCTCCAGGGTTTGCAATGATGGCAATAATTCAGAAACCGCAAGGCAGCACTTTAAGTCACTGGTGCAGCATCTTAGTTTCTGCTCTTGACCCTTGGCCCCCCTTAGGCACACACTTAAAACTGGATGTTGCATCAGAGAGGGGTGCAAGAGGCTGAGGGTCAAAAGCAGAAACCGCAAGGCAGTGCCAGCGACTTAAGGTAAGTGCATTGGTATGTTTTCTGAACTATTACACCATTGCAAGCCCCAGAAAGGGGCAGCAGTGGTGGCAATAGGGGCAAAGAGCCCATGGAGAGGGCAGCAGGATGGAGGGGCCTGCCTATGGTGCCTTTAATCCTTGCACCAGGCCTGTTTGGTGTAACTTATAAATAGCAGCTAACTGTAAATGTTAAAGTTATCTATTTAAGTTTAAGACTGCATATTCAGCAATCCTTTCTAAATGGATGTATCTGCTAAATATTGGGTACAAAGATAAGTGGGAAATCATCTGCTTGTCCTGTATGAACCTGTTCTCAGCTGATCTTTGAAGCTAAGCAGCATTGGGCCTGGCTAGTACTTGGATGGGTGACCACTGTGGAACACCAAAGGCTGTAAACTCACTGTGTGGAAGAAAGGCCTGGCAATCTACTTCAGATTGTACCTTGCCAAGAAAGCCAGGGGCTGAGTTGTCAGGAGAGCAGCTGTGTCTTGGAATAGTGACTACCTAACTTCTCCAGACACTGCAAAAAAGGGATCCCAGTATGTGGAATCAGAGGGGGGTGGCAGAAGCACCAATGGTGCCAGAACAGCAGGTAACTATGGTGCCTTTTTAGATGTATTGCTGCTGCTGCACATCCCAGAGAGGGGCAAAGGTGGCAGCAATGGGAACAGCAGGGGTGGTGCTGGGAAGGAGGTTTGCCTAGGACACCTCATACCCTTGCACTGGCTCTTGATTTCACTAGCATGTTCCCAGCAGTTAATACGTGAATGTATATGCTAATGTCTGGTACCACTAACATGGGTGAACCAAACGATGTGCATAGAAATATTAGATGCACCTGTGCTAATGGCCACATTAATATAGTAACATAGTATATGACGGCAGATAAAGACCAGCATGGTCCATCTACAGTAGTCTGCCCAGCAAGGTGGCAAGAGTTGCTGCACCTGCTGCTCCCTGCATGTCACACCTCCCCATGGATTTGTTTAGGGATGTACCCACCGCTCCTTGCAAGTCACCTCTACTTGTTGAGATATCAGACAGTTAAGTTTATTTTGATTTTATCCTGTTTCTATAAAGGGATACACTGTGTCTGTCCCATGCCATTTTGAATTCTGTCACTGTATTTGCTCCTACCACTTCCATCAAGAGGGCATTCCTTTAAGTATTTCCTGATGTTGCCTTTCAGTTTACCCTCTTGCAGCTTCATGTTATGACCTCTAGTATTACAGTTTTCCCATTGGTGAGTGCACACTAATGATACCCATGCTAACCACAATATGTTGTCAATGCCTGCACTGCACCCCTAACCCACCCATTCCCTGCCCCATCATGCAATGGCTGATTAACAGGCGTCCTAGCAATTGCTCACTATCGTGCCTGCATATTAGTTATCACCGCAGAAAGCAAGCATGTCCTAAAACATAGGGTCTGTTGACAATAACGGGGCTTGTATTAAATAACACATGTTAAATCACATTAATATCTAATAATGCCGATAAAAAAGGCAATCCACGTTGGAAAATCTAACCCTCAATTTGAAATGATATATTTGGAAAGCTAAGAAAAGCAGAGCCACATGGCATGATTTAAGACTCTGCATTATCAGTAGAAATTCACTACCATGGCCTTATTCAGAATGTTCCTCAATTATTTACTTTGTCCAAGATTATAAATGCTATGTAGTAACATGAGCTGACACATTTATCTATCGGCCGACCTTTTTAATCCTCCAGCACACAAACCCATCAAGAAACAGAAAAAAAATCAATAGCACAATTTTCTTTAGTGGGAAAAAACTCACACAGCAGTTTTACTCATGCATGACTGAACTTGTCAAAGCTCTTTCTACTATTACTTCCACCTTGATGTTAATGTAGAGTCTTTCCTCCCTGTACTCAAGCCAAGTATTTCTCCCTGTTTTCTTTCTGCTTTTTGCAAAAAGCATTTTAAAGCATCTCCAATGGGTCATTTTGGGTTAGGTTAAAATTAACATTTCAGTTTTGGAGAGAGATGAGTTTAAATGATGTTTTATCTGTTTTGAATGCAGGGGCCAATATTCAGCACCTGAATTTAAATAAACTTGGACATTTACTGCTGGAAGTTATTTGGCACCCAGCACTGCATATCCGGGTTTGCCAGACAGCAGCATGTGAGGCCCTGTTACTCACAAGAGATCGATTACTAATTATCACTAATTTCCTGTATAGTCCAGATCCAAAAGTCAGTACAGGTGCAATCAGAATCTCTGTTTATTAGATAACTGATGGACAAATACAGGCAGGGGAGAGGAGAATTTCTGTCAGTCATCAGACACCAGACACCTCCAGAATTCCTCCTCCCCCGAGTATAATAGTCATGTTACATATATACATTTTTTGCTTCCGTGTATTGCTTCCGTATATGCATACAGTCTCCAAATCCATCCCTCTGTGAGGCCCCCTCTCCTCCCTCCTTCTGTTTCCTGTCATTGACCTTTCTGTCCCCTCTGTTCCTGTTTCAACATTCCCCAGGCCTCTGTCTTGCTTATACTCACCAACTGTCAAAAACCATCTACTGTCTTCAGGACTAACGGCTCAGCTTATACTTTTTTGCATGGTTTCCTGTGTACGTGCTTGCATGACTATTCCTGGGCCTTCCAGCTCAGTAATATGCAGTGCAAAGATTTATTTTTTCTTATATGATTTCATGCTGGCCTGAGGTTTTTCTTTGTCCACAATATAGTAGTTTGGTTGACATATTTTTATTAGAGCAGAATAAAGGCCATTGAGTGATTATGAACCAGGAACATATCCCTAAACCTTATAATCCCTACAAGCATCACAATCCAGTTAGTGGCAAAGTTAAAATTAGGACAGCTATTAAGATGATCTAACATGAACTGGTTTAGTTATCCAGTTAGCGGTTGCATATTCCTGCTGACTGGATAGCGCCTGGCACTGCCCCCGATCCACCCGCAGACCACCTCAGTTTTGTTGTTGTTAATTGCCATCGAGTCGGAGTCGACTCATGGCGACCCTCTGGATAGCTATCCTAAATTGTGTTCAGTCTTGAGTCAGGCGGCTCATTGTTGACAGACTGGTAACCGTAGCTGCTGTTATTGTATCGATCCATCTTATTGCTGGCCTTCCTCTTTTGCGCTGACCTTCTATCTTGTCAAGCATGATGTCTTTCTCTAATGATCTCTCTCTTCGCATGATGTGTCCAAAGTATGAAAGTCAAAGTCTTGTCATCTGAGCTTCTAAAGAAAGCTTAGGTTTGATCTCCTCTAGTACCAACTGGTTTGTTCTTCGGGCAGTCCATGGTATACACAGTATTCGCCGCCAGCACTATATTTCAAAGGCATCAATTTTCTTCCTGTCTATCTTTTTCACTGTCCAGCTTTCACATCCATATGATGTTACTAAAAATACCATGGCTTGAACAAGTCGAATCTTTGTATGGAGAGAGACATCTCTGCTCTTGAGAATCTTATCTAGGTCTTTCACAGCTTACCGGGCATTATTTACATGGTCTGTGGCAAAATTCAGTGGCAATATAGGGAACTCTACATTTTAGCCAGTTCCTAAGTACATAAAAGTGTAATTTGCAGAAATTAAGATTGCCAGATCTACAGAATAGAAATGTTAAATAAATACAGTAAATACATTCAAACATACATATACTTTAGCACTTTGCAATAACATTTCTCATACTTAGTGCTAAAGATGTGTCTAAGTCTTGATGAAAAAATATTTGGCTTTATCAAGCACTTTGGTTAATTAAGTAAAATCTGTCTGAATCAAATCATGTGCAATAATTCAATTGGAAGTTCCAAGATGATGAATATAGGCAAAATATGCTGTAAAACTTGTCAACTGGATTCTACACTGCAAGGTAGCCTTGGGGGACAATTTATTCTAATGGGTTAGTTTTGCACACACCATGACAGTTATGAATCTCACTTCTAAACCAGAGTATGCGGGGTATGATCACAATCTCTCAAATTTACCGCAAACGCTCAGCAAAGTACTTGCATCACGTCAAAGAGAGTTTCTTTCTGGAATTCATAAGATGTGACATGTATAGCAACCTGTCAATGTGCGACTGCAAAATCCTCTTAGGTCAGTAAGATGGGAAATATTTCTGTATCTTTCTGCAAGATTTTCTTGGTCTCTGACTGCACTTCTTCTTTATCTCCACTCAGTTCACAGAATGATTGCTGCATTATCAGTGCTGTTGTGGTGTTTTTCTCTTTTACCACTATGTCGGGTTTCCTTGCATCCAGCTTCTTATCCATTGGAAAGGAAGTATCCCAGGTGATCATAACCTCTTCATTCTCCATAATTATTTTAGGGTTGTGATCACAGTGCTTTACCAGAACAGCAATGTTGTAGTGTTTACAGAGTTTCCAATGGATAAGACATGCCAACTTATTTTAACTTCCTGTTTAGAAATTTTCTGCCATGATGGCCTTCACAGCTACAATATGAGTAACTGTTTCCAGCTTTTTCTTACAGAATCTACGTACAGTACAAATATCTGTTTTGCCAGTTTTTTCCATTCTTGCTGTGAACCATCTCATGCGGAATCCACTATCCTGTGCTGCAACTGTCAATTTCCATTTTCAGTTCACCTCTCCTTAACCATTCATGTGCCCAGTTTTGATTGACAAATGGTTCCTGCAGTAACACTTTGAATTTCCCACTGTATTTTGTATTTGCTACTTGTTTTTCCTTGTTTGGTGATCTAATTCTTTGAAGAGCTTTTTCTCTTGTTTGACAAATTCTGTTGCTTCCTTGTCTATGCATGCTTGTGCAGGGCCATTGCTAAGGTTTCGGGCACCTAAAGATCAGCGCCCCCTCTCTTACTATTAATGCTGACTAAGCCTCACTCCCTCCCCCTTTTTCCCATAATTCCTTTCTGAACCCTTTTTGCATGATGCCAAACAAGAAGGGCTTAGCCACCCTAACATAACTCCTCTGAAATTGAACACAGGACTATCAGGACTAACTTCTATCAGACTGCTACAATGAAATTACATACTGGCTAAAAACCCAAAACCTCCATATAAACCATGCTAAAACCGAAGTCTTAATCGTAACGAAAAACCAATCATTTATTCCTCCAACCCACATAACACTACAAAACCAAGAAATTAAAATAAAAAATGAAATAAGATATCTAGGTGTCATTTTAGATACACACCTTACTATGGAAACGCACATTAGAAATACCCTACAGAAAATCTACTTCAAACTTAAAATCCTCAAACAACTACGCCCCCTTGTATTTATGCAAGATTTTATCAATATAACACAGGCTACCATAACTCCCCACTTCGATTTCGCCAACTTAATACTTATAGGCATTTCAAAACAAAACATCAAAAGAATCCAACTTAATGCAACAGCTAGAATTATATTAAAGATAAATTCACTCCAACACATTACACCAATATTAGCATCCCTGCACTGGTTACCAATACAAAGCAGGATAACTTACAAAACAATAATTTATTTATTTATTTATTTAACATCTTTTATATACCGCTCTATTTATAATCAGCGCGGTTTACATAGAACAAGAAAACATCAGATAAGGTACATGTTATCTGTTTTTTACATAGAACAAGGAACAAAAACTTGGATAACCGGGGAAATTATTTACAATGAATACAACTACATTCAAAGCCCTAAATGACATGGCCCCGAAGACACTATGTAATTTAATAACCAAAGAACCACCTAAGCCCACTCATAGAAAGGGACAATCAAATAAACTAAAGATTCCAAAAGAATATATAAGAACTCACAAAATTACAAATAATAGAGCCTTTTCCCACATAGCTCCAACAGCTTGGAACTCGTTACCAGAGGACTTACGATCACTAACAGAGATAACGGAATTCAGAAAAAAATTGAAAACATATCTATTCACTAAACACTATAATACCATGGAAAACCTTCCACTCAACTTAGATAAAGGCTAAACATGAACCTGCCCACATCAAGTGTATACTCCCTTTTACAAGGGATAACATACAAAACATAATTGAATGAACACTCCTCTCCTATGCACTGATACCCTACTTGTATATAGTTGCAACTGATATGATCCGCCGATGCGGTAGAGTCAGCACTTTTGCTTAAATTGTTACACAATCTGTGTTAGTTGAATTATTCTGCTTAGTTTTTAAACCCTATGTGTGCATGTTAAGATGTTCCATGTAAAAAGTTATATTGTTCCATGTAAAACAAGCTCTGCATTGTTAACTGTTGTTAATTGTACACCGCAACTGATCGCTGGAAGATGCGGTATATAAATAAGTGTTAAATAATAATAAAATCATGGTGTTAATGCTAATATATAGTTTGCAAAAAAGGAAATGCAAGATGCTTGTACTCCAAGGAACTAAAGGAAAAGCAAGAACCAGAGCGCAATTTGTAACACAAAATTATAAAATTATACTGTAATTCATTTTATTTTTTATTATTAATAGTGTTATGGATCTTACCTTTTTTTATGAACATATATTCTGCATGAACAGAAACCCCTCCCATGACAAGGGTGCAGAGCAATGCTAGGACATTCACCCATAAACTCAATCGGCCCAATATTGAATTGGGCAAGCTATGTGCCACTATGGTGCATTGCCCTGCCCACTGACCTTAACCACAGATATTCAATGCTGTGGCGATGGCATTGAATATCCGGGGATGCCGCACATGCCCCGGCGCCGCCGAAGCTAACCAGGTAGCAGCGATATTGCACCACTACCCAGTTAGCTTCCACGGGTAAAACTAGACCAGCTTTTGCTACACCTAGTTTTACCCACTGATCGCTAGCTGGATAGCAATCCAATATTGCCATTACCCAGTTAGCGACAGTGTCTGCCCCTGCTCTGCCCCGGAATGCCTCAACACGCCTGATGCTAACCACATAGCATCAGGACATGTAGTGGTGTTAGAAGGGGATATTCAACAGCAATAACAAGGCTCTGCCAAGAAATATGGAAGACAACATCATGGCCAACTGACTGGAAAAGATCTGTGTTTATACCAATACTAAAGAAAGGTGATCCAACTGACTGTGGAAATTATCGAACAATCGCTCTGATCCCACATGCCAGCAAGATTCTACTGAAGATTATTCAAAAGAGACTACAACCATACCTGGAACAAGAACTAACTGAAGTGCAAGCAGGGTTCAGGAAAGGGCGAGAAACGAGATACATCCTTGCGGATGTGAGATGGATACTTGAAAAGACTAAAGAATACCAAAAGAATATCTATTTGTGCTTTATCGACTATAGCAAAGCTTTTGACTGTGTAAACCATGAGAAACTCTGGGCCATATTAAGAAGCATGGGTATACCAGAACACCTGATCGTTCTCTTGCGCAATCTGTACATTGATCAAGAAGCAACAGTTCGAACGGAACAAGGAGAAACAGAATGGTTTAAAATAAGCAAAGGTGTAAGACAAGGCTGCATACTTTCCCCCTACCTCTTTAATTTATATGCAGAACAAATCATCAGAGAAGCAGGATTGTATGAAGACAACAGAGGTGTGAAGATTGGTGGAAGACTCATCAACAACCTTCGCTATGCTGATGATAAGAACACAAGATATGCCATACTGGGTCAGACCAAGGTCCATCAAGCCCAGTATTCTGTTTCCAACAGTGGCCAATCTAGGTCATACGTACCTGGCAGTTTCCCCAAGGGACACAGGTTCCACAATGCTTGTATTGGTTCAAGCATTGATATCCTGGGTCCCTTCTTAATAATGGTTTATGGACCTTTCCTCCAGGAACTTGTCCAAACCTTTTTTAAACCCAGCTACACTAACAGCCTTTACTATATCCTCCGGTAACAAATTCCAGAGTTTGATTACACGTTGAGTGAAAAAATATTTTCTTTTATTAGTCTTAAATAGTTTACCCTGTAGCTTTATTGCATGTCCCCTAGTCTTTCTATATTCTGATAAGGTAAACAATCGATCTATGTTTACCCGTTCCACTCCGTTCATTAATTTATAGACTTCTATCATATCTCCCCTCAGCCGTCTCTTTTCCAGGTTAAAGAGCCCTAACCTTTTTAGCCTTTCTTCATAGGAGTATCCTTCCATCCCCTTTACCATTGTGGTGGCTCTTCTCTGAACCTTTTCTAAAATCGCTATATCATTTTTAAGATATGGCGACCAGAATTGCACACAATATTCAAGGTGCGGTCTCAGCATGGAACGATATAGAGGCATTATAATATCTTTTGTTTTATTTTCCATTCCTTTCCTTATCATACCTAGCATTCTATTTGCTCTCTTGGCCGCTGCTGCACACTGAGCCGAGGGTTTTAACATGGTATCCACAATGACGCCTAAATCTTTTTCCTGGGTGGTGGTTCCTAATGTGGAACCTTGCATCGTGTAACCATAGTTTGGGTTGTTCTTCCCTAGGTGCATAACCTTGCACTTGTCCACATTAAATTTCATCTGCCATTTTGATGCCCAGTCTTCCAATTTATCAAGATCCTCTTGCAATTTTCCACAATCCTCTTGGGTTTTAACAACTTTAAATAGTTTTGTGTCATCTGCAAATTTGATAACCTCACTCGTTATTCCACTTTCCAGGTCATTTATGAATATGTCAAAAAGCAGCGGACCCAGCACAGATCCCTGGGGTACACCACTATTCACCTTTATCCATTGGGAAAATTGACCATTTAGCCCTACCCTCTGCTTTCTATCTTTTAACCAGTTCCTGATCTACAATAGTACACTGCCTCCTATCCCATGACTCTTTAGTTTTGCCGAAAGTCTCTCATGAGGGACCTTGTCAAAGGCTTTCTGAAAGTCCAGATACACAATATCAACCGACTCACCTTTGTCCACCTAATTATTCACTCCTTCAAAAAAACATAACAGATTAGTAAGATAAGATCTTCCTTGTCTAAAGCCATGTTGGCTGTCTCCCATTAGGTCATGACTATCTACATGCTGAGTAATTTTATTCTTTATGATGGTTTCTACCATTTTTCCCGATACTGATGTCAGGCTCACCGGTCTGTAGTTTCCCGGATCACCCCTGGAGCCCTTTTTAAAAATTGGTGTTACATTGGCAATCCTCCAATCTTCAGGTATTAGAGATGATTTTAATGATAGTTCACAGATTACTAATAGCAGGTCTGCTATCTCATATTTCAGTTCTTTCAACACCCTTGGATTCACCAGGTGATTTGCTACTCTTCAGTTTATCTAATAGTTGTAATACATCTTCCCGATGTTTCGATATTTCCTTCAATTCTTCCGCACCTTTAAATACCACTTCAGTCATGGGTAACATCTTCCTCAGTAAAGACTGAAGCAAAGAATTCATTCAGTCTCTCCGCTATTGCCTTTTCATCTCTTAGTGCTCCTTTAACCCCTTTATCATCTAATGGACCAACTGACTCTCTCACAGGTTTTTTGCTACGAATGTACTTGAAAAGGTCTTTACTTCGCGTTTTTGCTTCCACAGCAAGCTTCTTCTCAAATTCTCCCTTTGCCTGCCTTATTAATGCCTTGCATTTGACTTGCCAGTGCTTGTGCTGTTTCCAGGTTTCGTCATTTGGCTCTTTTTTCCATTTCCTGAAAGATGCTTTTTTGGCAACAACAGCCTCTCTGACCTCACTTTTAAACCATGCTGGCAGTTTTTTGGACTTCCTTCCGCTTTTCTTAAAGCATGGAATACAGCTGATCTGGGCTTCCAAGATAGTATTTTTCAACAACAGCCAAGCCTGATGTACGTCTTTAACCTTTGCAACTGCTCCTTTTAGTTTTTTCTTAACTGTTTTCCTCATTTTATCATAGTCTCCCTTTCGAAAGTTAAAAGGTAGTACTGTGGATTTCCTTACTATCCCTCCTCCACTAATTAAATCAAAGGCGATCATGCTATGATCACTATTGCCAAGTGGCCCCAACAACCTTATCTCTTGCACTAGATCTGGTATTTCACTAAGGACTAGGTCTAATATGGCTTCCCCTCTGGTCGGTTCATGAACTAGCTGCTCCAAGAAGCAGTCTTTTATTTCATCTAGGAACTTTATCTCCCTAGCATGTCCTGACGTGACACTGACCCAGTCGATACCGGGGTAGTTGAAATCACCCATTATTATTACTGCGCTGTAACGTTTGTTAGCTTCCTTGATTTCTTTGTGCATTTCATCATCCATTTGGTCATTCTGACCAGGCGCTCAATAGTACACCCCCACTGCCATTGCCTTCCCCCTTTTACATGGAATTTCAATCCATATAGATTCTACAGCAGATTTTGTTTCCTGCAAAACTTTAATCCTTTCTGACTCAATGCCCTCTCTAACATAGAGAGCAACCCCTCCACCAATTTGATCAGCTCTATCATTATGATATAGTTTGTACCCAGGTTTCACAGTGTCCCACTGGTTGTCCTCCTTCCACCATGTCTCTGATATTCCAATCATATCTAACCTTTCATTTACTGCTATATATTCTAACTCCCCCATCTTATTTTTTAGACTTCTAGCATTTGCATACAAGCATTTTAGAGAATGTATTTTATTAATATTAATTTGGCTATTGTTAGACATGGGTAATTTGGGATCTTTAAGCTGTGTCTGCTCCATACTTGAGGGCATTTGGGCTACTTTACTCTTTTGTGGAACCTCTCTGCTTTTGGTAGCATCCTTCAAAGATACATTCTTCCGAACCATCCGCTCCTGGGCGACTGTCGGCTTTCCCCTAATATCTAGTTTAAAAGCTGCTCTATCTCCTTTTTAAAGGTTAATGCCAGCAGCTTGGTTCCATCCCGGTTAAGGTGAAGCCCATAAGAACATAAGATATGCCATACTGGGTCAGACCCAGGTCCACCAAGCCCAGCATTCTGTTTCCAACAGTGGCCAAACCAGGTCACATGTACCTAGCAGTTTCCCCAAGAGACACAAGTTCCACAATGCTTGTACTGGGTCAAGCATTGATATCTTCGGTCACTTCTTAATAATGGTTTATGGACCTTTCCTCCAGGAACTTGCCCAAACCTTTTTTAAACCCAGCTACACTAACAGCCTTTACTACATCCTCTGGTAACAAATTCCAGAGTTTGATTACATGTTGAGTGAAAAAATATTTTCTTTTATTGGTCTTAAATAGTTTACCCTGTAGCTTCATTGCATGTCCCCTAGTCTTTCTATATTCTGATAACGTAAACAATCGATCTACGTTTACCCGTTCCATTCCATTCATTAATTTATAGACTTCTATCATATCTCCCCTCAGCCGTCTCTTTTCCAGTTTAAAGAGCCCTAACCTTTTTAGCCTTTCTTTATAGGAGTATCCTTCCATCCCCTTTACCATCCCTTCGGAAGAGCCCCTCCTTTCCCCAGAATGTTCCTCAGTTCCTAACAAATCCAAAACCCTCATCTCTGCACCATTGTCTCATCCACGCATTGAGACTCCGGAGCTCTGCCTGCCTTTTGGGTCCTGCGCGTGGAACAGGAAGCATTTCGGAGAATGCTACCCTGGAAGTTCTGGATTTCAACTTCCTACCTAAAAGCCTAAATTTAGCCTCCAGAACCTCCCTACCACATTTTCTTATGTCATTGGTACCGACATGTACCAAGACAGCAGATTCCTCCCCAGCACCATCTAAGACCTTATCTAGGTGGCGCGTGAGGTCCGCTACCTTCGCACCAGGCAGACATGTTACCAGGCGATCCTCACGTCCACCAGCCACCCAGCTATCTACATGCCTAATGATCGAATCACCAACTATAATGGCTGTCCTAACCCTTCCCTCATGGGCACATGGCCCTGGAGAAACTTCCTTGGTGCGAGAGGGTTTTACATCACCTGGAGGATAGGTCCTAGTTACAGGATCACTTCCTGCCACACCAGGGTGCTGCTCTCCTGTCACATGACCTCTCTCCTCCATGGCAACAGGGATGCTGCCAGACTGGAGGTGGAACTTCAGGACTATATCCCTGTAGGTCTCGTCTATGTACCTCTCTGTCTGTCTTATGCTTTCCAAGTCTGCTACTTTAGCCTCTAGAGAACGGACTCGTTCCCTGAGAGCAAAGATCTCCTTGCACCTAGTGCACACGTAAGACCTCTCACCAACTGGGAGAAAATCATACATGTGACATAATGTGACTACATTACTGGCTGAAAGTGAAGATGATCTGAAACATTTGCTTCTCACAATCAAAGAACATAGTCTCAAAATGGGCCTGCATCTTAATGTAAAGAAGACAAAGATCATGACAATTGGCATAATCAACAGGTTCATCTTTGTATGAGAAGAAATTGAAATTGTGAACAACTTTAACCTACTTGGATCAACTATCAATAAAGAAGCAACAAGCAGTCAAGAAATCAAACGACGCATTGCTCTTGGCAGAATGGTTATGAAAGACCTAGATAAGATTCTCAAGAGCAGAGATGTCTCTCTCCATACAAAGATTCGACTTGTTCAAGCCATGGTATTTTCGATAACATCATATGGACGTGAAAGCTGGACAGTGAAAAAGACAGACAGGAAGAAAATTGATGCCTTTGAATTATGGTGCTGGCGGCGAATACTGTGTATACCATAGACGGCCCGAAGAACAAACCAGTTGATACTAGAGGAGATCAAACCTAAGCTTTCTTTAGAAGCTCAGATGACAAGACTTCGACTTTCATACTTTGGACACATCATGCGAAGAGAGAGATCATTAGAGAAAGACATCATGCTTGGCAAGATAGAAGGTCAACGCAAAAGAGGAAGGCCAGCAATGAGATGGATCGATACAATAACAGCAGCTACGGGTACCAGTCTGTCAACAATGAGCCGTCTGACTGAAGACCGAACACAATTTAAGATAGCTATCCAGAGGGTCGCCATGAGTCGACTCCGACTCGACGGCACTTAACAACAACAACAACCGAGTAAGTGCCGTTGAATATCCTGATTTAAGGCATTTACATAGTTTACTGGGCTGTAAACCATATAAATCCATTTCAAATATCGAGCTCAATATATATAAAACAAAATCTGATTCAGGTTCTCTCCAGTACCAGGCATATTGTGAATTAATACAAAACCCTACAAAAGTCACTGTGGATCTATGAAGCAAATCTACCACACCACACACCATATCAGCAGCAACTTCCAACACTCACACAAGTAGCCTACCCAGAACAAAGCAGCACTGTAAATATTGTAGCAGGCCCTAGAACATCCATATGCCTACTTGAAAATCTGGATAAGTTACATTCTCCAGGACCAAGCAGGAAGTCAGTCCTCACATATGGGTGACGTCGGCGCCGACGGAGCCCTCGTGCGGAGCATTTCCCCAGCTGTCAAAGAAAGCCTTTGGGAATTGCAGCGCGCATGCGCGGTCCCCTCCCCCGCCCAAGGGTGCCATCTTGCTCAGTCTTCTTTTTTCCGTGGAGCCCGACGGACGTAGTTCGTTTTTCCCCGAGGAAAAAGTTGATTTTCCCTGTTTTTCTCTTTTTTCTCCAATTCGACGCCGGATCCTTTTCCCGCTCGGACCGATACGCCGGTATCGAGTCCTGTTTCTCTTTTTCGGTTTTTGTCCTTTGTGACTGGCGTTCGCGCCTTTTTTCTTTTTTCCCTGGCAGCCCGGTCTTTTGACCTAGCAGGGGCCCTTTTTCCCCCGATGGCTACCAGCGGGTTTAAGAAATGTGATCGGTGTAAGAAACTTATGTCTCTTACCGACACACATGACTGCTGCCTCCGCTGCCTCGGACCCGATCCTGACCCGATGATCTGTGGTCCGTGTGGCAAAATGTCCTCGAAGGCGTTGAGGAGTCGGCAGCACCAAAAGGATAGGATCTTTTCTGACTCCGCGTCCGGCTGGGCCCGGACCTCGTCAGAGGCCTCGACGTCTCGGGACTCCAGACCCGAGCAGCGTCGGGGTTCCTCTGAGCGGGGGTCATCTTCGCGGGAACATCGCAGGAAGAAGAAACCCGCGAGGGCGGCGTCGGTGGACGCTCCTGGTTCCTCGAGGGCCAGGTCGCTTAGCCCCGATAGCCGTCCCGGGTCTTCGGAGTCGGAGAGGCCTGCCAAACATCCTCGTGTCGAGATGGAGTCTCCTGGACACGTAAGTGCTGTTGTCCTCTTGGACTCTCCTCCGAGGGAGCCGACATCGGCCCCGACGCCGTCGGGGCCCGAGTCAGGGGCTGCTGGGTCTCCTGAGCTCGGACTCAGGTTGACGGCCTTGGAGAGCAGCTTCGCTGCCTTCATGGAACAGCAGCGGGCATTGATCGCCGGTCTCACCGGTGCATCTTCCCTGACCACTGGGACCTCGACATCCAAGTCGACCCCGGAGGCCGAGCCGATCCTCGAGTCCATGCGGGCTCGAGTCGATCCTCGGCCACGGTCTCCCTCGACCTCCCGTTCGGGGCCGAGGTCATCGACGCCGGTACTCTCGGCGTCGGGGTGGAGGGCATCGGTGCCCGCCCGACCGGAGCCGCTCGATTCCTCCTCCGAGGAGTCGGGCTGGGAGACGGAGGACGAAGAGTCACCCGACACTCATCGGACTCGGTGTGTCCCATCGGACTCGCCCGAGTCCGAACCTCGGAGACGATCCCCAACGGAGGATACCCGGTTCTCGGACTTCGTGCGGGATATGGCCAAGGCCTTGGCCTTCCCTGCGGATCCCGAGGAGGAGCCTCGAGCCGAGGAGCTCGAGGCCCTCCAGTATGACTCTCCCCCGAAGGAGGCCTTTACTGTTCCGGTTCCTCCGATGCTGGAGCGGCTGCTCTTCCGCATGTGGGAGACCCCGGCCTCGACGCCAGTGTTAAGCAAGCGGGTCGATTCAATCTATCGAGTCCGCAAGAGCCCCGGGTTCCAAAAGGCGCAATTACCGCACCACTCCATGGTTGTGGAATCGGCCATGCATCGACTGAAAAGTCAGAAGATGCACTCCTTGGTGCCTCCCGGCCGGGAGGCCCAGAACCTGGATGCCCTCGGTAAGAAGTGCTTCCAGGGCTCTATGCTTGCTTGCCGTGTCCAGACATACCAGCTCTACATGGGCATGTACCTCCGAGACCTGGCGAAGGAGATTGCCGGGTTCTCTGCTGGTCTCTCCGAGGAACCTTTGCAGAGGTTCCAGGCCTTGTCCACTGGTATTCGGGAGTGCTCGAAGTTTATCTCTCGAGCAGCCTATGATGGCTTCGATGCTTCGGCACGAGTAGCCGGGGCCGGCATCGGTGCCCGCCGACAGGCTTGGCTAAAGTCATCCGACCTCGAGCCATGGGTACAGGACAAGTTGGTCGATGTCCCCTGCCGGGGTGAAAACCTTTTCGGCAAACCTCTGGCTGAAAAGGCTGCTGAGCTTGAGACAGAGACTCTCACCAGGACTAGGCTGTCCAGAAAAACCTCTGCCCCTTCTCAGAAAAAGAAGGGCTTGGGAAAAAAGACCTTTTACCCGAAGAAGTCATCTGCCTATAAACAATACCCTCATTATCAGGCCTCTGCAGCTCCCCAACAGGGTCAGCAGGCCAAGGGGCAGGGTAAAGGGCCCTGTAGGCAGAAGGCCCCCAAGCCACCTACACCGGCCCCTGCTCAGCAGGGTGGGGGGTTTTGACTCAGACAGCATAGCCTCTTCTCCTCAGCTGGCTTCTCTCAGCACAGGAGGCCGGCTGGCCCACTTTGCCCACAGGTGGTCAGCCGTCACATCGGATACCTGGGTTCTTCATATAGTCCAAAAGGGCTATCTTCTCCATTTTCACCAGGTACCTCCCTCCTATTTTCCAGGGGAGCCTCCAAGACTCCCTCTGCACAGGGACCTACTCCTTCAGGAGTTAGCAAGTCTGCTAAAGGATCAGGCTGTGGAACCAGTGCCCCACCACCTGAGAGGTCACGGCTTTTATTCCAGGTACTTTCTGGTACCAAAAAGAACAGGAGGCCTCAGACCCATCCTAGACTTGCGCAACCTCAACAAGTTCCTGGAGAGGGAAAAGTTCAAGATGCTTACCCTTGGAATCCTGCTGCCCTACCTCCAGCAGGGAGATTGGCTATGCTCCTTAGATCTAAAGGATGCGTATACTCACATCCTTATTCATCCAGACCACAATATCTCAGATTTGTTGTGGGGGGAAACCACTATCAGTACAGAGTACTACCCTTTGGCCTGTCCTCCGCTCCCAGGGTGTTCACCAAGTGCCTGACAGTGGTGGCGGCCTACCTGAGGCTTCAAGGTCTTTTTGTGTTTCCGTACCTGGACGACTGGCTCATAAGGGGCCAATCTTCCCAGGAGGCCAATCAAGCCACCCTTCGCACTGTGGCTCTACTTCAGCACTTGGGGTTTGTCATAAACTTCGCAAAGTCCACTTTGCTCCCGTCTCAGAACTTAGAATTCATAGGGGCCAGACTAGACACTCTTCAAGTGAAGGCTTTTCTGCCTATGGACAGAGCCCACAGGCTGATGGATCTGGCCAGGCAGATTCGCAACAATTCCCTGGTCTCTGCTAGGCAATTCCTGAGACTACTCGGCCATATGGCTTCCACGGTTCATGTCACCCCCAATGCCCGCTTGCACATGCAGCCTGCTCAGTGGAGCCTTCGCACTCAGTGGCATCAGGCCACGGGGAGCCTAGCGGACTCAGTAAAGATATCGGACCTGCTAGTCTCCTCTCTGCAATGGTGGCTTCATCTTCCGAATCTGGTACTCGGAGTGGTTTTTCAATCCCCTCCGCATTCTCAAGTGCTGACAACAGATGCTTCTCTTCTCGGTTGGGGAGCACATTGCCAAGGGACATGTACTCAGGGTCTCTGGACCCCTTGGGAGGCTGCTCAACAGATAAACTTCCTGGAGCTGCGGGCGATACGCCTAGCTCTGAGAGCCTTCTCCCACCTCGCCTCTCACCAGTCTGTACTGGTCCAGACGGACAATCAAGTTGCCATGTTCTACGTGAACAAGCAAGGAGGCACAGGCTCCTTCCTTCTATGTCAGGAGGCACAACGGCTGTGCTCTTGGGCCGTCACTCACGGAATCCTCCTAAAAGCTGTCTACCTCCCAGGTCAAGACAATTACCTGGCGGACAGACTGAGCAGGATCCTGCAACCACACGAATGGAGGTTGAACCCGTTGGTGGTTCAGCAGGTCTTTCTCAGGTGGGGCCTCCCCACCATGGATCTTTTCGCCAGTCCTCTGAACCGGCAACTCCCGAGATTCTGCTCCAGACAACCGCATCCTCTCAGAGTAGCAGCGGATGCATTTCTGATCTCGTGGTCCACAGGCCTACTGTATGCGTTTCCTCCCACACCACTAGTGTCCAGGACGCTGTTCAAAGTCCTCAAGGATGGGGCTTCATTGATCCTGATAGCCCCCAGGTGGCCGAGGCAACCGTGGTTCCTGCTTCTGCTGCAGCTAGCGGTGGACACCCCTCTTCCTCTGGTGTTTCAATACGATCTCCTGTCTCAGGATCAGGGGACTCTCTTGCACCCCAACCTCCAGTCCCTTCATCTGATGGCCTGGCTGCTGAAAGGGTAGTCCTGGCTCCCCTATTACTGCCTCGAGAGGTGGAAGATGTGGTCTTGGCCTCTAGGCGACAATCCACCAGGAAATCCTACGCTCTTAAGTGGCGTAGATTCTCCGCATGGTGTGCTCAGCACAGCGAGAATCACTTCTCGTGCTTGGTAGTGGTAGTGTTGCAATATTTGCTTTACCTCTCCAATCTGGGCCTTAAGTCTAACTCTGTCAGAGTTCACCTTAGTGCTATCTCAGCGCACCACTCGCCAGTGGATGGGAGGCCTCTTTCTAACCACCCTTTGGTGGCTCATTTTCTCAGGGGCCTCCTCCTGCTCAAGCCTCCTTTACGTCCACCAGCCCCTGAGTGAGATCTGAATGTGGTCTTACAGCGGATTACTTGTCCGCCATTTGAAGCTATGGCTACCTGCCCTCTCCGTTTTCTCTCCTGGAAAACCTTGTTTCTGGTAGCTCTTACCTCTGCTAGGCGAGTGAGTGAACTTCAGGCACTAGTGTCTGATCCTCCCTACACTAGGTTCTACAGGAATAGGGTAGTCTTACGGACTCACCCTAAGTTTCTTCCTAAGATTGTCTCACCTTTTCACCTCAATCAGGAGGTGGTTCTTCCGACCTTCTTTCCCAGGCCGCATGCCAAATGGGCTGAGATGGTTTTGCATACCCTGGACTGTAGGAGGGCGTTGTCCTTCTACCTTGACCTTACGCGGGAGCATCGGAGGGCTGTTCAGCTCTTCGTTTCTTTTGACCCCAATAAGTTGGGGCTACCTGTCTCCAAGCGTACTTTGTCCATGTGGGTCGCTGACTGTATCGCCTGGGCTTATGGGGCAGCCGGCCTCTCGTTGGAGGGTCGAGTCACGGCTCATCGTGTCAGGGCGAAGGCTGCGTCAGTGGCTCATCTCCGCCCTGTTCCGTTGGCAGACATCTGCCGGGCCGCTACTTGGTCTTCAAGCCAGACTTTTGCGGCCCATTACTGCCTTGAGAGGGAGTCCCGCAGGGACAGTGCTTTCGGACAGGCAGTACTCCATAATCTCTTTAGGGTTTAGGCAACTCCTACCCTCCGGCCCTGGTGTTTGGCTACCGGTTGGGGGGCGTTCTCAGAGAAGATTCCTTCCTTGCATGCTGACGAGCTAGAGGGAGCTCATTTTTTCCGCTTGAGGTCTCCGGTAGCCTTAAGCTGGGGAGTCCCATATGTGAGGACTGACTTCCTGCTTGGTCCTGGAGAAAGAGTAGTTACTCACCTGTAACAGGTGTTCTCCAGGAGCAGCAGGAATCAGTCCTCACAACCCTCCCTCCTCCCCTTGGAGTTGCAGTCATATGATTTCTTTTTGCTAATTTTTTGCTGTCTTTTAGCTATGTCATCAGACTGAGCAAGATGGCACCCTTGGGCGGGAAGGGGACCGCACATGCGTGCTGCAATTCCCAAAGGCTTTCTTTGAAAGCTGGGGAAATGCTCCGCACGAGGGCTCCGTCGGCGCCGACGTCACCCATATGTGAGGACTGATTCCTGCTGCTCCTGGAGAACACCTGTTACAGGTGAGTAACTACTCTTTACTACAGTGTAGATCCCTATATGGAAACTCCATGTTAACTGAATAACTGACCTTGGTCACACACTCAGAACACAAACCCTCCCCAAAAACAAAATAAGTGACTACAATCTAAAGATAAAAGTATGTAGACAAAAGTTAAACTGAAACCCCAAGAAGCTAGACTCTGCAAGCAGTGCAACACCAGAGAAATACTACTACTACTACTGATCATTTGTATAGTGCTACAAGGCGTACGCAGTGCCGTATAGACACGAATGTCCCTTTCCATCAGAGCTTACAAACTAGTCAAGACAGACAACACAACAGCTGAGGGCAAGGATATATCTAGGGAAATGGTAAGGAAACACAAAGGAAGCTAAGCAGATTAGGATCCATAAGCGGCCTCAAAGAGGTGAGTTTTCAGCCTGGATTTGAAAAGGTCTAGAGATGAAGCCTGACAGACTCAGGTAGTTTGTTCCAGGAGCAACAAGGTAGAAGGATCAGAATTGACAGTAGAAGAGAAGGGCACAGATAGAAGGGATCTGCCAGAAAGGCAGAGTTCCAGAGCAGGCGTGTAGGAAGAGATAAGAGAGGAAAGGTAGTGAGAAGCCGCAGAATACGTGCATTTATAGGTCAGTAGGAAAAGTTAGAACCAGATCGGAAACGGATAGGGGCCAACAATGCAACTTGAGAAAAGGGGTTATATGAGCATATCGAGGCTGACGAATGATTAGTCACACTGCTGAGTTTTGAATAGATTGAAGGGGAGAGAGATGATTCAGAGGGAGACCAGCAAGGAGGAAGTTGCAATAGTCTAGATGGGAGGTGACTAAAAAGTGGATAAATGTCTTAGTAGTGCATGTAGAAAGGAAGGGACAAATGTTGCTACTGTTCTAGAGAAAGAAGTGACAGGTTTTAGCTATCTGTTGGATGTGTGCAGAGAAAGAAAGAGTCAAAGATGACCCCAAGGTGTGAGCTGAGGAAACAGAGAGGAGTCTAGTGTTATCCACAGAAATAGAGAAGTGAGGAAGAGGGTAGATGGGTTTAGGAGAAAAGATAAGGAGCTCAGTTTTGGCCATGTTCAGTTTCAGATGGTGGTAAGACATCCAGGCAGCAATGTCAGATAAGCAGGCAGAGATCTGGGCCTGAATTCCTGGAGAGATTTCAGGCACAGAAAGATAAATCTGAGAATCAGAAGCATAAAGATGGTATTGAAAACCATGGGAGGAAATAAGTGCACCAAGGGACTGCATGTAGAGAGAGAGAGAAGTAGAGGTCCCAAGACTGAGCCCTAAGGTAAACCAACTGAAAGTGGGATGGCAGTAGACAAGGAGAGATAAGAAGAAAACCAGGATTTGGTGAAGAACAAGTCACTGGAGACTTTGGCAAGAACCGTTTCTGTGGAATGTAGAGAACGAAAGCCAGATTGCAGTGGATCCAGAAGGTCTCGAGAGGAAAGAAAGTCAAGACAGGCGGTGGTGAACCACTTGTTCAAGTAGCTTGAAGCAAAAGGGAGGCGAGACATAGGTCGATAACTGGAATGATAGGTAAGATCTATTGAAGGCTTTTTGAGAAGAGGTGTAACCACAGCGTCTTTCAAGGCCACAGGAACAGTTGCAATGGAAAGTGATAGCTTATGGATATGACAGATGGAAGAGATGACGACAGAAGAGATAGAGCTTAGTTGACAAATGGGTATGGGATCAAAGGAGCAGGTAGTCAGTTTGGAGAGAAGATTTGCAGTTTCCTCCTTGGTGATTTCAGAAAAGGAAAAAAGGGTGACAGAAGTTGAGGGAAGGATTTGCAGAGAATTCAAGGCTAATCTTCTGGACTTTGTCATGGAAGTAGTCAGCCAAAGTCTGGGCAGACAGTGAAGGAGGGATTGGGAGAGGAGGGGCCTTGAGGAGATAGTTAAAGCATAGTAAAGAGATGGTGAAGGTCAGAGACAAGAGAGTTAGTCAGATGGACATAGTATTCTTGCTTGGCAAGTGCTATGACCGAATGGAAAGAGGTTAACATGAATGTAGGTAGTCAGCAAGGGTATGTGATTTAAGCCAAAGGTGCACAGCTGAACGGGCACAGGAACATAGGTAGTGGGTTGTCGAGGACAGCCAGGGCTGAGGTACAGTATGCTTCACAGGGCATGGAATGGGAGGAACAAGTGCATCCAGAGCAGAGGAGAGTATAGTGTTAAAGGAGGATACTGCCCCATCAATGCATTCAGATGACAGTGATAAAACAGCAGTGGAGAGAACTGAAGGGTCGACAGTGTGAAGATTTCTAAACATGTTGGTGGAGATCGGGCGAGACCAAGATGGGGGGTGGTTAAGGGTGAAGGTTAGCAGGTGATGGTCAGATAAGGTCAGAACTAAGGTGGAGAAATTTGAGGATAAGCAGTTGGAGGAGAAGACAAGGTCAAGGCAGTGGCCATGCTTGTGAGTAGGAGTGGTAGAGCACAACTGGAGGTTGAATGAGGAGGTTAGGGAAAGGAGCTTTAAGGCATAAAGCTCAGAAGGGTCATCAACATAAATGTTAAAATCCCCAAGAATAAGGGAAGGGGAAGACGCATCCAGAAAGGAGGTGAACCAGAGATGCCTTCTGTATAAAATATAAAGGTGCATGTTTACTATGTGCGTTAGCTGCTAATGCAGTGATAACATGGGATTATTGCCGGGCGGTATCAACTAACATGAGTAAATGCAGATAGCACAGGACTTTCCTGCACTATCTATAGAGCGTGTATTAACTGAGCACCTGGACAGAAAGAGGACAGAGAGTGGGAGTACCTGTAACATGTGATTACCACGGGTGTCGACAGCGCACGGTGACCACAAGTTGGGCAGACATCACAGGTACAGCAAACACCTCTGTGGGTGGTGTTAGCTGCATCTGCAGTACTGCTGCCCACAATCCTGGCAGTTTGGTGGCATTATCTGCTGGGGAAATGCAACCCCAGCAGATAACACACAGCTTTTGCAGTTAACGCAGCGCTAGCACCACTAATCCATGGCGTTAGCTGCAAAAGGCTATCGTACCTTAGTAAACATGCCCCAAAGATAGCACAAAGTCCAACTACTAAATTAAAAATAAAATTATTTTGTTCTACCTTTGTTGTCTGATCATTTTATTCTCTGATCATGCTGGCCCCAATTTGAGGTTTCTGCGTTCTTCTGTCTTAGCTCTCTTTCTACGGTCTCTATCCGTCTGCATTTCTTATCTCTCCTTTTGTTTTCTTCAATTCTTTCCATCTTGGATATTGATCTTTTCCTTTCAGCTTTCTTCCATTTATTTTTCTCTCTCTGTCCACTCAAATTTCTTACTATCCAGTACTCAGTCCCCCTCATTTTTTACTCCATCTTCTTAGTGCTTTTCAACCCTCACCCCAGTCCTCCCATTTCCCACCTCTTCTTCCCTGTCCATTATTCCCCAGTCTTTCGCTTACTCTCTCTTTCTTCTCCATGTCTAACATCTCTCACTCTCCACATTCAGTCTCTCTCCCCCCTCTCTTCCTCTCTCCCTCTCTCCCTCTCTCCCTCTCTCTCCCCTTCCCTCTTTTCCTCCATTCAGTATCTCCGCTCTGTCCCCCTCTCTATCTTTATCTTTATTTCTTCACTTGATAGACCGCTTTTGTCGAAACATTAAAGCGGTTTACAATAAAATAAAAAGTCAACGCCGCTAAACTATGGAAAAGGAACACCATAATATAACAGGAAAGAGGAGAAAAGGACAGAGCAAAAACAAATAAGACCATAAACCTGGATCAAGGACTCCAGGGGGTCAAGCACAGGTAGACAAATCAAAGGGACAGAACAAAGGGAAAACAGGACAAAACAAACACAATAATAGCATAACAAACAGACCAACAGAAACTCAGGAAGGAACATCAGGAAGAAGGTCAAAGGCTTGTTGGAACAGATGAGTTTTCAGTAATGTCTTGAACTTGGGATAAGAGGGCTCTAAATGGAAGGAGGGTGGTAGGGCATTCCAAAGCAAGGGACTGAGAAAGAAGAAAGCCGAATGACGAGTTTGTTCTAAGTGTGCCTGTGATGGAGAGGGTAAGGACAAGCAACTGGCATGCAGAGAGCGGAGCTGGCGGTATGGAGTATGAAGGGAAATAAGGTCAGCTAGATAGAGAGGATTATGTGTGTAAATGGCACTATGCGTTAGAATGAGAAATTTATAGTGAAAGCGAAAACGGAGAGGCAACCAGTGCAGTCGAAAGAGAATGGGAGTGATGTGATCAAATCAATGGGCAAACGTAATGAGGCGGGCTGCAGTGTTTTGAATAAGCTGTAAACGTTGAAGCTGGTAATTTGGAAGGTTGGCTAAGAAAATATTACAATAGTCAAGTCTGCTGGTGACCAGGGCCAGAACAAGGGTGATCAGTGAACTAGAGGGGAGAAGGGAGCGGACAGCCCTAATTTGACGTAAGACTGCAAATGAACAGCGGGTAAGAGAGGAAATGTGATTGTGGAAGGAAAGGGAGGAGTCTAAGATTACCCCCAGGTAGCGGAAGGAAGAAGTGAGAGGAATTGGAACAGGGCCAATCTTAGGCGCAACAGTAGGGCAAGAACCACTCAGGGAAACCCACATAGCTGTGGACTTGGAGGGATTTAGATGTGAAAAGTTCTGAGAGAGCCAAGAGGCAACATGGGAGAGACAAAGGTTAAGCTGAGAGATGTCCAGGGACATCGGTGAGGTATGGAAAAGGAGGATAATGTCATCAGCATATATGTAGGATGATACTGGGTACTGCTGTATTAGGACAGGCAAAGGGGAGAGGAAAATGTTAAATAGCAAAGGCGAAAGAACAGAACCCTGGGGCACACCACAGGTGAGAGGGAAAGAAGAAGAGGACTGATCATTCGAATGGACAGTGAAGGAACGGGCTGTGAGAAAAGAGTGGAACCACTGCCAGACTGTGCTACGTAACCCAAAATCATACAGACGAGAGAGAAGAGTTCAGTGGTCAATCAAGTCAAATGCTGCGGAGAGATCAAGAGACACCATAAGGGTAACATCTCCGCGATCGTGGGCAACATGTATTTCGTTTAGAAGTGCCAGAAGGACGGTTTTGGTACTGTGCCCTTGTCGAAAACCTTCTTGACGGGGGTGGAGGGTATTGGTGGATTCTACATGAGAGTTGAGTTGTTCGAAGGCAAAGCGTTCCAGTAGTTTAGCTAAGAAGGGAAGGTTCGAAACAGGGTGCCAGTTGGATGGTACGGAAGGATCAAGAGAGGGTTGTTTCAAGAGGGGGTAGACCACAGCAGATTTCCTTAGGGAGGGGAAGTGGCCAGACGATAGACTAGTGTTGATGATGGTGGTCATGGTGAGTATCCTTCTGTGTCCCCCCTCTCCCTTCCTATCCCTGTGTCTATCATTTCCCCCTCCATTCCTATCTCTCTGTGTCCAGCATTTTCCCCATCTCCATACTACCCCCTCCTTATTACTCCCATATCCAGCATCTCTCTGTCTCTCTTACCCTACTTACCCCATGCCAATCTTCATCCCTGTCTCTCTCTATTATCCCTGTGTCCTGTATCTCCCTATTTCCCTTTGTTCCACCCCATGTCCAGCATCTTCTCATAGTCTCCCTATAACCCCTATGTCCAATATCCCGACTCCACCTCAAAAATCTCCACTCTTTTCTTGTCCTTACACCCATTCTCTTTATGTCCACTTCCCATGTCACGTATCTTCCCTTGATCTCCCTAGCCCTGGCATTTAGCATGTCCCTTCTGCCTCCTTATTCCACCCTTGCATCTAACATTTCCCCTCCATCTCCCTGTACCCCTCCATCTACCAGTGTCCCCCATGTCCAGCAGCTCCCATTTTCCTATGACCTCTCCTTGTCCAGCATCTACCATCTGTGATACTCCCCTGCCTCCAACATTTTCTCTCCATGTTCATTTCCCCCTCCATCTCCCTATGCCCCCTCTGTATCCAGTATTTCCCTCTGTCTCCCTAGTCCTCCATCCCTATGCCCAGTATCTTCCATGCACCCTCCTGCTCCTCTCCTGCTGTCCCCATTCCCAGACTGTGTCCCTGTCTCACTTCCCTTTTGCAGTCTCATCGCTCCCCCCCCCCCCAATCTCTCTGTCATCCACTGTCCCTTTATATTTAATCCAACTTTTCTGCTCCTCTCTCTCTGGTCTCCAACACCTGCTCTTGCATTCCCTCCTTGGGAGTTGCAACTGTGGTGATCTGGTGGGCAGCTCTTTTGCCCATGGGACTTGCTGCTCCCGTGGGCATGATCTTCTTGTCTTTGTGGCCTTGCATGCAGAGCGCCGCTGCCCGCACGAGGCTGCGATCACCAGCCTTCTCCTCCTGTTGCCTGCGGGGATTTGATCTCCTGCAGGCAGACAGGAGGGAAGGCTGACGATCACAGCACTCTTCTGTCCGCAGAGGATGGGATCCCCACAGGCAGCCTGCTGTCTGTCAGGTTGCAGCCTTCCCCAACTTCTGCCTGCGGGAGATTGGATCCCCATGGGCAGAAGCAGAGGACGCCACAATCACAGCAGCAGAGTTTTGGTGGGGCCAGAGCCCGTGTAGCCAACCTCTTTCCAGTGCCTATGGATAGTATACTTAGACATGGTTTCACAGAATTTCTAACCATAGATGTCAGAAAGGGGGAGCCACATGGGCTCTGGCCCAACCAAAAATCATGGTAGCAGGCAGCAGGCTGGCCACAGGAATTCCATCCCCCATGGGCAGAAAAAGAACAGAAGTCATGGTTGCGGCAAAGACCCTACCTGTCTGCATGCAGGAGATCGGATCCCCCACAGGCATACAGGAAGAGCCTTTGCCTGATCATGGCCAGCAAACTGCGGGCTGCCCACGGAGAGTTGAGTTGTTCGAAGGCAAAGCGTTCCAGTAGTTTAGCTAAGAAGGGAAGGTTCGAAACAGGGTGCCAGTTGGATGGTACGGAAGGATCAAGAGAGGGTTGTTTCAAGAGGGGGTAGACCACAGCAGATTTCCTTAGGGAGGGGAAGTGGCCAGACGATAGACTAGTGTTGATGATGGTGGTCATGGTGAGTATCCTTCTGTGTCCCCCCTCTCCCTTCCTATCCCTGTGTCTATCATTTCCCCCCTCCATTCCTATCTCTCTGTGTCCAGCATTTTCCCCATCTCCATACTACCCCCTCCTTATTACTCCCATATCCAGCATCTCTCTGTCTCTCTTACCCTACTTACCCCATGCCAATCTTCATCCCTGTCTCTCTCTATTATCCCTGTGTCCTGTATCTCCCTATTTCCCTTTGTTCCACCCCATGTCCAGCATCTTCTCATAGTCTCCCTATAACCCCTATGTCCAATATCCCGACTCCACCTCAAAAATCTCCACTCTTTTCTTGTCCTTACACCCATTCTCCTTATGTCCACTTCCCATGTCACGTATCTTCCCTTGATCTCCCTAGCCCTGGCATTTAGCATGTCCCTTCTGCCTCCTTATTCCACCCTTGCATCTAACATTTCCCCTCCATCTCCCTGTACCCCTCCATCTACCAGTGTCCCCCATGTCCAGCAGCTCCCATTTTCCTATGACCTCTCCTTGTCCAGCATCTACCATCTGTGATACTCCCCTGCCTCCAACATTTTCTCTCCATGTTCATTTCCCCCTCCATCTCCCTATGCCCCCTCTGTATCCAGTATTTCCCTCTGTCTCCCTAGTCCTCCATCCCTATGCCCAGTATCTTCCATGCACCCTCCTGCTCCTCTCCTGCTGTCCCCATTCCCAGACTGTGTCCCTGTCTCACTTCCCTTTTGCAGTCTCATCGCTCCCCCCCCCAATCTCTCTGTCATCCACTGTCCCTTTATATTTAATCCAACTTTTCTGCTCCTCTCTCTCTGGTCTCCAACACCTGCTCTTGCATTCCCTCCTTGGGAGTTGCAACTGTGGTGATCTGGTGGGCAGCTCTTTTGCCCATGGGACTTGCTGCTCCCGTGGGCATGATCTTCTTGTCTTTGTGGCCTTGCATGCAGAGCGCCGCTGCCCGCACGAGGCTGCGATCACCAGCCTTCTCCTCCTGTTGCCTGCGGGGATTTGATCTCCTGCAGGCAGACAGGAGGGAAGGCTGACGATCACAGCACTCTTCTGTCCGCAGAGGATGGGATCCCCACAGGCAGCCTGCTGTCTGTCAGGTTGCAGCCTTCCCCAACTTCTGCCTGCGGGAGATTGGATCCCCATGGGCAGAAGCAGAGGACGCCACAATCACAGCAGCAGAGTTTTGGTGGGGCCAGAGCCCGTGTAGCCAACCTCTTTCCAGTGCCTATGGATAGTATACTTAGACATGGTTTCACAGAATTTCTAACCATAGATGTCAGAAAGGGGGAGCCACATGGGCTCTGGCCCAACCAAAAATCATGGTAGCAGGCAGCAGGCTGGCCACAGGAATTCCATCCCCCATGGGCAGAAAAAGAAGAGAAGTCACGGTTGCGGCAAAGACCCTACCTGTCTGCATGCAGGAGATCGGATCCCCCACAGGCATACAGGAAGAGCCTTTGCCTGATCATGGCCAGCAAACTGCGGGCTGCCCACGGGGATCCCATCCCCCATGAGCAGAAGGAGGAAAGTCGTGATCATGGCAAAGACCCTTCTTATTCTGCCCATGAGGATCCAATTTCTCGCAAGCAGAAAAGGAAGGGTCTCTGCTCACAGGGTGGTACTTGGGCCAGTGCTTGGTTCCCTACTAGCTCCAGCATGCTCAGGAGCTGGTCCCTTCTCCCTGCAGCACCGATCAGCGACATCAAGGGAAAGCGGGCAGGTAAGCTCCTCCCCACTCCCTTCCGACGAGGTCAATTGGGCCGAAGATCACCCACACCACATCCATTTAAACTCCGGAGTTAGGTGCGGACCAGGCAGAAACCAAAGGCACAACAAACAATGCGCCCCAGCAGCGACCCTGACGACCAAACACCTAAATCAACTGCTCTTGATCAACACTCTGCAGTGCCAAGAAGTAATGTACATGACATTATCAACGCCGGACTTTAACAACCTCTCACCTTCCACTCCTCACAAAAACATGATGCACTTGCTATATTGGCTAATCATCATAAGTCTCCCCCTCCTATCTCTCTCCTGGACTTCTGCACTCACAATTAATCATCCTCCGATTCCACTAATTTCCAATTTTCTAAACAGACTACCAAACATATGGCACCCATCCAGCTCTCACCACGACAGAAAGTATGGACGCCTCATCAAGGTCCACAAAGTAGCTCCAAAGATTCTACCCTACAAGCACATGAACCATAAGCACCATCACAATCCCACAAGCTGTGCCCTCATTAACTCACGCTCTGCCCAAAACAAAATTCAAACCCTCTCTGACTACATAACAGACAACAAGGTCAACATACTGTGCATCACAGAAATCTGGTTCACTGAAAATTACATCTTGCTCAACCAACTTAGCATCACCACTTACAGCATTCACAATTCCCTTTGAGCATCCAGCAGAGGAGTCGGAGTCTGTAAACTCACATGGAAAAGCCTTGAATTTAACGCCAGGAAATATGCCTCCACCTCCTAACTTGACATCATCATACTCTCAAACCGACACCTCACCATCTGTCTGGCATACAGATCCCCATAATCCAATGCTGAAGAACTCACCTCATTACTGGAAGAAATCTGCTTCCACTCATCCACCCATAAAGACTTTATCCTACTTGGAGATCTAAACCTTCCCTCTGTATCCACCAACCACTCTTTAGCCTTTCTCGAAGCTATGACAGACTTCCAATTCACACAACTTATATCCACCCCAACTCACGCAAAGGGTGGCATCCTTAATATGTTCTTCTTCCCAGATTGACTCCTAAATGCTCAAAGATATACTCCACCCTCAGTATTTCCAATTCGCTGGTCCGATCACAACCTTATATCATTCAGCATACCGAGCTCCCGCCTACACGTCCCACCACAGAGTTCCCCTCCAACAACTCGGAGGTTCCTCTCATTTGACAAACAGGCCTTCCTCCAACAAACCTTACCAACCCTAACTGCCTTATCAGCCCACACAAATCTTGAAACAATGATCTGCACATGGAGCTCAACCATATCAGCTGCTGCTCTTGCTCCACCCAAAAAACCAACAAACACACGCACCTTGGTACTCTGCAGCCCTAAAAGTACAGAAGCACAGCTTACGCTGCCTTGAACGACAGTGGAGAAAGTCTCAAAACCACCAACTCAAATCTCTTTACCTACATGACCTAAATTTATACCACAATTCAACCATCAACACCAAAAAATAATACTACAACAACCTCCCCTCACGCTCCATCAACTCTTTGACATTGTTAAGTCACTCACCAAAGTTCCCTCACAAACAAACTAAGACAACACTCTTAAACAAACTGAGACAACACTCTTAAACCACAGGATATGGCATCATACCTGCTAGCCAAGCACAACTCTACCCCCTCCATAATCACCACCATTCCAATTTCAGATGAAGAGAACAACAACACGGGTTCAGACCTTTTCATAGCATAGAGACACTTATGCTAACTTTTATTGACAGACTCATATGTGGATTGAACAACAGCAAACAAGCATTTATCTTGATATTTCTTGACATTGCCTCAGTCATTGACAATATCAGCCATAAAATACTCATTTCAAGACTACAGCAAATTGATTTACATGGTACAGTAATTCAATAGTTTAAATCCTACTTAACCAACCACACTCAACAGGTTCAGATCGGTCAAACAACTTCTTCAACCTTCAAACAGGAACAAGGCATTCCCATCAAAAAAGCTATACAAACCCAACTTCAAGATCACATAGACCACCACACACCTCTAGACAAGCACTAACATGGATTCCGACCCAACCACAGCACAGAAACCCTTCTGATTTCCCTCCTAAACCTACTCATAACTGGCACTGAAATAATCACCCAAGGCTTCATCCTGCTCTTTTTGGACGTCTCTGCTGCTTTTGACACTGTGTCCCAACAGATCCTCCTCAACCAATTCCACCACATTGGGGTCCATGGCACTCCCCTCAAATGGTTCCATTCCTATCTCTCCAACCAATGTCAATGAATAAAAATTCAAACACAAACCTCAACTCCTTTCACCCTAACCCAGGGAGTACTGCAGGGATCATCCCTCTCCTCCCTGCGGTTCAACATATACATTCAATCACTGTGTGCCATCCTCCAAAAGTTCAGAGTCGAATACTTGATATGCACCAATAACATAATGATCTATGCACCATTCTCCACTTTTGCCCCTGATTACTCCATACTCATAAGTTGCTTAACTGAAGTAATCAAATGGCTCTACCTTCACAATCTATCCATCAACCTCAATAAAACAGAGCTCCTCAATGTCAAAAAGGGCCCCAACTTTACCCCCCGTGCTTCCATCAGATTTGGCAGCAACGCTATTTGGGTCATCTCTCAGATAAAATACCTTGGAATTATACTTGACCAGCAACTGACCTTCAAGGTCCAAATTTAAAGCACCACCAAAGCTGTGTACTATAAGCTCAAAACTCTACGAAACCTATGCCCCTCCTATCCATGAAAAATTCCACTCAAGTCTGCCAAGCCACCATCACTCCTCTATTCAACTACTGTAATTCTATTTACCAAGGCCTACCTAAGTATGCACTCCTCCCATTACAACTCTCCCAGAATACCATAGCTTGAACCATCTTCCAAGCTTCAAGGCAAACCCACATTACTCCCACCCTTCCATCCCATCCAAGGATTTCAGGAAACTCCTTAAATCGCACTTGTTCCAAATGTGCTTCCAGGTGTGATGCAGCGGACCCTCCTTTGGAGAGAAAAACAGTTCTGGATTCTGAAAGAAAAAGAAGTTGCCTGCAATATCCAGAGGATCCACCTAGAGGGAGCAGGAGAGTCAGGACAGAGACCACAGAACCACGCCTCTGTGGGCAGGACTTATGTTCCAAAAGCTCACATTTAAGGGGAGGCAAGCAAGAGTCAGGAGGAAGCTCATATGCTGGGAGCTTACCTGCAAAAAACTCAGCTGCTAGAATCTCATCGGCCTGGAGATCCACTACTGGGGAAGCAGTGGAAGGATTACCTTCCTCAGCTGGGAGAGAACAAGCGGGAGCCTGTTCCAGAGAGAGATTGAGGACATGCTATGAAGGTACCAGAGCAAGATTGGGATCTAGTCCAAAAGCAAACCTGAGCAAAAAGACAGGCTGGGAGAGGAGAACCAGTCCTGTAAGCCAAAGGCTAGGCCGAGAAAGCCAAAGCCAAACCAGACCGGGCCCTGAAACCCACAGGAGGGCAGGTCTCAAAGGCCTGAGGAGGAAAGACTGGGAGAGCCGAAGGAGAATACCTGAGAGCACTGATACGGAAGGCAGCAGCCAAGGTAGGCCTCCTGTATCGCCCCAGAGAACCAAAAGAAAATCCAGAGGTAAAGCTTTTAATCTTTGCTACTGTTTTCCTAAAGCCAAGTTAAGAGAAGAACCTTGGGAGGGAGAGTCTCCTTACCTAAAGCACAAGTCAAAGCCAAAGTTAAAAGACACTTTGAGCAAGGACAGAACTTTTAGAGGAAAGCATTATAAAGAAAATGTTTTTAAACCTCTAGAGGAAGAGATGCCATTATGGTATTCCACCACACAGAACCGTAGGCTCAAACAAACTGCTAAGTCCTGGGAAGCAGTGAGCCAAACCCACATAAAGGACACCTATCTTGACTCTTCAGAACAGTCAGAAGAGGCCATGCAGGTGGAATCCGTACATGAAGATCTTGATAGCCCTATGGAATGTGCATACTGTGCCGTGAGTGATATAGAGTCGCTCCAGAGCTCTTTGGAGTGAATGAAGCAATATTGTTTTGGTAGCTTTTATGCTGTGAAGTTAACAGTTTCTGGTTGTTTTTCTTGTGCTTACAAAAGCTGCTGTAAGGACTTGTTTTGCTACGTCTACCAATGTGTTTATCCTATGTTCTGAACCCTTAGTGCAAAAAGGGAAAATAAAGCCTTTTTCTTTTTCCCTCCACTTTTGTGCAAGACTGTATTCTCTTTGGGAGTTGGCAACGAGGCCGGCACAAGGCACTGGCCCTTGACCCTCGCACCTGGCCAATCCCAATCACAAACATCTTAGTGGCCCCGGGCCCAGCCCTTCGGTGGAAAAACTACGCCGCCACCAGGAGGGGCTGGCGCCGCAGCAGGGCGACAAATGGCGTAGTTGGCAGGATAAACGCCAACACGACGGACGTGCCAAGTTAAACCTATAGCGGTAAAATTGAAAAGGCCAAGTTTTTTTTTTGAGGAAAAAAAAAAAAAAAGGAGCCGAGGAAAACCCGGAACGGAACGGATAACTCAACTGGATGGGACTTGCAAAAACCTGGAACGGAGTTCCCGGAAATGCGGACTGGATCCAGAGGAAAATCCTGTGAGCTGACAATCCTGAGACCGTCCAGGGAAAGCGACAAGAACCCAAATAGCTGCGTATCTTCCTCTAAGCTGACCCAACACTTGAACAAGGTAATAAGTGATTAAACCTGTTTCATGTTGGATATAGGGGAAAGTGAGCTTGACAGAGGTTAAGCAAGGTTAAAAAAAAAAAGATAGCATTTTTTTTTTGTGAGAAAAGTGCCGCACTTGGGTTTCCTTTTTTTTTGCTTATTGTTGTTTCAGAGATCATGGAGCCCAAGGAGCTATGTGCATGGATGGCGCAACAATTCAGTAAACAAGCAGAGTTGGCGCAATTAAGCCAGACGCAAGCGCTGCAAGCGATGCGACAGCAGCAACTGCCGGTCATACAGACCATGAACACGTGGCTTGCACGGCAGCAAGAAGAACTGGCAAGGAGCAAGGCTGAGAACCCGTCAACAGCTAAATCCTTGAATCCAGACCATGGACAATGGGCATGTAATGACTTGGTGGTGGGGAAGCTGTGTGCAGAGGATGATATAGATGATTTCCTAGATACATTTACTCGAATAGCTACTTCGGCTAAATGGCCGAGCGAGCAGTGGGCAATTCGACTAGCGGCGTCCCTCACGGGCGAGGCACTAGCCGCCTATAGGGCAATGCCTCCAACCTTAGCTGATTCCTACGAGGAAGTAGTCTTAGCTATCAGAGATCGCTTAGGCCTCACACCTTTCACCTATAATAAAATGTTTAGGGCTACCTGTTTGAAGGCCAACGAAACACCTAAGGCACTGGGTCATCGAGTGCGCAGTCTAGCTCATAAATGGCTACAGCCTGAAAGGAGAAATATAGACACCCTAATGGATGTTATAATCCTCGAGCAGTATATGGTTGCCCTGCCCAGTAGAGTGCAGAATTTTCTTCTATTACAAAATTGCCGCACTACTGCTGACGCCATAACCCTTACTGAAAGATATTTAGAGGCTGAAAAAGTTACCCCACCTAGGATAAGCTCCAAGATAGCGATAGGGGCTGAGGTACAAAAGCTGGAGAACCCTTCTCATCCTCCATTTGTTTGTGGGAAAAAAGTTAAAACCCCGACAAGGGAGAATGTACAGGAATGTTTTACATGTGGTAAAAGAGGGCACCTCCAGTATGAGTGTTTCTCGCGAACTGCTTTGGTGGGAGAATCCCCTAATGCAGTGCGCGAAGGACTTGTCCTGGATGTAAAAATACAGGGCATAAAAGTAAAAGCATTATTGGATTCTGGAGCCGATCAGACCATGGTCTCTAAAAGGTTATGGTCGGTGATCCAAGCTCAGGGCCTATCGGTTCCAGAATCTCCGGCAGGACAAGTAAAAATTAAGTGTGTGCATGGTGCAGCCACGCGATATCCTGTGTATAAATTATGGGTAAAACGCTTAGGCATCGTAAAGGAAATGCTGATCGCCGTGGTGCCTAGGTTACCACAGGAATTGGTCCTAGGCCGTGACTGGCCACAATTTAAGAGGATCTTAAAGGAAGGTTTATCGCCAGTGGCGAAGTCAGATTCCACCTGCATCCAGCCAAAACCTAGGGAAGGTTCCTCACTTCGACAGAATCAGACCTGCCAAGATGGTCCTTTTGTGAAGGCCCTAGTGTCCACAAGGTCGCATACGCAAGATGGCGAGCAGCCTTCCTGCTCCAAGGATACTTCCCTAGGGGAGCTCCCTTCGCATGACGGGCTAATAGGGGACCCCCCAAGCAGGGAAAGGAAGCCGAAGGCAGAGCGAAGGAGAGAGAGACAACACCGTTCTAAAGCGAGAGCGGAGCTGGAAGCAGGAAAAGGTATGCCATGGGTTCCGGCCGACGTGATGGAGAAGTTCCCATCATTTAAAAAGGAACAAAGAGCAGACCCAGCGCTCACTCATGCTTTTGAGCAGACCAAAGAAGAAAGGGAGACATACCCAAGATTCCTCCTAGAAGAGGAGATACTCTATCGAGAAAGTATGGACCTGCGAACTGGTCTAGTACGGAAACAACTGGTGGTCCCAAGTACTTTCAAGGCTTCAGTTCTACGTCTGGCGCATGACCACCCCGTTGGGGGTCATAAAGGTGCGCAGGGCACCCTGGAGCAGATTTTGACTAGATTTACTGGCCAGGGGTGTTTCGAGAGACGACACGTTTCTGTGAATCCTGTGCGTCGTGCCAAAGATTCACGACGCATAAACCAACTGGAGTGCCATTAGTTCCGATGCCCATAATCACAGACCCCGTCCGTAGACTTGCTGTGGACCTAGTAGGACCCCTCATCAAGACGCCACGGGGGTTTCAATATATACTAGTGATTATTGATCAAGCCACCAGATTTCCCTGGGCCGTTCCCTTGAGGAATATTTCGGCCAAGTCTATTGCCATCGAATTGATAAAATTATTTTGCGAAGTGGGCTTCCCGCAGGAGGTTTTGACGGATCAAGGAAGCAATTTCCGGTCGAAATACCTTAACCAAGTCTGGGACGCTTTTGGTATCCGCCACGTGAAAACAGCCGCTTACCACCCACAATGCAACGGCCTGGTAGAGCGATTAAACCAGAGCCTAAAGCAAATGCTCAGGCGTGCTCTGGATGGACAGATGAATGAATGGGACACTATGTTACCTTTCGTTCTCTACGCCTGTAGAGAGAGAAAGCAGGCATCATTAGGTACGTCCCCGTATGAACTTATGTACGGACGGACACCCACGGGCATTCTCGATGTACTTAGAGAGCAGTGGTCTGAGCCAAAGGAGGTAGAAGTAGGGATACCTTTATTCCTACAGAACTTGAGAACCCGACGCGAGCGAACTTCCAGGTTCGCCACTGAGGAATTAGAGAAAAGCCAGAGAAAACAAAAATACTAATACGACAGGCGGGTGAAGTCTAGGCATTTAAAAAACGGAGACAAGGTGATAGTGCTAGTCCCTGGAGCCACACCTAAGTTTGAGTCCCGATGGAAAGGGCCCTATACGGTTGTCCACCCGGTAGGGACCACTTCCTATGTCGTTTGAGAGACGAGTGGACGAGAGCAGGTGTATCACGCCAACCTTCTCCGCCCTTGGCATGAGCGCGCTGCGCTGTTAACTTCTACAAAAACTTTGTATTACTGTGGTGAAAGACCGCTAAATAGGGCAGAATCCGGTATTACGTGCTGCGGAGAAGTGGCTTCCCCAGCCCGTAATATTTTAAGAAGGGGGATGTGTGATGCAGCGGACCCTCCCTTGGAGAGAAAAACAGTTCTGGATTCTGAAAGAAAAAGAAGTTGCCTGCAATATCCAGAGGATCCACCTAGAGGGAGCAGGAGAGTCAGGACAGAGACCACAGAACCACACCTCTGTGGGCAGGACTTATGTTCCAAAAGCTCACATTTAAGGGGAGGCAAGCAAGAGTCAGGAGGAAGCTCATATGCTGGGAGCTTACCTGCAAAAAGCTCAGCTGCTAGAATCTCATCAGCCTGGAGATCCACTACTGGGGAAGCAGTGGAAGGATTACCTTCCTCAGCTGGGAGAGAACAAGCGGGAGCCTGTTCCAGAGAGAGATTGAGGACATGCTATGAAGGTACCAGAGCAAGATTGGGATCTAGTCCAAAAGCAAACCTGAGCAAAAAGACAGGCTGGGAGAGGAGAACCAGTCCTGTAAGCCAAAGGCTAGGCCGAGAAAGCCAAAGCCAAACCAGACCGGGCCCTGAAACCCACAGGAGGGCAGGTCTCAAAGGCCTGAGGAGGAAAGACTGGGAGAGCCGAAGGAGAATACCTGAGAGCACTGATACGGAAGGCAGCAGCCAAGGTAGGCCTCCTGTATCGCCCCAGAGAACCAAAAGAAAATCCAGAGGTAAAGCTTTTAATCTTTGCTACTGTTTTCCTAAAGCCAAGTTAAGAGAAGAACCTTGGGAGGGAGAGTCTCCTTACCTAAAGCACAAGTCAAAGCCAAAGTTAAAAGACACTTTGAGCAAGGACAGAACTTTTAGAGGAAAGCATTATAAAGAAAATGTTTTTAAACCTCTAGAGGAAGAGATGCCATTATGGTATTCCACCACACAGAACCGTAGGCTCAAACAAACTGCTAAGTCCTGGGAAGCAGTGAGCCAAACCCACATAAAGGACACCTATCTTGACTCTTCAGAACAGTCAGAAGAGGCCATGCAGGTGGAATCCGTACATGAAGATCTTGATAGCCCTATGGAATGTGCATACTGTGCCATGAGTGATATAGAGTCGCTCCAGAGCTCTTTGGAGTGAATGAAGCAATATTGTTTTGGTAGCTTTTATGCTGTGAAGTTAACAGTTTCTGGTTGTTTTTCTTGTGCTTACAAAAGCTGCTATAAGGACTTGTTTTGCTACGTCTACCAATGTGTTTATCCTATGTTCTGAACCCTTAGTGCAAAAAGGGAAAATAAAGCCTTTTTCTTTTTCCCTCCACTTTTGTGCAAGACTGTATTCTCTTTGGGAGTTGGCAACGAGGCCGGCACAAGGCACTGGCCCTTGACCCTCGCACCTGGCCAATCCCAATCACAAACATCTTAGTGGCCCCGGGCCCAGCCCTTCGGTGGAAAAACTACGCCGCCACCAGGGGGGGCTGGCGCCGCGGCAGGGCGACACAGGGAATAACATAGGCCAGCAAGCAGCATCACTAAACTTTATGAAAAACACTCCTAAAATATAGCCCACCTCGCCCCTCATTAGAAACACTTACACCATACCAATCTCCACACCAATACTCACACTCGGCACGCATAAATATATTATATATACTGTATAAATGTTAAGTATGCCTTGGATATTTACTAGTTAACATCATCGAGGCTAATGTTTGGATCAATGTTCCCTGCATGATTATATGGTTGATTATTTGTTGCAAACTTTTCTTAATAATGTTCACATGTTCCATGTAATGTTTTGTCCATTCTGTTTTATGTAAACCGTATTGAACATTGGAAATGCGGTATATAAACTTCCCAAATAAATCCTCAAATTCCTCCACTGGCTTCCCATCAGATCAAGAATACAATACAAAGTCCTAACCATCATTCACAAGACACAAGACAAACAATCTTCAGAGCGCATTCAAACATTAATCCATGCTTCAAAGCCTGACAGAGCAAGAAGAAAGAGCACTCAAAACCTCCTCAATTTCCCATTGCAGATTCACAAAAGCAAACAAACCACATGACTAAGAACATTCACGCTATATGCCCCCACCCTCTGGAATTCACTACCCCCATCAATACGAAGTATCAAATCAACCACAGACTTTCGTAAAAAAATAAAGACCCATCTCTTCTAGGAACACCTTGGCAATGGGTACCTGCCAATTACAGAACAAAATGGGCACATAGAAACAAACATAATATCCCCCACCCCACCCCCATAATAACTCCCACATCCCTACACCCCCTCACACTCCCCAACCCCTACTCCATAATGTATATAGGGCCCGATTTTCAAAGACATTTACATGATTAACTTCCCTAGTTACCTGTGTAAAAGCCTTATCCAGGATTTCTGAAGGGTTAGTGCCCTTCAAAAATCCCGGATATGTCCCTAATGTGTCCCGATGCTATCCGCTTAGCATCGGGGCATGTCGGGGGCATTCCGGGATGGAGCGGAGGCAGGCCATGGAGCTACCCATGTAGCACCGATTTTCAATACTACACAGTTAGCACTCTGAACCTTAAAGATAGGCATGGGAAAACCTTGCCTATCTTTAAGGTGCTGGAGCTAAACATGTATCATCGAAAATCGGTGCTACACGGGTAGCTCCTGCGGCTTCCTGGCTGTGTGGTGATACCTGGATTTTTGATGACGGGGCCACATATGACCCCGGTATGGAAAATCCAAGTTAGGCAGGAGGGGGGCGGGCTATGCGCCGATGCAGCGCATAGCACCGCCCAGCTCAAAATCCAGCCCATAGTTTTTACAAATGTCTAAGCTCCAACTTACTGAGCTTTCTAAAAGATGTTCACTGTTCTTTGTTCTATCTAAAATGTTCATTGTAAAATGTTCATAATGTTCAATATAATCATTCATTGTATCCACTCAGGTCCATGTAAACCATTTTGACTAGTAAAAAAATGGTATATCAAAATTTGTTAATAAATAAATAGAAAGGCCTTCCACTGTCTCATTTCTGGCACAAAAACATAGCAAAAGAAAAGCCTTTGGAGTAAATCTCTGTCTAGAGCAGGAGTCAATAAATCATGTTGAAGATATAGACATCCTCACTATCAAAAGAAATCATCTTTCCTTCTGTCTAGTATATAGACCCCCGAATATGAACCCTGACAATCTAGACATCATAACTGAAACTGTAAGCTCTTCATCAAGTAAAAGGCCACTAATCCTATTAGGTGTCTTCGACCTAGCTTCATTCCATAACAAATATGCTACAACATTCCTAAATTCCATGACTGACATGGATTACCATCAAATAATCGATGTCCCTATACACAGCAAAGTGAACATCTTAGACTTAGTATTCATACCAAACAAAATCTACAACCCCCTCCATAACACCCTCCATCCTGCCCCATCACAGAACAACAGGTCCCATGATCTGACCACTACGTAATAAAATTTCAACTCCCATCCTGCATCCTCATCCCACCAGGAAACACATGTAACACTCCACCCAAAAGATACAAGAAATTTGAGCACGAAAGTTTCATAAACCAAACTCACCAGCACCTAAACCCTGACCCAACAAACTTAGAAGAAGCCATAATCAACTGGAATGACGCCATATCCAACGCTGCCACTATCAGAACACCTCATCTGATTAAGAACAAAAACCAAAAAACAGCATGGTACACTCAAGACGTAACAAGATAAAAAACACTCTGAGGAAAACGGAGCGTAAATGGAGATACACAAAATCTATTGACCTCCGAACCCTATATATGACCACACTACAATACTACAAAGTTACCATCAACAATAAGAAGAAAGAGTACTACTCCAACATACTCACAAAATGATTAAACCGCCCCAGAGTACTGTTTGAAATTGTAAAGACTCTCTCTCATAACACCAAAACTGGCAATCAAAAAACCCACATCATTGATCCCCAAACTCTAGCCAACTACTATAAGGAAAAACTAAAGCATCAAATTGTAGACTCAACCCTCACACTCAAAACCAACCCCACACTTATCTACATCTGGTCAACATTCTCTCAGACCAATAAAGGCACACTCAATAACATTATAACCAAAATTAACACAACAGCGTCTAGTCTTGATCCATGTCCAGTCAGCTGGATAAAGGCCACAAAAACAGAACTTTCCCCATCCATACTTGCAATTATTAACTCCTCCTTGAAACAAGGTCATATGCCCCCATCTCTGAAACATGCCATGATCAGCCCTATCCCAAAAAACAACTCCCTGGATACAGACAACCTATAGCATACAGACCAATCTCAAGCCCCCCTTTCATGGCCAAGGTAATAGAAAAAATAGTCCAAATTCAGCTCAAGGATCATATTGACACCCATGCACCCCTAGATGAACACCAATATGGTTTCCGACCACACCATGGTGTTGAAACCATGTTAATTGCACTACTTGACAAACTGATATGTGGCATTGACAACACCAGACACGCGTCCATCCTTATATTTTTGGACATCACCACAGCATTCGACAGCATCAACCATACTATAATGCTCACCAGACTACAGCAGATAAGAGTAAATCGAGTAATCGAACTGGAAATCCAACTACCAACTACAAAGGAGAAACCTCTAGGCGACACAAAAATACCACAAAGGAAGTTCCGGAAATTCAGCAGTGAAACACTGGTAGCATCTATATCCACGTGCTTCGAATACATCCTCACGGATCTAGATAAGCTGGTAGACACATGGAACTCAAGGATCGAAGCAGCAGCAAGTCCAAACTGGACAACCGCAAACACAACAACAAGAACAAGAACTGAACCTTGGTACTCCCCTACATTGTGCAAACTGAAAAGGGAACTACGCAGGCTAGAGAAAAAATGGAGGAAAGCCCAAACCGAGGAATGCAAGCGACTGTACCTAACTCTACTCATGGAATACAAGAATGAGGTCAACCAGGCAAAAAAGAATCACCACACTAACCTACTCAATAAAGCCATTAATAGACCCAGAGAGCTATTTGAGCTTGTCAAATCTCTCACCAAAACCTCCCAGGACACCAACTGGACCGACGGAATCAAATCCCAGACGCTTGCAGACCACTACGCCAAGAAACTTAACCCGCAAGTACCCACTGCCACAGATCACAGTATGTCTATAACACTCACCCCTCAGAAAGCCAACATGGTCCCGCATACAGAATCTGGTGCAGAATGGAACACTTTCCACCAATTAAAAGAACAACAGGTCATAAACATCATAACCAATTTAAAATCCACCACTTCCCCTCTTGACCCATGCCCTGCGGCATGGATAAAAGCAACTAAAAATGAAATAGCAAAACCAATCACCCACATTGTCAATCAGTCACTTCAACAAGGTGTAATGCCTACCTATCTCAAGAGATCGCTTATAAGGCCCATCTTAAAGAACAAATCACTCAGCAAAAGTGATCCTGCGTCATATAGGCCAATCTCGAGTATATCTTTCTTAGCAAAAACAATTGAAAAAGCAGTCCAGCAGCAGCTGCAAGATCACATTGACGATAGGAAAGCCCTAGACATGCATCAATATGGATTCCGTCAGCATCACGGAGTAGAAACCCTGCTACTAGCACTCCTCGACAACCTCCTCAAGGGTCTTGAGAACAAAAATGACATGTTCATACTTGTATTTATAGACATCTCAGCAGCATTTGATACAGTACATCACAGCACCCTCTTAAACCGTCTATCATCAATAGGTATAACAGGGACCCCCCTAAAATGGTTTGCATCATACATATCCAATAGGATGCAACAAGTCCTATTCAACAACGATAAAGCTGTTGCCTTCCCCCAGACTCAGGGGATCCCGCAAGGATCTGCCTTGTCATCTCTACTTTTCAACCTGTATATAAAACCAATCTGTCAGATCTTTCAGAAGTGCAACATCAACTACCACATCTATGCTGACGATGTGATGCTGTACACACGCCTAAACACAACGCAGCCAGATTTCACTCCGCTGGAAAAATGCCTTGACATGTTACAAACATGGCTTCAACAAAACAACATGTCAATAAGCCACAAAAAAACAGAGGTCATGTTCATCTCCAAAAAAACCAACTTCTCCCCACCCACCACAGTCGCCCTCAACAAAAACATATACCATGCGAAGCCTGCAATAAAGTACCTAGGAGTCCTACTAGACAACAACCTTAAGATGAATAACCATCTCCGAACAGTCAACCGAGCCATCTTTTACAAATTAAAAGTCCTCCAACCACTTCGCAGTATCCTAGAAAAATCTGACTTCAGGACTGTCGCACAAGCGCTAATCATTCCTCACCTGGACTACTGCAACGCCATTCTCCAAGGGCTTCCGAAGAACACCCTAAATATCTTACAAATGGCTCAAAATGTTGCTGCAAGAATCATCATGGAAAAAAAGGTCACGGATCACATAACACCAGTACTTATGGAACTACATTGGCTCCCGGTAGCCGCCCGTATCATCTACAAACTACTCAGAACAACGTTTAAACTCATTCACAATATTGCTCCCTCATACCTTGACAACCTAATCACTAAGCAAGCGCACAACAGGAACAGAAGAACCATACATCTCAACACTCTCTGTGTCCCAACCAGCATAAGATCCGTTAAAACAGAAACAAGCAACAGAGCATTCACCTATGCAGCGCCGATCCACTGGAACCAGCTCCCCCCTGAACTACGAATGTCAAATAACCTGAATGAATTCAGAAGGAACCTCAAAACTCATTTATTCCAGGCATACTACAACCCAACCTAATTACAGCACCGTACCACAATAAGTTCTCTTCTGCCCACCATAATGACACTCTGAATACACGCAGCATATAGACGACTGATATGTAATCCTGTATATATGTATATTATATCCCCCTCCCACGCACCTTTTAATCTAATGTTTATTTAGAGTTGTGAAAAGTATCTAATCTCTAATCCGTGTGCTATGTAATCATTGCTCAAATCAAAATTGTATTTTTAAAAATTCATTGTATTGTACGATACATGATGATTCTGTAAAGGAAACCGCAGCTGATCGTAGGAAGCAGCGGTATATAAATGTTTGCTAAATAAATAAAATAAATAAAAGCCACAATACTCCAATGGTTCCAATCATAACACTCAGGCAGAACCCAACAAGTTAGTACTGGACAACACACATCTAAATCATATAAACAAGAATAAGACCTACCCCAAGTGTCTGCCCTTTCAGCCCTCCTTTTTAACATATATCTCCAGCCCATTTGCACATATTAAAAAAATTCAACATAGGTTATCTACCATTCAACATCTTGAATATTGTGTGCAATTCTGGTCGCCGTATCTTGAATATTGTGTGCAATTCTGGTCGCCGTATCTTAAAAAGGATATAGCGATTTTAGAAAAGGTTCAGAGAAGAGCCACCAAAATGGTAAAGGGGATGGAAGGATACTCCTATGAAGAAAGGCTTAAAAGGTTAGGGCTCTTTAACCTGGAAAAGAGACGGCTGAGGGGAAATATGATAGAAGTCTATAAATTAATAAACGGAGTGGAACGGGTAAACGTAGATCGATTGTTTACCTTATCAGAATATAGAAAGACTAGGGGACATGCAATGAAGCTACAGGGTAAACTATTTAAGACTAATAAAAGAAAATATTTTTTCACTCAACGTGTAATCAAACTCTGGAATTTGTTACCGGAGGATGTAGTAAAGGCTGTTAGTGTAGCTGGGTTTAAAAAAGGTTTGGACAAGTTCCTGGAGGAAAGGTCCATAAACCATTATTAAGAAGGGACCCAGGATATCAATGCTTGAACCATACAAGCATTGTGGAACCTGTGTCCCTTGGGGAAACTGCTAGGTACATATGACCTAGATTGGCCACTGTTGGAAACAGAATACTGGGCTTGATGGAGCTTGGTCTGACCCAGTATGGCATATCTTATGTTCTTATGTTATCTTATGTTCTTGTTATGTTCTTAAGGTTTATCTAAACAGGCCCTAAAACAGCTTCAAATGGCGCAGCATGTGGCAGCATGAATAGCATGGAATGCTAACATATCAGATCACATCACTCCTATATTATACAGTTCACACCGGCTACCAGTCCAAAGCTGAATACATTACAAAATCTTAATGACCACATTCAGGCTCCTTAGAAAGATAGCCCCATCTCACCTCACCTCCCTAATCAACAAACAAGTAGAGATATGTTTAAAAAGAGGATGCAATCAAAACAAGCTAATGCTTGAACCAATACAAGCATTGTGGAACCTGTGTCTCTTGGGGAAACTGCTAGTTACGTATGACCTAGATTGGCCACTGTTGGAAACAGGGCTTGATGGACCTTGGTCTGACCCAGTATGGCATATCTTATGTTCTTATATTCTTAACGATTCCCACGGACCACTGAAAATCCATTAAAGTCACAAATAATAGAGCATTTTCACACTTCACGCCCACTCTCTGGAATGCCCTACCAGATGAGCTAAGAGAAATCAAAGATCTTGCCAGATTCTGCAAAAAACTAAAAACCCATTTATTCAAGCAACATTTTGGAAACTTGTTCGAACCTCCCGACACACAACACATAAAGGACATAAATACTCATAACCAGTACTCTCTCCCCCCCCTCACAGAAAATACACACAAACCATCCGGTTAGATAAGCCAACCCCGATCACAAAATTGAATCTAAGAGCTCTGTTCTCTTTAAATAGTTCTTAGATTAGTTTAGCTTAAGTCTAAGTTTAGTGTTCAATGTTTTCTGTACATAGTTTTAAACTGTTATATGTAACTGACCCTGTTGTTTAATGTAAACTGCATTCAGTCTCTTGGAAAAAGTGGTATATAAATGCTAATAAATAAATAAAATGAGTGGACTATATGCTACAGTAAAAGGTACTGCAGTAATCTAAACATGATATGACAAAAGCATAGATCAGAGTATGAAGAGCCTGGCAGGACCGAAAAGGTTTCACAGAACGAAGACAGAGGGAATAGAAAGAAGAGCAAATGATGGCAGGCACTTGCAGTTCAAATGATAGATGGGAGATCAAAGATGCCTTGAATAGGAGGAATGCCAATTGCTGTGCATTAAAACACACATTAACCACCTAGCAGGCTTTAGTAAAAGGGGCCCAAAGGAAGGATTTTGCACAAAGCTCCAGATCAGTCTGTTGGCCTGTCGGGAAATAGGAACAAAGATCACCAGCAATAGAAGGCACAGTTAAGAGCAGTTTGACTGTAATAGTTCTTCCTACAAGATACCTGCCTACTAACCTAAGGGTCACCAGTTTGAGACCAGCCTCTGCCCATGACAAAAAAAGCCAGTGGGATTGTTTATTTGCCTGAAATATCTAGTAACCTTTCAGCTACGTTTTTCGTTTGGACAACAGCCACAGCTACCAATTTAATTAACATGAAATGAACATTTATAAAAACAAAATGGCAATAAAATGAAAATGTATGCAAACAAAACAAAATAAACCTGAAAAACACAGGAAACTAAACACAGCATAATCCTAGTACCTAGTGGATTAAGCACCATGCAAAACAGAAGCGGCAACAGGGAGTCTCCCTGAAATATTCCTGATTGAATCTTGATATTAGGAATGATGAAGTGACTATCTTCATACGTCAAATGGAGTGTGGTTTGCCACATTTTCATGGTGAATTTAATGTACTTGATCATGTCTGAGTTTATTTTATACATATCAGGGCAATTTATTTCCAAGAGTATAGGATTCTTTCCAGGGCTGGCCGAAATGTTTCTGCAACCCCCCCCCCCCCCTCGTGTGCTGCCACCCCCTCCCTGCTGTCGCTGATTCCGACATTGGGGTCTGGGGGGTGGAGGGTGAGGCTCAGCTTGGTGGCAGGCCATGTGCCTCAGCACGCATGACCTGCCGCTTCTGACCCCCCCTTCAGCATAACTTTGGAGGGTCAGAAGCAGCAGGCCATGTGTGCCGAAGTACATGGCTTACCGTGGAGCCATCCCCACACGGCCTCCAGAATCAACAGCCAGCAGCAGGGAGCAGCAGTGCCGCGAGGGTCAGCATGTGGGAGAGGGGAGAGGGTGGCATGGAGCAGCGCGGTTGGGAGTGGGGTGGCAGGTCATGTGTGCCAAAGCACATGGCCTGCCACCCATAGAGATCTGCTGCCCTAGACGGCCACTTAGCCCGCCTAGTGGATAGGCCGGCCCTGATACTTTTAAAGGTTTGCTTATAGTCAGTTCATGTTTATACTAAGATTTCTGCTTTTCTTAGCACTGGCCATAATAGCCTTATTCAACATTAACTGGTCTTTTGTTCCACATGTTCAACTTTTATTGCCCTTCTAGTCTATTGCCATTATGTTATTGAAATTGATATGATTGTATATTCTGTCTGCATTTATTGCATTGAACAGCTTATAGATTATAGGTCAATAAGTTATTGTGCTATAATTCTTTGGAACATTACTTGGATCCCCCTTTGGAAGGAGAAATGTTCTTCCTTCTATAACTATTGTGTTGTTAAATCTGGCTGCTTCACCAATTGATTTTTGCAGTTGGAAGGGTTTTGGTGGAGTGATGTTAACTATTTCAGTCAGAAGATTTCTGTTTCAGCTTTGTTTGATGGTGTTTATGCCATACTAATACTCTTTCCCAATTCCCTGTAGAACTGTTTCGGATTCTCTGTGAGTAGTTTATTTTGATATCTCTCTTTTCTTTTCATATCTTGACAGTTTTTGCGCTTCTGCTGCTACTTTCAATTTATTGTTGGAGCATAGAAAATTAAGGGCTTCTGTTAATGCAGTATGTTTCAGTGTGATGTTTTGGATCTTCCTCAATATCTTTGATGACTCCTTTTAGTTAGTCATCTATAAGGGATACTTCTGCACGTAGGGATTGTATTTTTCTTTCAATGCACTTTTTCCAAGGAGGAGTCATTATCATTTTCCTTTTCTTCTGGTCTTGCATTTCTGTTGGTAGAATTCTTTCATTAATAATTTTGGCTGCACAATATTACATTGGATTTATTTCTATAATGTCAATAAATGGTCCCTTTATACAAGTCATGGCATTGTTTCCTCTTATTTATCATACTCTTTAACTCTAGGTGTTAAATTTAATTTGGGTAATCTTTCCCTCATAGACAACTATCCACAGGGTTGCCATGAATTGGCATTGACTCGATACACAACAACAACAACAACTACAATAATCTTTCCCTTGCCTGGAACCCGCCATAGAGTATTTTTTCCATATAGACTAGAAGCTCAGCCTTTAATTCCTCTACCTTGGGGTCTTTCTGCTCTACCTTTCTTCTTTCTCTTCAGTTGACTTCTTGGCCTCTTTTGTTTATCTTGCTTTCCTGTGCTTCCAGATCTCCTAGCTTCATCTCCACCTCCATCTTCCTTCTAGTACTCTGTTCCAAATCTCTCTCATCAAACTTCTTTCCAGTGTTCCTTTCCAGATCCCTTCTTTCCTCCTTTGAGACACCTTGTGAAAATTTCACCACATCACATTTTGACAGGTCTTTCTCTCCTTTGAAAACTGGAGAAAATTCAAAACCTTGATTAATCCAAAACAGATTAAATGGCTCCCAATAATTGCAAGGGCAAAATTCAAATCAATCCTGAACATTTTCAAAATCTTCTACCACCGCTCTGCAGATGCGCTCCAGGATATAATAACCAAGGATGTCAGTAACGGGCCTAGAAGAACCAACAATGACAACAGGATCACCTTACCCACAGGTTATCACAATACTAAGCAAGTAACATCTAAGAGAGCTACCTCGCTACTGGCGCCTGCATTATGGAACTCCCTCCCCATGGACATAAGGACCCTAAATGATACCAAGGACTTCCGCAAAGCTCTCAAGACCCATCTCTTCACCGAGGCCTATTAGCAACCACCTTAAGTTGCCAAGCACTAGATACCACCCAAGTCGCCCACTAGCTACCCTCACCACTTAGCCCCAACTGCCCATCCCCATTTAGACCTATAAGTAGACAGCTTTTTACGTATGTGAATCTTATCTCATCCTGTTGAATGTATGCCTCCCAATGTCTTCTTCACCACTTTGATTGAAGGATAAGGTGGTATACAAAACTGTCTAAATAAATATTCTCTTAGTTTGATTTTTATTTATTTTCATTCTCTTATATACTGTGCTATTCTGCATCAGTGTGGTTTACATTGAACAAACTGAAATTACATTGAACAGGGCATTATAACTTGGAGATAACTATTTTACAGGGAACATGGGCTATGGAGGGTTAAGTGGCTTGCCCAAGACCACAAGGAGCACCTGTGGGACTAGAAACCCCAGTCCTTCTGGCCCAAGGTTGCTGTCCTCTAGTGGGATTTGAACCCCTGACCTTCTGGCCTGAAATACCTTGCCCCAACCACTAGGCCACTCCTCCACTCCACATTTGAATCTTGCGTATTTTACACAATTCTATCTGGGACAAGATAGCATTTTCAATTACAAATTCAGTTTATGTGATTTATGAAACTTGCACCAGTTTCTGTGCAAATGTATTTTTAAAGCTATAGTGTTAAAAATAACATTTTCTTTGATTCTGGTGCTTCTTTTTCTAGCTTGCATCCTCGGTCTCCTCTTTTTGCAATCCTAATATATTTAGAGTAGTTTTCATTAGGGTGTGCATTCATTTCAAATAATATGGGAAATATAAACATTTTCTATGTTGTTTCATATCATTATTAACCTGAAATGACAGGAAAAAATGTGGGCTGTTTCCCCAGTATCTTTAATAGCTGTCAGGCATGAGCCAACTTCAGGCCAGTGCCTCTTGGGTTGGAGGGCGCCAGTCTTCCAGGAGGAGCTATGGGGATCTGATTTTAGCTAGCCAGGAGAGAACAAGGATCACAGCTGCCCTGACACAATACTACCAATGATACCCCTGGTAAGGGCTAGGGTAGATTGACTGTCTCTTCAATAGAGGGGGTGATGCTGACACCTTGGTGTGGGTGAGGGATGATGCACTGCCTAATGCTGGTGCCAGGGGGAATTAGAGGAGGTTGAGGTAGGTTAAGGGATGTCCTTAGGGGAGGTGTGAGTTGTCATCAGGGGTTCAGGTTGTGTTTGAGAGGGGTTGGGATGGTTTGTCTTGAACAGTTTTTTAGGCGCGTTTTACCTAAGTGATAGTTCCTATCGTCATGGATTCACTCTGTGAAGTTGTCTGTCCATACGCATAGGTTTGTTTGCACTTCTGCTTGCGCAAACAAACCAATAAAGAACCCAAGACTCCTACAATCACCAGAAACACTGTGTCTGCCAGTGAAGACCCCATCCCCTGCCACTGGCAGGAAGGGTCTGAGGCTGCTGCTACAGCAAAAAAAGGAGTTTGCAGCCATATCATAAAAAGTATGTAGCAAAATTAGAAATGGTACAGAGAAGAGCCACCAAAATGGTAAAGGGGATGGAAGGATACCCCTATGAGGAGAGACTTAAAAGGTTAGGGCTCTTCAACTTGGAAACAAGACAGCTGAGGGGAGATATGATAGAAGTCTATAAATTAATGAATGGAGTGGTACGGGTAAATGTAGATCACTCCTTCAAAAAGTAGAAAGACTAGGGGACATGCAATGAAGCTACAATTTAGCACATTTAAGACTAATAAGAGAAAATATTTTTTCATTCAACTTGTAATAAAACTCTGGAATTCATTACTGGAGGATGCAATGAAGGCTATTAGTGTAGCTGGATTTTAAAAATGTTTGGACAAGTTCCTGGAAGAAAAGTCCATAAATCTTTATTAAAGAGGATTCGGGAAATCCACTGCTTATCCCGGGACAAGCATTGTGGAACCTGTATACCTTTTTGGGAACCTAATAGGTACTTGTGACCTGGATTGACCATTGTTGGAAACAGGATACTGGGCTTGATGGACCTTTGTCTGGTCCAGTATGGCATTTTTTATGTTTTTATGTTCTGGTGGGAACTATCAGGATTGTACCAAGCTAGAAATGTGCCGTATGCGACTAACAAATCGGGTGCCCCCCTCCACCCAGCTACATGCAGTAACTCATGATTTTTGAGCTTCCTGGAAGCCCAGTCATGACATCTGCTCCCCTTTTGTACTTGTGCCCTTTGCGGCAGCACCACTTGCATGGCCCTGGGAGCTATGGCCTTCAAATGTCAGTGGAAGGCCTAGAATCCTGCAGGTTTTTTAAGGCCACAATAAGGGAGTGGGCAGCTGAAATTAAAAAGGGCAGAGCCTCAAGATTAGAGGTGGAGTTAGAGATAAGGATAAGTGGACCGAGTTTAATGGAAGGGGTGGGGCTAGAGAGGAGGAGGAATGGAGCATAAGAGGAAAGGCAGAGGCAAAGGACAGAAGGGGCAAAGTATAAGGGGATGGGTGAAATTAGAGGAGATACTGAAGAGAGTGTAGAAGGGAAGGTATGAAAAGCAGGCAAGGGAAAGAGAGAGAGTAAAGTTGGGTGAGAGGAGGAGAACGCTTGGCTGGATGGAAGGAAAGGAGGGACATTATTAAAGGACAAGAAGGGGTATTAGGGCAAATGAGAGAGGAACCTATATGCCACAGCAATAGACCACGCATGCACACATAGAGCCCAATTCAGAAACGAGCACATCCAGGCCGCCCGGGTGGCTCTGAGCAGAATGGGCCCGTTAGGACCCGATTCTGAACCGTGGGAGCAAAGCACTCCCATGGCATACGGAATCAGGCTCAAGAACGGCCCGGCATGTCCCTGTATGCCTGCGGGGACTTCCTCCCTGCAGGCTCCCCTGGCTTCCACAGCACTGACCCTTTTTTCCCTGCCCTCCCGACCCACAGCTAGGCAGCTGGGGCCTGGATTGGGTAGCAGGGCCCTTTCTGCATCCGGCCCCGGTCCTGGAGGGAGGTGTTCCAGCCCTGCTAGCACAATTTGTGCTGCCTATTCCACCTTTGAGGTGGAATAAGCAGCACGTTCCCCCTGACCCTGCAGGACATATAGGGTCATGACCTGAATCGGCCCTCTACATCCTGCCGCCTCGGCCTGCCCGCACTCCACCCAGACCCCGCCCCCTCCCGCTCTCCACCGGCTCTCCCCGTACTGATGCTCTAGCTGTGCAGGGAAGGCCTGAAGGGGAATAGGAGTAGCCTTGCAAAGCGTGTCTCTGAATTGGGCCCATAGTCTCCCGAAATATGTAGTTTTGCCACACACATACACACATAAGTAATAGCAAGAAATGTTGCTTCTCCCTTAGTTAGTACTCCGATATCCAAAGCCTGATCCACAATGGGTTTTACTTGTTGGATCAAATGAGGTGTTAGGTCTTCATGTAATAACCTATAATGAGAGAGATTCTGTAGGTGGCTCACCACTTTCTGATGATATTGGGAAGCTCCCTAAATGACCACAGAACCACCCTTGTCAGCTGCACGTATAACAATATCAGTATTAGCAGCCAATTCTTGCAATGCTTTTCTCTCCAAATGGGTCAAATTTGAGTAATACCATGGTTGCTGCACTGTTTCCAATTCTTCAATATCCTAGAGAACTGCATCCTGAAAGGTTGCCAAATAGGAATCTATTGGGCCCAGAGGAACCCAACTAAATGTGGCTGGCATAATAGATCCATCAGAAAACACTGCAGATCGTTTAGCAAAAAATAACTGAATCTGTAGATTTTGGACAAAATATATAAAGTCCACTTGACATTGAAACAGATTATGAAAGATGGAAGGTTCCAACAATGCAAGTCTATCCCATGTTAATGCCGTGTCGGAAACATTAATAACTGATTGTGATATCACGGATTCTTCTGACTTGTCATCCTCCTTGGCCACTCCTCATCTTCTGGATTGGACTGATAATGTATTCTCTGACCCCATCTGTGTCGCCGATAATCCTGGCAGCATCACCAGTCAATTCCTAAAAAAGGTCTACCCCGATTGTCACCTTTATCAGCATTAGAGTCAGAGGACTCAAAACCCACATGACGTTGATTAGCTAGGTGCATTTCTAGGTTCATCCATGTATATATTGGACTTTTGGTATAATCATCCACATCCCTATATAAGTTTACGTAGTTTACTCTGTCGTTAAGACGACCAAAATTTATCCAGGATTGTTGATGTTTAGTCAAATATTCATCAATGGATTCTAACCCAATTGAGTCACATTTTGCCATGGCTATTTCAACTAAATCTCCCCCCACAGACATACTCAAGAATGCAAATGGAAGAAAGAGGAAATGTGCCATTTTGTCACACTATACATGTGCACTTTTCAACTTGTGTGCATGCTAGGGAAGTAGCTGCATCTAACTCTTAATTAACAAAATTGCCCTGAAATGAAAGTTTATAAAAACAAAATGAAACAAAATGAAAATTTATAAAAACAACATGAAACAAAATGGAAAATACCTTCAAACGTCACATGAAACTAGAAAAATTAAAATTTTTGCCTACATATCTCTAATTTTATTTCATCCTGCCCCCTAACTGCCAAGTCTGCTGGTAATGTTTATCTACAGACTTTGTATCAATTCTCAAAGTGAAAGTGCACATGTATTTTCATTTTCAGAAATAACAGTCAAAAATATTTGCAAGCCATTGTACCTCCTTTACCTACTGGTATGGTTTCTGACCAAAACAATGTGTGTACTTTTAAAAACATGAAACTGTATGTATTGTTTCAATCCTCACCCAAAGCCCCACTTAAAGTATACCTGTGTACCCAATAGTGCGCATATGTCCTTGAAATTAGGAACTTATGCCCATAACTTTCTGCACCACCCATATAAAATTACCCCCATTGTAGTGCCAGGCATGTGCTTTTACCTGAACACATGGAGGCCAATTTTGCGCAGGTTGTCTAGGATGGAAAAGGAATGTCCAAGTTGGAATGTTCACAATTTGCAGCTTATTTTACAAAAGACTTGCTGAATGTGGAGCTTTTTGGGAAAATGAATATCTTGTCAAACTGCATATCTTGCCATATCTTCCAGCGATAACTTTGTAGAAAAAGATAAATATCTTGTCAAACTATATATCTTGATAACACGCTAAAAAATGGTCTGTTCTTGAACGTTGAATCACTCCACAAAATAACACTATTACGTTCAGTGAAACATAGAGGGAATTATTCCCATAAATTAACACTCTTTCTTTTTCCTTATTCAACAGTGTAGCAATTTTCTCAATGTCTACCGGGAGGTCTCAGACTTACAGCGGCACCGATTTCATAGACTTAAACGTCTGTATAGAAATTTTTGTGCCCGATCGCATCAATGACCTCCACGATAGCAGACTAAAGCACATAAGTATAGCAATCGTGATTTGACCCTCTTAGTTCTCCATATCAATGTGGCTCAAGACTATAATGATTATTATTAAGCTCATGGAATTCACCATATTAATATATAGTCCATTAACGCTAATACTTATGGCTGTCAATCTTAATGACACTATCGAAAGATCCCGACGCTTTCCCCCAGCGCCTTCGTAGCGTTTCTCCTAGTAGGGTTCCTCAGGGGATCAGTTTTAAATCCTGCATTCAAACAAAATGAAACATAGAATCATTCCCAACATACTACTTCCCTCTTCTTCTTCTAAAACCTTAAACAGCTAACAAGACCAAAACCCTTAAATACTCACAGAAATGCTGCCCACGTCTAAGACAGAATATCTCCTCTATTTTCTAACAAATACTTTTCAGCTCTCAAAAGCAAAAAGACGCCGCGCATGTGGTCTGTTTCTTTCAGATTCATTTTTAAAGGCGTAACATAATATGACGTGATAGACTCCTCCCCTTTGTCAGAGTTGTAATCTCTAAAACCTCCCCTTAGGGGACTAGCCACCTCACGAAAGTGAAGTTTCCCCGCTATATATTTCAACCGCAACATGACCTCCAATAACTCCATTAACTGCTCTCTATAACCTCTTACCATCTGAATGCGTCAAGGGATAGTCCAAAAAAGGTTAAGATCATATACATGCCGCCCAATCTATCATCGCATTCAATCCATTGGGTTTAACGGTATTTAATTTGTAAATCCACCTTTGTTCTCTCTGAATTAGAACTTGATCGTGAGTTCTATCCCCACTACCACCTGCAACCTTATCTATACAGAAACATACCAATTGCTTGAAACAGTGCCCTTCATTTAGACAGTGTTGAACTAGTGGGGCTGCCAATGTTCTGCACCTAAGCTTGCTCCTATGCTCTCTCATACGCACCCGAAAGGTGCGAAGCGTCTTACCTATATATAGGAGACCTCATGGGCATTGCACTGCGTATACTACCCCCATGGAATCACAGGTTGTAGAAAATGATAACGTATAATTTACTTGACGATGTGTAAATGTCGTTATTTCCAAGGTAATTTCACAGATGTCACAGGACCCACAGTGTCTATGCCCTTTCTCCCCCGTTACTCCCTCTAGCCTAGGTAAAACTGCTGGGCTCAAATGTTCCTTCAAGTTACGGTGCCTTTGCCAGACACACCTTATTTTCTTCCCCGCTAGGCCCGGTACTGTTGTCAATACATTTTTATGTTTTTGCAAACTACATAGACATTGAGAAAATTGATACACTGTTGAATAAGGAAAAAGAAAGAGTGTTAATTTATGGGAATAATTCCCTCTATGTTTCACTGAACGTAATAGTGTTATTTTGTGAAACTATATATCTTGCCATATCATGCCAACAACAATCTTTGTATGGACCACACTATTGTGTTTCGCAGTAACTCATTATAACTTCTGCTTCAGGGCTCCATTTCAGTTAAAGAACAAATGATAGTGTCCTTTAGAAACCTTCAGTATTGACAATATATATAAATACTACTTTAAAGAACTCCAGCTCAAGTAGCAATCTGATCCCATGAAAAATTCACTTATCTTTCAAAATGGGAGCTCTCCACTCATTATTTCTCAGCCAGCGAACTGCTCACAAATTTTTCATCATCTTTTGCATTTCCTTCTTATGTAACACTGTAGTGGGAAACCTTGAACCTCTTATAAATGGCCACAGCGTTTTTTTCAGGACTGCTTCACAACAGAACACTCCCCCTCTATCACTCAATCAAATCAGCATGTGCCAATCAATTTGGCTGATCAGCCCCCCGGCTGCACCGCATTAAACATATATATCCAAAATTGCTCCAGGTAATTTAATCGCTGCTGGCGATCCCTCCACCTCACCAATTTTTCAGAACAAAATTAATTATGCGCCAACAAAGATCTGTAAAAGCATGTGTTTTTTGCAAACAATGATCCACTCCAGCTTTCTTATGATGCAACCTAGAACGATGCTCTCATAAACATTGAATCATTGTTCTGCTTGTGCGACCCACATAAATCATCAGGCAGGGACATTCAATGATATAAACCACAAAGGTTATTAAACAAGTTGTTGAAAAACGTGAATTAATAGGCTTGTTGGAGGAATTCCTAGTCCAACTTTCACTTTCTAAATTAAGACTACAGAACTCACAGTGATTACAAAGATAATGACCCAACAGTGTGTCCAAATTCTCCAGTCTCTGTTGCCATGTAACTGATTTGCAGACATAATTAGCAATGTTTTGTCCTCATGTACAGCGGAGCAGCCAGTCTACAAGAACATGTTCAAATAAAGAATGGCATCACTCAGGGCTGTGCACACGTAAGTGCCAGAATTGACACATGCAAGGAGAAGATGATTACAGCTGTAAGCACCAGATTTTGTAAAATTGCTCCAAAACTCTAGTGGGTCAGTACTGAGTCACAATGATCAGCATTTCTTTTAAATACCAGTCACCGCAGCTAAAAAGAATCTGTGCTGCTGAATATACTGGTCAGTAACACCAGCTAGCAGATGATGCTAAACAGATAACTGCACTGAATATTGATCCATAATTTTTTTTGCTAAAAGTGGTTTTGAACACCAGACAGGTAAGCATAATCCCCTCCCCCTCAATCACTCTTCTTCAGCTCCACAGTTAATTGACAGATGGCAGGTCCTTTTATAAATTCCCACACAGTTTATGCATGTTGCCATGCGTGTTTTGCGGGCCTGTTTTATAAAGTGATGTACACAGGGTACTTTATAAAATAGGAGTGTAAAGATGCACCTCAATCTAGTCATAAATGCCTATGCCTAGATTGTTCAGAAATGCATATGTCATAATATTTTATAGCTTACACATGTCAATTTATGCAATAGCTATGCTATGCTCATGGCCCGCTCCTATTCACGCCTACACTGAAAGCTCGCAATATTGGACTTGCATGCATGCTTACAGAATAACAACTGCCTATAGTTCGCACCAGACATGCGCTGCCAGCAAGCACCCTTGAGTAAAAGACCCCTTTAGTGTATGCTAAATTTTTAAAGGAGCGCTAACAAACCAAACGCACATCACCACTACATTTATGTTTTATTTTCCTTTTTCATTGCTACATTATTTTATATCAGGTATAGCAGTAAACTCTTTAAAAAAAAAGAGAGGTGGCATACAATTGGTGCAGTTCAATCTTTGTTTTTTACCTGAGCTGTCTTTTAATTACTGATTCATCATGTAAGTGTTAATTTCATGGATACATTAAACTAAAAAAGAGGAATAAGTCAGCCACACTATTAAAGCATATGGAGGCAACATGCATTAATGATACAATGGATATTGTGATATCTGAAAATAAACGTAAGAATTTTGAGGCATGCGGTTTAAATAATTGCCTAGTATGTTGGGGGCTGGTTGCCGTGCAACTCAAATTTAAAAGGCATCCATTGAGAAAAGATACAACATTTCTCAAGAAATGTGGAAGATTTTTCAGATCATTTGTTATTTATATAGGGAACCGTTAGAGTCCCACTTAGTACAAGGAACTGTCCACAATAAGGAAAAGCATGGTATATTCTATTTTATGGAACACCCCTATTCATTGTGCAGAATGGGATGTTGTTTAGTGAGATAGGGAGATCCCTAGTGAATTTAATCAGAGTTCTGGGATGTTCTTCTGGGACAGAGGAAGGAGCAGCAGCTCTCCCACAGAAGGGAGAGGATCTTGCTGAAAAAGCTCTATTAAAAAATCTCAAGGGGGAGGTGAGACTAGAATCTTCCAGCCCTATAACTATTTGGGCTGTCCCAAAGCAAAGAATCAAAGAATACGAGTTTCCTAAAAGGGCCAAAGAAAACGCGTCCCTATGTAATCCTTAGGAAGGGGAAAGAACATATCTTGAATGTAGGTTGTTCTGCAAGGTTGTCTAGAAGGATTCTGGCAGTCTCATAGTGATCTTCTGGAATTCTCAGAAAATAGAGGAGACAATGGGCCCGATTTTCAAAAGCATTAATTTTTTTATTTTATTTATTTAACAATTTTTCTCTACCGCTTTTCTTACATTCAAAGCGGTTTACAATGAATGATAAACAAGGAACTTTACATAGAACAAAGGCAATAAACTTGGAATTAACAGGGTCATTAACAATGTTGATTACATGGTAATTTTGTATCAGATTGTGAGAAATGTTGTCATTGTATGGTTAAGAGTTTAAGATGCTGGATTCAGTATGAGGTAGGTATAGTTAACAGAGAGGAGTGAATTGGTTCATATTTTACTTTGGTGGGTGCATTTCGCAGGGTGGTTCTATTTTTGTTCCGTAGTAGTCCAAAAAGAGGCATGTTTTTAAGGCTTTTCGGAAGTCCCATAGATCATTGGTCGTTCTTATGTTTTCCGGTGTGTTCTAGAGTGATGGGGCATATATTGAAAAGACTCTGTGACAGGTTGTCTGTTTTGCTTTGGTTTTATTCTTGGGTATTATTAATAGGCTTTTATTGCTTTTCCTTTTTGTTCTGTTTTTGGGGTCTTTGGTGATGAGAGTTTGTAGTATTGGTGGGGATAGTTGGTGAGGATTTTAAAGATAGTGAGTAGGGCTTTGTATTTGGTCTTGGTGATTATGGGGAGCCAGTGGAGTTATTTCAATGTTGGGGTTATGTGACTGGTAACAGCCCATGTTACCCATGTAAATGTCTTAACTGGGATTTTCCAAAGGCACCTATATGGGTTAAGTCCCAGTTAGGTCCCTAACTTGCCCAGATGTTATGTGCTGGGGGAATTCTTTGGCGGAGCGGTGCAGATGAAAGGGCTAAGCGGGTAGCAGCAATTCTCCAGGAACAAGCAGGAAGTCAGTCCTCACATATGGGTGACGTCAGTGCCGACGGAGTCCGCCCGGGGCATTTCCCCAACTTTCAAAGAAAGCTTTTGGGATATGCTAACACGCATGCATGGACTCCATCCCGCCCAAGGGTGCCATCTTGCTCAGTTTCTTTTTTTTCGTGCAGCTGAACGGACGTCTGTCCTATTTCCCTGGAAAAATCCTTGCTAATTATCCTCAAAATAATTAGTTTCCCGGTTTGCATAACGGCTGTTCTTCCTGCTTCAGTGCCGTCCCCGGCACTGTTCTCGGCTCCTTTTGTCTTCTTTGATCGAGGCTTGCCTCGACCGTCATTCACGCCTTTTTTCACCTGGGGGTTATCAACCCTGTCCGGGTGATCCCCACCAAGTTCCCCAGTGGATTCAAAAAATGTGACTGCTGAAGTCAAACGATGTCAGTGACCGACACCCACGACTGCTACCTATGCTGCCTGAGTCCAGACCATCCAATCAAATGCAAAACCCCAAAAAACAGCACAATCGCTATAATTGAAAGAACAAATCATAAGATTGTCTGAACAGCAAGCATGGTGATGTGATATAAAATATCAACAATAGAATACAAATTTCTTTCGGGTCCCACAGACTGGAGAGGAGCAAGAAACTGCTCAACTCCAAGTGTATGTGTTACCCTTTTAATCAATCAGTGCATGCTTATGGTGCAAAGTGATCAAAACAATTTTCAAAATAGCTAAACCTAGCTTTACTTATCCAAAATCCAGAATCCAAGTGTCATTGGCAGGAATTTCTTGCATGACACGTGTGTTTCGGGCCAATCGGCCCTCTTTCAAGTGTGATTTGCTATGAGAATGGATCCGGAGGTGTCTGAAAAGATGCCCAAGCCACATGACTTGTAAATGACGCTTGCAGGAAGATGATTGGCTGATCAAATTATGTCATAAAAGAGGAGGAGACTCTGGTAGGTTTGAATAAATCAATAAACCTAAAGCTGAAAGAACAGTGGGGGAGCAAGCAAAACTGGAATCTCATAGCGAGCTTCACCATTCCTGGTCCAAATTCAAGCCGTCAGGGACTACAGTCTGTAAATGAAAGATCCACTGCTGCTCCAACCATTGTAGGCGCTGTGTCCTATTTCTGCCCCACGGATCCATAGGAACAGTATCAATCACACGCCATTTAAAATCCTGAAACGTGTGACCCTGAGAGATACAATGTTCCACCAAAGGAGCCGTAAGTGTTGATGTTCATATTCGAGAGGCGTGCTCACCCAGTCGTACTTTGATCAGACGAGTGGTGCGGCCAATGTAAAGCAAGTCACAAGGGCAATGTCGTAAATACACTACAAAACTAGTAGAACATGAGCTGATACCAGAAAATTTGTAGGATCGGCCCGTCCTGGGGTGGTACCATATCTCACCCTCAAGAGCAGTAGTGCAAAATTGGCAAGTTTTACATGCAAAATGCCCCCTACTGTGAGAACCTCTAACCGGACAATCTCCTGGCATAGCAGTATGAACAAGATGGTCGCGCAAATTTCGGCCACTAGTGAACGCAAAACATACCGATTTTTGAAAGCAGGGATAGAGGTGCAAGATCCTCCAATGTTTTCGGAGAATCTTGACCACCTGCGAAGAATTCACCATAAAAGGAAGGATGCCCCCACTCCTATCTGAATCGGCAGATGCCCCAGTCCGATCTTGTAAAAGCCACTCCCTATGAGTGTATCTAGCCTGAATATATGCCTGTTTGACAATCCATGCTGGATAACCACGCGTTAATAGATGAGCCCGTAGGTCCTCCGCCTGCTGCTTAAAATCACCTAAAGTGGAGCAAATGTGGCGTATCCTCAGAAATTGGCCCTACGGGAGACCCCGTTGTAATGGGGCCGGATGATGGCTATGATATCTTAGGAGGCTATTACGTTGGGTGGTTTTTCAAAATAGAGTGGTATTAAAGTTACCAGCTGATTTGTCAATCCAGACATCCAAAAATTCCAAACAATGCTGGTCTATGTGAGATGTAAATTTGATGTTGGGTTTGAGAGTGTTCAACCACAAAATAAATTGCTGAAATTCTTCTTTCGAGGATGACCATAGGAAGAAAATATCATCCAGAAACCACAGCCATAAAGGGATGTACTGAAAGGCCGCTGCAGGATAGATGATAGACTCTTCTAAATAGGCCAGATAAAGGGTGGCAATGGAGGGAGCTACAGTTGCTCCCATAGCTATAGCTCCACATTGCTGATAGATCTTGCCATTAAATAAAAAATAGTTCTTTATCAATACCAGCCTGATAAGATCCATCTAAAAGGAATGCAGAATTCAGGAGGGGGCTGTTGTAAATGCCGACTGTAAAAGCACTAAGGACTCCTCCTGATGGATGTTGGTATACAGAGACGTTACGTGTAAAGTCACCAAAATTAATTGATCAATTGGGCCCACATAACCTGTTAATACTTGCAAAAAATGGGACGTATCTCTCAGACCAGACCATGACAGCACCTCCTGCAACCTGTGCCAGGCCATGACACCGAAAACCTTTAGAAAGAGATTGGAGTTGCAAGAAAAATTGTTCCCCAGGTCTGAATTTGCACTGGCCTTCCCGACACCGAGCTCCAAGCCCAGCACTACCTGTGAGGTCCGAGCATCCTCAGAGTCCTGCAATGGCAGCTCCTCCAAGAAGACCTCAAACCCTGAGAGAAAGAAGAAAAAATCCTCGAAGTCCACCAAGGTTGCACCAGAGAAACCCGGTAACACCGCTCGGAGGGACTCGGGCGGCTCCAAGAAACATCCTACCAAGGTCCTCAAGGAGGATTCCTCGGTCAGCAGAAACCTTGTGAGGTTTTTTGAGACCATTGTCCTCATCGAGGATGCACTTGCAAGAGTGCTGGTGCCGGACCCGAGGTCCTCAGTGCCTGCACCGAAAGCTGCGGAGCCTGCTGGCTTGGAAACCAGAATGGCGGCCTTGAAGCAGAACATCACTTCTATCCTGGCACTGCAGCAGGCAATGATGGCTGATTCAACTGCATCATATGCCAAGACGACCAGGTCCTCGACTGCAGGGGAGTTCCCGGTTGTTGAGTTGACCTCTGAGCACCATCGGCCTTGGGTAAGCCCTCGGCGCCAGTTGAGGTCTTGGTCCCGTTCCTCGGACATCTGGTCCTCCCCAGCCAGTTTCTATGATTTGGACCCCAGGTCCTCCAGAGGCCACCGGCCACCTGGCCCTTGCCTTGATGTTATATGTCACAAGGCCTCAGACTCGTTGTCACCACTCGACTCCGAGTGGGAGACCGACGATGAGGCGTCCCCAAAAACCAAATGGCACCAAACCCATCGCCCACAGTGCCCCGGCACTATTCTCCTCTGGAAGATGTGGCCTTCCATGACTTTGTCAAGGATATAGCCAGGGCAAACTGAGGCAGAGGAAGATCCGTGCAGTGAGGAACTGGAGATTCTCCAGTATGAGTCTCCACAGAAGGAGACTCTCATGGTGCCTGTGCAGCTGATCCTCGAGCGGCTGCTACTCAGAATGTGGGAGACACCGGTCTCAGTGCCGGTGATGAGCCAGCAACTTGATGCCATCTACCGCGTCCGGAAGGGTCCCGTGTTCCACAAGCTCCAACTCCCACACAACTCTATGGTCGTCGAGTTGACCATGCAAAAACTTAAGAGCCAGAAGACCCACTCTTTGGTCCCTCCTGGGACGGACGCTAGAGCCCTCAATGTCCTTGGGCACAAGTATAACCAGGGCTCCATGCTGGGTTGCCAGATTCAAGCCTATGAATTGTACATACTCCAAAAAATATATCCTTGGTTCAGTCAGCAATAACAATCATAATAAATAGAACCAAACCCAACAATAATATCTCCCAATTCTAAAGAATTTCTTTTTGTCGGAGAAGGCTGGAGGCGACTGAAATGTAACCCAGTCACACCAGGCAACCTTATCCCTTTTAATTATAGTGTAGCTAAAAACGCTATACTTAGCTTATCAAAATTATCAGTGAAATGTTCCAACACTCCTTGTGCCAAAAGTATTTCCACACAGCGGATTTGTAGCAGTCCACGACGTACGTTTCGGGCCCCTGGCCCTGTTTCAAGTGTTCACGCTCTTACAAATCACCGCTTTTAAAAGTTTCCCGAGTGAACTCACCATACTGAAATTTTAAAGAGAGAAAAGACTTGCTATTGGCTAATAGTTTTCTGCCATTCTAAAGGGAGCTCCAATCAACTAACCGGGAGACCCCACTGTCACCGGGGAATCCCTTAGTGTCATGGATTGCGTCATAATAGGCTAAACCATTCAACTTCCTTATTCAATCCGGTAGGTTGAACAGCCTGTAGCTCAAAAATCAAGTGCTGTTCCCGACGTTGTAATGCAAGGAGGCGATTTCCACCCCGAGGATTCGGAGGTATATAGTCCAAAACAGTCCAGGTAAATTCAGAAAATGACTGATGATGAATTAGCTCACAATGTTCAACTAAGGGAGCTGACATCACCTTCTGTTTAATCCGCGAGGCATGTTCACTCAGACGCACCTTTATTTTTCTAGAGGTCTTCCCAACATAGATTAAAGGGCAAGGACACATCAAAACATATACTACATGTGTAGAATCACAAGTGGTGGCCCACCGACGCCGATAAACTCTACCTGTATTAGGATGTATCCAATCCTCTCCAGTTGAAACTCGTGCACAAAAACTACACTTAGAGCAGGTAGTATGGCCCCTTGAAGCCGGATCATAAGGTAGAGGACGATCTATGGAAGTCGCAGTATGAACCAGTCTATCTCGCAAGTTAGAACCCCTAGAAAAGGCTATCCGGAGAGGTTTTCTGAAACAGGGGTGCAGACCTAAAATACCCCAATGTTTGCGTAAAATTGCAACTACTGAGGAACTCAAAGTCGTATATGGCAATGTCCCAACAATATATTCCGGATCTTCTGGCTGAGTGCTTATAGTTTGAAACTCTTCATTAATAAGCCATTCCCTATGAGTGTTCAAAGCACGACGATAAGCCAGACGAATCACCTTATCCGGATAACCCCGATGCTTTAATCTGGTAGTCAGGTCCCAAGCTTGAAATTTGAAATCCGATAACGTGGAACAAACCCTTCTTAATCGGAGAAATTGACCATAAGGTAAATTACGTCTCATGGGCCCCGGATGACAGCTATGGTACATGAGAAGACTATTGCGTTGAACACTCTTCCTATATAATGTTGTGTGAAACGCTCCCTGGTCTTTCACAACCTTCACATCCAAAAATTCAATTTGCTTCAAGTCAAAATGAGCTGTGAATTTTAGATTTGGTTTCAAAGCATTAAGCCATTGTAAAAATAGCTGAAGCTGCGGTACAGTATCGAACCATAAGAAAAATATGTCATCTAAGAACCGTCGCCAAAGGCGAATTGGTTTAAAAAAATCAGATGAATAAAGATAAGTTTCCTCAAAGGAGGCCATATACAGTGTGGCTATTGAAGGGGCAACAGAGGCCCCCATCGCAATTCCATACACTTGATGGTAATATTGTCCCTCTGACAAAAAATAATTCTTAGTTAGAACCAATCTAAGTAATTCACATAAAAACGCTCGAGGTAATCGCTGAGGAGCAAATTGAAAAAAAGAGGACATCATTTCTAAAACCTCATCCTGGTTAATGTTAGTATATAAAGCTTCAACATCAAGGGTCACTAGATAAAAATCCCACGATGGTATGGATTCCTTAGTTAATTGCTGTAAAAAATGTGATGAATCCCTTATGAAAGACTTTACCAGTGCCGCCTCCTTCTGCAAAAAAACATCACAAAATTGTGACAGGGGCTCCAACACGGATCCGCGACATGATACAATAGGCCTGCCAGGGGGAGCTTCGAGGGATTTATGAACTTTTGGTACCATATATATAATTGGTCGAAGTGGTGACTCCAGTTTTAAAAACCCGTATTCACGCTTCGTTATCCAACCCCGGGAAAAAGCCTCCTCCAAAAGGTTGTTTATCTCTTGCTGAAGAGAACTAGTAGGGTCATGCGCTAACACAGTGTACGTATGTCGATCCAATAGATGGTCCCGTAGTACCTTTAAGTAAGTCCCTATCGATTGCACCACCACTGCCCCGCCTTTGTCGGCTCTTTGGATCACAATATTAGGGTCCTGTCTTAATGTAGCTAATGCCTGCCACTCAGTTTTACTCAGATTAGAAACCCCATGATGTTTCTTACTCTCCAAGCTTTGTAAATCTTGAAAAACCAAATTCTGGTATGTCAGAATAGTTGAGTCAGCTACACCAGGGGTAGCAATTTAGATGACTGTGTTTTAATAGAGCCATCAGAAACCGATGGCCGATCTGCAAAATATTGAGTAATATATAGTTTCCGAAAAAACTTTTGTAAACTAAGTCGGAGCTGGAAGGGATCATGATTTACCGTTGGCACAAAAGTCAACCCCAAATTTAAAAGGTCAAGTTGTGCTGTCGTTAATGAGGTAGATGACAAATTTATGACTATTGATTCTTTGCTCGTTGCCGCGTTAACGGTGGATCCCAATCGGGCATTTGTTGACCCCTTCGTGGGGGTCGGCCGCGGTTGGGGCCACGCCGAAAATTTTGAGTGTGTGACCCACGAGTTGTTCCTGAGGCTTCCGACCCACTACTTAAATCTTCAGACTCATCTGAAGTGTCAAATGTCACCTTTTTCTTACGATAGTCATCTTTGGTTTTATACATCCAATAATAAACTTTATTTTCATCATAGTCAGTTTTATCTCTCAAAAATTTGCTCAACTTGTAAGATTTTAAATATTCAAAAAAACCTTTAATTTGGCGATCGATATCATCCATTTTGGCCAAAAAAATGGTCTCCTCCAACCTAGATTTTAGAACATTTTTTGTCTCATCAATTTGTTTCTGCAAAAGCTCCTCTTCTTTAATTGTGCGCTCTAAGATAAGTGCTATCAAATCAAAACTGCACTTATTAGAAATCTGATTCCATTTTGTTACAAAGTCTGAATCTGTCAGAAACATTTTAGGGGCCCTCGTCATTCGAAGGCCCCGGGGAATGATTCGTGTTTTCAAATACTGAGACATGGAAGCACCATGTAATTGTGCTCGGGTCAGGCGTTTTCTCAAAGCTCGTAAATCTGTGACACATTGATTTTGTGCTACCGAGGCCTGACCTCGGTACATATTGTACATAGGAATTGTACATAGGCATGTACCTAAAGGCTGTAACCCAAGAGGTATCTGGGTTTTTAGCGGGGCTTAACAGGGAATCCCTCCAGCGGTTCCAATCCCTGACTTCCGGGATCATGGACTGTTCTAAGTTCCTTTCACAGCTGGCCTATGATGGCTTTAAGTCAGTGGCTCGGATAGCAGTGGCCAGCATCGGTGCCCGGTGCCAAGCCTGGATATAGTCCTTGGACCTCGAGCAATGGGTCTAAGACAAGCTGTTCGATGTCCCCTGCACTGGAGAGAAACCTATGGCCAATAAAGTGGCTGAGATCGAGGCCGACATGGTGACTCGACAGAGGCTCTCCAAGAAGACCTCATCCTTTCCCCGTAGAAAACCATCGGAGAAAAGACCCCTGTTCCCGAGGAAAAAGGGGCCCTTTCAGCAGAGTCACCACTACCAGCCCTTCTCGGACCAGCAACAGGGTTCTCACCCAAAAAGGCAAAGCCATGGGGCTCAGAAGTGAATGCACAGAAATCCCAGGTCCCAGGTCCCAGCTCTCGCCCAGCCCGGGGGGAGTTTTTGTCTCCCAGGGCAGGGCCTCCCCTCCCCTGGGAAACCTTCACCAGCCAACAGGGGGCCACCTGGCACTCTTAGCCCTCAAGTAGACGAATGTCACTTCGGACCAGTAGGTGCTGTAGGTGGTAAGAGAAGGATACCTCCTCCACCTACAGCAGGTACCACCCAGGTTCTTTCCAGGAGAGCCATTGTGACCTCTCCTTCACCAGACCCTTCTGCTCTCAGAACTCACAGGTCTGCTCAGGGACAACACAGTAGAGTCTGTACCCAAACACCTATGGGGAAAAGGTTTATACTCCAGATACTTCCTTGTCCCAAAGAGAACTGGGAGCCTCAGGCCCATTCTAGACTTGAGAAACAGGTTCCTGGTGAGGGAGAAGTTCAAGATGCTCTCCCTTTGAACACTTCTGCCTTACCTTCACCGTGGAGATTGGCTGTGCTCCTTGGACCTGAAGGATGCGTATTGTCACACCCCCTTTCTCTTTGTATAGGCGGTTGCCTGGAAGAGGGGGAAACGTGACGGATTATCCTTGTAAGTGCTGATGTTTGGGGTTTCCGTGTAGTTGTGGGCCAAACGAAGACAGCCAAGGTTTTAAAGTGGTAACAAAAACTTTATTGTTGCACAGGATTTTGTTATCTACCATCCCCTAACCAGAAACAAAAAGTGGATACTTTCTTATGCCAAATAAAGTCCAGAATATGACAAAGTCCAACCTGATCCTTCTCAGGGTTCGTCAGTTTATATACAAGGTTAATCCAAACTTCTCTTCAGTTCTGAACAGCTTTAGTTGCAGCTAATCATTTGCATAGCATTCACAATTCCCAGCTGCTTAATGACGTTGAGTTTCACTCAAGCAGAACGCTGCTTCTCTCCGTGCAAACTCAATAGCATGAAATAACTTCTCAGCACTTATCCCAAGCATTAATATAACAGCTTCACTCTTGACAACAAAAAGCACAGTCTGCCTCCATCTCAGAATAGCTGCTATCTGATATAGTTGATCCCAACTGCATTGATTCAACTTCAGAGTCAGATATATTCTGATTCACCTCAGGGTACTGCAGATCCACAGGCTTCCATTGTTCCAATTGGTGTCTAAGCTGTTTCCACTTATAATTCCTTTCCCTTTGTGGTATCTGAGAGCAACTAGAATCACCAGCCTCCTTTAAGACAGTGTTACTGGAATCCAACTGGCTTAACCTTCTTCTAGTGTGTCTGGCTTTTACAGGTTGGTAAAAAGGCAAGTCTCTCTCTTTGTACTGCTTCACTATCTCTGACTCAGCAGGGTCTAGCTCTAGCTTTCGTCTGCGTAGCACATAATCAGCTGATGGGATAAGAACAGCTGGACTACTCTCAGAGCTTCTGCTAGTAACAGGCTGCCTGCACTTGGAACGTTTATGCAGCTTATCATACAGAACTTTACTCTTGCTCAGTCTCCCACCTTTACTCACAGCTTCTAGGGAAGACTCTAGGGAAGAACTGCTATCTCTTCTGGGTAAGGGTTCCAGCCTCTCCCCACGAGAATGAAAGTAGCTTCTAACCTGCTTCTCCTTGCTGTCTGGTTCGTGGTGACCTCTCTCCCTCAGAGGAAGCTTTCTCAACTGCTTTCCCAGAGACCTCCGTATCTCTGAGCAGTCTGGCTGGCAACTCCCCAAGCACCGTGTGCTATCCTGGCAGTGGTTGCTCCTTCCTTTGCTTCTCTCTGAATCCAGGTCAGAGTCACGTCCTGACTCTCCCACACGAACACTTCCTGTTCTCTCAGGAACTCCTCCTGCTCTCCTTCTCCTACCACTCCTTCTTCCTCTCCTTTTGACTCTCTCTGTTACTTCCTGGTTAAGAGCATGGGGCTGCCCTATCCGGTTTGACTCCACCCCCTTGCCTCTTACGTCAGCTCCCCGGGTTGTCATGGAGCTGGGGTGTGGCTCTCTCACTGCCTTTCTGTGCAGAGAGTTTCTCTGGGCTTGTGCTTTAACCACTTCCCTGCCTGCATTATTGTGTGCATTTGAGGAAAGCTGTTGTTTTAAACCTCTTTTTCTGCTGTTTAAGCCCTCTGCATCATCACAGTATACTCACATCCTGATCCACCCCTCCCACAGGCAGTAACTACAGTTCGTGGTGAGAGGAGGGTACTACTAGTACAGGGTGCTATCTTTTGGCCTGACCTCTTCGCCAAGGGTCTTTACCAAATGCCTAGCGGTGGTAGCCGCCTACCTGCACCTACAAGGGACTTTCGTCTTCCCCTACCTGGATGACTGGCTAATCAGGAGCACTACGGCCTCAGAGGCCAGTCAGGTCACAGAGCGTGCAACCCTCCTCCTGCAATACCTGGGGTTCATCATCAACTACCTAAATCCCATCTCTCTCCACCCCAAAGCCTGGAGTTCATAGGTGCTCAGATGGACACATTACAGGTCAAGGCCGTCCTCCCAAGAGAAAGGGCAAAACATCTCAGGAAACTGGCAGGAGAGATACAGTGCTGCCTATCAGTGCCTGCTTGTCTCCTCCTCCGCCTACTGGGCCATATGGCCTCGATGGTCCACATCACACCCTCAGCCCACTTACACATGCAGACAGCCCAGTGGTGCCTATGCTCGCAGTGGACTCAGGCCACGGGCAGGCTACGGGACAGGGTCAGAGTTACCCGCCAGCTGGTGGAGTCCCTCAATTGGTGGCAAAGCTTGTGCCACCTCCAGGCGGGAATGCCCTTCCAGGTACCCGCACCTCAGAGGACTTTGACCACAGACACCTCCCTCCTGGGTTTGGGGGGCACATTGCGGAGACTGACGCGCACAGGGCAGCTGATCTCAGGAGGAGTCACTCCTACAGATCAATCTCCTGGAGCTCAGGGCAATCTTCCTAGCCCTATAAGTGCTCCGCCACTGCCTGCGACACTGACCTGTGCTGATGCAGACAGACAACCAGGTTGCTATGTTTTATATCAACAAGCAGGGGGGCATGGGCTCATACTCCCTCTGCCAGGAGACAGTGGCCCTCCTCTCTTTTGCAGCATGCAACAGCATGCTTCTGCGAGTGGTGTACCTCCCGGGCTAGGACAACTGCCTAGCAGGCAGGCTGAGCAGAGTCCTTTGCCCACACGAGTGGTGCTTAAACCCCAGAGTAATGAAGCAGCTCTTCCACCTCTGGGGCAGGCCCATGATGGACCTATTCACCTCTCCGGAAACCACCCATCTACCCCACTTCTGCTCCCATCAACTGCATCCGGAGAGAGTGGCAGCAGATGCCTTCCTGATCTCATGATCCGAGGGCCTATTCTATGCATTCCCACTGACCCCCCCCCCCCCCGGTCGCCAGGACTCTCTTCAAGGTCCAGAGTGAAGGGGTATCAGTCATACTGATTGCTTCCAGGTGGCCCAAGTAGCCTTGGTTCCCTCTGCTGCTTTCCCTTTCAGTGGCACTCCCAGTCCCTCTGGACGAAGGCTCGGACCTCCCATCCCAGGAGGAGGGCTCCCTCCTGCAGCCCAATTTGGGGTTGCTAGCACTAACAGCATAGCTGCTGAAAGGGTAGCGTTGGCCCCTTTCAATCTTCCAGGAGAGGTTGAGGAGATCCTACTGGTCTCCTGAAAACCCTCCACTAGATGAGCTTATTCCTTTAAGTGGAGAAGGTTCTCCGCTGGTGTGCGGAAAGGGAGGAGAATCCCTTCTCCTGCCATGTGCAACTAGTACTTCAGTACCTACTGCACCTGTCACACACCGGGCTAAAATCTAACTTGGTGAGGGTGCATCTGAGCACTATAGCTGCTCACCACCACCCTATTGAGGGAAAAGCCAGCCCCTGGTCTCCAGGTTCCTCCGGGGCCTCCTGTTATCCAAGCCCCCTCTCTGCCCTCCAGCGGCAGAGTGGGACCTCAATGTGGTGCCCTCCCAGCTCACCAAACCACCGTTCGAGCCCCTGGAAACTTGTCACCTGCAGTACCTGTCTTGGAAAGTGGTCTTTCTGGTGGCCTTTACGTCTGCTCAAAGAGTGAGTGAACTTCAGGCCCTCATGGCAGATCCATCATATACAAGGTTCTACAACAACAGGGAAGTGCTCCGCACACATACCAAATTCCTCCTGAAGGTGGTGTCTTCTTTCCACCTTAACCAAGAGGTGGTCCTCCCCACCTTTTTTCCGCAACCTCGTGCTGGCAGGGAGGAACTAGTACTTCATACAGTGGATTGCAAACAGGCCCTGTCCTTCTAATTACAGTGGACCCAGGCCCATCACAAAGCTCCTCAGCAGGCTGGGGTTCCCCATGACTAAGCAAACTCTGCCCACTTGGGTGTGGACTGTATTGCCCTCGCCTATGAGTGAGCTGGTCTCTCCCTTGAGCACCGGATCACAGCGCATCGCCAACCTCCACTGAGTGCTGGTGATGGAGATCTGCAAGGCCGCCACATGGTCTTCATTTCATACGTTTGTAGCTCACTACTGCCTGGAGAGTGAGTCCCACAGGGACAGTGTCTTTGGCCAGGCAATATTCCATAATATTCTCAGGGTATAGGCAACTCCTGCCCTCCAACCCTTCTGTGTTCAGGCTACCAGAGTGATAGTGTCACTGGAAACTAGGGTCTTACAGAATCTCTCAGTGAGGACTCACTTTCTGCAACTCACGGCTACCCGATTGGTCGCCGTTGGTGCTGTCATGGTTTGGTTCTCAGCAGCCTGGAGCTAGGGAGTCCCATATGTGAGGACTGACTTCCTGCTTGTTCCTGGAGAAAGCGTAGTTATTCACCTGTAATAGGTGTTCTCCATGGACAGCAAGAATCAGTCCTCACACACTTTCTCTCCTGGGAATTTGCTCCCTACATTGTTTTAGTTTTACTGCCATCTTAGCTATATCATCTGACTGAGCAAGATGGCACCCTTGGGAGGGAAGGGGACCACGCATACGTGGTAGCATGTTCCAAAGGCTTTCTTTGAAAGCTGGGGAAGTGCTCCGTGCGGGCTCTGTTGGCGCCATCATCCATATGTGAGGACTGATTCCTGCTGTCCTTGGAGAACACCTGTTACAGGCGAGTAACTATGCTTTTTTGATGCTACCCAGTTAGCCCTCAGTGCCTTAAAAATAGGTGAGGTTTTTCCTCACCTATCTTTAAGGCGCTAGGGCTAACTGGGTAGCATCAAAAATCACTGCTACTTGCTTAGCCTCGGCGGCTGCTGGCGTGTCCAACCAAACCCTGATTTTCACTTCTGTCACCGCAGAAGTGAAGATCCGGGTTAAGGGGATCGGCGGGCAGGTTATGCACCAATGCTGTGCATAGCCTGCCTAAATGAAAATCGGGCCCAATATCTCTTTTTCCCTATTCAACATTGCTGAAATCTGTTCCTTCCTTTCTGAGCATGCCATGAAAAGATTCATCAACTCCCATTATCTCCCACTTAGACAACTTCAACCTACTGCTCACGGGTCTCCCGTGAAACTATCTATCTTCAGGAACAGCCATGAATGTAGTCTTCACATATGGGTGATGTCGGTACCAATGGAGCCCGTGCTCCCCAGCGTCCAATAGGAAAGCTTTTGGGAGCATCCCACTGCGCCTGCATAGCTGCCTTCCCGTCTTTCCAGCTCTCCCTCCTCAGTTCTTCTTTTTCCATGGAGCTGACAAGAAGCAATTCCTGTCACCACAGAAAATGTGTTTTTTTTTCTTATTTCTTGTGGTCGCGTCTGCCTTCCCGTTGACGCTGGTACCGACCCTGTCAGTGCTCACTTTCTTTCTTTTTTTTTTTTAAAAAAAGACTTTTCTGAGAGGAGAAACTCTTCCCTCAGGGCACATTGACACCATCTTAGGCTTTTGCCTTTTTTTCCAAAATGGACAAACCAAGCCAGTGGTTTTAAGAAGTGTTCAAAATGTGGCAGTACAATTTCAGCCACGGACACCCTTGACTGGTGTCTAAAATGTTTAGGACCGGATCATCAACTGTCAGAATGTCCTCTCTGTAGGAAGATGACAAAGAGAGGCCTGCAGAACAGAGCTGCGAAACTCGGCAACCTCTTTGCCACCAATGCAATGTCGGTAGCATCAACGTCATCGAGAGCTTCATCTTCCTCCCAGGGATCTCAGGTATCAAAACCCAGGTCTTCATCGAAGACTAGCCAGACCTCCAATGGTGGATCTCCTTCTAAGTATCGAGATGCCGTAGGCGTTGCACTGGAGGGGGACACACTGGCCAAAAAACCCCGGCAGGAGGTCCTTGCTTCCAAAGCCTTAATGGGGTCCCAGGATGCTCCCGAGGTCTCTACCTCTGGAGAGCTTTTGATGCCATGCTCAGGGATTGTGGCCCGCAACTCCGGTACTGATACCCAATCATCAGCAAGCTCCATGGATCAACGTATCTTGGCTATTGAGCGGAGCTTAACAGCCTTACTAGCGGCTTCTGTACTGGTAAAGCCTCTACAGTCAAGTCCTAAGCCGTCAGTACCGACGACGGTACTGAAAGTGCCTGCATCAACCTTTTTGCCACTTACCACGCTACCACCCATGCCGGCCCTCGAATGCATCTCCAGTACCGAGGTTCCAGTACCGCAACTTTCAGATACCGGCTTCGAGCGGTATCGAGTACGTGCAGAGTGCAAGCGCCCTGCCCGCCGATACTTCGAGTCTTCTGACTCCAATTCATAGGATGAGGACTTGGTGGTATCTGGAAAATGAGAACTCTGCCAGAGGATCCATCTCTGTCCCCCCAACATCGCATGTCCCCTCCAGAGAACATGTCTTTCCAAGACTTTATCCGCGATGTTGCTTGGGGTCTGTCCATAATGGTGACTTCAGAGAAAGAACCTAGGGTTGAGGATCTCAAAATTCTTTAATACCCTGAAGCCCCAAAGAAAACTGCTACTCTCCCTATTCATCGAATACTTCACAACCTTATGCTTCGGATGTGGGAGACACCCTTAACCATCTGTCCACATACTCGAAGGTTCAATACAATGTACCGGATACTGGAGTGCCCCGGCTTACAGAAGACGCAATTACCACACCATTCCATGGTGGTGGAATCAGCAATGCGTCAAATTTAAAGTGCTAAAACGCATTCCTTGAACCCTCCAGGCAGGGAATCGAGAACTCTCGATGCTTTTGGTCGTTGATGTTTTCAGACCTCCATGTTATCAGCCAGAATCATTTCCTACATACTCTACATGGGTATGTTCCTTAGGGAGATAGCAAGGGATTTGGCGTTGATGGCTTCTCTTCTCCCTGACGACAAGAAAACTGATTATTTCACCCTGGTGAAACATGCCCAAAATGTTTCCAAATTTGTTAACAGGGAACTTTTGACTGTTTTGAATGCATCACCAGAACTTCAGCTATATGCATTGGTGCATGCAGGATTGCTTGGCTCCAAGCCTCTGATCTTGAACAGTGGGTTCAAGATAAGCTGAGAAATATACCTTGCACAGGTGAAAACGTTTTTGGCAAAGACTGGCAGGATAAGGCTTCTCAGTTAGAATCTGAGAACACCCCTCTTAATAGATTTTCTAGATCTACTTCCAACCCAGCTAAGAAAAAGACATTGAAGAAACCCTTTTTCAATAAGAAAAAGAAGTACTACTCTTCTTACACCCCTGTGGTGCACTGTCCCATCCATACTCTCTAAAACGGGAGAGAGTTCTCTAATAACCAAAACAGCAAAGAAAGGCTCAGATTCCCAGGTCTCAGCCAACCCAGAAGACCCAACCTCCTCAGAGTCTTTGACTCCTTTCTAGAGAACATAGCCATCTTGCCTCTGTAGATTCCAGATCCCATCCACATTCCTGGCAGACTATGCCACTTTGCTCATAGGTGGCATCTTGTAATATAAGAACACTGGACTCTTTTCTTAGTAAGGGACAGGTATAAACTTCACTTCCGAAGTCTACCCCCCCAGTCTCCTCCAAGAGAGTTCAGTTCTCAACCCCCTTTTACCACTCTGTTATTGCAGGAGGTCACCTCCCTTCTCTCACAGGGTGCAATAGAGGAGGTTCCACTCTCCCAGCAAGGTTTAGGCTTCTATTCTCCTTACTTCCTCATTCCAAAGAAAACAAGGGGATACAGGCCCATCCTGAACCTGAGAAAACTGAACAAGTATCTACTTCAGGACAAATTCAAGATAATTTCCCTAGGTACTCTTCTGCCCTATCTCCAGAGTCAGGATTGTCTCTGTTCTCTAGATCAAAAGGACACATATATTCACATTCTTACCACGCAGAACATAGAAAGTTCCTGCGTTTCCTGTTCCAGGGAAGACATTATCAGTACGAAGTCCTACCTTTTTGGCCTTGCCTCCGTCCCAAGAGTCTTTACAAAGTGCATGGCAGTTGTACCTGCATTCCTAAGGACTCTAGGGATATTTGTCTTCCCCTACTTAGACAACTGGCTCATTCGAGCAAGCACATCTCTAGAGGCCAATCTTTCTCTCACGCGCACCATGCAGGTGCTGCAACACTTGGGATTTGTAATAAATCTTCCAAAGTCCCATCTCGTCCCCTCTCAAACTCTAGAGTTTATAGGGGCTCTCCTAGACACTCTACAGTCAAGGGCTTTTCTGCCCCAAGCCCACTATGCTCGACTCATTCAGCTTGCATCCCAAGCATGCCTCAAGACCTTTCTCACTGCTCAAGAAATGCTGCAACTCCTGGGCCATATGGCATCTACTGTATATGTGATTCCATACGCTCGTCTGCATATGCATGCAGCTCAATGGATCCTGGATTCCCAGTGGTCTCAAGCATCCGGTCATTTGGGAGACAGGATAATACTCTCTACACGTCTCATCTCGTCTCTCCAGTGGTGGCAATCCCCAAAACACCTTCTTGTAGGATCACATTTTCAGAAGCCTCCACATCAACGTACCCTGACGATGGTTGCGTCCAAATTTGGCTGGGGAGCTCATCTGGACAACCTCCATTCAGGGTTTTTGGTCTCATCAGGAGTCACAACTCCACATAAATCTGCTGGAACTCAGAGCCATCCACAATGCTCTCAAGGTGTTCCACGACTACCTTTGCTTCCGCACAGTTCTGGTCCAGACGGACAATCAGGTAGCCATGTTCTACTTGAACAAGCAGAGTGGAATAGGCTCTTGGGCGCTTTGCAACAAAGCCCTACACCTGTGGTCTTTCACCATACAGCATCAGATTCACCTACTTGTGGTGTATCTCCCAGGCAAACAATCTCTTGGCGGACAAACTTAGCCGAGTACTGCTACCCCACGAGTGGTTTCTCCATGCGGACAAGGTTTCTCACATTTTTCGGATCTGGGGAACCCCAGATATAGACCTGTTTGCAAGTCCTCAGAATGCCAAACTTCCCTGCTTCTGCTCCAGAACGTCTGCTCAGAACAATCAAGCGATAGATGCCTTTCGCCTTCACTGGGGTCAAGGCTTCCTATACGCCTTTCCTCCCATTCCCCTCATCCCCAAAACTCTTTTCAAACTCCAGAGAGACAAGGGCTACATGATTCTTATAGCCCCGCATTGGCCACAACAACCATGGTATCCTCTGCTTCTATGTCTCTCTCAAGTTCAACCAGTAGATTTGGGGTCTGCTCCAGATCTCCTCTCACAGGAGAACGAGACACTGCTGCATCCCAATCCACAGTCCCTACATCTTACAGCATAGGTGAGAGCTATCCTTTTGGCTTCTAGGAAACCTTCCACAAGGCGCTCCTATGCCTTCAAGTGGCGTAGATTCTCTCTCTGGTGTTCAAAAAGGGATCTTAACCCCTTTTCAGCTCCAATGGAAGCATTACTTGAATATCTTCTCCACCTCTCTTCCTCTGGACTCAAAACCAATTTGGTAAGAGTCCACCTAAGTGCCATAGCGGCTTCTCACATGCCCTTAGATGGTCAGCCCATCTCCTCTCAGCTGCTTGTAGCACGCTTCATGAGAGGTCTTCTATTAACTAAGTCTCCTATTAAGCCACCCCAGTGGCATGGGACCTTAATGTTGTTTTAGGACATCTTATGAAGCTGCCCTTTGAACCTCTAGCCACTACTTTTCTGAAGTTTCGTACCTGGATGGTCACCTTCCTTATTACCCTCACTTCAGCAAGGCGCAACAGTGAGCTTCAGGTTTTGGTGATTCCACCATGATAAGGTAGTCCTTAGGACTCATCCTCACTTTATGCCAAAGCTGGTCTCACCCTTTCACTTAAACCAGTCAGTGTACCTCCCTGTTTTTTTCCCTAGACCTCATTTTTCTAGGGCCAAAGTAACCCTTCATACTCTGGATTGCAAACATGCTTTGCCTTTTATCTCCAGAGAAGTCGGGAGCACAGAAAAGCTTCCCAACTTTTCATCGCTTTTGACTCCAGTCACCTAGGACTACCAGTATCCAAGCAAACTCTCTCCAGATGGATAGCAGGTTGTATCTCCTTTGCTTACAACAGTTCAGGACTCTCTCTTGAGGGTCACGTCACTGCACACAATGTTCAGGCAATGGCTGCCTCCATGGCGAATCTGCGCTCTGTAGCGATTGATGAGATATGCAAAGCAGCAACCTAGTCCTCTGTCCATACTTTTACTGCTCACTATTGCCTGGACAAGGACTCTCGCCGGGATGCCTCATTTGGCCAAACTGTTTTCCAGACATCCTTAGAGGGTATATGACCTACTACTTACCCTGTGTTCCACAGCTCGCTCTGAGGTCATCACTCTGGCATCTCCAAGCTAGAGAGTCCCATATGTGAAGATTACATTCCCACTTGTTCCTGGAGATAGCGTAGTTTCTCACCTGTAGCAAGTGATCTCCGGGAACAGCAGGAATTGAGTCTTCACAACCCACCCTCCTCCCCTAGGAGTTGTACTTTTCCTCTTCTTCTCCTTCTCTCCTTTTATCTCAGCTGCAAACTCAACTGAGGAGGGAGAGCTAGAAAGGCAGGAAGGTAGCTATGTAGGCGCAGTGGGATGCTCCCAAAACCTTTCCTATTGGATGCTGGGGAGCGTTCCTGCGCGGGCTCCGTCGATGCCAATGTCACCCATATGTGAAGACTCAATTCCTGCTGTTCCCAGAGATCACCTGTTACAGGTGAGTAACTATGCTTTCTCCACTGCATCACTTTTCTTCTTTCATTGTCTCTACAGCCATGTAGCACTTGTCCTCCAGTCATTACATTGGCTTGCAAATCCACTTCCTCATACAGTTCAAACTCCTACTGCTCATCTACAAATGCATTCACTCTACAACTCCTCATTACTTATCTTCCCTCTCCCTATCCCTTTCATCGTGAACTCTGTTCATCTAGCATGTGATTCGTACCTGTGCTATTCGCCTCCATCATTAATTCCCATCTTTGTTCTTTCGGTGTTGCTGTTTACCTGGAACACTGTCTGAGAAAGTGCATCATGCTCCCTCTCTGGCCATATTCAAATACAGACTAAAGATTCGCCTTTTTAGATTGCTTTTACTTCTTGACCTCTTCTCTATACTGACGTTTTTACCACTAATGCAGACAAAAGCCAAAACATGCCCAGGTTATTATGATTTTGCATGATCGCATATTTTTTTATTATTTTCATTGATTATGAAAAAAAAAATTGGTATTTTTGTGGGGTTAGCTTCATGTTTTCAGCATTTTTTTATGGTGCCTGCTCTTTCATTTTAGTCTTATGTTTGGTACCTGTGCCTCTACATCTTTCACTTCTCTCTAATACATTCTCCTAGAATCCCTTGATCATCATGCTTATTTGTCTTGATTAGATGTAAGTTCTATGGAGCAGGGACAGTATCTCTTATACGTCTATAAGCACTGCATATGCTAGGTAGCACTTTAGAAATGATAGTAGTTGCAGTAAATTGATTCATCTAGGTGGTGTTAAACTTGTGTCGGTATAGTCCTTCACAATTTAAAAACAACAACAAAACTGTGCAAAAGAGTGAAGATAGAGCATAATGTTTATTGCAGCAGTGCTACAAGATTTACACAGCACTGTACATAAACATAGTAACATAGTATATGACAGCAGATAAAGACCATTATGGTCCATCTAGTCTGCCCAGTAAGGTGGCTAGTGTACCTGCCACTCCGTGCAGGTCATCCCCTCTATGCCTTTATTTAGGGTTGTACCTGCCGCTTTGTGGAGGTCACCCCCTCTATTTGTAGAGGTATAAGAAATAGTTAAGTTTATTTTGATTATCTCCAGGAACAAGCAGGAAGTCAGCTTTCACATATGGGGTGACGTCGTCACAGACAGAGCCCGGTGCGGGAACACTCCCCAGCATCCAATAGGAATACCTTTGGGAGCATTCCTCCACGCATATGTGGCTGCCTTCCCGTCTTTCCCACAGGTCTCCTCAATCGTCTTTTTTTTCCATGGAGCCGTTGGGACCTCATCCCTGTTTCACCGTGTTAAGGGGATCTTTTTTGAGGTACCGGACAGTACCCCTCTTATTGCCTTCCTGTCGACCGACTCAACTCCCTGTCGATTCCAGTTCCCGCTTTGCTAATTTTCTTAATTTCCCTTCATTTAATTTTTTTTCTAAATTCTTAGCTTCTTTTTTTTTTTTAGGCCTAAGGCCTAAGTGTGCATCATTGCCCAATTCGATATCACTTTCCTACTTTTCCACAAGATGTATAAGCCCAAGAGTGCATTTAAAGAATGCTTTAATTGTTCCAGTACAATCTCCATAACAGATGAGCATGACTGATGCCTAAAATGTTTGGACCCAGATCACGATGTCAAGTCCTGCACTTCCCGCTCTCATATGACAGCCAGAGGAAGGAAGAACCGTGACAAACAGAAGGTTAAGCTGTTTCCAACAGACTCAGCTCCTTCAGTGCACTCCTCGGGGGCATCGACTTCTTCCAACTCATCCCATGCTTCCAAATCATCATCTTCGTTGAAGATGAAAAAGCATCGACTGGAGTCCTCGGAGCGCAATGCCAAAAGGACATCGGCATCAACATCGAGGGCATCCCATTCCTTGAGGCCGGCGTCGGACTCTGATCGGCATCCTCGATATTGGTATTCTTCCCACTCCGACGCAGACTGGTCAGAAAAGCAATCCTGGCAGGAGGATACACCCTCCAAAGCCTTTAAAGGGTTTCGGGAATGCACCCGAGGTTCCATCCTTGGAGGAGTCCCCAATACCGGCATCGGGAGTTGTAGCCTCCATTCCATAGTGTCTGGAGCTACTCCTCCTCCAGTACAACACGATCAATGAGTCATCGCTATGGAGCGAAACATTGCAGCTATCTTGGTGGCAGTGGCGCCAGAAGACATCACTTCACCTGGCCTGGCATCAACATCAGCGACACCCATGAACTCTGTGATGTAACTCGATGCACCTCTGGTCCCTTCGACATAGTTCGCAATCCTTGCAGCAGGTGCACCGAGATTATCGAGGCTGGGACAGAGATTACTTTGATTTTTTACTGGATTCCGATAGCGATTCCAAAGCCTCGAAACCAGAATCGACTGATTCCGGTGCACATCGAGTTGTCCCATCAGATCCATCATCTCTATATGAACGCAGACGATCACCAGCTGAGGACATGTCTTTTCAGAATTTTCTTAAAGACATGGCAGCAGCACTCGATGTATCGGTAACCACCGAGATCGAATTGAGGGTGGAGGAATTTGATATCCTTCAGTACTCTTTGGTGCCCAAGGAAGCTGCAACTAACCCAGTGCACAATATCCTAAAAAACTTGCTAACTAGAATGTGGGAAGCCCCCATCTCCATACCAGCAGTTAGCAAATGTCTAGATACCCTAGTAGGGTTCCACCATCTCCTGGATTCCAGAAACCACAACTTCCTCACCATTCCATGGTGGTAGAGTCTGCCATGAGGCGCATTAAGAGTCAGAAGAATCATTCCTCTGTTCCCCAGGCAGAGAGGCCAGAACCCTCAATGCTTTTGGCAGGAAAGCATTTCAGGCAACTATGCTGGCCTCCTCTCACTTGGTTTGCAGCTTGTGCTGTGAGGGCTTGCCAGCATCAGTGATGCTCAGAGCTAAACTATCAGTAGTTTAACTACTGGCAGGGTCTCCCAAGATGGACAGGTCTCAGCTGAGGTGCCAGACCAAGACAAACCACCCATCTGAGCAGCAGCAGAATGGGATAGTGTTGACGGCGGAGGATCACACTTTTGTGACAACGGCAACAACACCAAACTTAAACTGCGCGGAAGAAAGGCCCAGCAATCTACTTCTGTATCTTGCCATGAAAACCCAATGGATAGTTACAACAAAACAAATTGTGCTATAGTGCTGGAAGATGAGACCCCCAGGTCGGAAGGCACTCAACTAGCTACTGGGGAAGAGCTGAAGACTTTTCAGAGTAAAGCCAGCATTTATGATGTGGTTGGATCAAAGCCCTCGGGAAGTCTGACTACTGATGTAGCTGCGCATGAAATGAGAGTCAGAAGCTGTAAAGATGTCTTACATATTGGAACATGGAACGTACGAAGCATGAACCAAGGGAAGTTAGAGGTGGTCAAGAATGAAATGGAACGTGTACAACTTGATCTGTTGGGTGTCAGCGAACTGAAATGGACTGGCATCGGGCACTTTGCATCAGATGATCACATGGTCTACTATGCTGGAAATGAAAGACAAAGAAGAAATGGTGTTGCATTTATAATAAAGAAGAAACTTGCAAGAACTGTAGTGAAATACAATGCAGTCAGCGAACGCTTAATCTCTATTCGTCTACGAGGATTGCCTATCAACACAACTATAATTCAAGTATATGCCCCAACAACAGCTGCAGAAGAGAATGAAATTGAAGAGTTCTATGAACAAGTACAAGCTGAAATTGACAGAACATGCAAACAGGATATCCTGATAGTCATGGGTGACTGGAACGCAAAAGTTGGCAACAAGAAGAAGGCAAAGTAGTTGGAAAATATGGACTTGGCAACAGAAATGAAGCTGGAGAGCGACTGATAGAATTCTGCAAGACCAATGATCTATTCATCTCAAACACCTTCTTCCAGCAACACAAGCGGCGACTGTACACATGGACTTCACCCAATGGATTGTATAAAAATCAAATTGACTACATCTGTGGAAGTCAATGATGGAAAAGCTCTGTAACATCAACAAAGACAAAACCTGGAGCTGACTGTGGTACAGATCATCAACTACTAGTATGCAAACTCAAGCAAAAGTTGAAAAAGAGCAAACCACTCATGAATGCAGCAAAATATGACCTTGAGAATATACCACTGGAATTTAAAGACTGCCTGCAAAATCGATTTGCTGCTTTAGATACAAATGACAGAGCTCCGGAACAGTTATGGAATGACATCAAGAAGGTTGTGTTGGAAGAAAGCGAGAAGTCTCTACAAAAGGGAGGAGTAGCCTAGTGGTTGGGGCACGGTACTTCAGGCCGGAAGGTCGGGGGTTCAAATCCCACTAGAGGACAGCAACCTTGGGCCGGAAGGACTGGGGTTTCTAGTCCCACAGATGCTCCTTGTGGTCTTGGGCAAGCCACTTAACCCTCCATTGCCCATGTTCCCTGTAAGTATTAGTGTATGTGTCTCATATCCCCGCGTGTTAAATGTATCCCCCAATTGTGTTGCTTTGATTGAAGGATAAGGCGGTATACAAAACTGTCTAAATAAATAAAATAAAAGGTGCAAAAGCAAAAACGGCCAAAATGGATGACGGAAGAAACTCTGAAAATTGCCCAGAAACGCAGAGAAGCTAAAGCCAGAGGAGAAAGAAAGACAATCGCAGAACTCAACAGAGATTTCCAACGTGCAGCAAGACAGGACAAGGAAAAGTACTACAATGACACTTGCAAGGAAATAGAAGCAGAAACTATTAGAGGAAGAACAAGATCGGCTTTCCTAAAGCTACAAGAGTTAAAGAAAAAGTTCCAGCCTCGAATTGGAATGTTACAAGATGCTCAAGGTTCCATGTTGAATGATGCTGAGAAGATCAAGAAAAGGTGGAAGGAATATACAGAGTTTTTATATGAAAAAGATCAAGTGGACCAACAGCCGTTTCAACCTGTACCTTATGATCGGGAACCATTGGTGATGAAAGAAGAAGTTGAAGGAGCATTGAAAGCCTTAGAAACATAGAAACATAGAAATATGACGACAGAAAAAGACCACATGGCCTATCTAGTCTGTCCTTCCATAACAACTACAACAGTCCACTTTTTGCTTTTAGAGATCCTCTGTGTTGGTCCCATGCTTTCTTGAATTCAGTTACTGTCCTCATCTCTACCACCTCCACTGGGAGACTATTCCACGGATCCACTACTCTTTCCGTAAAGAAATATTTCCGCATATCACTCCTGAATCTATCTCCCTTCACCCTCATCCCATGTCCCCTCGTAGCAGAACTTGCTTTCAATTGAAAGAGGCTCTCTCCCTGAACATTTATGCCACGGAGGTATTTAAACATCTCAATCATATCACCTCTATCCCGCCTTTCCTCTAAGGTGTACATATTAAGATCCTTAAGTCTGTCCTCATATGCTTTATAATGAAGCCCATTAATCATTTTGGTAGCAACCCTCTGCACCGACTCCATCCTGTTCACATCCTTTTGAAGGTGCGGTCTCCAGAATTGCACACCATACTCCAAATGAGGTCGCACCAAAGACTTATACAGAGGCATTATCACCTCCTTTTTTCTGCTAGCCATTCCTCTCCGTATGCACCCAAGCATCCTTCTAGCTTTTGCTGTCGCCTTTTCCACCTGTTTAGCTACTTTAAGATCATCAGACACAACCACGCCTAGGTCCCGCTCTTCTTTAGTGGACAAAAGTACTTCACCTCCTATACTGTATTGCTCCCTTGGATTGCTGCAGCCCAAATGCATGACCTTACATTTTTTAACATTAAATCCCAGCTGCCAAATTCTAGACCATTCTTCAAGCTTAGCTAGATCCCTCCTCATGTTATCTACCCCTTCCTGGGTGTCTACTCTATTGCAGATTTTGGTATCATCCGCAAAGAGGCAAACCTTACCCGACAGCCCTTCCACTATATCACTAACAAAGATGTTAAAAAGAATTGGACCAAGGACAGATCCCTGGGGCACACCACTGGTAACATCCTTCTCCTCAGAGTGAGCTCCATTTACTTGTACTCTTTGTCGCCTCCCACCCAACCAATTTCTAACCCAAGCAGTAACTTTAGGGTCCATCCCTAGGGTGCTCAGTTTGTTTATAAGTCGCCTGTGAGGAACAGTGTCAAAGGCTTTACGGAAATCTAAATACACCACATCTAGAGCTCTCCCTCGGTCCAACTCCCTGGTCACCCAGTCAAAAAAATCAATCAGATTTGTCTGACAAGACCTGCCTCTGGTGAATCCATGCTGCCTCGGATCCTGTAATCCGCTGGACTCCAGAAACCTCACTATTTTCTCTTTCAGCAGCGTTTCCAATAATTTACTCACCACCGAAGTTAAACTAACCGGCCTGTAGTTTTCAACCACATCCTTACTTCCGCTTTTGTGTAAAGGCACCACATGAGCCTCTCTCCAGTCCTTTGGCACCACTCCTGACTCCAACGAGGCATTGAAAAGGTCAGTCAGTGGAGCTGCTAGAACGTCCCCAAGTTCCCTCAGTATTCTAGGGTGTATCCCATCCGGTCCCATCGCTTTGTCTACTTTAAGTTGAGCTAGTTTCTCACGAACACAGTCTTCTGAAAATAGTTCAAGATGTCCCTCGCTTCTGTTCTTATTTGTGGGTGTTTTCTGAGGTCCTGCTCCTGGTTCTTCATCTGTGAACACAGAACAAAAATATTTGTTAAGCAATTCCGCTTTATCCTTATCAGCTTCTACATATTCCCCCCCTGCACCCTTGAGTCTGACAATACCACTTTTGCTCTTCCTCTTCTCACTAATATATCTGAAAAATGTCTTATCCCCCCATTTTATTGCATTGGCTATTTCCTCCTCCTTTTGAATCTTTGCCTTCTTGACTATTTTGCTAGCTTCTCTAAGTTTTTCCAAATACAGATGCTTGTCTTCTGCTCTCTGTGATCTCTTGTATTTCATGAAGGCCTCCCTCTTTTTCTTCACTTTTTCAGCTACTTCCTTCGAAAACCATAGCGGTCTCCTGTTCCTTTTGCCTTTATTTACCATTTTAACAAAAAGGTTGGTTGCCCTTAAAATACCCCCTTTCAGTTTTGCCCACTGTTTTTCTACATCCCCCAGCTGTTCCCATCCCACTAACGACTCCCTGAGGTATTGGCCCATCTTCGCAAAGTTAGTCTTCCTAAAGTCTAAGATCCTCACCTTGGAATGGATTCTAACAGCCCTAGTCCTAATACTGAACCACACCATCTGGTGATCACTGGAAGCAAAATGATCTCCCACTACAACATCAGAAACACTTTCACCATTGGTAAGCACCAAGTCCAGTATGGCCCCTTCACGTGTGGGGTCTGTTACCAATTGCCTGAATAGTTCTCCCTGTAGAGAATCCAGGATCTCCTTACTTCTAGATGATACTGCAGCAGGAATGTGCCAATCAACATCTGGCATATTGAAATCTCCTATCAGTAGCACTTCCCCTTTCTTAGCAATGCTGCGTATGTCTTCAATTAACTCTCTGTCCACCTCTTCCTCTTGTGAGGGAGGTCTGTATATCACTCCAATGCAAATAGATTTCTCTTTCCCTCTTTCTAGTTTAACCCACAATGCCTCCTCTCTCCCTTTTAAGCTCTGTAATTCCAAAGCTTTAATAGTAGTTTTTACATATAGTGCCACTCCTCCTCCTCTTCTTCCTACTCTGTCCTTCCTGAATAAAGTATAGCCAGGTATAGTTACATCCCAGTCATTGTTTTCTGTGAACCATGTTTCTGTAACTGCCACTAAATCCAAGTCAGCCACTCCCACCAAAGCTTCAACCTCAGGGATCTTCTTTCCCATGCTACGGGCATTAATACACACTGCTTTCCATATGTTACCCCTGTTACCCATTTCCATAAAGCCTTATCAAAGAACAAAGCACCAGGCATTGATAGCATTCCCATAGAAGTATTACAGCAATCTGATGCAGCTGTTACCATACTTACAAGGCTCTGCCAAGAAATATGGAAGACAACATCATGGCCAACTGACTGGAAAAGATCTGTGTTTATACCAATACTAAAGAAAGGTGATCCAACTGACTGGAAATTATCGAACAATTGCTCTGATCCCACATGCCAGCAAGATTCTACTGAAGATTATTCAAAAGAGACTACAATCATACCTGTAACAAGAACTACCTGAAGTGCAAGCTGGGTTCAGGAAAGGGCGAGGAACGAGAGACATCATTGCGGATATGAGATGGATCCTTGAAAAGACTAAAGAATACCAGAAGGATATCTATTTGTGCTTTATCGACTATAGCAAGGCTTTTGACTGTGTAAACCATGAGAAACTCTGGGCCACATTAAGAAGCATGGGTATACCAGAACACCTGATGGTTCTCTGGCTCAATCTGTACATTGATCAAGAAGCAACAGTTCGAACGGAACAAGGAGAAACAGAATGGTTTAAAATAAGCAAAGGTGTAAGACAAGGCTGCATACTTTCCCCATACCTGTTTAATTTATATGCAGAACAAATCATCAGAGAAGCAGGATTGTATGAAGATAACAGAGGTGTGAAGATTGGTGGAAGACTCATCAAGAACCTTCGCTATGATCTGAAACATTTGCTTCTCACAATCAAAGAACATAGTTTCGAAATGGGCCTGCACCTTAATGTAAAGAAGACAAAGATCATGACAACTGGCATAATCAACAGGTTCATCACTGAAGGAGAAGAAATTGAAATTGTGAACAACTTTAACCTACTTGGATCAACTATCAATAAAGAAGCAACAAGCAGTCAAGAAATCAGACGACGCATTGCTCTTGGCAGAATGCCTATGAAAGACCTAGATAAGATTCTCAAGAGCAGAGATGTCTCTCTCCATACAAAGATTTGACTTGTTCAAGCCATGCTATTTTCAATAACATCATATGGATGTGAAAGGTGGACAGTAAAAAAGACAGACAGGAAGAAAATTGATGCCTTTGAATTATGGTGCTGGCAGCGAATACTGTGTATACCATGGACTGCCCGAAGAACAAACCAGTCGGTACTAGAGGAGATCAAGCCTAAGCTTTCTTTAGAAGCTCAGATGACAAGACTTCGACTTTCATACTTTGGACATATCATGCGACGAGAGAGATCATTAGAGAAAGACATCATGCTTGGCAAGATAGAAGGTCAACGCAAAAGAGGAAGGCCAGCAATGAGATGGATCGATACAATAACAGCAGCTATGGGTACCAGTCTGTCAACAATGAGCTGCCTGACTGAAGACCGAACACAATTTAGGATAGCTATCCAGAGGGTCGCCATGAGTCGACTCCGACTCGACGGCACTTAACAACAACAACAACAACATGCTGGCCTCTAGAATAGATTCATACATGCTCTATATAGGCATGTTTCTAAGGGACATCTATAGAGATCTGGCAGACTTCAACATCCCAGCTGCACACTGATAAGCAGCCAGCTTATCAAGTTCTAGTAACCCATTCACAAAATACTTCCAAATTACTAACTAGAGCTGCATTTGATGCTTTTGAAGCTAATAGCAGGGCAACCTCTGCCTGCACTGGAGCCAGAAGACCAGCTTGGCTCCAGGCTTCTGACCTGGAGCAGTGGGTCTAGGACAAACTCATCAACATCCCTTGTAATAGGGAAAACCTGTTTGGGCATCACTGGAGAGAGAAATAAGGAGAGATAGAGACAGACAGATGATCTCACAATGAAGTGACTTTCAAAGAAGACAGCAGATCCTACAATGAAGAAACCGGCACCTAAAAACCATTCTATCCAAAAAAGAAGAGGTTACCCTCCCCCCACTCATACTCCTATTCTGCTCCTCTAACACAGTAGAGGCAACAGCCTCCCAAACAGCCCAGAAAACCAAAGGTGGCAAAGCCACAGCCTGCCATTATATCTCAGGCCACTCATAATTTTTGACTCTTTCCAAGAGAGCATAGCCAGTTCTCCGGTAAGTTCTCCTGCTTCTCCACTAATCCCAGGCAGACTAACCCTTTTTGCCCAAAGATGGGCCTTTCTTACCTCAGAACCCTGGAACCTGCAATTAGTCAGTGAGGGCCTCCAGTTTTGTTTCAAGAGCCCACCACCTACTCATTTTGTGAGGTCTCTAAACCTAGACCTCCATCACACCATCCTACTTCAGCAGGAGATCCACTCACTTTTAACTCAAGGAGCAATAGAGAGAGTCCCACTGCCCCAGCAAGGTCTAGGGTCTTCTCCCGTTAGTTCTTAATTCCAAAGAAAACAGGGGGTCACAGACCCATATTGGATCTCAGGAATCTCAACAAATTCCTTATCAAAGAAAATTTCAGGATGATTTCTCTAGAAACTCGTCTTCCTTATCGCGAACCAAAAGATTGGCTATAAGAATATAGAAACATAAGATATGCCATACTGGGTCAGACCAAGGTCCATCAAGCCCAGTATCCTGTTTCCAACAGTGGCCAATCTAGGTCACAAGTACCTAGCAGTTTCCCCAAAAGATACAGGTTCCACAATGCTTGTATTGGGTCAAGCAGTGAATATTCTGGGTCTCCTTCAATAATGGTTTATGGACCTTTCCCCCAGGAACCTGTCTAAACCTTTTTTAAACCTAGCTATGCTAACACCTTTTACTACATCCTCCAGTAGCAAATTCCACAGTTTGATTACACGTTGAGTGAAAAAATATTGTCTCTTATTAGTCCTAAATAGGTTACCCTGTGGCTTCATTGCATGCCCCCTAGTCCTTCTATATTTTGATGGCGTAAACAATCGATCTGTGCTTACCCGTTCCACTCCATTCATTAATTTCTAGACCTCTGTCATATCTCCCCTCAGCCGTCTCTTTTCCAGGTTGAAGAGTTCTAACCTTTTTAGCCTCTCTTCATAGAGGTATCCTTCCACCCCCTTTACCATTCTTCTCTGTATCATTTCTAATAACACTATATCCTTTTTAAGATACAGTGACCAGAATTGCACACAATATTCAAGATACAGTCGCACCATGGAACGATACAGAGGCATTATAATATCCTATGTTTTATTCTCCATTCCTTTCCTTATGATACCTAGCATTCTATTTGCTCTTTTGGCCGCCGCTGCACACTGGACAGAGGGATTTAGCATGTTATTCACGATGACACCTAAATCTTTTTCCTGGGTGGTGGTTCCTAATGTGGAACCTTGCATCATGTAACCATAATTTGGGCTTTTCTTTCCTAGGTGCATTAACTTTTCACTTGTCCATATTAAATTTCATCTCCCATTTGGATGCCCAGTCTTCCAATTTATCAAGATCCTCTTGCAATTTTCCACAATCCTCATGGGTTTGAACATCTTAAAATAGTTTTGTGTCATCTACAAATTTGATAACCTCACTCATTATTCCCATTTCCAAGTCATTTATGAATATGTTAAAAAGTAGCGGACCCAGCACAAATCCCTGGGGTACTCCACTATTCACCTTTCTCCATTGGGAAAATTGACCATTTAGTCCTACCCTCTGCTTTTTATCTTTTAACCAGTTCCTGATCCACAATAGTACATTGCCTCCTATCCCATGACTTTTTAATTTGGCAAAAGTCTCTCATTTATTTATTTATTTATTTATTTATTTAGCAAGTATTTGTATCCCGCTCGTTCCAGCGATCAGAAGCGGGTATGATTACATTGAGAAACTGCCGAATCAAGGCAGGTACAATTTTTGTATGCATACAGATTGGTTATAGAAGCAGATCACACAGAGTTAACAATTCTTAGTTATGGGGAAGTCATTTACACTTAGTTATAGGGGAAGTCAATTACATATGTACATCATTTACAGATAACACAGAATTATCGTTACTTAGTTATAGGGGAGGTCATTTACATATGTACATATAAGCCTTTACATATTACATTCATACAAGATAGGCTTCCTGTGTTGCATATGTGTGATTAGATCAGATTGAAATGGTTTTAGAATATGTGTGTTTTGAGCTTTTTTCTAAAGTCTGTCAGGTCACTGCTAGCTCGTAGCTCTGGTGGGAGTTGGTTCCATAGTGTTGGTGCTACATATGAAAAAGCCCTGTTGCTGGTGCTGGCTTTGGTAGATCTAAAGTCGGGAGGTGTGTAGAGGATGTTGGCGTAGGTGGTTCGTCTGTTTCTGGTAGGAGGTTGTGAACTGACTAGGGTGGTGAGGAAGGATGGTGCTAAGTTGTGGATGAGTTTGAAAGTAGTTGTCAAAATTTTGTATTTTGTACGAGCTGCTATGGGTAGCCAGTGTAATTGAATTAGTACTGGTGTGATATGGTCACTTATGTTTTTCTTCATAATGACCCTGGCAGTTACATTTTGTGCCATTTGCAGTATGTTCAGAGTTTTCTTGGGTAGACTTTGAAGGATGGCGTTGCAGTAGTCAAAATGTGGCATGATGAGTGCTTGAGCCACGGTTCTGAAGTCCTGTGGGTCAATGATGTTTCGAATGGGATGAAGAACTCGCAGTTTGTGGAAAACTGCTCTGTTGGTCTTTCGGAGGTGTTTCTCCATTTTTAGATCGCAGTCGAATGTGACTCCCAGATACTTTATTTCATTTTTTGCTTGGTATGTGTTGTTGCATAGTGTTATTGAAGAGGGTGGGACAAAATTCGGTGCTCTGGAGATAAACATTACTTCGATTTTCTTGTGGTTAATTGACATGCTGCTTTTTTTTAACCAGTCTTACATCTCCCCTATGCAAGTCTCAAGTGGGTTGTAGTCTGGGTTTTGAGAGTCGAGTTGTGAGTATAGCATAATGTCATCGGCATAGATGTGGTAATTGATTTTATGCCGTGAGGGACTTTGTCAAAGACTTTCTGAAAGTCCAGATACACTATATCAACCACCTCATCTTTTTCTACCTGTTTATGCACACCTTCAAAAAAACATAGGGGAGGACTTGATATTGATAATGCTGGTCTTCAAAGACAAACCTGAGGTATATTCTGTAGTTTGGATGTATGAAGATGTGAGTATATGCATCCTTTAGTTCCAAAGAGCAGAAATCAGTTTTCACAACCCACCCACCTTCCCTCAAGTTGTTTATCATATATTTTTTTACATTTTCCTTTTTCTCCGCTATTCACCTGACAGAGGAGACATGTGGGAAAGGCAGGAAGGCAGCAACGCATGCGTGGAGGTATACTCCTAAAGGCATTCCTATTGGATGCTGGGGAGTGTTCCTGCGCCAGGCTCCATCGGTGCTGACATTACTCCATATGTGAAGATTGATTCCTGCTGTTCCTGGAGATCACCTGTTACAGGTGAGTAATTACGCTTTATCCTCTTACTATAAAGGGATAATCTGTGTCTGTCCCATGCCATTTTGAATTCTGTTACTGTATTTGCCCCACCACCTCCATCAGGAGGGCATTCCAAGCATCCACCACTCTTTCAGTGAAAAAGTATTTCCTGATATTGCTTTTGAGTTTACCTCCTTGCAACTTCATTTTATGCCCTCTCGTTTTAGAGCTATCCCTTCTTTGAAAAAGGTTTGCTTGTTCATTGATACCCTTTAAGTATTTAAAGGTCTGTATCATATCCCCTCTATCCCTCCTCTCCTCTTGAGTATACATATTGTGAGACTACGCCGGTCTTAGGCGGTTGCCTAGACATGGGTATAGCCTGAAGTTGTGGAATAAAGACTCTGTAGTCGTGTCCAGAGTGAAAATTAAGGTTAGGTTTTATTCCCTTTCCCTTGAGGATGTCTTCAAATAAGGACAACATAAATTGAACGGTTGCTTCACCAGTGTAAAGGATTCTTACAAACAATAATTATGCTTCTTCTTCAGCATAGAGAGTCCATCACATTCCACATGTGCAAAAACACAATTCCTTTCCTGCTCCCTTTTAACACAGAGATTCTATGTCATCCGCTACACACAAAGCACATTCCATGGGCTTGGGGATGTTTTCTGGGATAGAGCTTTCCCACTGCATAATGTCGGGACCTGGTCCTGTATATGGGCACTGAGTACTTGTGAAACTGCTCTCAGAGCTTTGCCCTCGGGAGACCCCAGCTTCTGATAGTTGGAGCTGCTTTAGGGTGTCAAAGCTAGCAGGAGCTGTGCTGGGGATTTCCTCCCACGTCCTATGCCAATAGGGATTCTCTAGCTTGCTGTAAGCCCGGCTTCTCCTATAAGGACCCACTTCTTTCCCTTTACAAAAGACAGGGTACTTATCTCTCTTCAGGGAGAAGATGGTTTCCAGCCCTTCTTCTTCCAGCCAAGGTTTTCTCTCTGACTGGCTCCCTGATTTTCTCTGTGAGCATCGGTTGCTGTGCCTGGCTGAGCAGCACCCACTTCCTGTCTTCAGTGAGCTTCCCTGTACGTGACCTTTGCTCTCTGTTGGCTTGGCTGCTTGCCTCGGTACGAGGACCCCTCTGGCTGGGAAGACTTTGCCACTGTCTTTCCAAGCTCTCTCAAGTTTTTCAGCCTGCCTTTCTTCTGCCCTGATTCTCCAAGGCAACGTGTCTTTCTGAAACTGCTCTGGAGTTCTTGTCTCACCTTCTCTCTGAGACTGACTTCTCAATCTCCTGGACTGCTTTTCCACGAGCTCAAACTCCAGCTCTGGCTGCAGCCCTGAATGCTGAACTCCAGCCTTTTCCTCCAGATGCTTGAACTCCCTGAGCCTGAGCTCCTCGGGCCTGAGCTCCCTGGGCCTGAGCTCCCTAGGCCTGAGTTCTCTGGGCCTGAGTTCCCTAGGCCTGAGTTCCCTCCTGTGTGATTTCCCACATGGTTTTATCTCTCTGCTAATCAGGCGTAGAACGTGACTCTGGCTCCAGGTGAGCTTGATTGGGACCCTGAATTCTTACTGCGTCACTAAGGCCATGCGGAAAGTTTGTTTCTCCTTTCCCTGCCTTTCTGCATTGTGTATGCTGCAACTGTACGTGTGGCTGTAAGGTAAGCTCTTCTTTTATTTTACTCTTTAATATCTCAGGGTCTGTGCTATCTAACTCATGACAGGTAAGCTCTTCTTTTATATTACTCTTTAATGTTTCAGGCTTAGTGTTGTCTAGCTCATGACAAGTAAGCTCTTCCTTTGCATTACTCTTTAATATTTCTGGCTTAGTGCTGTCTAGCTCATGACAATATTTAGGTCTTCAAGTCTCTTCTCGTACGTCTTCTGGCACAGGCTTCAAATCATTTTGATTGCCTTCCTCTGAACTGTTTCAAGTCTTTTTATATCCTTTGTGAGATATGGTTTCCAAAACTGAACAGAAGAATCCAAATGAGGCCTCACCAACAAGACTTGTACAGGGGGCATTAAAACCTCTTCCTTTCTGCTGGTTATTTTTTTATTAATTTATTTATTTAATTAGTGAGTTTATTTCTATACCGCTTTATCTTGGAATCAAGACGATTTACATTTAACATAGCCCTTTTACAATGAACATGTTTCTATATGAACATGGAGGGATAAAGTTACAATAAACAATTCAAATTCTAACTGTTAAACTACTACCACTACTTCTATTAACCATTTATATAGTGCTACAAGGCATACACAGTGCTGTACAGACACATAATAAGACAGTCCCTGCTCATCAAAGCTTACAATCTAATCAAGACCAGCTGACCAATAGATGAGAACGAGGGTACAATAGGGAAGGGTAAGGAAAATAAAGGATTAAGATCCAAAAATGGTCTGAAAGAGGTGAGCCTTTAGCATGGACTTGAAAAGGGGGCAAGATGAAACCTGACGTAAAGCTTCAGGTAGTTTGTTCCAGGCATAAGGAGCAGTAAAGTGAAAGGATTGAAGTCTAGAGTTGGCAGAGGAAGAGAATAACATAGAGAGAAGAAAGCCAGAGGAAGAATGGCGATCATGAGGAGGGGTGTAGGGAGAGAGGAGAGAGGAAAGGTAGTGAGGAGCAACAAAATGAATGCAACCTCTCTGTATGCAAACAAGCATCCTTCTGGCTTTTGCCACCGCCTTATCATATTATTTCGCTACCTTGAGATCCTCAGAAACAATCTGAGGTCCTTCTCCTGGTCTGTGCACACCAACCTCTCACCCCCTATCACATACAATTCCCTTGGATTTCTGCATCCCAAGTGCATGACTTCTTCATATTAAATCTTAACTGCCAAGCATTAGACCATTCTTCCATCTTTGGTAGATTTTATTTTATTTATTTATTTAAGTTCTCTTCTATATCGCGCTATTCAAATCAGAGTAACAATAGATCTTTCCTCCTGTTGTCCACTCCCTCAGAGGAGTCTACTCTGTTGCAAATGTTTGTATCATCTGCAAAAAGGCAGACTTTTCCTTTGAATCCTTCAGCAATATCACTCACAAATACATTGAACATTACCAGACCCAGGACCAATCCTTGGGGCACACCACTATGTTTATGTTTATTTATTTGATATACCGCCCTACTTTAACAATCAGAGCGGTTCACAGTTTACAATAACTCAGAAAGTGGGCACAAGGCCAGAAAGTGAAAGGAAATTACAATCAATAATAGGAGAGTGATAGTAAATAGGCATACAGGACAGAGAGCAGAGTAACAATTGTAGTTGGGGGCGGGTCAATCAAAAGGGGAGGGAAGGTCAAAGGCTAAGGAAAAAAGTTGGGTTTTTAGGTTCTGTTTCAAGGTGATGTGATGGGGTTCTAACCTGAGGGAAGTGGGCAGTGAGTTCCAGAGTGCAGGGCCAATGAAAAAGAACGCAGATGAGCGGGTGGACTGGAGGTAGGCGAGAGATGGAGAAGGGAGATGAAGGCAGTTCAGATGGAATGAGCAGGGGATATGTCTGGGGGTGTGAAATGTGATAAGGTCTGCCAGGTATTGAGGGGTGCTAGTGTGGAGGGCTCTATGAACCAGAGTTAGTAGCTTGAACTGAGAGTGAAAGGAGATGGGCAACCAGTGGAGGTGAAGAAGGAGAGGTGTTACATGGTCACGATGGGAGGAGTGTGTGATGAAATGGGCAGCAGTATTCTGAATTCATTGTAGTCTACCTAGTTGTGACTTTGGAAGGCCGATGAGAACAGAATTAGAGAAGTCGACACGGGACATAACCAGTGACAGTAGAAGAGTAGTGAGAGCAGTTGGTGTGAGAAAAGGGCAAATTGCACGAATTTGGCGAAGGAAGAAAAAGGAGGTTTTGGTGATATGTGAAATGTGGGCCTGAAAGGAGAGATCAGAATCGAAAAGAACACCCAGATAGCGGAAGCAAGAAACTATGGGTATGGAGGATCCTGAGAAAGAGGGGGCCAGGGGTGGGGAAGGACTGCCATGAGTGAACCAGATTGCAACAGTTTTAGTTAGGTTAAGATGAAGACAATTAGAGGTGAGCCAGTCAGTGACATCTGTAAGACAAGAGTTGAGAGTAGAGAGATCAGGGTGAAGGGGGGAAGTGTGGTGAAGAAGTACTAGATTGTCTACATAATAGAAGGCGGAGATCCCAGATTTCTGTATCAGTAGAGCAAGTGGAGCTAGAAAGAGATTAAAGAAAAGGGGTGCCAGAACAGAACCCTAGGGTACCCCACAGGGCAGTGGGAAAGGGTCAGAAGGTGGAACGGAGGAGGTTGAGGAAAGAACTGCACAAGACCAAGAGGAGAGGAAAGAGTGGAACCACCGGTACACTGTGCTGAAGAGGCCGGCCTCACGCAGATGAAGGAGAAGGAGAGCGTGATCGACTAGGTCAAAAGCAGCAGATAAGTCCAAGGATACCGCCACCGAAAAATCACCGCGGTCGTGAGCTACATGCAGAGAGTTAGTAAAAGCAAGAAGAACAGCCTCAACACTGTGACCCTTTCGAAACCCTGACTGACGGGGGTGAAGAAAGTTGGTGGAATCGAGATGGTGAGACAGCTGTGCAAAGACGGCTTTTTCAAGAATCTTGGCGAGAAAGGGAAGGTTAGAGACGGGACGGTAAAGAGCCGGAACTAGGGGGTCGAGTGAGGGTTTCTTGATAATAGGGCGAATGAGAGCATGCTTCCAAGTGTGAGGAAAAGTGCCTGCGGAAAGACTGGTGTTAACCATGGTGAGGATCCAAACAAACAAATCCAAAACCCTCATCTCTGCACCATTGTCTCATCCACACATTGAGACTCCGGAGCTCTGCCTGCCTTTTCGGTCCTGCGTGTGGAACGGGAAGCATTTTGGAGAACGCTACCCTGGAAGTTCTGAATTTCAACTTCCTGCCTAAAAGCCTAAATTTAGCCTCCAGAACCTCCCTACAACATTTTCCTTTGTCATTGGTACCGACATGTACCAGGACAACAGACTCCTCCCCAGCACTATATAAGACCTTATCTAGGTGGTGCATGAGGTCTGCTACCTTCGCACCAGGCAGGCATGTTACCAGGCAATCCTCACTTCCACCAGCCACTCAACTATCTCCATGTCTAATGATCGAATCACCAACTATAATGGCTGTCCTAACCCTTCTGCTGGAAGGTGAGCATAACCCATGCGTCTGGACTGGACTGCAGCATCGATGAGGAAGCTAGGTATTCTCTCACAGAATTCTATTCTTGACACTAGTATTTCACAGCAGAGAAAATAAGAGCCAAACGAAGAAAAAAAGAAAACTGGAAACAGCACAAGCACTGGCAAGTTAAATGCAAAGCATTGATAAGGCAGGCAAAGCGAGAATTTGAGAAGGAACTTGCTACGGAAGCAAAAACACGAAACAAAGACTTTTTAAAGTACAATCGTAGCAAAAGGCCTGTGAGAGAGTCAATTGGACCATTAGATGACAGAGGGGTAAAAGGGGCAGTAAAAGGAGACAAGGCTATAGCGGAGAGACTGAATGAATTCTTTGCTTAGGTCTTTACTGAGGAAGATGTAGGGATGTTACCCAAGACTGAAGTGGTATTTAAAGGTGATACTGCAGAGGAATTGAGAGAACTATCACTACACCAGGAAGCTGTATTACAACTATTTGATAAACTGGATAGTAGCAAATCACCTGGACTGGATGGTATACATCCAAGAGTGTTGAAAGAACTGAAATATGAGATTGCAGACCTGCTATTAGTAATCTGTGAACTTTCATTACAGTCATCTGTAATACCTGAAGATTGGAAGATCGCCAATGTAACACCAATTTTTAAAAAGGGTTCCAGGGGTGAGCCGGGAAATTACAGACCGGTGAGCCTGACATCAATACCGGGGAAAATGGTAGAAACCATCATAAAGAACAAAATTACACAGCATGTAGATAGTCATGGCCTAATGGGAGACAGCCAACATGGCTTTAGACAAGGAAGATCTTGTCTTACTAATCTGATATGTTTTTTTGAAGGTGTGAATAAACAGACAAAGGTGAGTCGGTTGATATAGTGTATCTGGACTTTCAGAAAGCCTTTGACAAGGTCCCTCATCAGAGACTTTTGGCAAAACTAAAAAGTCATGGGATAGGAGGCAGTGTACTATTGTGGATCGGGAACTGGTTAAAAGATAGAAAGCAGAGGGTAGGGCTAAATGGCCAATTTTCCCAATGGAAAAAGGTGAATAGTGGAGTACCCCAGGGATCTGTACTGCGTCCGCTACTTTTTGACATATTCATAAATGATCTGGAAAAGGGAATAACGAGTGAGGTTATCAAATTTGCTGACGACACAAAACTGTTTAAAGTTGTTAAAACCCAAGAGGACTGTGGAAAACTGCAGGAGGATCTGGATAAATTGGAAGACTGGGCATCCAAATGGCAGATGAAATTTATTGTGGACAAGTGCCTTTGTGTTCTACGCACCTACTTGCTGGAATGACCTCCCAACCACTATCCGCGCGATCACTGACCTCACCCAATTCAGGAAGGCATTAAAGCACCATTATTTTCTTCTACATTACTCAAACTCCAACAATACAGCTCCACCCACCATACCCCCACCCAACTTGACAACACCACCAGCACACCCTAATCAGGTTGAGGCAACCACACTCACCAGCTGAACCATCTAAATTGTAAATAACTGTCAACCCTGTACATAGTTATTTGAGCACGCCATGTCTCTACAACAGCTCAGTGAGACATTGCTCAGCTTGTATATAATTACCCCAGTTCTAAATCCAAGTTGCAATACCTGTTCAATGTAAGTACAAAGCAGGCCCTCCCTGCTTTGTACAAAGAAATGTTACTTGTAAACCGCACTGATTTTAAAGAGCGCGGTATAGAAAAACTATAAATAAATAAAAAATAAAATAAATAAAATAGAGCTGATCAAATTGGTTAAGGGGTTGCACTCTATGTTAGAGAGGGCATTGAGTCACAAAGAATTAAAGTTTTGCTGGAAACAAAATTTGCTGTAGAATCTCTATGGATTGAAATTCCATGTAAAAAGGGGAATTGGATGTCAGTGGGGGTGTACTATTGACCGCCTGGCCAGAATAAACAAATGGATGATGAAATGCTCAAAGAAATCAGGAAAGCTAACAAAAGTTACAGCACAGTACTGGGTGATTTCAATTACTCCGGTATTGACTGGGTCAGTATCATGGCAGGACATGCTAGGGAAATAAAGTTTCTAGATGAAATAAATGACTGCTTCTTGGAGCAGCTGGTTCATGAACCAACCAGAGGGAAAGCCATTTTGGACCTAGTCCTTAGTGGAACACCAAATCTGGTGCAAGAGATAAGGGTGTTGGGGCCACTTGGCAATAGTGATCATAGCATGATCGCGTTTGATTTAATTAATGGAGTAGGGATGGTAAGGAAATCCACAGTACTACCTTTTAAATTTCGAAAGGGAGACTATGATAAAATGAGGAAAATAGTTAAGAAAAAACTAAAAGGAGAAGTTGCAAAGGTTAAAGATTTACATCCAAGCTTGGGTGTTGTTTAAAAATACTATCTTGGAAGCCCAGACCAGCTGTATTCCACGCTTTAAGAAAAGTGGAAGGACGTCCAAAAAACTGCCAGCATGGTTTAAAGGTGAGGTCAGAGAGGCTGTTGTTGCCAAAAAAGCATCTTTCAGGAAATGGAAAAAAGAGCCAAATGACAAAAACTGGGAACAGCACAAGCACTGGCAAGTTAAATGCAAGCCATTGATAAGACAGGCAAATAGAGAATTTGAGAAGAAGCTTGCTGTGGAAGCAAAAATGCGTAATAAGGACTTTTTCAAGTACAATCATAGCAAAAAACCTGTGAGAGAGTCAGTTGGACCATTAGATGATAGAAGGGTAAAAGGGGCACTAAGAGGGGACAAGGCCATAGCGGAGAGACTGAATGAATTCTTTGCTTCGGTGTTTACTGAGGAAGATGTAGGGACATTACCCATGACTGAAGTGGTATTTAAAGGTGATACAGCAGAAGTATTGGAAGAAATATTGATACATTGAGAAGATATATTACAACAATTTGATAAACTGAAGAGTAGCAAATCACCTGGACCAGATGGTATATATCCAAGGGTGTTGAAAGAACTGAAATATGAAATTGCAGACCGGCGTTTAGTAATCTGTGAACTATCATTAAAATCATCTGTTATACCTGAAGATTGGAGGATGGCCAATGTAACACCAATTTTTAAAAAGGGTTCCAGGAGTGATTTAGGAAACTGCAGACTGGTGAGCCTGACATCAGTACTGGGAAAAATGGTAGAAACAATTATAAAAAACAAAATTAGTGAACATGTAGATAGTCGTGGCTTAATGGGAAACAGCCAACATGGCTTTAGACAAGGAAGATGTTGTGTTACTAATCTGTTATGTTATTTTGAAGGTGTGAATAAACAGGAAGACAAAAGTGAGATGGTTGATATAGTGTATCTGGACTTTTAGAAAACCTTTGTTCCCTCATCAGAGACTTTTGGCAAAACTAAAAAGTCATGGGATAGGAGGCAGTGTACTATTGTGGATCCGGAACTGGTTAAAAAGTAAGCAGAGGGTAGGGCTAAATGGCCAGTTTTCCCAATGGAGAAAGGTGAATAGTGGAGTACCTCAGGGATCGGTGCTGGGTCGTCTGCTTTTTGACATATTCATAAATGACCTGGAAAAGGGAATAACAAATGAGGTTATCAAATTTGCAGATGACACAAAACTATTCTAAGTTTTTAAAACCCATGAGGTTTGAGGAAAATTGCAAGAGGATCTTGATAAATTGGAAGACTGGGCATCCAAATGGCAAATGAAATTTAATGTGGACAAGTGCAAAGTTATGCACCTTAGAAAGAACAACCCAAATTATGGTTACACGATGCAAGGTTCCACATTAGGAACCACCACCCAGGAAAAGGATTTAGGCGTCATCGTGGATAACGTGCAGAGACGGCCAAGAGAGCAAATAGAATGCTAGGTATCATAAGGAAAGGAATGGAAAATAAAACAAAGGATATTATAATGCCTCTGTATTGTTCCATTGTGCTACCACATCTTGAATATTGTGTGCAATTCTGGTCGCCGTATCTTAAAAAAGAAATAGCGTTATTAGAAAGGTACAGAGAAGAGCCACCAAAATGGGAGGGGATGGAAGGATACCCCTAAGAAGAGAGGCTAAAAAGGTTAGGGCTCTTCAACCTGGAAAAGAGACGGCTGAGGGGAGATATGATAGAGGTCTATAAATTAATGAATGGAATGGAACGGTTAAACGTAGATCGATTGTTTACGTCATCCGAATATAGAAAGACTACGGGACATGCAATGAAGTTACAGGGTATCCTATTTAAGACTAATAAGGGAAAATATTTTTTCACTCAACGTGTAATGAAACTCTGGAATTTGTTACTGTAGGATGTTGTAAAAACTGTTAGTGTGGCTGGGTTTAAAAAAGGTTTGGACAAGTTCCTGAAGGAAAGGTCTATAAACCATTATTAAAAGGGACCCAGGATATCACTGCTTGACCCAATTCAAGTATTTTTGAATCTGTGTCTTCTGGGGAAACTGCTAGGTACTTATGACCTAGATTGGCCACTGTTGGAAATAGGATACCGGGCTTGTTGGACCTTGGTCTGATACAGTATGGTATATCTTATGTTCATCCCTTTTCGTGTACTGCATCTTCCTTACAAGCCATTGTCCCCATCCCCTTTTGTGTCCTGCATCTTCCTTCTAGCCATTGCCCCATCCCCTTTCGTGTCCTGTATCACCCTTCCAGGCATTCTCCTCAATCCCCCTTCGTGTCTGCACCCCCTTTCCGCCATTCCCTCTCTCCCCCGCTGCCGTTTTTCTAATTTCTGCAGAGGCAGCTGTGGGCTTCAGATTTGAAACAAACACCCAAAAAAAAAGCATGGGTCTTTGTAATTCCACGCTTGGAAGGACTGCAAATGCCCATTCCTTGTGCTGCATCACATTGTGTAAGAGGGGGCGGGAGTTTTGTAACCCATGTGTTAGAAATTAATAAAGAAATAATTACTGTGCTCAGGGATCTTGGGCAGAAGCAGTCTGCGGCTCAGCTGGAATAGGTCATTCAGTGGCAGTACAATTTGGGGTTTTTTCCCTAGTAAAGCTACCCGATCATGGCTGAGTGCTGCCTTGAAGATCAGGTAGGCTGAGCAGGGCAGTTTTTGGGCTTTGCTGCAATCGGGACTATCTGATGCAGCGCCGTACCTAGGTCTGTGTGAGCTGTGAAGCTGCACAGGGTGCAAAAAAATAAGAGCGCATTTAGGGTTGCCAACTGGTTGGTTTTCTGCTGACTGCCACCCTCAACTCCCTCCCCCACACTGCCTGCTCGGTGGTGGTGGCAGCAGCTGCAGACAATTTTAAAAAAAACACAAGTCTTTGCAATTCTGCACTGCCGCCGCCACCATCACCATCACCAAAGGAACAGGAAAAGCGGTGATGGGGCAAGGGAATGCCAGGCAGGGAGGAGCTGGCTGGACATGAGGAAGTGGGGTAAGATGGAGAGATGCTGAACATGGGGGAATAGGGGCAGAAGCTATGTTGGGCATGGGGGGATGGGACAAATGACAAAAGTCTGGCAGCTTTACTGAGAAAAAACAACAAATTTTACTGCCTCTGACTGCCCAATTCCAGCTGAGCCCCGAACCTGCACTCAGACTGCCTCTGCCCACAATCCCAGACCCCTGGAACCCGGTAATTATTTATTTATTTATTCATTTTTAATGCATGGGTTACAATACGCCCACCCCTTCTGACGTGATGTGATGCATCCGAGGGGGTGGGCATTTGCAGTTCTTCCAAATGGGAATGTCACAAAGACCCGTGCCTTTTTCTTGTATTTCAAATCTGAGGCCCGCCGCTTCCGCTGCTGCAAACAGAGAAAAGGTGGGAGTGGGGGAGGCTGCTGCCTGGATTATCATTTCTTTTTCTTTTTTTTTTCTTTTTTTTAGGCAGCATGAGGCGGCTGTCACTGGCCTGTTTTGGGGGGCAATTTTTGTTGCTCTTGAAATTTGCCACGTGAGGCAGCTGTCTCACGCTGGCTAATAACAGAACCGCCCCTAATTTGTGCATTTTGAGCCAGCAATGATTAGCCTCTTCCTAAAATGTACCTGGATGCCAGTGTTCCCCAGCCTAGGCTCCACCCTCCTTTTTGCAATGCTACAACCACCACTGCACATCTCTGGTACTACTGTTCTTCATCCCCACCCCCTTAACACAGGCCCCTTTCCCAACCTCATTCCTCCTCTGCCTCATCTTTTCCTCCATTACATTCGCACTTGCTATCTTCCACAAAGCTACCTGCCCCCTACTCCTCTAATCCCCACCCTCAGGCATCTCCACCATCTCTGCATCCTAGAGTAAGGTTACCAGAATTTTTGCAGGCAAATCTGAAACACTTAACTGAAGTGTATGTATGTATGGGGAGAGGGGGTGGGGAAGGATACCTTAGTTCCAGGTTTGAGCAACAAAGAATATAGGAGGGAAGAGGAGTCATTATCCTATCTCCCCCCCCCCCCGCCCCATCTATCCCATGCAATGCAAAATGCAATGTGTGCCTTCGAGTCAGTCCTGACTCCTGGCGACCCAGAAGGTCCTGGGTTTTCTTGGCAGTATCACCGGAAGTAGATTGCCAGGCCTTTCTTCCGAGGCAATGGAGGGTTAAGTGACTTGCCCAAGGCCACAAGGAGTGCTAGTGGGAATCGAACCATGGTTGCTTGGTTGCCAAGCCAGTGTTCTAACCACCAAGCTATTCCTCCACTCATGAAGGCAACAATATCACTTCCAAGCAATAAATGTAAATTCTACAAGCTGACATTTGTTTTTTAATGTATTTTAATTCATTCAAGATTTAATATACTACTATTTGGAAACAGGGGGGACATCCTGATCCCAAATAGCAGGAGCTGGACGTCCCTGCTCAACATGGGACGTCCAGCCCCCGCTATTCCCCTAGTCCTGATGCTGCTGACAGAGTTCCCTGCACGTATACAGGAGATGTGTGGAGAGCTCTGGATTGGGGCGGGAAGGGGAGGAGGGCAAGCTGGAGGTGTGATCTTGTTTCCAGATGTACAGTGCCGATTCCGGTCATGGCACTATATGTCCATGCTGGAGGAAAAGGCCAGGAGACTTATTCTACCTCAGGGGTTGAATAAATCACCCCATAAGAGGCAAACAATGGTGGCAGACTCCCCCAATCGGTAAGGCAGGCCCAGGAGATTCCCCGCAGTCGACCCCAGCCTCAGCAGGCCTGTTCGGGGGTTGGGTGGCAGGGAAACAGCTTTTGGGATTCGGCGAGAGATCGGGGCATCTGCATGGCATCCTGGTGCCATGGCGACAGGACGCCATGGCACCATGACTCTATGCAGGCACTGCGGCTGGGTTAGACAGCATCAGGGCACATCCTGCTCGTTCAAGCTAGTTGCACCTGATTCTGATTACATGGGGATGTATAGCCCCCGCAGGATCAGAACCAGGTGCAAATCCGGCCCATCCAGATTCTGGACGTCCGGACGGGCCCCGAATGGAATTGGCCTCATAGCCATCAAAGTGGTTTACAGTAATCCAATAAAATCAGAACAAAAACAAGACAAAGATAGTATGACCACAGTTAAAATGGGATGGGGATGGAATAGAACAACAATCAAAATACCTAAAGCACATATATAAATCGGTGATACATAAGGAAACAATAGATATTGTGGGCCGGCAGTCCTACTAGGCGGCTGCCTAGTAGGGGCGGCGGGCCATATTACTTGTGTCTTGCTTCAGCCTGGTAGCTGAGGCCCTTAATTGTGTAGTTGTGGGGCAGTTAAAGCAGTCCAAGTGGAAATAGGCCAACACAGGAAAATTTATTTCTAAAATTTATTTTAATCAAGTTTTCAAATTGGACCTTGGCAGAAGGTTCCAAACCATTAACAGAAAGTGAGGATATTTTCTCCAACAAAAAGCTTCTTTGTAAAGGTACTTCAGCAGTGCTATAACAAATCAGTTTCCTTCAGTCTTTGAAACAAAACAAGTTTCCTTTTTCATCCAGACCAAACACAGTTGAAAAATCACTGTTGCAAGTAAAGTCCAGCTAACCTTGTTAGCTTCTCCCAGCTGTTTCAGGTAAGCTTGAAAACAGGCTCTACTTTTCAGCATAGGAACTAAACTGCTTGTTGGAACAGTTTCATAGCACAAGGACTATTTCAGCTTTAAAAATGAGACTTCTCTCTCTTTCCAGCACTTCACAGTATCAACTGCTCAGTATAACTACTTCTTGGCTTTCTTTATAATATCTAATAAATGCTTTCTAAGCACTTCTCATGCACAATGAGCATTCCATTGAGACTTCTGTAGAATCGGAATCCCCTTTATAGAATTCCACCTCCATTTCTTCCTCAGTGCTACAAGGCTCAGGGACTGGGATACGCTCATGGATTTCTAGTTTCACTTTCCTTAAAAGCTTAAAAGGTTTTCCCCAATGAACATTCCTTCTTCCCCCTGGAATAATGTCAGTGCTCCTAGACTTCCTTCCCTTTAGTGAGTCACTTAAAGGTACTGTCTGGTATACCTTGCTTGTAGAAACCTTCCTTTTGTCAGGCTTTCTAAAAGGCTCCGTTTCTGGCTCAGAGTCTGAACTGCTTGCTTCTGAGTTAGAACTATAGTCCTGGAACTCTCTCAAGCTTCTTCCCGCTCTTCTCTGGCCCTGCCACTCGCTTTGGCAGTTCTGTCTGCTTCTCCTGGTTTCCCCAGTTCTCTCAGCTCTGCTGTGCTCTCTCCCTTCACTTGCTGACTGACCACGTTTAAATGTTTGCCAGCGTGCTTCCATTTCTGGCCCCGCCCTCTCTCTCCCTGCCGTTGCCCTGGAGACTGGGTGTGGCTTCAGGCTAGCCTTGCAAGTGTGTGTTTCAGTATTACTTTCATTTTGGGACCTGTGCTTAGGTGAGCCCATCCCCCTCTTAGGAGAAAAACCTTCTTTTTTTTCTCTTTCCCAGGTCTGTGCTGCACCTGCCTCACCACAATATTAACCTAGACAAGTCACATCATAGTACGCTAAATATATACAAATCAGTAAATTGAAAATAAAATTTGTTTTATTTATTTATTTACAGGCTCTTCTATACCGCGCTTTTCAGTATCAGTGCAGTTTACAAATAACAAAAATTTTGCAACAGACCAAACAGTCTTATGCTTACATTGTAACAGGATAAATAACTTGGAGCTGTAACTAGGGTAACTATATACATGTACAACCAGTAGTGGTTGGGAAACTATTTACAATTTATAATAAATTTAGACTCAAGCTGTTATTGTTGCTTCATTAGTCATTATAGTCTGCCTCTTCAGTCCTCATTGTTGGAATTAGGGACAGGAAGCTGCCAGACAGATGGGAGTCAGGGATGCAGCTCTAAAGTCGGGGACATCTGGTAACCTCATCCTAGAGGGACCCTGCTGCCTGCCCTATCCCTACCCATGATTTTGCCTCCCTTGCTGCTTCTACTGCTCAACTACCTTTTAGATTCTATAGTAGGCAGTTTCTGGAATATAGTTTTTGAGGGTGGTGCAGTTTGCTAAGTGATGAGGCAGTTTTAGGAGGCATTTTTTTCATCTTGGGGACATTTGGCGATTTGTAGGGCAGTTGCAAGGGAGTATTTTTTGGGGTGGGGAAATTGGGGGGCAGTTTAGCAGTTTGGGAAGGTAGAGAACAGGGAAGAGGGAGTTAGAATGGAACAATTCTCTAACTGTTATGTTTCACTATATTTATAAGTTGAACACTATCCAACCGGAGGGTTTGAATTTAAATATAGATTGGTCAGCGTGTATTTAATGAAGTGGTGTTAGAATGGGGGTGTGTGTGATTTGCGGGGAGTCAATCAGAGGTGGTTAGTTGGGGGTTTTAAATCTGACGTATGAGGAGGTAAACCGCATGCGCGGCGTTGTCAGAAGGTTCCGAAATCAACCGGAGGTTCCTGAGTAAGAGAAGGGGTAGCAGCGTATAAATAGGTAATTAAAATATGTGCTGTGTTTATATGACAGTAGGATTTTAATAGAAGAGTGCAGTTGCAGTTGATTTATATGATTGTTTTGTAGAAAGAGGAACAAACAGAGAGGTCCCCTGAGGAACCCGTAGGGAGAAACGCGAGGGCACCTTTGAATTGGCGTCGGGACTGGATTATGAAGCATTATGAAGCTAAGTAATTTCTTCTGTTTGTGAAAAGAAATAAAAGAAAAAAGAAAGAAAGAGAAATAAGACAAGAATCTACAAGTCATTGATGCTAACAGGCATGCCACTGGGGAAGATATTATACCCGGAAAAAATGCCAATGTTTGTCTGAGACTTGTGGTTAGGGATTTGGATATTTGAACTGCAGCGATATTCAGAGTGAATTTTCATTTAGAACCCATAGCAAACCCACCATATCATAACAGTACTACCACAGTCATAAAGCACCATACCCTACCTATCAAAAGGCAACATTGCAAATATTAAACCAATACATCTCAGAGAATAACAATACATCTCCTACTGGGGAAAGAGAACAAGTGGCACTATCAAATGGAAACTACATAAACAGAATACCTCAGCTCGGTTATACATGCAGAACATAGACCATCACCAAAGAACAAGAAATCACAATTTAGAAATAGGAAGAGAATAATTAAACTGGGAACCCCAAAAGCCAAACTTGGAATGTACAACAACACTGCAGAAATAAAACTATAAATTAATTTCCACTTGTACTAAACAAAATGCAGACGTTAAAGATGCACATTTCCCAGAGCTGGCATATTCCAGTTAATAAATTCAAAATAAAAAAGTATTTTCTACCTTTTGTTGTTTGTGCATTTTATTTTTCAGTTGCAATTGCTCCAGTCACTTTCTTCTATTTCTTCTTGTCTTCTGCTAACTCTCCATTGTCTGCTGTCCATTTGTCCTTTCTTCTCTATTCTAGTTTTTTCCATTCTCTTTCTACATCTGCTTTAACATACTGATCTTTCTCTTTTTGCTCTTTCCTCCATCTTTTTCTTTATTCCTTTTTCATCCACTCAAATTTTACCCCTCCCATTTCCAGTCCAAGTCCCCCTACCCATCAGCTATTTCTAGTTCAAGTCCCCCCTCCACTCAGCCCATTTCCAGTCCTAGCTCCCTCCCCCAGCCCATTTCCAGTCCAAGTCCCACTCCCCATCGACTATTTCCAGTTCAATCCCCCCTTCATCAGTCCATTGCCAGTCCTAGCTTCCTCCCCCAACCTATATCCAGTCCAAGCCCCACCTCCCCTCCCTTCCTGAAGAGCCCTGCAGATATCTAAAATGCTTTATAGGGAGCCGGAGAGGTCCCAGCTCACCTCTAACAGCTGCTGAAGTGAAACACATCTTTTTTCCTTCACTTCAACAGCTGTACTGAAGTTTAAAATGCTGCTGCACTGAGGTCAAAGGGGACTTCCGGTTTCCCGGAGCTCAGCGCGGCAGCGTTCTAAACCAGTACAGCTGCTGAAGTGAAGGAAAAAGATGTGCTTCACTTCAGCAGCTGTTAGTCGCCCTGCCTGCCATTCAATGCGGGATGTTGTTGGCGCAGGGCCCCCTGAAGCGCGGGGCCCTGTGCGAACAACATTCTCGCACAATGGACAGGACGGCCCTATCTAGACAAACATATGATTTTTGCGTTGCTTTTTTGGGGGTCTTTCCACTCATTTGTTTTAAATACATACCTTGTATGCGCATGTGTGACAGTTGTTTTAGTTGTCATATTTATTGTGAATATTATTTATTGGAACTTGCTCAGTAATTGTATGAATGGCATGTAATACGTATAAATAAACATGAACAAAACAATTTACTTTAAACTAAAAACAATTCAACCATTAAGACACCTTCTGGATAATAGTGACCTCCGCTCAGTTCTACAGGTCTTCATTACACCTCACCTTGATTATTGTAACAGCATACTTCATGGCCTATTCAAAAAAAATGCACACATCAACTTCAAATGGCACAGAACCTTCCTGCCTGTATAATTCACAACGCTCACTAATACAACCACATCACGCCACCCACTGGCTACCCATAGAAGCACATATCAAATACAAATATCTACTGATAAATTTTAAACTATACAATAAGATCGCCCCTCATGCCTTTCCTCTCTTATTACCCATAGTGACCCCATTAGATCCAGAAGAATGTGCACCCAGAATACCCTCTCAATTCCAGCCCATTTTCGTAACACAATCAAAACTACAAGTTCATGAGCATTCTTGTTTGTAGCCCCTACTCTCTGGAACGCTCTCCCAGACAACCTAAGACTAATAAAAGATCTACAGACTTTTAGAAAAGAGCTTAAAATGTTCCTCTTCATTCAACACTTTAACCTCAACACCTCTATTACTCCCCCTTGAACACCATGATCCCCCCCTACTTCTCTCCGCTATATACTGGAGAAATGTATATACAATAAATACATACCCTCCTGAACCTCTTTCTCACTTGATATAGCTTAATTAGGTAATTATTCTTCCCCCCCTCTAAACCTTTCTCTTTATGAAACTCCATTTAATATATTTCTCCCTTATCCCGTTCCCTTCCCCACCCTACACTGTAAATAGCTCTGCCGCAGCATCTGCTATTCTGCTGTATATGTAAACAGCTGATTTATATATAGTACCTTGTAATATAGTTTGATATCCTCTTTGTAAACGAGTTCTGTTCATTGTAAACTGCCCTTGATCACTGGAAGGGGCGGTATATAAAAACGTTTAAATAAATAAAAATAAATAAAAACACATGCACGTCAAGGCTTCTTTGCAGGCACAAATCGACTATATGCACATTAAGTCATAGGTACGTACATGTACAAGCAATATGCATGCACTTATGATTTTTAGACATACAAGCAAACCAAATGCATGCTCATGAAAGCATAATCTTTAAGTTTTCAATTATTTCCATTAGAGCAGCATGGTTAATACTGCACAAACAATTCAGTAAACCCAGAATTACCCCACCCAGCAGATTCTTGTTTATAATATCTCATAACCTAGAAAGTCTTCAGGCGCCCAAACCAACTTTAATCAAAATGTAATTAAGAACTACTGAGCTCATATACAAGAAGAATAAAAACAAGGTTGTTTATGCCTTAAAGACAGAAGGAAAAGAAAACCAAAAACATGATGTTGATTTAATATTTCAGATTTACTCTCTGAGTTCTACTAAGCTCTTGGCAAAATTCATGTCTTAGAATGAATATATGTGAATATTTTACTTAAGCATGTATTGGCATATGAAATGAGACCTAGGGTTTCGGAGATAAGACTGTTTTCTTGTATAGTGTGTGACTGAAATATTTATTATTTTAATTAATCGCTACCAAAAGAATACAAGATAGCATCACTTAGCAATTGAACATTTGCACTAGTTCTATAAGTTTGTAGGCCAAGGTTTAAATTATCATTTTATTTATTTATTTTGTTTATACATTTTATTAGCCAAAGAAGTAGGGTAACAACTCCCCACAACAATAATAAATGTGGGGCATATAATATTTAATATAGCTAGACCGAAAGACCATGCACATTAGTGTAGAGAGGTATACATAAAATGTACCAGACTTCCAAGGGAGTACACCCAAATGCTGTCTGAGGAAACAATTAGAGTCCTCAAAACACACCAATAATCGGTTCCCATGACTCCCGCACCCTCCACTATCTCCCAGACAGTCCTCAAAAACCAAAGACAGGGCGTGGTAAAGCAAGAAGGAAGAAACACCCCCAGTGCCATACATCAAGACAAGTGTTCCCATTTAAAACTTCCCCCTAAGGAAATACCCTGAGATGTGGGAAAGCGTAATATCCAGTGGACATGGCAGAAAGTCTCACTCCAACTGGGAACATGTACTTTTTGGTTAAAGCCTATACACCCACTTACCTCTTGCCCCTACTAGATGAACCCTCCCTATACCACCTCCCTCCTCAGTAGAAGTGGCCAAGGAGCTAGTACAACTAGTGTATAAGGATAAACAGATGCTTATGCTTCCTATCCAATAAAAGCTGGTTAAATTTAGAACCAAGCAGAGAGCTTCCAGTTAAAATTTAATACTCAGTCAGGGCCTAGTAACAGCAAAGAGCTTTAATTTAAATCAAATCAGAATATAAATTAGCATAAAAGGCAAAACAGGGTCAGTATTGCTTAAGCAGTAAATTATTTCTAGAGACCTTTACAAAGAGGCCTTCTACATAGGGAGCAAGAGACCTGTGAAATTTTTTAAATAGGTGTTAAAGCCAGGTGACAGATCAAAGGGCCAGTTTGAAAGACTCCCTCTACCAAGCAAGGACTGCGTTAATCACTCAGGAAATTGGTCACAGCTTACCTCAGAAGCACAGGCATAAAATGTTGAACCAGAGTTCTGTGCTTCTCAGTCTTGAAGGACTACAAAAGGGGACTGCTACTTCTGGAGACAGATCTGCAATTGTAAGTGAAGGAGTACTCTGCACCTCCCCTCACCTACAACAAGGAAGGGCTCTTGGGTATAACAGAAATCCACACACAAGGCAATGAGAAGGTTAATTGGTAAATCAGTAAATAATACACAACACACTTGTATTATAAAAACAAACCAAAGCTTTGGGAGAGCAAGCTAGGCCTCTGCCTGTGGTAGGCAAAGGCCTATGATCCATGCTGCTTGAACTAAACAGACAGGCCTAAGCAGCTTGACCTGTAAATGAAGCCTGTGGTTAGGCCCAGAGGAATGAAAACCCCCCTGAATGCTGCCTCCATAGAATCGAAACTTAACTAAGCATAACCAAGCATAGCTAAGCAGAATCGAAACTTAGAAAAGATAGAAAAACAAGCTTTAATTGGTACTGATAAGAGTGTGAAAGCTTCTGTGAACTAATTAATTCTGCTGAGAGAAGGGTTACAGTGCCCTGCTTTCCCACATGTTCTAGTCAGCTAGTGACCTTGGAGGAGAATTGTATCAAGAGTCTAAGAACTGTCCATTGTAATGGGGACTGCAAGGGGGGCAACCAGGTGCTGAGCCCAGACCAAGGTCCTCATTGGATGACTACGTAATGGTACCGGGACCAATAGATGGGATAGAAGGGGTTACTGGGACCAATGAAAAGTTTGCCTATGTACAGAATGGAGAAGAAAGGTATAAAAATTGTTGTTTTGCTAGAAACCATTGCTCAGCCATTTTGAATGTGATTCTGCTTGAGTCTTGTGCACAATAAATGATTTGGACCTTCTGAACAGACTCCTGGTATTATTGGATTGTTTGCGCTCTGCCGCTACATGCCTATGTTTACTCTGACATCTTAGCTTTTGTCCATTTTATTAATAGGCAAATATTCCATTACACAGCATAATTTCACTTTATTATTCTACATCTCGCATCATGTATATTCATAATATACATATTCTATTCTACGTCTAGTGTCACGTATATTCATAACATACTTTTCTATAGGCATGCACGTCATAGACAATCATGAAAAGACATACATATATTCTCAGACATGACTATGTAGTCCTTAATTCTAATTAATTCTAACACTGACAGTTTGATATCTCTGACCAGAGACAGAGACTGAGAGGCTGGGTAAACAATTTGCCTTTTACTTATCTTTTTAATAACAAGACTAATGTTTATGTTATCTGGAACCTTTCACCCAGTTACTTCTACAGAGTCTTTCAAGGATGGTATTAAGTAAGGAGCTATAAATGATATTAACTCTTTCTTAGGGCTTATAGTAATATAATGTTATACACAGGGCCTGACTGTGTATCCAGCCTGGTACAATCAAGCTTTCTTTCAGTCCTTCCTCTGATTCTGTAAAGAATCATTTCACAGATAAGGAAACTCAGACATCGGTATTAAAAAAAATGGATTGTAGCTAGCTTCTGGGTCAGTCTGTAACATCATTTTAGAGGTCAGTGTCTCCACTGATTTCTTACAGCAAGCAGATATTACACAAAGAATTAATGCTCCTAAAATGATAATCCATAATAAGCCAAATAATGAAGCTAATATGCCTTGCAGGGGCCTAGATAATAAACTCCAGAAAGAAGAAACAGAATCAAAAAAATCAGAAAATAACTTACATAACTACTACTTGATACAAATTTCGATGCTTCCGCTTGGGCCCAAGAGCTTACAAGCAGGAAACAGCCTTATGTTGTCCACTTTTGAATAAAGCTTCCCTTGTTGTCACCAGAGGTATGCTGGGACTTGTAGTTAGTTTATTCTTTAAGGACAAATTGTAGTTGTGAGTTGGTGGTTCAAGGCAGCAAGAAGATTTATTTTGTGGGGATTTCCATGGCATTTAAGCTCAATACACAAACAAGGCAAAAAGGATGCTTCTCCAACATAAAGGATAAATCAGGTAACAGAGAATGACGTAACAAAAACCTCTTTTCACTGTTCAGCTGTTCTTATTCCCACAAGCTTACACCGAGGACTGCCTCGTGTGGTCATTCAACAGAAATACAGATAAACTTGCAACAGCTGTGATTTTCTTTTCTCAAAGCAAACTTCTTCTAAGCACTGCTTCTTAGCTTCAGAAGGCAATTAAGCTTAGTAAAACACAGTATTAGCTTTCCTTAATTCTAAGCTGGTATTGTACTTATTCTCTATATTGTTTCACAGACTCTCAGCTCAGTTCAATAATGCAGACTCTTCTTTTAAACACAATGAGCAATCCATTGGTACAGGTTCACACTCAGAGCTTGGCAAACAGGAATCTATTTGCATTCCTTCTATGGCATCGGGATATATGGTATCTCTATCAAAGTTACAAACTCTCCCAGACTTTCTCTCCTTTAGAAATTCCTGGAACTGATTCCACAGCAATTCAGCTTGGCACAGTTGTATTAGGGGAGTGAACTTTTCCCTCAGCAAACAACTCTCTCAGTGCGTCTAGCTTTGAAGACTCAGCTGTTCTGCTTTTATCAGGGCTATGACGTTTCCCATACATAAAACTTTCCACCCACCTCTTAGCAGTAGACGGTGAGGGCTCTGCTTCCTGGACCTTAGCAATAGCAAACTGTTTCTCTGTTGATTTCTCAGCTCTGAAACTGCTGGCTTTACCTTGGGGATGGTTCCTCAGACAAGCGCTGATTTCTTTCTTCCTGGGATCCTCCAGGCTCTGAAATTCAGCCTCCTTATGTCCTTCTCCAGGCCCTCTTAGGTAGCTGCTTTCCTGGGAGTTTTCTTCTTTCTTTCTCCTCCAGCTATGCTCAGCCTTGCTCTCTCTGTTGTCCTTTGCCTTCCTCCTTCCCTCCTCTTTCTGCTCTGCTCGTGGTTTTAAGAACCGTTGGCTACTAGGCACTCCCTGTTCTCTGCACCTGTGTGACCAATCATCAGGCAAGCTTGTCTCCACCCCTGAGCTAGGGCGTGGCCTGACCTTAGCAGGGAGCTGGGTTTTTCTCTGATCTGGCTTGCAAGTCTTATGCACAAGTGAACTGTCATTCATTTCAAAGGGGAAACTAGGATTTTCTTTCACTTCCATGTCTTCCTGGGAGCTTTCATCACTACACATCCCCCCCCCTTAAGATATCATGGGCTGGCGTAATGTCATTAGCACAGCTCGTGATACAGCTCAAAGCGTCAGCATTTTGGTGGAGTTTCCCTGCTCTGTGCTCCACATGAAACTCGAAGGCTTGGAGAGCCATATAGCAGCGCGTCAAACGCGCATTATGATTCCGCATCTGGTTGAGCCATTTCAATGGGCATGGTCGGTGATTAATACGAATTTCCTGCCCGTAAGGTAGAATTTAAGGGCGTTGATGGCCCATTTTATTGCTAAACATTCGCGCTCTATCGTGGAATAGTTCTTTTCAGCCGGCGACAGCTTCCGGCTGAGAAACATCACCGGGTGTTCGGCGCCTTCGTGCTTTTGGGACAAGACTGCGCCCAGGCCAGTCTCGGATGCATCCGTCTGGACTATGAACTGTTGGGCGAAATCCATGCCCCGCAATACCGGTGCCGCGCACAATTTCTCCTTCAAGAGAGAAAAGGCTCCATCAGCTCCCACGGTCCATTTCAGCTGGCTGGGCGCATTTTTCCTTAGCATATCAGTCAATGCGGCGCTCTTCTCTGCAAAACCCGGGATGAAACGTCTGTAATAGCCGACCAACCCTAAGAAGCTACGTAGCTGCTTCTTATTAGGCAGGTCTTGGGAAAGCTTTGACGCTCACGATCTTGCTGGTCAGAGGCTTCACTATGCCACGGCCTACTATATGGCCCAAGTACTTGACCTCTTGGCCCCCAAACAGACACTTGTCCGGATTTAGGGTGAGCCCTGCATCCCTCATCGCTTGCAGGACCGCTTCAACCCTCGGTAAGTGTTGGCTCCAGGTGTCACTGTGTATCACGACATCATCCATATAAGCGACGGCGTAGGCCTGGTGCGACCACAACACTAGGTCCATCAGTCTTTGACAGGTGACTGCAGCCCCGTGCAACCCGAAGGGCATCCTTTTAAAATGGAACAAGCCCATTGGTGTGCTGAAGGCAGTTTTCTGACGAGCTTCTCGTGTCAGCAGTATTTGCCAATACCCTTTCGTCATATCGATCATAGTGAGGTATTTGGCTTGTCCTAGGCGGTCTAAGAGTTCCTCGATGCGAGGCATGGGGTAGGCATCGAATCTGGATATTGAGTTGACCCGCCGGAAGTCAATACAAAACCTCATGGATCCGTCCGGCTTCGACACAAGGACGATCGGACTATTCCATGGGCTTCTTGACTCTTCTATTACGCCCATGCTCAACATCTCCTGGACCTGGCGGACTACCTCCTGCCTTTTCGCCTCTGGCAACCTATAAGGCCGTTGCCTTATTATCTCTCCTGGCGGTGTCACAATTTCATGGGCAACCAGATTCGTCTCGCCTGGCATGGGAGTCAGCACATCTCTGAATCTGGCCAGCAAGTGTGCTAAGTCTTGCTTCTGTGCCCATGAAAGGCCATCACCGACCCTTGGTTCTGGGTCTCCTTTACACTCAGCCAATTGTGGCCCGAGGTCTTCCTCCATTTTCTCTTCCACTGTAGCTGACAACCCCTGAAGGCTGGTACCTCCCGTGGACCCAAAGCCTCCGGTTCCCCGGGTTGTTGTAGATAGGAGCGGAACCTCTTCGAGAGGGGGAAAACCTATCCTCTCACAGATCAGCTGTGCTATACGATCGCCAATAGCTATTTTAAAATCTTCTTTTCCAAAGTTGAAGATGAGCACCTTTACCGCACCTCTGAAATCTGGATCGATGACACCAGCTCCGATGTCAATGAAGTGTTTCAAGGCAAGGCCGGAGCGAGAGGCTATGCGCCCATAGCACCCTATTGGCATCTCCTTCTGCAGGGCGGTGTCAACGAGAGCCTTCCCCTGCTTCGGGACTACTATGTCTTCAGCGCTGTAGAAGTCGAAACCAGCGGCATTGGCAGAAGCCCTCTTAGGCGCTTGAGCATTGGGACTCATCTTACAAAAACATAGCACAAACTTGGGTTTCTCAGTAATCTCTCCTTTCTGAGGACAGGTTTTTCGTTCTTGCTTCCGTGGTTGGCAAACAACGGGCTGGGAATCATCTCTGTTTTAACCGTTGTTTGGGCCAAAGCCTCTACTTGAGGACTCTTGGAGGCAGTAGCCTCTTTCGAAAGCAAACCCTGTTCCAGGCCCTTATGAAATTGTGGCCAGTCTCTCCCCAGTACTAGATTATGGGGCAGCCTGGGTACCACAGCTATGGGGATCTCTCTGCTTACGCCTAAGCCTTTCACTTGAAGCTTATAGACAGGATATAGGGAGATGCCTCCATGGATACATCTAATTTTTACACTACTTACAGGCTGAATTGCTGCGTCCTTACTCCTGGCCTCAATTTGTCGCTAGAGCTCTTTAGACAGCATGCTCTGTTCGGCACCTGCGTCTAAGAGCGCGGTGGTTACAATTTCCTGTACCTCCACTGAGAGTAAAAATCCTTCTCTGACTTTCTGAGGGTTCTCCGCTATTAGTGCTGTCTTCACATAACATTCTCATTGGAAATGGCCCTCTTTACCACACTTGAAACATTTTTTTTTGGTAACATGGCCTTTCAACATTGGCATATACATTTTCAGAGATTCATTATTCAACCCCATCTTCCTTTCTGATGCACCGCATACTGCAACCCTGGAAGCACTGCCACCTTCATGTGCACTTAACTCTGCCTCCATGAAACGCTCAGAAAGCATTATGGCCTCTTGTGGGGTTTTACAGTTTTGAAGTATAAGGAAGGTGTGAATTTCTTGGGGTACAGCAGCCATGTATTGCTCCAACACAAGGCTATCTAGAATTGACTCAACTGATTTTCCTTCAGGAGTCAGCCATTTGTTCACTAGGGTACGGACTCTTTGACATAGGGCCTTAGGAGTCTCGCCTGGTTTTAATCTTACAGCCCTTAGTAGGCGATAATAAACTAGAGGTGTTAGCCCCAGCCTCTTTCTAACCGCCTTTTTAAGCTCGTCATAGTTACTGGCACGCGCAGGTGGCATGGCACGGTATGCGGCTAAAGTCTCCCCAGTAAGGGATGCCGCGAGGCACACGACCCAATGCTCTTTAGGCCAGCCACTGAGGTGAGCCACCTGTTCAAAACCTTCAAGGAAATCTGTGAGCTGTCCAAAATTGAAAGTCCCACCAGCTTGCAAACCAAGCACCACTGAAGAAACTGGTGTACTAGAACCGGGAGGTGTTGCTGCTGGTCCGGTCTGCTTTTTCTGCTCCACCAGCCATGCTTCCAACATCTCAAGAAGTGGTTTCAGTTGAGCTTGCATCTGCACAGCACTTCTCTCCTGCACCTGTAAGGACAAGTCTGTCTGTCGCTCGAATTGATGTGCCATCCATTTTAACACATCCTGAGCCTCGAGAGTCATCTTGGAATCCTGTAGGAAGAAAATACACAGACCAAAGTTCGATACCAAAAAAAAAAAATTTTCTTCACTTTTTTTTTTTTTCAATAGCTAGGCTTGCACCCTTGCCCTGGTATCCTAACCGGCCCTAGCTAGGTACCCGTTACCTGGCTTAGGTGAAGCTTCGCACTTAACACCAGTGACGGTCTTGTAGTCTTCTCTGCACTGCTGTTACACTTCCTGGACGCTCCTCAGCTTGGCTCCACAGCGAAGTTACTTTTCCAGCAGGTATCCTGATGATGTTCCTTTTGCGCATGCATGAAATCCTGCCAACTACGTCACTTGCGATTCTTCCGCTTGGGCCCAAGAGCTTACAAGCAGGAAACAGCCTTATGTTGTCCACTTTTGAATAAAGCTTCCCTTGTTGTCACCAGAGGTATGCTGGGACTTGTAGTTAGTTTATTCTTTAAGGACAAATTGTAGTTGTGAGTCGGTGGTTCAAGGCAGCAAGAAAATTTATTTTGTGGGGATTTCCATGGCATTTAAGCTCAATACACAAACAAGGCAAAAAGGATGCTTCTCCAACATAAAGGATAAATCAGGTAACAGAGAATGACGTAACAAAAACCTCTTTTCACTGTTCAGCTGTTCTTATTCCCACAAGCTTACACCGAGGACTGCCTCGTGTGGTTATTCAACAGAAATACAGATAAACTTGCAACAGCTGTGATTTTCTTTTCTCAAAGCAAACTTCTTCTAAGCACTGCTTCTTAGCTTCAGAAGGCAATTAAGCTTAGTAAAACACAGTATTAGCTTTCCTTAATTCTAAGCTGGTATTGTACTTATTCTCTATATTGTTTCACAGACTCTCAGCTCAGTTCAATAATGCAGACTCTTCTTTTAAACACAATGAGCAATCCATTGGTACAGGTTCACACTCAGAGCTTGGCAAACATGAATCTATTTGCATTCCTTCTATGGCATCAGGATATATGGTATCTCTATCAAAATTACAAACTCTCCCAGACTTTCTCTCCTTTAGAAATTCCTGGAACTGATTCCACAGCAATTCAGCTTATAAAGGCACAGTTGTATTAGGGGAGTGAACTTTTCCCTCAGCAAACAACTCTCTCAGTGCTTCTAGCTTTGAAGACTCAGCTGTTCTGCTTTTATCAGGGCTATGACTTTTCCCATACGTAAAACGTTCCACCCACCTCTTAGCAGTAGACGGTGAGGGCTCTGCTTCCTGGACCTTAGCAATAGCAAACTGTTTCTCTGTTGATTTCTCAGCTCTGAAACTGCTGGCTTTACCTTGGGGATGGTTCCTCAGACAAGCGCTGATTTCTTTCTTCCTGGGATCCTCCAGGCTCTGAAATTCAGCCTCCTTATGTCCTTCTCCAGGCCCTCTTAGGTAGCTGCTTTCCTGGGAGTTTTCTTCTTTCTTTCTCCTCCAGCTATGCTCAGCCTTGCTCGCTCTGTTGTCCTTTGCCTTCCTCCTTCCCTCCTCTTTCTGCTCTGCTCATGGTTTTAAGAACCGTTGGCTGCTAGGCACTCCCTGTTCCCTGCACCTGTGTGACCAATCATCAGGCAAGCTTGTCTCCACCCCTGAGCTAGGGCGTGGCCTGACCTTAGTAGGGAGCTTGGGTTTTCTCTGATCTGGCTTGCAAGTCTTATGCACAAGTGAACTCTCATTCATTTCAAAGGGGAAACTAGGATTTTCTTCCACTTCCATGTCTTCCTGGGAGCTTTCATCACTACAAAATGTACGATTCCTAACCTTATCTAGTAGGTCTTTCACTACTTTTCCTTCATCATCAAGCATACTGCAACAGTAATCAGAAATTAGGCCACATACGCCATTTTCCTTTGCTAGTAGGTAGTCTAAAGCCATGCGATTCTGAGCTGCATAAGAGGACACCTTTTCTACTGCACCTTGTAACACGCTAATAGCCTCTGTGAGATCCAGGGCTGTAAGTTCAACAACTGCCTGTAATCACATAATCTGGGTACCATATTCTCTAGTGGGTGCTATGGCTCCAAAAGTTGAGAACCAAACAGTACCTGTAAATGCATCTATCTGAGATTTAGTTAAAGGACTTGTAGAGTCTACCAACTGTTGTGCTGCTATTATGGCTTCATCCTGAGGGGAAACATCCCGAATCTTCTTAAGGAATTATTCAAGGTTGATAATAAAGTAACATTTTGGTAAGGTAAAAACTGCCACGGGGTATCTAACTGAGCAACATAGCAAGTACCTGACCAACCTCTGGGAAGTTCTGTATATGCAAGATTATCACACACAAAATAGTCTCCCTCTAAAGCCACTAATCCATTTTCCCAAATTGTCAAGTTGCGGGGACAGACTAGATTCTGTGTACAATTATTCAAAGCCCACTGAGTAATGTTCATTTCCTTAATTCCTACAGATAGATTACATTCCCAGGGATGATAATATCCTAATAAGGGGCAACTCCAGTTTGGTATGTCTCGGACTGAGTCATTCAAAAGGTAGCCAGAACTATTATACTGTAACAAGTCATAATCATGCACCTGATTCCCTTGAACTTGCATTAATTGTACTACGGAAATATAAGGTTTCTGTACGTGGGATTTCTTATACCAGACGGAAGAATTATGTAGCATTGTTATTCTACAAACGTTCCATGGGGTGTCCCCCTACCTTTTTCCCTGTACCTTGAGCCATAAAACATATTGGAGGGGACTGTAAAGGCATAGAACTAACTACTCTAGGTTCTGTGTTTGTATGAGACCATTGTACAGTAGTTAGATTAAAAGCTGTAGCACGGAACTCTTCAAAGGCTTTGGGCCTAACTTGTGGTTAAAACCCATGTTGAGTGGCCGTCACAGATGGAAGGCAAACTGCACAACGTGACAGATTAAAATGTTTTGTAACTGAGTGTAAATGTGACTCAAAAGTATTTGGATATTCCCCATAACTTTCCCAAGATTCTAAATGCAGTACTGCTTCATTAACAATAATATGCCATAGCACAACTAGGACCTGATAAGGAAACATTCTCAACAAACCCTGAAATATCTGTAACTATAATGCTCCAAGACTAAATGGTCTAAAATAAAATGAAAAGCTACCTATTCTGCGTACTAAGATGCAGATATATTCTATAACTATAATTACCCCTTAATTCTCAATTACGTCATGAAGTAGAGGTTAAGTACCCAAAGATCATTGCTTATATATTAGTAAAATACTAAATCAAACCACCTTTATCCACCTAATCAGTAGTATAAATGCTGGAAAAAGGTTTTTGCATAATTAGTTCATTCAAAAAGCATGTAAATCCTGATGATCTTTTCTGTAATATTAATGTAATGTTCAATAAGTCTCTGTGTTGTATTTTCTTGATTCACTGATGAAGGGAGCCACCGTCTGGATTCTGTGAAGGAGCCTTTCTACACTGTGTAAGGTGTATCCAACGAGAATGTCCTTCCACTTTACAAGCCGAGTATCCCACCAGGAGCACACGATATGGACCTAGAAACTTGGGAGCCAGAAGCGTCTTTGGATGCAAATTCTTAATCAGGACCCAGTCCCCCGGTTTCACTTCTGGATGTGAGGAATCCAAAGGAGCATCTTTTAGAGGATTCACCTGCAATAAATGGGAAACAGACAGGACTGAGTGCAATCGTGAACAATAAGTCAAAATATCGCTGTGCAACAATTGGGGATCCGGGATAACCAATTCATGCCAATTCATGTGGAGAGGTAGCTGGACGTCCAGTAACTATTTCATATGGTGTCAGGCTTGGGGAATTACACACTGCCATAAGGGCAAAAGGAAGGGCTTCTGTCCAATCTGTAGCCCAATCCTGTGTCAGAGTGCGTAAGTGACCTTTGAGTGTCCTAGACATCCGTTCCACTTGGCCAGAGCTGTGCAGATGATAAGGAGTGTGCAGTTGTCTCTTAATACCAAACCAAATTTTCAATACCCTCCCAGACACTCGAAATGAAGGCTGGACCCAGACAAGAAGAAAGAACAAAATGTACACCCCAAACAGGAATAAACTGAGTGAGCAGTAATCTGATGGCAACCCCAGCAGTCATACTGGTAGTGGGATAAGCCGCTACCCATTCAGAGAAAAGACAAATGACCCCCAAACAATTACCTCCTTGCTTACATGGTGGGAACGGATGGTACATGATGCAAAACACTGGAATGTTTATGTTTTGAAACAAAAGATGTTTGTGGTAAGAAATGTAACTAATGACCAGCTGAGTGAGTGAGGATCACTCGTGTAGCAGAACTAAGAGAAAAAGAAAATACTTAAAGAGCAACAGCAGTTAGGGGGAGTAGAATTGTGTATTTTGGATATTTGGAATGTCTCCCAGCTCAAAGAATTGAGAGCATGTTTGAATCAAGAAACGGAAAGTGTTGTACTTGTAATAAGAATCTTAAAAGTAGCAATAGGTCATATTTATTTTATTTATTTATTTATTTAACATTTCTATACCGCGATTTCCTAGTGATCAATTGCGGTTTACAATAAACAACAGTGAATTGTACGGAGGTACAAGTTCAGTTTACAATGAACAGTTTACAAGAAACATTGTTAACTATGTAGAAAACATTAAACATTCTAACCATTAACTATATACTGTCACGCCCTCACCACTCGCCTCTAGCTTAGAGGGGCGTGGTTGTATAAGGAACTTTCCCCTTTCAGCCTTTACTGACTAATTCCCCGCAATGTTTTCTGGGAAATGTAGTTTAATTGCACTATATATGGGCTTCAGGTAGAAAGCTGTAGTCGAGCTCCTTGGGGTAAGGCAATGACAGAAATTTATTGAGCACAAAAAAGGTTCATAAATACCACATTCAGGCATACTTCTCCAGGCTTCTTCAAAGTACAACAGGTTATAAGCAAAACAAAACCCAAAACCAAAGTGGCAGCTTAAAGTATTCTTCAGCTCAGGAAAACATAGCCTTTTGACAGCAAGGCTACCAGCTTCCTTTAGCCTTGCTGGTTTAAAGCACAAAACACAAAACAGGCTTTCTTCTGTGGCAGTTTGCCTTCTTTTCCAGTCTCAAACCTTTCCAGGCTGTTTTCCAATTAACAAGCAAAACAAAAACTCCAAACAGGAACAAACTTTCAACGTGCAAGCAAAGTTCTATTCAGGTTTCTCAGGAAAATTCAAGAGTAAAAAGAAAGATTTTTCCTCACGGTTAATTTGGCTTCTTGCCATCTCACTTCACAGGTAGCAGGTGGTTAACAAGCACAATTCACAACTCCAGCTTGTTCTTACGTCTTAGTAAAACTTCCCCACATGGGAATTTACAATCCATCTACCTGCTTCTTATGGTTACCTTTCTCTAGAGGGCTGTCTCTCAGGGCTGGCTTTCCTTCAACCCTTCTGTGGCTAAGGCTTGGCACAAAGAGCAATCCATGAGGGTGTCTTCCTCATTCAGCTCAGCATCAGGATCTCCTAGCTGCATAGACTCTGACTCTCCTTCTGGCTCACCGGGCTTGGATGACAGCCTCTCGTTAGAGCTGAGAGTGTCTCCTGCTCCTCTGCACTGCCCAGCATTAGTCAGGCTTCTCCTGCTCTGCTCAGCATTAATCAGGCTTCTTAGGCTCGTACCTGTGCCTCGGCTTGTATCAGCTTCTCTCTCTCTTTCTCCTTTTCTTGCCTTTGCCTCTGCCCTTGCTTCTGGCGTTCCTTCCACCCTCTCTCTTTCTCCTCCTCTATAATCTAGCATAGGCTTATATCTCCAGGGTTCTAGCCCCACCTCTTCTCTTCCCAGGTGATGGCGATCACTCTGCCTTCTAGCACCTGAGTAAACAGGGAGCTTACTGACGTAAGGGTCTTGGACCTTAGGTCTGTATTCACTCTCCCTTATTTCACTAGGGGAAACATGAAACCTGTTCCAGCTGGAGGTTTTCTGGTTCCTAGGTGAGGCTGTGGCTTTGTTACCCTGACCTTGCAAAAGGGGCCCTTTTACTAGGGTGAACTCTTTGCCTTTTTCCCTTTCCCCTAACTCAAGATAGGCTTCCTTACCACAATACATAGTATGGAAAAATTCTCATATGTACTGTGAATCTAATAAGTGTCTAGTTAGAGCTCTAGGTTATTTTGTAGAGTCAAAGTGTTGGGAGAATAGATGAGTTTTGAGTTTTTTCTTAAAGGAGGAGAGGTCTTTTATCTCTCTTAGGGTTTCTGGGAGTGTGTTCCAAAGGTTGGGCGCGCAGTGTGAAAATGCTCTGTTATTCATGATCTTCTTCACTTTAATGTAGTCTGAAGCTGTTATCAATTTGTTTTTATTGCATTCTTTTACAATGAAAAGTCTTATCATTGGATATAAGGGAATATAGGTAGGAAGGAGATATGTCATTGATTATTTGAAGGATGTTACAATTATTTTATATTGGGTACGGAAATGTATTGGCAGCCAGTGTAAACTACATAGTATAGGTGTAATATGGTCTAATGGGCTGGAGTTTGTTGTTATTATAGCCGCAATGTGTTGTGCAATTTTTAGTGGGAAAATTGTTTGCTTGGGTAGTCCTTGGAGTCGAGAGTTTGCATAATCAAAGTGTGGGGTCACAATTGCTTTGAGTACAGATTTAAATTTGTTGTGGTGTAGCAGGGGGTGGAGTTGTTTTAACATTTTCAGTTTGTAGTCAATTTTTCTTGTGCTTTTTATGAATGAAGATATATTCAGGGTGCGATCTAGTATGACACCAAGATATTTTATTTAATCTTTAACAGTAATGGTTGTGTCTTGGATTTTAATGTTGGTTGGAGGTGTGAAGTTTAGATTGCGTGTTACATATAGATAGCTGGCTGGCTGGTGGACGTGAGGATTGCCTGGTAACATACCTGCCTGGTGCGAAGGTAGCGGACCTCACGCACCACCTAGACAGGGTCTTAGATAGTGCTGGGGAGGAGTCTTCTGTCTTGGTACATGTCGATACCAATGACATAGGAAAATGTGGTAGGGAGGTTCTGGAGGCTAAATTTAGGCTTTTAGGTAGGAAGTTGAAATCCAGAACTTCCAGGGTAGCGTTCTCCGAAATGCTTGTCGTTCCACGTGCAGGACCCAAAAGCAGGCAGAGCTCCGGAGTCTCAATGCGTGGATGAGACAATGGTGCAGAGATGAGGGTTTTGGATTTGTTAGGAACTGGGGAACATTCTGGGGAAAGGAAGGGCTCTTCTGAAGGGATGGGCTTCACCTTAACCGGGATGGAACCAGGCTGCTGGCATTAAGCTTTAAAAAGGAGACACAGCAGCTTTTAAACTACATAATAGGGGAGAGCCGACAGTCACCCCAGAGCACATGGTTCAGAACAATGTATCCTTGAAGGATACTACCAAAAAAATGAAGTTAGGGCACATCAGCAGAGAGGTTCCAATAAAGACAAAGGTAGCCCAAATGCCCTTGAGTACAGATCAGACAGAGCTTAAAGATTCCAAATTACCCCTGCCTACGAATAACTAGATTAATAAGAATAAAATACAGTCTCTAAAATGCTTGTATACAAATGCTAGAAGTCTAAAAAATAAGATAGGAGAGTTAGAATATATAGCATTAAATGAGAAGTTAGATATGATTGGTATCTCAGAGACATGGTGGAAGGAGGACAACCAGTGAGACACTGTGATACCTGAGCACAAACTATATCGTAATGATAGAGCTGATCAAATTGGTGGAGGGGATGCGCTCTATGTTAGAGAGAGCATTGAGTCAGAAAGGATTAAAGTTTTGCAGGAAACAAAATTCACTGTAGAATCTCTATGGATTGAAATTCCATGTAAAAAGGGGTAAGCAATGGCAGTGGGGGTGTATTATCGACCGCCTGGCCAGAATGAACAAATGGATGATGAAATGCTCAAAGAAATCAGGGAAGCTAACAAAAGTTACAGAAGAGTAATAATAATGGGTGATTTCAATTACCCTAGTATTGACTGGGTCAGTGTCACGGCAGGATATTTTAGGGAGATAAAGGGGTATGTTTACTAAACTTTCTTAACGTGCGCGCCGTGCAATTAGTGCACGCTAAGGTACCTTAGCGTGCGCTAAGGTACCTTAGCGCACGCTAATGATGCTTTACGGGGCAAAAATGCGCTTTAGTGCGCGCTCATGCGCGCAGCGGCGCACATGAGCGCTGAAGGCGGGGAAAGGCTCCCGGAGGGCGGAGGAAGGCTCCCCAGGGGCGGAGAGAAGGGGTCAATGGGTGGAGAGTGGGAGGGGAGAGGCTCCGCGCACACTAATGAGGTGAAATTCGAGGCCAAAAATAACGCGAGTGAAAACCTCGCGTTAGAGCCGATTTAAAGGGAAGAGAAACCATTTCTGTCAACAATGTACAGCAAAACCAGGGAAACCTACAAAAAGGTGATGTGTGATACATGTGCACAGAACAAAAGTACAAATAAACATTGTAAAGGACCCCAACAAAATAAAAAAATATCATAATCAAGCTGGGCAATAGTGATAGTAATGGGAAACATCAAAAGACACTCCCAAGAAAGCCCCAAAAATTAAATATGAATTTTGGAAGGGTCTACGCTCCGTCCCCATACAAGGTGAATGATCCCACAGTGAAATAGCACTGATCAGGGTTTCCCTCTCTATGGCATGCACATGTTCCACAACAGCAGGGCGGGCATGTCGGAATGGGCAACTGGACAGATGCTGGGAAAGGGGATACAGAGGGCTGCAGGCGGCACATGCTGTGGTGCAGCTGGGGCACAGTGTGGACTAGGCAGATGCCTAGATGGCACTTAGGAATGCTGAAACTGAACAGCAGCCAGACAGCAACTGATGGGCACGAGAGTGTTTATCACAGTGTCACAGGGGATAGTACCCAGCAGGTACCCCCAAGGGCACAGAACATTGGCAGGCGATGTTGGGGGGAAGCGTGGATGCCTATGCCGGCACCCCTACCCCAGAACACGCACCATAGGCAGCCGCCTACCTGCACACTGGATGGCTTTCGACTGCACACCACCAGTACCACCAGCAGAAGGGCATGTCAGCATGGTGGCAGAGGGGTACTGGTGGTGGAGGGGGGGAGTGGCAGCTGCCCAGAGCCGACCATGGCCTAGCCCTGTGTAGGTGGGTGCCATGCACTGCAACAGACAGGCTCTGTCTGACAAACAACCATGGTATCTCCAGGGACTGCACTGTCTCTGTGAGCACAGTGTGGTGAGGTGAACACAGCCAGTGTGTTCGGGAGCAGAAGGTCACAAGTTCAAGTCCCAGCTGGGGCTACTGCCAATCCAGTCCCCATATTTTACCCGCTACTAAACCATGATAGTATGGACAAACCTTTATTGCAGAAAACATACGCATGGTTCAAACTCCTATATTTTACCCCACCGAGCACAGACACCAGAAACATGCGCTTACCTAGAGCAGAGTCCCCCAAATGCAGTCCTGGAGGGCCACAAATCATTCAGGTTTTATGCTGTCTCCAATATAAGGCCATGTCCGCATGGTGGCGGAGGGGTACTGGTGGTGGAGGGGGCAGTGGCAGCTGCCCAGAGCAGACCATGGCCTAGCCCTGTGTAGGTGGGTGCCATGCACTGCAACAGACAGGCCCTGCCGGACAAACAGTCATGGTATCACCAGGGAATGCACTGTCTCTGTGGCAACACGGTGGTGCAGTGCACACAACCAGTGTGTTTGGAGGCAGAAGGTCACAGGTTCAAGTCCCAGCTATGGTGCCTGCCAACCCAGTCCCCATATTTTATCCACAACTGAAACGTGCTACTACAGACAGAACGTTTATTGCAGATGACGTAAACATGCCCAAAACACCTACATTTTACCCTACAGAGCAAAGACACCATAAACAGGCGCATTACCTAGAGCAGAGTCTCCCAAATGCAGTCCTGGAGGGCCAAACACCATTCAGGTTCCATGCTGCCTCTAATAAAGATGCCTGTGCTGCATATCTATGCACCACCCCCATGGTATGCAGATGTATCTCATGCATATTCATGAGGGACAGTATGAAAACCCGAACAGTGTTTGGCACACCAGGACTGGAGTTGGGAACCTCTGCCGTAAAGCAGCAGCCAACAGGGCCCCATAAGGGTGCCTTATGGGGTGCCTTATGCAGCACCTTATGTTACAGCGCTTTGAGAGAGTGCGTTTGCTAGCAGCAGTAATTAAAATAAAATTAAAAAGCCTCATAATGCAATATTACACATAAATGGTAGTGCCTCAGCCAGCCTTATTCATTGGGCACAGTGGGGGATTGAACCCATGACCCCGCACCATCTGTGTCTTCACCATTGTACTGCAGCCCTGTTCCTCTGTTTGCACATCAGCGCGCCTGCTTATGCTTCCCGCGCGCGTTACTCGTGCGCTAATGTGCGCGGCACACAAGAGCGCGCGGCGCACAAGAGCGCGCTCGCTAATCCCGTTTTGCTATTTTTGACCGGACCGCCCACTCCTTATATGGCATCCTGCAGACTAACGCGGTGCGCACGTTAAGAAACTTTAGTAAACATACCCCAACGTTTCTAGATGAAATAAATGACTGCTTCTTGGAGCAGCTGGTTCATGAACCGACCAGTGGGGAAGCCATTTTGGACTTAGTCCTTAGTATAACACCAGAGGTGGTGCAATAGATAAGAGTGTTGGGGCCACTTGGCAATAGTGATCAAAGCATGATAGCGTTTGATTTAATTAATGGAGGAGGGATGGTAAGGAAATCCATATTACCACCTTTTAACTTTCGAAAGGGAGACTAAGATAAAATGAGGAAAATAGTTAAGAAAAAACTAAAAGGAGCAGTTGCAAAGGTTAAAGACTTACATCATGCTTGGGTATTGTTTTTTTGTTTTGTTTTGTTTTGTTTTGTTTTATTAAGGTCTTTTAGTCATATACAATAACCAAATTAATACAGACATAGCGCTGATATTTAACAGGAATAAAATCAATACAGAATGAAAAACAGGCAATGCAAAAAATATCAGTCTATTACAGACCACATCACGGGAGTTGGCTGCATACTATATAAAAAGGAAAAACAAATTAATAAAGTAACCAAGGACAAAAAGGCCACTTACTAGGAGGAACCAGCATCAATACTACCAGACCCTGTGGTCAGAAAATTAATATCTTTCCAGATGTGTCACGTAGCACCCAATTGAGACGCAGGCAGTTTCTATCTCTAAAGCCACGCGTCTTGGAATTGGGTGCTACCTTTTTCCTAAGATTTCCTTGTAAGTGCCTGATTACTTTTGAAGGTGCTTCTTTTGTTTTTCTTGATGTAACGCATTTGGAAAGATTTTTGTTTGATAGCCAGGGTTCAACAGGGTTGGGTATTGTTTAAAAATACTATTTTGGAAGCCCAGACCAGCTGTATTCCACGCTTTAAGAAAAGTGGAAGGAAGTCCAGCATGGTTTAAAGGTGAGGTCAGAGAGGTTGTTGTTGCCAAAAAAGCATCTTTCAGGAAATGGAAAAAAAAGGCAAATGATAAAATCTGGAAACAGCACAAGCACTGGCAATGTTAGATGCAAGGCATTGATTTAATGTGCCCATAAATACCAAATCACTATATCCCCTTTGTGAAACTCAACTAATATTTGTCGGATGTTGCCGGAAAGGGACAAGCATTATAATCCATGTCCTCCACTCGGTTTCATCCTTTTAATTAAAGTGTGTAAATCGTTTGCTCAAAACCAAAATGTAAAATCCCAGCTACTTAGCTGGATCCAAGATATCAAATCCTGAAGAACCAGGCACGACGTGCACGTTTCGGGTTACCACCCTGTTTCAAGTGCTATCATCATGTAACATTTTTCAACCGACCACAACGCTGAAGAACAGCTGATTCATTCAAAGGGTCTAGTCGTTTTAGAATGGCCAGACTTTATCGTCACTCCAAAAAAATCCACCAATAGGGATAACGGAGTATACCCACTAAATCAGGGAAACTCCGTATCCTATAGGGAGATGTCAGATAATACTAGACCAATCAATTTCTCTGTTTAGACCAACTGGGTGTACCGTTTGTAAACGGAATATCCAATGTTGTTCACATCTCTGAAGTTTTTGAGTCCGGTCCCCTCCTCGAGGATCCAACGGGACATGGTCGATGACTGACCAATGCAGATCCGAAAATTCATGGTTAAATGCAAGACAATGTTCCACAATTGGAGCTGTTTCAGATTTTTGTTGAAGACGTGAAGCATGTTCTCCAATTCGAATTTTAATCATACGGATTGTTCTGCCCTCATTATTTTCAATCTCTCTTTTTTCTCCACCTAGTTTGTTTGATACCCTCTGCAAGGTTTCATTTGGTGGTTCCTTAGCCCTGCGTTTGTCTGTTCTGTTGTGATTTTTAATCATTATTATGCGATTATTTATTTATATGCTTGTCACACAGTATATATATGTTCCAATGGTATCTTATTTTCTATGTTATATGATTGTCTGTCTTTTTACTACACAACATGCCAGGTGTGTTATGTTATTTTATTACTGTTCTTATCATTCTAATTTTGCATTTATTTTATTTTGCTTATTATTTAAGATATAATTGTAGCTTCTCCCCCTGAAGAAGGCGTTGCCGAAACGCGTTGGGGTCTCCTTACAATAAAGAAGATTTTATTCATCCGACGTCTCCTGCCCCTTGTGATTCTTTGGATTTCCTGCAGGAGCACCTGCTCCTCTTTGTGTGCACAGCAAGACAGGAGCACATCACACCCATCCTGAAGGACTTACACTGGCTCCCAATCAGTTCACGCATCAGATACAAAACTATCATAAACCTATTTAAGATAAATCAGCACACATCAGCCAACAGCCTGCACACCCTCATACAACCAGACACCAGCACACGTCCAAGAAGAAAACAAACACAAAACCGAGTCAGCACCCCAAGTGAATTCAAACACACACGCAAGGACACAACAGACAGAGCACTCTCCATGGCCGCCCCAACAATATGGAACAAAACTCCCGAACGACTTGAGGGCAACAACAGACCTCAAAGACTTTAGGAAACAGCTGAAGACCATGCTGTTCATAGAACACTATGGACACATCACATAACCCCAGAGAACGTGTAACAGCACATGATACCTCCGAACACTGTATGTATAGAAAATGTTGTATAGCCCCAATGTATATAGCGCACTTTGTACATAGCTCAAACTAATCTCGCACACAACACAACATACACTCAAGTCGAAGTCTCACCCTCACTGCATGAATAACACGCTTACTTTACCCGACTGTTTGCTGTGATACCACCTTGATTAATAAGATAAGGCGGTTTAGAAATACTGTTAAATAAATAAATAAAATAAATCACTGCTTGACCCAATACAAGCATTGTGAAACCTGTGTCTTTTGGGGAAACTGCTAGGTACTTATGACCTAGATTGGCCACTGTTGGAAACAGGATACTGGGCTTGATGGACCTTGGTTTGACCCAGTATGGTATATCTTATGTTCTTATGTTCATTAGTTTCAAAGGGCTGAGAAAGATACTAAACCAAAGTTTTAAACCTTCCCCACTAAGAAAGTATTTCCCTTTTTAAAACTAAAGCACCAAAAAGAATGTAACTTTGTTTTAAAAATGTACCAAAATCCTTTAAGAGCTCCCAGGCACAGAGCTAGTAATTTAAAAGCCACAGACTCTTACCTTTGTCTGAAATGTATAGCCCCTATTAGGTGCTACTGAGCCCAGATTGAAGTTTAAATTTAAATTAAAAGCTTTCTGGTGCTACTGATCTCTGTTTGAGTTAGCAAATACACTGGTTTCTAAAATACACAGATTATCAACTTTAACCAAAAGTATTCCTTTTTCCCCAAGATTTATAGAATTTTCCAGAAGTAAATACTTACAAGTGCAGATTTCTTTTAGCAGTCCCTTTTGGTTGTCCTTGGAATGAGGATGCTAAGGTATTTGAAGTGATCAACTTTGAGAAATTCACCAGGGAGAAGCCTCTGCAAGGCAGCAATTCCATTAAACAATATAGTAGAGCGAATTTCTGTTTATTTAACATAAAGCCGGACATCCTGGAAAACCGTTCAATGATAGTGACAGCCGGCCACCTCAATTATCGGAACTGAGGTGGCCGGCTTACAAAGATATATCATCAGTGTAAAGGGAAACAGCATGAACCTGCCATCCAAGATTCATACCTGTCTCTGCTGCCCTCTTGCGGATTTGGCAAGCAAAAGGTTCAATGGCTAGTGCAAAGAGTAGGAGTGAAAGCGGGCAACGCTGTTTTTTTCCAGCCAAAAACCATCATGTATGGCCACTCAATCTTGTCGAAGGTCTTTTTGCCCATCGAGCGATAGAACCGCACACCATTCCACTCTGTCTCTCACCCTGTGTAGTACATTGATCAACCATCTGATGTTCTCAAACCCATACTTGTGCTCATAAATCCCATCTGATCCAGGTGTATAAGATCCTGTAGTTTCAATTCCAAACAGGTACAAAGTATTTTGGTAAATATTTTGTAATCAATATCTAGCAGAGAAATGGGTCCATAGTTACTGCACATTAGCGGGTCTTTTCCATCATTGGGTAACACCATGATGGAAGCTTAGTAGAAAGAGTCTGGTAATGCTTTCTGGACCTGGATACCATTGAAAACTCGAACCAAAACTGGGTCGAAAAGCTCAGATTCAGATTTCAGCCAGTAACATATCCGGTCCCGGAGCTTTCGCAGCTTTTAAACAATGGATAGCTAGCTGCACTTCCTCTAGCAAAAAAGGACACTCAAAAGTCGGGGAAGGTTTGTGGCCACCAACCAATCTCATATCTCTTTCCCTTCCACCATCCTCAGCCATCTCCGAAGACCTACATAGTGTGCCCCCGTGTGGCGATCGCAGGGTGTATATCCTCCATTTCAACCTCTTCCTCTTTAACTGCCAAAGGAGCAATCAGTCCACCTTATTACCTTGTTCGTAGAAGTGACACCTAGTGTGGAGCATTAATGAGGCAATGGATTCAGTCTCCAAGGCCAAAAGTTCTCCAAGGACTCAGTCTCCAAGGCCTTTTCCGTACCAGCTGTTGCCACACCTTGGGTCCACCATGTTTACGATGCTGCTTTTCTAGCTCCCTAGTAACCCAAAGGAGTTCCTCCTGCCTGACATCTTCCCTTTTTTTGAACCCACTTGAGAGAGAAATCAGATGACCCCGAAGAACGGCTTTACCTGCTTCTCAAAGCATGGAAGTGGAGACTTCCCCGGTATTGTTGAAGGATACATACTCCCACCACCTCTTTCGTATCGTAAGGAGAAAGTCCTTATTTTTGAGAAGTCCCCTTTGTAAGGCCCATGAACAAGGAGGCGACTTCAGCTCCCTCTCTTGCAATTCCAAGGAAATAATCACATGGTCTGAGACCCCCATTGTTCCTATGGAGGTTGCTATAAGTATGGATAACAAGCCCCATGAAATGAGCCAAAGATTGATTCTGGAATAACTATGATGAGGCAATGAGAAGTAGGAATAGTCCCTTTCTCCCCCCCTCCCCCATGCATTGATCTCCAAGCTGAGTTAACAGCTAATGAACCTTGCACAAGCTTGAGGAGCCACAGCTGTTCCTTCTCATTCTGTCATGACTAGACAATACACAGTTAAAATCTACACCCATTACCAACATTCCCTGCTGATGGGATTGTACTGCATCAAGCACTGCCATCAAAGACTCCCCTATTTGAGGCAGACATTGATGATAGTAAATAAAGTTCCGCTCAAGGTGCCAATTAGGATAAGGAATCTACCCCCTTGGTCCGCGAACTGCGAAAACAACTGAAAGGAACAGTTTTTGGAGAAGAGTTACCACCCCCGTACCCCCCTCTTATGGGAAGTGAAGTTGGATGCAAAGATTTGTGGGAACAAACTTGACCTCAGTCGGAGATGATCCTGCCTTGACAGATGTGATTCCTGTAGGAAGACAATGTCAGCCCTCTCCCTTCTCAGTTGGTCTAGCATGCATTGGCACTTGACTGGGATGTAAGGGCCCCTCACCTTCCATGAGATAAGCCTAACCATGATCCCCTGTAAGTCCTAACGCTCCTGAAATGCTCCAGTTGCAAAAGCCCAGTAATGTCAAAAAGTCAAGCCTGCCTCATGTCCCTCCATGATGTGCTCTGTGTCCCATCCAAATCTCCCGTCCCCACTCCCCCCAACCCCCTCTGTCACTCAAGAGGACAGATACTTCTGAAAGCCTTCATTAACAAAGGATAAACTATCTTTGGTGGTACCAATGTCCTAAGGCAGGACCAGACCCCCCAACCTTCCATTCTTATATGAGGTTTGACAATTCTAAATCACACTCCCCTCCCCTCACCTACCTCCTGCAAACCTGCACAAACAGTGACATCCCGGTCTCCAAGTTGCATCTAATCAAGTCACTGGGTCCCCCCCCCCCCTCCATATTATGGTCCCGACCCATAGTGAGAAGGCTCCCTATATGGCACAGGCACCTACCCTTCTCTGACCAGTCCCAATCCACCCCTTGAGAACCACCCTAGTCCTCCTCCATATCCAAATTGCGGGACAACTGATAGAATTCAAATGCAGCAAGCATTTACAGAGACTCCACAGTCACATGGCAAGAAGATTGAAGTGTTATGAGCAATCAGAAAGAAAGCGAAGACAGAAGCAAAGAAGAAAGGAGAAAGAGCACAGCAACAGTTCAAGTCTGACAGTCCCAGATACAATCAAGAGAGTTTAGTAGTATCCATCACTCAATCATAGTTGTCTTCTGATGAGTTGTCAAGCTGCCTCCAGGCCCCCGAGATCTTGCGCCTCTTCGGGGTCAAGACCTGCCAGTCTCGCTGCTGTTTAGACCTCACTGGAGTGCGTCATTCTCCTTTTTGCAGATAATTCACCATATCTAGGTAGTTCTCCAACTCCACAATCTTGTGCTGAGTGTTCTCCCATTCAAAAATCAAGGCAAAAGGAAATCCCCATCGATACTTAATGGCTTTCTCTCGCAACAGCTGAGTCTAGGGCTTGAAACTTTCCTTGCGCTCCAGTGTGTACTGAGATAGATCCTAGTAGATCCATACCACCTGACCCTGAAAAACAATGGAGTGTTTCCCCCTTAGGCTTCATAGTAGATGCATTTTGTCTTCAAGAGCATGGAAACAAGCAATAATGGGTCGAGGGCAGGACCCCGATCCAGTCCTGGATCTAATATTCCGATGCACTCTTTCCAGCATTACCAGCGCAGTAGACCCAGGGAAACAAAAGGAGTAGAATTGTTTGGATTAGTTCCCCTATGGCCTCTTTATCCCCATCTGCTTCCAAATGCCCAAAACTCTGATATTTTTGCATCGCTGTCAGTGTTCGAGATCACCATGCCATTCTCTTAAGTCTTTGGTGAGTATAGTCAGCTTATGAATTTTAGATTGTAAGAGGTTGCATCTATCTGCTTACCTATGTTGATCTCATTTTGGGTGACCCGATCATCCAGGGACTTGATTTCAGCTTTTATATCCCTCATTGCCTTGGAGAAGTCCAAACAAAAAAGTTTAAGTTCTTGTAAGATCTCCATAAGGACAGCTTTCATAGTCAGTCAGGATGGAGCGAGGAAACTCTCAGGGCTGGAAGCAGTGCCCACTGCTGGGTCAGGAGGTGCAGTCACCGTTGATGCCAGTTCAGCCATATGGGGAGAAGCGGGCTAGTACTGCCACATAAGATCCTTTGTCGGACATGATGGCCTCCTACTCATCGCTGACTGAAGAGGAAAACACTCGTCTCCACCTTGAGAAGATAGCTAGTGATGAAAGAAGGTTCCAGTGCATGCGCCAGCAACATAGCAGCAGGGATAAAATTGCACTAATGTGCTGCACTGTCCTTCAACCTTCTTCCCTTATAGTCTTGAGATCTTCTTTCAAATTCCAGGCCCCTCTGCTGTCAAAGCCTCCCCCTTGCTCAAATTTCACACGCTCTCAATACAAACATAAAGTAAGTTAGCAGTGACTGGAGTACCCAAGTGAAGGAGGAAAACAGACAGGATTCTGGGCAGTTTCCACAAACAGATGATAAGAAGCTAGGAAGCAAGGTACCTACAGTACTTATTGACAAGCCCAATGTTGGAGTTATGCGTTTCTCAGACACGAAGGAGGGGGGCCATGTGACAGGATCGAGGTGATCAATGTGCCTGAAATAGGACCCTTAGCTGCACATGCTACAGCCTGATTAGTCTGTCTGCAGGTTCCCGCACTGTCAGGCTATCACTGTTACTCCGGCCAGATGAGGACATTAATCAGAGAGACAGGAGGCATTGCAGATGTTAAGAATTAAATCTATCCTCTGGAGCAGTGGACAAACAGCGCAAATGCGATCTCCAGTAACAAGCAGGAATGTAGTCTTCACATATGGGTATCGTTGGTACTGACGTAGCCTGCGTGGGAACGCTCCCCAGCGTCCAATTAGAAAGCTTTAGGGAGCATCCCACAGCACCTGCGTGCTGCCTTCCCGCCTTTCCCAACTGCCTCTCTCCAGTTCTTCATTTTCCGCGGAGCCAGCAGGTCATTTTCCTGTCACCGCAGAAATTATCCCATATTTTTCATTCTTTTTTGTGGTAGCGTCTGCCTTCCTCGACGCTATACCGGTTCTTTCTTTCTTTCTTAAAAAAAAAAAATTGTAATCTTTTTTCTGGATTTTCCAGCCTTTTTTCTCTTGGGTGCCACGCGCCATTTTGGGCACTAGGCCCAATTTTTCCTCAACATGGAAAAACCCACTTCAGGTTTTAAAAAGTGTTCCAAGTGTGGCGGTACCATCTCCGTCACCAACACTCACGAGTGGTGCCTCAAATGTTTAGGTCCTGACCACTCCATCTCGGAGTGTGTTGCCTGTGGGATGATGTCGAAGAGGGGTCGGCAAAACCGAGTTGCTAAGCTTAGCACCCTTTTTCCCTCCGATGCAGCATCCATGGCATCGACGTCTTCCAGGGCTTTGTCTTCCTCCCATGGATCTCAGGTAACCAAACATAAATCTGGCCGGTCCTCAAAGGGTAGATCTCCTTCCAAGCATCGAGATGCCTCTGGCATTGCCCTTGAGGGACTTGTACTGGCAAAATTGCCCCGGCGGGAGGCTTTGGCTTCCAAAGCACTATCAGGGCTCCAGGATGTTCTCGAGGCCTCAACCTCGGCAGAACTACTGGTGCCATGCTCTGGGGTACTGGCCGCTTCATCCAGTACTGACACCCAGGCATCGGCAGCGTCAATTGACCAGAGATTCCTAGCTATTGAGCACAGTCTGGTGGCTCTCCTTGCGGCATCGGTGCCTTCGGGACCGCTTCAGACAGTTCAACCGGTATCGACACCGGTTCCGACACCAATATCGGTACCGGTACCGACAGCATCGACATCGGCGAGTGTGTTACCAACACCGAGTCATGCTATTTCCTCCGGTATTGACAGGCCGGTACTGGACCCCTCCGGTACTGACTTCGATCGGTACCGGTATCGTGCTTTACAAGAGCACCCAGACAGAAGATATTTTGAATCCTCCGATGACTCGGAGGACTCTGACAGCTCTGTCAATGCCGGAGTTCTTCTCTCTGAGGAGCCTTCTTCTCCTAAATGTAGGATGTCCCCTCCAGAGGATATATCCTTTCAGGATTTCATCCGGGAGGTGGCTAGAGGTCCTTCCATCAAAGTGGCTCCTGAAACAGAGCCCAGAGCAAAGGAGTTGGAGATTTTACAATATCCTAAAGCTCCAAGGAGGCAGCTACTTTGCCTATTCATGAGATCTTGCATGATCTCATGTTAAGAATGTGGGAAACACCTCTTATCACTTCTCCTCATTCCCGTAGGCTGGATACTATGTATCGAGTGCCTCCTTGTCCTGGATTTCAGAAAACTCAGTTGCCACCCCACTCCATAATGGTGGAGTCAGCTATGAGAAGGATCAAAAGTGCGAAAAGACATGCATCTAATCCTGCAGGATGTGAATGTAGGACTTTTGATGCCTTTGGGCGTCGAACTTTCCAGGCCTCTATGCTTTCTGCCAGGATTAGTTCCTACATCTTATACATGGGAATGTTCCTTAAGGAGGTTACAGGAGATCTAGAGCTTATGAGCCCTCTCCTTCCTGATGATCAGAGGCAGGATTATCTTACACTTGTCAAACATGCCCAGGATGTTTCCAAGTTTGTTAATCGTGCAGCTTTTGACTGCTTTGAGTGCATAAGCAGAACCTCTGCCATTGCCATAGGTGCTCGTAGAATTGCCTGGCTCCAGGCATCTGACTTAGAACTCTGGGTACAGGACAAACTGGGGAATATCTCTTGCACAGGCGAAAATCTCTTTGGTAAAAATTGGCAAGAGAAAGCTAATGAGCTGGACGCTGATAACACCACTTTGGATAGACTATCCAAGGCTACAGCTGATCCTGCAAGGAGAAAATCCTACAAGAAACCATTCTTCTCTAAAAAGAAGAGGTTTTATCCCTCCTATACCCAGCAGGTGCATTCTACAGGTCAGTCTGCCCGAAAGGGACAGCAGCTCCCAAAGCAAAGAAAAACAAAGACTGCTAAGTCTCAGCCGGCCCAGCAGACTCAGCCTCCACAGGGGCTTTGACTCCCATCTAGAGAACTTGGCCTTCCTGGCCTTGGACGGGCCAGAGCCTTCCACCATCCCAGGAAGGTTGTGTCATTTTGCCCCCAGATGGGGCCAGATAACAGCAGAAGAATGGACTCTTTCCATTGTAAGAGAGGGGTACAAGCTTCATTTCTTCAACATGCCCCCTCCCACAGTGGTAAGGCAGTTCAGTTCTCAGACTTCACCCAACACTCAGTTGGGTCAAGAGATCAGTTTACTTCTTGCCCAGGGAGCAATAGAAGACATACCCATTTCCCAACAGGGTACAGGGTTTTACTCCCCTTATTTCCTTATTCTAACGAACACAGGGGGATACAGACCCATTTTAGACCTCAGAGAATTGAACAAATTCCTGTTCAAAGAGAAATTCAAGATGATTTCTCTGGGAACTCTGCTGCCATACCTTCAGAGTCAGGATTGGCTTTGTTCTCTAGATCTCAAGGATGCATACACTCATGTTCTCATCCATCCAACTCACTGAAGATTCCTTCGTTTTCTTTTTCAAGGAAAGCACTACCAATACAGGGTGCTTCCTTTTGGCCTGGCCTCAGCACCAAGGGTGTTTAAGAAATGCATGGCTGTGGTAGCAGCATTTCTTCGCACTCTAGGAATATTCGTCTTCCCCTACTTAGACAACTGGCTCATTCGAGCTCCATCAGAGTCAGAGGCCAGAATTTCTCTATCTTGCACAATGCGTATCCTTCAGTATTTAGGCCTGGTCATAAACATCCCAAAATCCACCCTAACTCCCATTCAGTCTCTAGAGTTTATAGGAGCTTTGCTGGATACCAGAAAGGCAAGGGCCTATCTTCCACAGGGCCGCTGCCTTCGCATTGTGCAGTTAGCCTCCCAGGTAGTGTTAAAAACTCATCTCACTGCTCGGGAAATGTTACAACTACTAGGCCATATGGCATCTACCGTGCATGTGGTTCCCTAGCTCGCCTCCATATGAGAGCAGCCCAATAGACTCTATCCACTCAGTGGACTCAGACATCAGGCTGCCTATCAGACAAAATAGCAAACACAAGTCACCTTATTTTGTCTCTACAATGGTGGCAGTCAACCCAAAACCTGTTGTGGGGTCCCCTTTCCAACAACCCCTACCCCAGGTCACTCTAACAACAGACGCCTCACAGGTGGGTTGGGGAGCTCATCTGCAAGATCTCTCTACCCAAGGCACCTGGACTCCACAGGAGACCCACTTACATATCAATCTCCTAGAACTCAGAGCAATCTTCCTTGCTCTTCAAGTGTTCCACACCCAGCTGAGCTATAAGACAGTCCTAATTCAGACGGACAATCAAGTAGCTATGTTCTATCTGACAAGTAGGGAGGAACAGGCTCTCTGTCGCTTTGCAACGAAGCTTTGCGACTATGGGCCCTCACCAGAGAGCATCAGATTCATCTCCTTGCGGTGTATCTGCCAGGCATTCAAAACTCTTGGGCAGACAGACTCAGTCGAGTTCTGCTTCCACACGAATGGTCTCTCCATGCATACCAGGTAGCAAAAAGTTTTCAAATTTTGGGAACTCCGGACATGGACCTCTTTGCAAGTCCGTTGAATGCCAAACTTCCCCGGTTCTGTTCCAGAATTCCCGCTCAGGGTTCTCAGTCCAGGGATGCTTTCCTCCTCCATTGGGGTCAGGACTTCCTATATGCCTTTCCACCCATTCCCCTAATTCCCAAAACCCTATTCAAGCTTCAGAGAGACAAAGGCCATATGATTCTCATAGCTCCACATTGGCCACGGCAGGTGTGGTACCCTCTGCTCCTACATCTCTCTCAAGCTCCATCTCTGGAGTTAGGATCTGCTCCAGATCTCCTGTCTCAGGAGGACGGGATGTTGTGGCATCCCAATCCCCTCTCTGCATCTCATGGCCTGGTTGCTGAGAGCCTAGACCTTCATGGTCTTAACCTTTCTCAACAAGTAAAGTATATCCTTTGGGCTTCCAGGAAACCTTCCACAAGATGCTCTTATGCTTTCAAGTGGAAGAGGTTTTCCATATGGTGTTCGCAAAAGGGTCTTCACCCCCTTGCGATACCTCTGGAATCATTACTGGAGTATCTCCTTCATTTATCTAATGCAGGACTTAAGACCAACTCAGTAAGAGTCCATTTAAGTACTAATTCAGCTTCTTTAAAGCCTCTAAATGGGCAGCCTATTTCCTCTCATCCTCTCGTAGAGAGATTTATGAGGCCTCCAGTGGCATGGGACCTGAATCTGGTTCTTGGGCAGCTCATGAAGCCGCCTTTTGAACCTTTAGCTACTACCTCCTTGAAATTCATTTCCTGGAAAGTTGTCTTTCTCATTGCAATCACATCAGTACGTCGCATCAGTGAATTGCAAGCATTAGTTGCTGATCCTCCTTACACGAGGTTCCATCATGATAAGGTAGCCCTTAGGACTCATCCTCATTTTATGCCAAAGGTGGTCTCACCTTTTCATTTAAACCAGGCGGTTTACCTGCCTGTGTTTTTTCCAAGGCCTCATGCTTTAAATGCAGAAAGGAATCTTCATACTTTGGACTGTAAAAGAGCACTTGCCTTTTACTTGCAAAGGACACAGCAACATAGAAAGTCCTCCCAACTCTTTGTTGCTTTTCATTCTTCTCATTTGGGACTTCCAGTCTCCAAGAGAACATTGTCCAACTGGATTGCACAGTGTATTTCTTTTACCTATCAGAGTAAGAACCTTTCTCTGGAAGGCCATGTCATAGCTCACAACGTGAGAGCCATGGCAGCCTCAATGGCTCATCTACACTCTCTTGTCTATTGACGACATCTGTCGAGCAGCTACTTGGGCCTCGGTTCATATCTTCACAGCCCATTACTGCTTGGACAAGGACTCCCACCGGGATGCCTTGTTTGGTCAGGCTGTTCTACAACACCTGTTCCATACTTAATCAACTCCTACCCACCATTCCCGGTAGGATGCCAGAGATCCATGGGGGGAAGTGGAGCCCTTTCACAGGGGCACACAATTTCTGGGGTCTCTCCCTGGCATCTGTAGCTAGGGATTCCCCATATGTGAACACTACATTCCTGCTTGTTCCTGGAGCTAGCATAGTTACTCACCTGTAACAGGTGATCTCCGGGAACTGCAGGAATTTAGTCTTCACAACCCACCCACCTCCCCTAGAAGTTGTATCTCTCTTTTCTTTTCTTTCCCTCTCTCTCTCTTTGTCTCAGCTTTAAAACTCAACTGGAGAGAGGCAGTTGGGAAAGGCGGGAAGGCAGCATGCAGGCGCTGTGGGATGCTCCCAAAAGCTTTCTAATTGGACGCTGGGGAGCGTTCCCGCGCAGGCTCCATCGGTACCGACGATACCCATATGTGAAGACTAAATTCCTGCTGTTTCCGGAGATCACCTGTTACAGGTGAGTAACTATGCTTTACTGCTGGGTGCTCAGGTGGACTTCACATCTCCAAGAATAGCACGCTCAAGCCTTTGCCCCGAGGCAGCGGTGCTGCCATCAGACTTGAACCAAGGAGGTCCCTCCAACAGTAAGTTAAGTTGGAATCAACATCGGGAGGACTGCCACTCAGTAACAGCTAAGAGTGTTGATGTTTGCAGGCTGCAATCAGAGAGATCAGTAACGACCCACTTGAGGGTTAATAGATTGGCGATTGTACATATGCAGTATCTAAGGCAGCGAAACCACCATCTGCCGCCAACTGATTACTTTCATACAAAGAAATTAAAAATTGACATGGCAGCTTAGCTGTTGTATTGGGCAGTCCATATCAGGAAATTCCAGCATTTCAGCGGTCAGTGGAGACAGCAAAAGCCCTATAGAAAGATTGGAGGGCTGCTGAGCTCCAGTCCTAATCGGTCATGTAGCTTGGGCTTGTGAGCACCGCCCCCCTCCCCACATTATTATTTTAATTTGTAAAGTGCATGGGTCTTTTTTGAATATAAAGTACAGAGCAATGTTGATTTGTGTTGCTTCTTTTATGGAAATGTTTTCCCCCAAAAGATTTATAATCCCAATGACAGAAGCATAGCATATTTTTAACAAAGTTCAGAATGCAGCCAAATGAATGGGACAAAGCACAGGAGAGTCGGTACAGAAAGAACTATGGTTACTTGAAATCATTATCCCATTTGTTAATATCACAATTGGCTGTCACTGAAATGTTCTAACGCAGTGGATTGTAATGTTAGGTGAGGATAGACTGTGCTGCCAGCTCAGCTCCTATTCCCATGTGAATGCTCTTGATAACCAATTATGAGGGAGAGGAGGTGTGCAAAACAGTTGTATGTAATAGGACTTCAGGAGGACAAAGTCCAGAGCTTCTAAGATGTGGTGGATCAACTGATGTAGCACACCAGAGAGTAATGTATTCCAAGTAAAAGGTGACCCACTCCCCTCTGTGGCAGCACAATTTTATCTTAGTCTAGATCTGAAATAATGGTAGACAGCTCCAAAATATGTCTGACTTCTTCTACAGGAAAAGTTATTTGCAAGCTGCTCCATGAGCATATCTGAGTACACAGAGTTCTCTTCAATCTGTATGGAACATTAGGACTAAGCATTTCATAATTCATAATTGAGAGATCCCATGAGTTACTAAATGCGTATCCAAATGTCTCCCGTTAGAAATGGATTAAGGATTTTTAAAGTACACTACCTATTCCTGGCACTCTTTGAAAAACTTTGGATCCTCTTTTTCTACTCTAGAGTCCTTCCCTCAAAGAAGAATTTACAATGAGAGTCAAATTCTCTTACAGGCCGATGCAGAAAACCTGTGCTACAGCCCAGTTCTTAATGCTCTTGCACAGGGTTTCATAGTGCAACTTTAGCACTGACTCATGCACAAAATGTCAGCATTAAACTGAGAGAGCAAGCCAAAAATATGTGCACAGAGGTTGGCGCAAATTTTGCAAGCTGTCCCAGAGAAAGAGGATCATCGGGGAAAGTCCCCGATGTTATTGACACATTGTCGGAGGGCTGGTGTCCCCCGCAAACACTGACCCCCCCAACAGAAACAAAATCTCTGATGACCCAATGGCCCCCGATCCCTTACCTATCCAATAAAAAATCTCTGGCGGCCCAGCAACCCGATCCCTTTACCAACCCAATAAAAACATCCCCCGTGGCCAGCAGCCCTGATCCCCCCACCAAGCCAATAAAAAAATCCCCAGTGGCCCAGCAGCCCCAAACCCCCCAAACAAAAAATCTCCCTAGTGACTCAGTGGCCCCTGACCCATCCCTCCCTCTCAGTACCTTTACTCTGGTGCAGGAGTGTTGCCCACACACCCCCACCCCTGTACTGCCATCTTGAAAAATGGCAGTGCCTGACTCTCCTGTATTGCATCCTGTGATGCACAAGCTGTCCCAGGATGCAACAGGGGGGAGTCACTGTCATATTAGGCATTTTATTTATTTATTTATTTATTTATTTCAGTGCTTTTCTATACCGCCCCTTCCAGAGATCAGGGGCGGTTTACAAGGAACTTAAACAACAATATAGCAGAACATTGCAATATTGAATTACATTAAACATTAGTTGAGCAAAAACAAGGAACTTAAACAACAATATAGCAGAACATAACCTTATATGGCAGTCTGACCCCGCTTGGTGTATCCTAGGATGCACTGCATGGGGCCAGATGCTGCCATTTTTCAAGATGGTGACGCAGAGGCAGGAGCATGGGGGCAACACTCCCACCCCAGAATAAAGGTCCTGGGAGGGGGATAGTGTGGTCAGGGGTCACTGGGCCATTAGGGATTTTGTTTCCCCGACATCTGGATCATCTGATATTTTTGCTCCCAGCTGATTCTTTACACCTGAAGCTCACATAAAGATCCAACATTAGAAAAACTGTGTAAAAACTGCACGAAGTTTCAGCACATTTTTTAACATCAGGCGCTATTACTTAAGCAGCTATTTGCATGCAATTTGCATGCCAAATGTGTTGCAATTTAGCATGGTTCTTTTTAAGGCGTTTTCTGGCGCTAGCTTGCTTTCTGCATTGGAGAGCATGCCTAGCATGAGGAAAGTGCTGCGCTAAGCTTTTCTTCATTGGCCCTTTAGTGTCTTTTAGATGGATCCTCATGTTACTCATTGTTCCATGTCCCCATTAGACTGAAATCTCTTACAGGTGAGGTTACATATTCCTCCCAGGAGCTCAGACCTTACTACAAGCTTGGCATTTCTTCCCTTGCTATTGCTTCTGGAAGTCTCTCTCTCTTTCAGCTCCTGTTGGAACATGCTGATTCACTCAATGCACCACTGAAACACACCCTGACTCATTTCTAAATATTTCCCTCTAGAGCATTATTACAATATCCTCTGGGGCACTACCACGATGGTTCAAAACAATGGGTTCACTCTCTCTGGGAAATACCCATGTGATGCAGGTGCTACATAGTGGATTTTAAAAGGGGGCAGTTTTCAAGCTGTCCTGGGTACAAAGTACTATATTCAAGATATTTTTTATACAACAGTATTGGCAAGATCATCTTAGGGTGTGGGCAAGAAGGGTGACTACCCTCAGTGACAAGCCAAGGTGTGTCACACCATCATTTCAAATCACTCGGAAAACCTGCAAGCATATTAACCCCAAAGTGAAGGCAGTAGCCAAAAGCAACCCTTGCCTAGAGTACCATTGTTCAATGACTGTCTTCGATATTGGTACTTAAACCAAATTTATGCTGCATTTAGGCTCAGTGAAGTGTTGATATGGCCCAAGAACATTCCTGTGAGAAAGACCCTCTAAGGTTTACTCCACGCTGTGACTGACCATTCTGAAGAAAGTTCCAAAAGGTTTCTGACAGCACTAGATAAGAAGCAGCATCTCTTAAGATTTCCCTGACGTGGAATTGTAAAATTTTACTCCAATTGTGGTGATGGTCTATTGTAAATCACTAAGATGTATACAAATCTAATAGTGATATATCAAATCCCATAAAGTAAATAAATAAATTTGTTTCAGGTCTTATGAGGTAAAGGAGGAGTCACTGTGGGTTAATCTAAATAGAGAAGGTGAAACATCTATTCATACTGATGCCATCTGCACACCTCATTCGTAAGTAAAAGATACTGTATAGAGATATAATTGACGACTTTCACAAAATTGGCTTTTGCTAGGTGAATGGTTTGGTTCAATATTTGAGCACATGCAATGATAATTCATTCAAAAGCAAGGGTCCTAGGCTTCAGGAAATTTAAGTTGGCCACGATAAGGGAGAACTTCAAGAAGTTGTTGGTTGGGTTTGAATGTTCATAGAAAGTAAAAAAGCAGTGAGGAAAACTCAAGAGCTTCTTTGAATGGAAAGAAAGCTCTATAATGAGGGGTCATGGGATGAGGATTAAAGGAGGCAGACATGGGAGTAATTTAAGGAGATATTTCTTTACAGAAAGGGTGGCGAAGGTATGAAAAGACCTCCCAGGGGAAGTGATGGAGACAAGGACAGTATATGAATTCAAGAAAATATAGGATAAGCACAAAGGATCTCTGAGGGAGAGAAAGAGGTTGGTGCAGATGGGCAGACTGAATAGGTTATATGGTCCTTATCTGCCATCGTGTGTCTACATCAAATGATTTGATATTTGGAACTAATTAGAAAGGATTTAATAATGACCTGGGCTTTCTAGCACATTAAGGTATGTTTACTAAAATGCGGTTGTTTCCCAGACATTCAGAAATAGAACTTTGCATGGTTGTGGTGCCGGACCTGCTCTGAGGAATGGAGGCATGCACAGCATGTTCCCATACATTTAGTGCACATCCAGCGCCAGCCCTGTGCTAAGTCATTTGCCACATTTACAACAGGTGCAGTTATCACTACCCACTGAGGCGAAGGTACCTGCGCCAACTGCAACATTGACAGTGAGCATGCGCTAAGGATGCATGCGCTAACTGCAATGAGAAGTTAATGACCACCCTCTACCCCTAACCCAGCCAGTCTCCCTCCTAACCCACTCTAAGTGATTAGCAAGAGAAGTTTACCATGGCTACATTTTTAGCACACAGTAATGGTTACCATGGCAGGCATACGTTAGCGTGCTTTAGTAAACATGCCACAGTATCAGCTAGTCACCTTCTGATTACCCAACAGCTTCTTCCTCTCTTTCCTGTCCTCCACCTTTCCCCTTCAGAGTATCACTATTTTTTCTGGTAATATCATCTTGTGCTCATTCTGTTCTGACCTGAGGAAGGGAATTTTAATTCCAAAAGCTAGTTAAGATTTAAATGTGTTAAGTTACTTCAATAAAAAGATATCACTTTACATTCTTTTTGTTTTTGCTTGCTGACCTTTATTTGTATGCATTCAAGCTGACTATGACAGCAACCACATTGCTTTTCTCATTGAAAAACAGTAGCATGAGCAGAAGAAAAGCTGAAAATGAGCTTGTAAATTTTTTGGAGCAGTGACATTATTCAAAGAAGTTATTTATTTAAATTTAGCTCACACCTTTTTCTGCATAACTCAAAGGGGCATGGTAGGGGCGGTGGAACATCTTTTTGGTTGGAGGGGTCAAACAAACCAATCTCCAGCCCCACCCCCAAGCTTTCTATTTGATGATGCTAAGTTGGGCAAAATATTGGTAGGGTCATGGCCCCTGTGGCCCACCTCATTCCGCTGCCTAGGATTTTTGAAGCTACTGCATGGCATATGTAATAATGCCATGTGGTAGTTGCAAAGCCTGTGCGGTATCCACAGGAGAGTGGCAAGCATCTTCCCTGCAGATATCGCAAAGAGCAGATGATTACTGCAGAAGCCTGTGTTCCCTATATTGGCAGTTAGCACATGTATTCCCATGCTGCCTGCCAATGCAGGAAACGCAGGCTAAAGAGAGGGAACAAGGGGAGGACAGAACAAGTAGGTTCTCTGTCCTCCCAGATTGGCAGCAGCAACATGCCTATTCTCCCCATGGCCTCCCTCGGACCTCCTCCTTGTAAAAGGGTTTTGTGCCACAGATCTTCCAATCCATGCCACTGATACCAGGGAAGGCCACTCTCCCTTTCAGCACCCATCCTCCCAAACAGCATCCAGCCTCAAAGAGATGTCCAGAGAGGGTTTTTTGGAGTCCGGCCCCTATGGAAACAAAGCTCTTGGTTAGTTAGTGGGGTTCCCCTCTACCCCAGCATTCCCCCCATGGAAGCTAGGATCCTAGCTAGCCAGTCGGGCACCCCCAGCCCCTCACCCCCTATCATAAGTACTCTTAGTGGTCCAGTAGGAAGAGGGAAGGAGCAGTCCCCCCCTGTTCCTGGTTCCTTTTCCAGCACTATGCAAAATGTTGCCAGTCTCAAGGTGCTGCCCCTAGGTCAAAAAGAAAACTCTTGCCCCTGCCATTGGACAACTTCATAGGACATGGGGAGAAAAAGCAATAGGTCAAATGGGAGGGAGGGGGTGCAGGGAAGGCCCAGAGACTGTTTTATGTAATAAGAAAGAGAAGTGCTGATCAGAGGTCCCAAAGGCCCTTATTTCTTGAATGGGGATGAGAGATGCACTAAATGTAAATTAAACCCAAACAACTGTTCTTTCAAACACTGAGGAACATGATGGCCATTAAGATCCTCTGTTTATGAGATTTAATTCATTCCTGAAATGTGTTATAAAGCTATTGAAAGATTATCCCCCCTCCTGTCTGCTACCTTCCAGAATCCAAATAAACAATGGTAGCGTTGTGCTGATCATCATCAGCACTGCTAAAGCTACAAACTTGATCATGAAATATCTATCTTTCACCCCACCGTGCAATGACATTTACCACTCAGAGGGCAATTTTAAGCGACAATCACAGATGCAAAGTACATAGATACATTTGTATTTATGTAATTTTCATTAAATTTTCAAATAGTAATTACTTTGAAATTTACTTAAGGGCTCATTCCGTTCCGAACATAGATCCCCTCTGTATGGCCGGTCTGAGCCGGAAATACAGAAGGGATCACAATTCTGAGCCCGTGGGGCACATCTAGCCCCATGGGATCAGAATCGCGAACAGTCCTGTAGGTGCAGGCTGGGACTGCGATTCAGTCCAGCCTGCATGTACAGGACCTTCCTGGCTAACTCAGTCAAGACTCTTCAATGGAGCTGCGGCACCATGGCGTCATGTTGCCATGGCACTGTGGCTCCATTGAAGAGCCATGATGCCGGCCGCTCAAAAAAAAATCTTATTCCCCGTAGTCCGAACCCTGATCTGACCTCCTAAGGCCAGGGTCGGGCTGCAGAGAATGTCCTCCAGCCCCCCTGCCCCATCTGCGCCCCAGCATTGAAAAAATAACACGTCCAGGGAAGTTATTCCACCTCAGAATTAGAACCGTCCCTTCCCCGCCCTGTCTAACTTACCCGCACAACCGGCGGGGAAGTTAGACGCGGCAGGAGAAGGCACGTCTCAAGGAGTCGTCCATCCCCGCAATTTGTGGCACAGAATCGAGCCCTTGTCATTTACATGGGTAAAAAAAAATACCCAATAAAACAATTTCAAATCAAAACCTTTACACCAGAAAAATCAGATTTGGTCCTTGAGACATCAGCCATTGCATTGTGAATGAGATTCTGCTAGGTAATGGTTATATACTGCTGGGTTTTGTATTAAAAAAGAATATCCATGCATTTTGCACCTATTTGTGTAGGCAGAGGAATGAGCAAAACTGTGTGCATACAGTCTAATCTTCAATTATATACACATAATTTACTCTTTATTATTGCCTATTTTTAATCTAGCTACAATTATTGCTTCTTGAAAATACTCATATATATTTAGATGGTACAAAGAGTGCAGGTTTCTCTCTGAGAAAACTAGCTGGCCAGCTATCTGGCTAGATCCCCTTGACAATCCTCTTCCCTATGTCTACCTACCATTAAAAATCATTTGTAACGCCCATTGACAAATATTGTACATCTACCATTATACAGTGATAAAGGCCATATTTCTCATGCCTCCCATCCCCATGTCAGCCAAAATTTCCTGATGTAACTTAAGTGCCAAAAGTAATAAGCACCCTTCATAATATACAATCATTAACTCATTCTGAACTCTACCATCTGTTTCACAGGGCTCAACGTTATGCATCAATGGAGATTTGCCCTCATTTGTTTTGAGTCTGATTGGGATCAATATGTTACAACTGAAGTTCTGACTGGACCTATAAGATAGCCTGAGCTGTAGGGGCCTGGGCAAAGGGCCAGTAAATGGGACCTCAGAAACAAACACAAATAGGAATGGATGTGAGACAGAGTTTGAATGGAGGCAGGAAACTGGTCTATTAAGTGTACAATGTTTTGATATGTGTTTCTTTGCAGATGATGTACGTATCTTTGAGTAATAAATAAATTTTAAAAAAAGATAGAGCTTGAAAACTTTTCAGAGGACTATGTTCGTGGGGAGTTAGCAAAACTAAAAGTGGACAAAGTGATGAGCCATATGGGAAGTATCCAAGGTTATTGAAAGAACTTAGGAAAGTATTGGTGGCTTCACTGACTGAGTTTTTCAATGCTTCTTTAGAGTCAGGAATGATCCTGGAGAACTGGAGATGGGTGACAATGGTTCCTGTCTACAAAGGCGGAAGTAAGGAAGAGGTTGGTAGCTACAAACCAGTTAGTCTGACCTTTATGCTAAGTAAATTAATAGAAATGCTCCTAAAGCAAGGATGGTGCTGTTTCTAGAATTCAGAGGATTAGAGGATGCGAGACAGCATGACTTTACTAGAGGTAGGTCTTGTCAGATGAATCTCATTGATTTCTTCGACGAGGTAACCGGAGAATTGGATCAGGGTAGAGCGCTAGATGTGGCATACTTAGATTTCAGCATGGCCTTTGACACCGTTTCCCATTGCTGACTTCTAAATAAATTAAGTGTCTTTGGGATAGACCCTAAAGTTACTGACTGGGTAAGAAACTGGTTGAGTGGGAGGCAACAGAGGGTAATAGTAAATAGAGTTCACTATAAGGATAGGAGTGTTACCAGTGGGGTGCCTCAGGGATCGGTTCTGTTCTTTTTACCAGTTTTGCAAGCAATATTGCTGAAGGTCTGTTGGGAAAGGTCTACCTCTTTGGAGATGATAGCAAAAATCTGAACAGGGTAGGCACCTTGGAAGGTCTGAATAACATGAGCTAGGATCTAGTGAAGCTTGAAGAACGGTCAAGAATTTGACAGCTAAAATGTAATGCTAAAAATACAAGATTGTGCACTTCAACTGCAAAAACCCAAGGGAGTAGTACAGTATAGTGAGTGAAGTACTTCAATGGACAAAAGAAGAACGAGACCTGGGGGGTAATAGTATTGGATGATCTTACGGTGGCCAAATAGGTAGAAAAGGTGACAGCAAAAGCCAAAAGGATGCTTGCATAAGAAAAAGGAGTTAAAGTGAGTGATGCAAGTCTCTAGTGAGAAATCAATTGGAGTACTGTGTACAATTCTGGAGACCACAACATCAGAAGAATATAAACAGGATGGAGTCGGTCTAGAGGGCGGCCACCAAAATGGTCAGTGATCTTCATCATAAGACATATGAGGATAGGCTTAAAATCTCAATACTTTGGAGGAAAGGCAGGAGAGGAGTGATATAAACATTTAAATACCTCAATGGAATAAATGCACATGAGGTGGTCCTCTTTTAGTTAAAAGGAAGCTCTGGAACGAGGGGGGTCATTGGATAAAGGTGAAAGAGAATAGACTCAGGAGTAATCTGAGGAAATATGTCTTTACTGAAAGGGTGGTGGATACATGGGACAGCCTTCCAGTGGAGATGGTGGACACAAGACCTATATCTGAATTCAAAAAAGCCTGGGGCAACAACAGAGGATCTCTGAGAGCGGGAAAGTGTTTTAACTGGCAAGCAGAACCAGCTAATTAGTTAAAATGTGGAAAGCCCGATATTCAGCAGCACTAACTAGTTAGTACTGCTGAATATCCCCACAGACTGCCAAAAAAATGCCAGGTTAAAACTGGGACAGTCTGCATGGGGCATATGCAATGATGGCAGCTAGGCTAGTTAAAAACACCTAGCCGCTGCCGCTTTAAATAAAAACAGATATTCAGTCGTAAAAAAATATCCGGTTTCTGCTGTTGAATATCTGGGCTTGCCAGATAGCGGCATTGTTATCTGGTTAGCAGTGATATTCAGCCACTAACTGGATAAACCAGATAGTGAAAACTAGCTAAAGTTAGGACAACAATTTAGTAGACCTAACTTTAGCTGGTTTAGCTATCGGGTTCCCGCTCACCGCCAACTGGATAGTGGCCGTCACCCCCCTGATCAGCCCACAGACCATTCCGGTTTTAACCAGGCATTTTTTGGCAGTCTTTGGGAATATTCAATGGCACTAACCGGTTAGTACCACTGAATATCAAGCTGACTACAGTTTAACTGGTTGGCAAGTCTGCTAATCAACTGAAATGCTTTGAAAATGCCACCCATAGAACTTAATATTTCTTATGGATGGGCAAACTGGATAGGCGATATGGTTTCTGTCATTGTTTTTTTTACCAGGGAGTGTGCACCCTGCATGATTTGATGAGGGTAGCAGTGACATCAGACATTAAGAATCTACTAAGTAAAATAATAAATACAAGTGTCTCAGTGTTGTTAATGGTGATAGCTTCTGTCTCAGCTAAAGACAGTATCATTAATCCTTTCTTAAATATATGTATGGGACAGTTTGTTTCTTTTGTGGTCAGTGGTTTTGATCTCTATGACCATAGTCACTAGCAGAGATGTCCTTAGGCTTTCATCTATGAAGAGAGTTAGCCACCCTGACCTAGGATGAGTCTAATTAAGTTGGCACCACTATTTTCTTGGCAAGTTAAAAATTGAAACATTTGGTGGGAGAAGTTTTACTGGTCCATTCTTTCTAGTTAATACTGTCCAGTACTGCTCTGTTCAAAGTGTACCAGACTTGCTCATTCATGCACCTCAAGAAACCTACCCTGCACTTGTACATAATAAATCTCTTTGTCCGCTTTTCTACTCATTTGCCTAGGCTACCCATGGCTCTATGTAAAATCAATGATGAGTCTGGCAGTGCACTTACAATGTATGATCAGCTTACAAACAACAATTTCTTTGATTCATTCCTCTAGAAAATTGATTTAAAAATATTAAAATAACAGCATGTCAAACACAATACTCTATGGAACCCACCTTCCCCATTTCTTCTGTTTACATTTACAATATGTATCACTGATGTCTGGCATGCCCTTCCAAAGGAGGTAGTAGAACTAAAAATGGTGCTGGAATTAAAAAAAAGAATGAGATAAATGCAGTGGATCCCTAAAGGGCAAAAGGATGGTAGCCGAGAACGGAACATCTCAACTCAAAACCGATGTGTAACATGATGACATATTGCTGGGGGCAGTATGTTCAAGTGTTAGCATCATAAGGGCATGCTCCTCAGGCACTGCTGAAGCGAACGGGGTACAAAATTTGAAGTCTAGGTGGCAAAGGGTCTTGCCACCACTCCTAGTATGGTGTGAGTGGGGCTGTAGTGCCCAGTGACATGTCTGAGTGGGGTAGGTTGGGTCAATCACAGTTCACATGGCTTGATGGGGCCTCTTCACCCATGAAGTTATTACTGGGCAGTCTGGATGGACTGTGTCGGGCTTCATTTGCTGTCATTCACTATGTTGCTCTGTTGCAAATGCAATGTGTGCCTTTGAGTCAGTCCTGACTCCTGGTGACCCAGAAGCTCCTGGGTTTTCTTGGCAGTGTCACCGGAAGTAGATTGCCAGGCCTTTCTTCCGAGGCAATGGAGGGACTATGTAATTATAACCTGCTGGTGTCTTTCTCTGTGAGACCCCCTTATATGTTTACAATTGGTATGTCAAAGTTCTATCTTCTGTAATTTAAAAATAGCCTTAATGGACATGGATGTGGAGTAAGAGGGAATGAGTAGCATAGCATAGATTATAAATAAGGATATAAAGAATTTATTTATACCGATGACCCCACCCCCTGCTTGCTCCAAATTCAGAAAACCTACTTTCCTTTTAAAGCATACTCGTATCATTAAATATCCATGAATTACATTTTAGCAATAAAATAATGACTTGCCGTTAAGCAACATCTTTATCTTTATTCTTACATTTGATTGACTGCCCATGCAGGAGCATCAGGGAGGTTTACAATAAATAGGCTGCAGCAGGTACGAAAGGAACGCCAATTCATAGAGAGGAAAGTAGAGAGGACAGGGCACACAAAAAAACATGCATATAGGAGCAAACAGGCAAATCATGAAGTACAAATGATCTGGTCCGGGACTGGGGAGAGGTCATGAATGCTTATGAATGAAACTAATGTTATTGCTCCTGGCAAGGAATTAGTAAGAGTTTGTGTGCCTGAAACCATTCTGAAAATATGAGTTATTGAAAGAATTAGTGGCTGCTTCTTGCATTTTCACTGTATTTGTCATGCTCCATTTGCCAAGCATCTTAATGGAAGCATTCTGAATGCAATTTCCAAAGACCATATATTTTTCTCTCCAGGTTCACCATTCTTCTGTTCAAGTGTTTTAAAATAGCCCTTGTAATGTGGAGCAACAAACACACTAGCATGTACCTTTGCAAGCATCTAATGGCAAAGCTCTTCAGTAAATCTACAGAGAAAGCCTAAAAGCATTAAGGGACCTTTCCTTTAGTTTAATAAACAGACCAAACATTTCAAGATTGGGTTCAAAGTTGTGTTGATGGCACTTCTACCCCTATGAGTCCATAGCATTCTCCAAAAACATAATAAGAATTTATCCTTTTCATATCCTCATGAAGACAATATGATCAATCTCATGTTTCTAAACTTTTTTCTCAGAGGTTTCATCGTCCAGTCTCTTGTAAGAAAGCATTCCTATTAACAGACATATTCCAGTATGAATTCTTTTTGTTCTAGAACATTCTGTTTTTGCAATAAATAGATTTTTATTTGGGTACAAAAACAATGGGCATTGGCTTTATTGTAATGCAATATACTTTTTATTCTTTCCAACCCAGTAGTAGTTTGAATGAATTATATAAAAGGGGTGAAGAATGTCTGTCCATCAGGGGGCAAAATAACTCTCTGGAAATTTAATGGAACAGGATTAAACTTGGCATGAGGTAAAAACTGGAAAAAGACACATCAAGTTTGAAAATGGGCCAAATTGGACTCGGAGAAATAAGGCCCCTAAAAATCTAGCCCTATGTATTTCTATGAGAGAAGGAGTTCCAGCTTCATAGCATAGAAACTTACATACAGTGAAACACAGCAATTAGGGAATGGCTGCTTTCAACCTATGCTCTCAAAACCCCCAAACCATAGGCAGCAGAATAGGGTAGGCCACAGGTAGGCCAATAGTTTTCCCAACATAGCACCAGCAAATAGAGCTCTTGTGGGTAGGGCTGCAAATTGGTTTGCCTGATCCAACCGAAAAGATGTTTCACTGCCCCTGCCCCAAACTGCCCTCACTAACAAAAAATGTCCCCCCACCCACAATTACCTCCTACCCATACACTGCTCACACCCCAAAAAAATACATCCTCACTTCCAATGTAACTAGCAGCAGAAACTGTGAGGGTGATACACTAGAATGCTGCTCTAGTCATAGGAAGGGAGGAGGTGAACTGAGGGAAGTTCCTGTGCTGTAAAAGTTTAGTTTATGCATGTGGTGGTGTGGTAGGCTATAGCCTGCAAACTAGGCCTGGATTTCATCCCCCACCTGGGATTAGTGCTGAAAAGAACCAGAGTTTAAGAATCTGCTTTAAACTACTTTTGAAAGTCCCCTGTCTCCCCTTATGAAGTTTGTACAAGTTCTTTATGCTTGAATTGTCTTTGCATTCTCTGAGCTAGAAATGTCCTTGCAGTAGAAATGTAACCATTTCTAAGACTATGCCTTTGTTAGCACAGTTTGAGAAGTAGGAACAGGGAATGGGGCCCAGAGAGGGTCACCGAGTGGATAGGTGCGAGGGGCGTTGGGACCAATAGAAAGTTTGCCTCTATCAAATTGTAAAAATTGTATATAAGGAATCTGCTGTTGTAATTCGGGGCTCAGTCCCTTTTGGACACGCTCCTGTCTGAGCCTGTGCACAATAAATTGGCTTGGACCCTGCAACTGACTCCTGGTATTATTTATTGCATGCACTTCGCTGCTACATTATCCTGGTGCGTTGGCCGGGAAGTGCGAGTAGTGGATGGTATTCAAGTGAATATACAACGTTTTACCGCCTCAAGGTTTGGTCCGGCTGGAACTGTGTCTGGCCGATTGCAGGGGAAGCCTCAGGCACCACCAGTCCTCTTGTATCGGAGAAGATTCCTCCTCGTCTCGGTGGATTACTGGGTCCGACCGGCTAACACCTCCGAACCCGGGGGGAGTCTGGGATTCAACCCATGACCTGTTTCTGTATCTAGTACCGGATCCGGTGAGTAGAAATTTCTTTGCTACTCAGTCAGTTAGTTTGGAATTTTGGAATGAGAGTCTGATCACCTCTCCGGGCGGTCCTAGTACGTCTTGTATGGGTATGCACGAGACCGAAGCTACCACCCCTCAGTTAGTCAGTAAGGCCTGGGAATTTTGGAATGTTGCTAGCATATCTATTTGTGTGTGAATGAGAGGTCTTGAAACACAGACCAAGCAAGTGCAGACTCCTGATTAGCGCAGTTCTCCAGGACCAAGCAGGAAGTCAGTCCTCACATATGGGTGACGTCGGCGCCGACGGAGCCCTCGCGGAGCAATTTTCCCCAGCTTTCAAAGAAAGCCTTTGGGAATTGCAGCGCGCATGCGCGGTCGCCTTCCCGCCCAAGGGTGCCATCTTAGCCAGTCTTCTTTTTTCCGCGGAGCCCTACAGACGTACCCGTCGTGTCCCCGCGAAAAAGTTGATTTTACTCATAATTTTCTCTTTTTTCCTTCGGTTCGACGCCGGTCTTTTTCCTGCCCGGACTCGCGACGCCGGTCACGAGTCCTCTTCTTCTTTTTCGGTTTTTCTGACTTAGTCAGTTTCGTTTTCGGTTTTTCCCTGGCAGCCCGGTCCTTTGACCTCGCAGGGGCCCTTTTTCCCCCGATGGCTGCCAGTGGTTTCAAGCGATGTGGTCAGTGTGACCGAAATATGTCACTAACTGACACACACGACAATTGCCTCCGCTGCCTGGGCCCGGATCATGAAGAAATGATCTGTGGGGCCTGCGGCAAAATGTCCTCCAAAGCGTTGAGAAGTCGGCGGCATCAGCGGGATAGGATCTTCGCTGACCCCAGCCGTACCCGGACCTCGTCGGAGGCCTCCGCGTCCAGAGGTTCCAGCTCGGACCGTCGCCGGAGTTCCTCCGACAGGGGTTCTCCCTCCGGGGACCATCGACGGAAGGTGAAACCCGCGAGGGCGGCGTCGGTGGACGCTCCTGGCTCCGCGAGGGCCAGGTCGCATAGCCCCGATAGCCGTCCCGGGTCCTTGGAGAAGGAGCACCTCTCGAAGCGACCTCGCCTGGAGTCGGAGCTGCCTGCTCGGGTAAGTCCTGTGGTCCTCCTGGACTCGCCTCCGAGACCGCCGACGTCGGGCCCGACGCCGTCGGGGCCCGAGTCGGGGGCTGCTGGGTCACCTGAGCTCGGACTCAGGTTGACGGCCTTGGAGAGCAGACTGTCTGCCTTCATGGACCAGCAGCGGGCACTGCTCGCTGGCTTCGCTGGCGCCGCTGCCCCGACCGCCGGGACGTCGACGTCTAAGTCGACCCCGGAGACCGAGCCGATCCTCGAGTCCATGCGAACTCGAGTCGATCCTCGGTCGAGGTCACCCTCAGCCTCCCGTTCGGGACCGAGGTCGCCGACGCCGACTCCCTCGGCGTCGGGGCAGCAGGCGCCGCGCCCTGCCCGGGCCGACCCCACCGATTCCTCGTCGGAGTCGGTCTGGGAGTCTGAAGAGGAAGAGTCGCCTGATTCTTTTCAGACTCGGTGTGTCCCCTCGGACTCACCTGAGTCCGAACCTCGGAAGCAGTCCCCCCCGGAGGATGCCCGGTTCTCGGACTTCGTCAGGGATATGGCCAAGGCTTTGGCCTTCCCTGCGGATCCCGAGGAGGAGCCTCGAGCCGAAGAGCTCGACGCCCTCCAGTATGACTCTCCCGCCAGGGAACACTTTACTGTACCGGTTCCTCCCATGCTGGAACGACTACTCTTCCGCATGTGGGAGAGTCCGGCCTCCTCGCCGGTCCTGAGCAAGCGGGTCGATTCTATCTATCGAGTCCGCAAGAGCCCTGGCTTCCAAAAAGCACAGCTACCACACCATTCCATGGTAGTGGAATCGGCCATGCATCGTCTTAAGAGCCAGAAGATGCACTCCTCGGTGCCTCCTGGCAGGGAGGCCCGTAACCTGGATGGCCTTGGTAAGAAGTGTTTCCAGGGCTCTATGCTTGCGTGTCGTGTCCAGACCTACCAGCTATACATGGGCATGTATCTCCGAGACCTGGCTAAAGAGCTAGCCGGATTCTCCGCTGGTTTGTCCGAGGAACCCTTGCGGAGGTTCCTGGCCTTGTCCTCTGGCATTCGGGAATGCTCAAAATTCATATCCCGAGCAGCCTATGATGGCTTTGAAGCATCGGCTCGAGTGGCCGCAGCCGGCATCGGTGCCCGCCGACAGGCTTGGCTTCAGTCGTCTGACCTTGAGCCCTGGGTGCAGGACAAGTTGGTCGATGTCCCCTGCCGAGGTGAAAACCTCTTTGGCAAACCTATGGCAGAAAAGGCTGCACAGATCGAGACGGAGACTCTCACCAGGACTAGGCTTTCTAGGAAGACCTCCGCCCCTTCCCAGAAAAAGAAGGGCTCGGGAAAGAAGTCCTTTTACCCGAGAAAGGCGGCTGCCTACAAACAATACCCCCAATATCAGGCCCCTGCAGCTCCCCAACAGGGCCAGCAGGCCAAGGGACGGGGTAACGGGTCCCGTAGGCAGCAAGCCCCCAAGCCTGCACCACCAGCCCCTGCTCAGCAGGGTGGGGGTTTTTGACTCCTTAAGCATAGCCTCTCCCCCTCCGCCGGCTCCTCCCAGCACCGGAGGCCGGCTGGTTCACTTCGCCCACAGGTGGTCCAGCATCACTTCAGATGCCTGGGTGCTTCAAGTCGTAAGAGAAGGCTACCTTCTCCACTTCCACCAGGTCCCTCCCTCCTATTTTCCGGGAGAACCTCCACGACTCCCTCTGCACAGGGAATTACTCCTTCAGGAGTTAGCGGGTCTTCTACAGGAACAGGCGGTGGAACCGGTGCCCCACCACCTGAGAGGTCAAGGCTTTTATTCCAGGTATTTTCTAGTACCAAAAAGGACGGGAGGCCTCCGACCCATCCTGGACTTGCGCAACCTCAACAAGTTCCTTGTGCGGGAGAAGTTCAAAATGCTTACCCTTGGAATCCTTCTGCCCTACCTCCAGCAGGGAGATTGGCTATGCTCCTTGGATCTAAAGGATGCCTACACGCACATCCTCATCCACCCAAGCCACCGCCAATACCTAAGGTTTGTGGTGGCAGGAAATCATTACCAGTACAGAGTACTGCCCTTTGGCCTGTCCTCCGCACCGCGAGTCTTCACAAAATGTCTCGCGGTGGTGGCGGCCCATCTCCGGCTTCACGGCCTCTATGTCTTTCCGTACCTCGACGACTGGCTCATCAGAGCAGCGTCTGCCCCGGAGGTCACCAACGCCACACGCCGCACGGTGACTCTTCTGCAGTACTTGGGCTTTGTTATAAACTTCGCAAAGTCCACTTTGCTCCCCTCACAGGATCTCGAGTTCATCGGCGCAAGGCTGCACACTCCTCAGGCTCGAGCGTTCCTACCGCTCGACAGGGCTCAACGGCTCATGGACCTAGCCGACCGTTTTCGCAGCCAGCCCCTGGTCTCCGCCAGGCGCTTCCTGAGACTACTCGGCCATATGGCTTCCACCGTCCATGTGACCCCCAATGCCCGCCTGAATATGCGGCCTGCTCAATGGTGTCTCCGCAAGCAGTGGCAACAAGCCACAGGCGGCCTAGCAGACCTAGTGCGCGTCTCCGAGCCGCTGGCCTCGTCTCTCCAGTGGTGGCTTCATCGGCCGAACCTGGTACTCGGCATGCCTTTTCAGTCACATCAGCCGACCCGGGTGCTGACGACAGATGCATCCCTCCTGGGCTGGGGAGCACATTGCCAAGGGGCACGTACTCAGGGCCTCTGGACCACGTGGGAGTCTGCTCAGCAGATCAACTTCCTGGAGCTCAGAGCGATCCGCCTGGCTCTCAAGGCCTTCTCCCACCTGACCTCTCACCAGTCCGTCCTTGTCCAGACGGACAATCAAGTTGCAATGTTCTACGTGAACAAGCAGGGGGGCACGGGCTCCTTCCTTCTCTGTCGGGAAGCACAGAAGCTCTGCTCTTGGGCCGTCAGTCACGGCGTTCTTCTCAAGGCCGTTTATCTCCCAGGCCAAGAAAATTGCCTGGCGGACAAACTCAGCAGGATCCTCCAGCCGCACGAGTGGCGCCTGGATCCCTTGGTAGTTCAGAAGCTCTTTCTAAAGTGGGGCCTCCCCATGATGGATCTCTTTGCCAGCCCTCTCAACTGGCAACTTCCTCGCTTCTGCTCTCGTCAGCCACATCCCCTTCGAGTTGCGGCAGACGCTTTTCTACTCTCATGGTCGGAGAGCCTTCTGTATGCCTTTACTCCCATCCCGCTAGTCTCTCGGACTCTTTTCAAGGTTCTCCGAGACAAAGCTTTCATGATCCTGGTGGCCCCTCGCTGGCCCAGACAGCCGTGGTTTCCACTCCTGCTGCAATTAGCGGTGGAGGATCCATTCCCTCTGGGGTTACAACCGGATCTCCTCACTCAGGATCAGGGGTCTCTGCTACACCCCAACCTCAGGTCTCTCAATCTAATGGCCTGGCTGCTGAGAGGGTAGTCCTTGCTCCCCTTCTCCTGCCGGCAGAGGTGGAAGAGGTCGTCCTAGCTTCTCGGCGACCTTCTACCCGCAAATGCTACGCCCTTAAATGGCGTCGCTTTTCCGTTTGGTGTACCCAACAGTCTCAGGATCCCTTCTCCTGCCCGGTGTCGGTGATCCTGCAGTACTTGCTATACCTCTCTAATCTGGGACTTAAGTCCAACTCCGTCAAAGTTCACCTTAGTGCTCTTTCAGCACATCATGTGCCGGTGGACGGCAGACCTCTTTCCAGTGACCCTCTTGTAGCGAGGTTTCTCCGAGGTCTCCTTCTGCTTAAACCACCTCTGCGCCCGCCAGCGCCTGACTGGGATCTGAATGTGGTTTTACAGCGGATCACCTGTCCGCCTTTTGAACCTATGGCTACCTGTTCTCTCCGTTTTCTTTCTTGGAAAACATTGTTCTTGATAGCCCTCACTTCCGCTAGACGCGTAAGTGAATTGCAGGCCCTCGTGTCTGATCCCCCTTACACTCGGTTCTACAAAAATAGGGTAGTCCTACGGACTCACCCAAAATTTCTTCCAAAAGTGGTCTCCCCTTTTCACATCAATCAGGAGGTGGTACTTCCAACCTTCTTTCCCAGACCGCACTCCAGCCGAGCTGAAACGGTCCTCCATACCCTGGACTGTAGAAGGGCATTGAACTTCTACCTTGACCGTACGCGGGAGCACCGTAAAGCTGCTCAGCTTTTTGTGTCTTTTGACCCCAATAAATTGGGGCTCCCTGTCTCCAAGCGTACTCTGTCCATCTGGGTTGCTGACTGTATCGCTTGGGCTTATGGGGCAGCCGGACTCTCCTTGGAAGGTCGAGTCACGGCTCATTGCGTTCGGGCAAAGGCTACGTCAGTGGCTTACCTCCGTTCTGTTCCGCTGGCAGACATCTGCCGGGCCGCTACTTGGTCTTCGAGCCAGACTTTTGCGGTCCATTACTGTCTCGAGAGGGAGTCCCGCAGGGACAGTGCTTTCGGACAGGCAGTCCTCCGTAATCTCTTTGAGGTTTGAGCAACTCCTACCCTCCATCCCGGATGTGGGCTACCGGTGGGTAATAATTCAGCGAAGATTCCTTCCTTCTGTGCTGCTGAGCTAGAGGGAGCTCATTTTTGTGCTTAGGGTCTCCGGTAGCCTTAAGCTTGGGAGTCCCATATGTGAGGACTGACTTCCTGCTTGGTCCTGGAGAAAGCGTAGTTACTCACCTGTAACAGGTGTTCTCCAGGAGCAGCAGGAATCAGTCCTCACAACCCTCCCTCCTCCCCTTGGAGTTGCAATCATCTGCTTTAGTTTTTTGCAAATTTTTATGCTGTCTTTTTTAGCTATGTCATCTGACTGGCTAAGATGGCACCCTTGGGCGGGAAGGCGACCGCGCATGCGCGCTGCAATTCCCAAAGGCTTTCTTTGAAAGCTGGGGAAAATTGCTCCGCGAGGGCTCCGTCGGCGCCGACGTCACCCATATGTAAGGACTGATTCCTGCTGCTCCTGGAGAACACCTGTTACAGGTGAGTAACTACGCTTTCCTGACCGGGCAACCGCACCCAGGTCGCGAAAAGGAGGAAGCGTTTGGTGTTTGTCTACCTATTTGTTTCTAGGGCTGTACAGACCCCTTACCTGCAGCCCGACTACCCGCCCCTACTGTCTGTTGTCGTGTACGTCATTATGGGAGGGTCGGAGTCCATGCAAACTCCGTTGAAATGTATGATCAAGAATTTTAGCAAGGGATTTGCCGGAGACTATGGAATAAAAATGTCTCCGTCCCGATTAGAAATGCTCTGTGATAGGGAGTGGCCAGTACTGGTCACCTCGTGGCCCCCTGGGGGTACCTTTGATGTTAGTATCATATCCTTAGTTCACCAGATTGTACGTAAAGACCACCCTGACCAGTTCTCCTATATAGATTCCTGGTTAAGTATTTGTGAAAAAGAGCCCTCCTGGATGAAGCGTTGTTATGAGGAACAGTGCAAGATATTTGTAGCAACCACATGGGGGGCCCGGAAGCCTGGGGAAAACAAACTGCCTGTCTATTCTACCCCAGAATCTCCAGACATTCCGTCCCGTTCGCCCCAGTTCCTCTATAGGCCAGTCCCCTTGGCTCCGCCACCATCCTAGGCAAAGCCTGTCCCGGAGGGACCCATCCCTGGAGTTTTACCCCAAGTAGCCCCCCAACTGCCTCCGCAGCTGGAGGACGCGCACTTCCTCCCGACCGGAAGCCCCGGCTCCGTTCGGAGTGCTTCGGGGGGGCCACAGTCCACCGATGACACTACAAGCAGGGATTCATTTGCCAGTTCAGGGTCACTCACTGCCGTCACCCAATATCATGGAACAGAACCCCGACAGTCCCGACTACCTTATGCTTTCAGAAATACAACTGCGAGCCAAAGGGATGGTCACGTTATGCCATTGTGCCAGGTCCAAGGTCTACCTACTCTTGATGACCAGGGCCAGGTTGTGGTGGGACCAACTAGTCTCGTTTATGTGCCCTTTTCCACCACTGATTTACTGAACTGGAAGACGCATTATGCCTCCTATACTGAGAAGCCCCAGGATTTGATTGAATTAATGTCTAGTATTATGCAGATCCATCAGCCTACCTGGTCTGATTGTCGCCAGCTCCTGTCCACTCTTTTCAGTACCGAAGAGCGAGCGCGAATTGTGCAAGCGTCCACCCGATGGTTAGAAGAAAATCCCGTAGGAGAAGCAGGCCTAGATCCCCGGCAAGCAGCCACCGCAGATTTTCCAAATGATGATTCCAAGTGGGATCCAAACAGTGTAGACGGGGCGGCGGCCCTCAATCGGTTCCGCCAAGCCCTCCTGCAAGGCCTGAAGAAAGGAGGCCAAAAAGCCATGAATATTGGAAAAGTATCAGAAGTCATCCAGCGTCCGGATGAGAGCCCAGCGGCCTTCTATGAACGATTATCTGAAGCCTATAGACTATACACCCCATATGATCCAGCAGCCCCGGAAAATTTGCGCATGCTGAATGCGGCCTTTGTGGGTCAGTCCCAGGGAGACATCAAACGGAAACTGCAGAAGCTTGAAGGATTTGCGGGCATGAATGCGGCTCAGTTAATGGAAGTTGCACAGAAAGTGTTTGTGAATCGTGACCAAGAGCGTCAGAAGGAAAGTGAACGTAAGATGAGGAAGAAAGCTGATTTCCTTGCTGCAGCTTTAGTTGAACGACGAGGAGGAGGTTTTCCTAATAGAAGGACCCGAGGACGTGGAAGGGGCCGAGGGAATGGCCGGCCCCTGGTAGGCATAAATCAGTGTGCCTACTGCAAGGAAGAAGGACATTGGAGAAACGAATGCCCGCATCTCGACCCCGCCTCCCGGAGGGGAGGTGGGAGCACTGGGAGAGCAGGGGGACGATTCCAGAGTCATGGAGAGACACGTCATACACAGTTCCAACGAGAAGAAGAAGCTATAGAGGGAGTGACAACCGAAGGGGGCTACAATTCAGATGAGTACTAGGCCAGACCGGGCTCCAAGTTTCCTCTAGGTCCCCAGGAGCCTATGATCAGTCTGAAAATTGGGGACCAATATATGGACTTCATGGTGGATACGGGGGCCGAACACTCGGTGGTTGGAAAACCGGTGGCCCCTCTGTCTTCCCGATCTATTACCATTGTCGGAGCCATCGGTACTCGGGTCACTAAACCTTTCTTGCAGAACTGCACCTGTGAATTAGGGGGACGGAAGATAACACACCAGTTCCTGTACATGCCTGAATGCCCGATCCCCCTCTTGGGCCGAGATATGCTTGCTAAGCTCCAGGCACAGATATCCTTTGCTGAAGGGGCAAAAATGGAAATGATTCTAAACTCGAAATCTGCTGGCCTAATGGTGTTGACTGTCCCCCGTGAAGAAGAATGGCGGTTCTATAGTACACTTCCGCCCAAGGCAGCCAGTCCCCGTATACCCATCAATATTCTGGCTCCGCCTGAGGTATGGACGGAGGATAATCCTCCGGGCCTAGCAAAAAATGTAGCCCCTGTTCTCGTCACCCTCAAACCAGGAGCAGAACCAATGCATGTGAGACAATACCCTCTTCTGCGACCAGCGATTGAAGGCATTCATCGTCATCTAATGAAATTATTGAAGTATGGACTTCTAAGGAAGTGTCAATCACCCTGGAATACCCCCCCCTCCTCTCAGTTAAAAAGCCTGGGACAGGTGATTACTGCCCAGTGCAGGATTTGAGACGAGTGAATGATGCAATTGTAACCATACATCCGGTGGTACCAAACCCCTACACTCTCCTGGGACTGATCCCCGCTGAGGCTACTCACTTCACTGTCCTGGATTTGAAGGATGCTTTCTTCTGTGTATGCTTAGCACCAGCCAGCCAACTTCTGTTTGCCTTTGAGTGGGAAGACCTTACTAAAGGAAGGCGAGGTCAACTCACCTGGACTCGACTACCCCAAGGATTCAAGAACTCGCCTCCCCTCTTCAGTGCTGCCCTCAATCAGGACCTTTCAAGTTACTCTGTTACTCCAGGAAAAAGAGTCCTTCTCCAGTATGTGGATGACCTGCTGATAGCCACCAACTCCAGAAGTGAATGCGTGCAAGCCACCAGTGATCTCTTGCACCTCCTGAATGAAGCCTGTCACCGCGCCCTTGCCCAAGGCGGTTGCCTAGGACTTGGGCGTGGGCAGTCAATATATTTATTTCTGATGAGTGCCTATATTTGTGTAGTTGTGAAATGATTCAGCTGAGTAGTTATATAGGCTTCGCAGGATTTTTATTATTTTCAGCCAATGAAACTTCTTATAAAAGGTTCCAAAATATCAGGACATAAGGTAAGGATATTTTCCAGAATAACCAAACAAAAAATGCTTTTACTTCAGCTTCGGCACTCCAATGAAACATAGTATTTCTTCATACCATAACAAAATCACAGCACTGAACTCTGGTGCAGAGAAGAACAAAAAAACAGCTTTCCACGTGGCTTTAAACAGACACAAGCTGTAACTTTCCAACAGGGTAAAACTTCTGTTACAAATTGTTTTCTTCCTTCTCATCAAACAATTGTTTCCTCTTGCTGTATTTCAAACTATATATTTTCAGCAGATAGCTGCTAGGATACAGAGCTACGGCTTAGAACTTCAGCAGGCTCATTTGCATAATTTCCCACAGCCGTGCTCTCTTGAAAAACAGCTGCCAAATTTTAAAGGTTCTGGAAATGGTCTAGCCTTTACTTAATATCTGGAGGCTACAGAACATTCCATTTCCATATCTGAATTTTCTTCTGTTAATCTAGGTATTTCTAGTTCCATGCTTTCTATATCTGAATCTGTTGGAGAGGCATAAGATTCAGACTCAAAACTGTCCTGTTTTAATCCCCTCAGGATTTCTAACACCTGAGTTAAGGCAGAGTCCTCCCTCCTCTGAGGAGTACTATGACATTTAGGAAGTCTCTTAACTTTTATGAGGTTGGTAGAAGGTTTAAAACTGCTCACCTTACTTTTAGGAAATAAGCACGTAACAGGCTTCACTGCTGCAGACTCAGTTTCCAAAAAACCTCAGGGGAAAGGTTTCTGCTGCCCACATAGCTGACAAACTCCCCTGGGTAAGCTTCCCTTCTACAGGTATGTCTCCCGTCTCTCTCACAGGTCACTGGGTTAGCTCCAATCCCTCTGGCTGGCCTTGCCCTTCTCCAAGAGGTTTCTAATGAAGCTGCCTTGACTCTCCGGGTACCTTGTTTGTCTAGTTCTCCAGAGCTTCCAAAGCCTCCTCCCCTTCTGGGACCTTCTGGCCTGTTCCAAGCTGCACTGGAATCAGAACTAGGAATCCTCGTGAAGCACTTCCTCTCACCGTTCTCAGACCTCACTCTGAATTTAGGGTTCCTTGGACTCTGACTGCATCTCTGCCTGCAGCTCTCTCTGCCTTGGTATCTCTTGTTTCTTCTTATCTCCGTCCCTGTTCCTGCCTCGGTGCTCTTCTTGCTCACTCTCTAGCAGTTTATATCTGTTCTTTCCCCTCGGGCTTCCTGGCCCCACCCCTAGCTGTCCCTCGTGAGCAGGGTTGGTAACCATGGAGCTGGGGCGTGTCTCCTTACTACCAGCCTTCTGAGGAGAGTTTTTCTCTAGCCCAGGAGTTTTAACCCTTAAACTTCTGGATTTTATTCTGCTCTCTGGGGAAATTGCCTGATTCTTCCCTCTTTCCTTATGCTCTCCGCTGGCTGCGCCATCACAGATCCCCCCCCCCACTTAAGATATTCTGGGCTGGCAGACAACTGTCGGCACAGCATGGAATCCTCAAAAAGGGGTCCTGACCTGACTGACAGTTATTCTGATCGGGTTTGATAACCGTCAATCTGGCTAACACCACCCGGTCATGCCATGGGCGTAACACATTTATATGGAAGGTTTGTTGCCTTCCTTTCCAGGTCTCTATAATATAGGAGACTGGTCCTACCCGTTTGACGACCCTAAAAGGACCTTTCCATTTGGCTTCAACTTTGGACTGGCGCCTTCTACCATTACGACCACCTTCTCCCCAATTTCCAATTGACGGGGTCGTGACCTTAGGTCATAATGTTTTTTCTGGCGATTCTGACAGGTGGTGATATTCTCTTCTGCCACCTCAGTGGTTCGCTTTAAGCGTCTTTTTAGATCCCTTAAAAAGTTTGGGACTTCCCTTTTGTCAAGGGCTGGCTCCACCCACTGTTCCCGCAGTATGTCTAGCACCCCCCTTGGAGGTCTCCCATACATCAACTCGTAGGGGGAAACCCCGGTGGAAGACTGTTTGCATTCCCGGCACGCGTACAATATGAACGGGAGCATTACATCCCAATCCGACATGTCACCCCCTAGGCTTCTTTATGGTTTGATTAAGCCTTTCCACTAATCCGTTGGATTGAGGATGATAGGCGGCTGTTTTTATGTGGCAAATGTAAAAGGCATCCCATACCTGAGCGAGATATTTAGAGAGGAAGTTACTGCCTCTATCCGTTAATATCTCTTGGGGAAACCCAATTTCACAAAATAATTTCACTATTTCCACGGCAATGGTTCTAGCTGATGTGTTTCTTAAGGGGATCGCCCACGGGAAACGGGTAGCCTGATCTATTATGACAAGGATATATTGAAATCCACGGGGCGTCCTCTTCAATGGACCTACCATGTCCATAGCCAACTTATAGACAGGTTTGGATATGTGAGGTACCGGAACTAACGGCACCTTCCTTGGGTGAGAAAAGGTGACCCTTTGACATTGGGGACAGGACTCACAGAACCTTGCAGTTTCCCTATAAACTCCCGGCCAATAAAAACGGGTTAAAATTTGATCCAGAGTACTGTGGACACCCTTATGGCCCCCTACCGGGTGGTCATGGGCCAGTTTCAGAACCAAATTTTTAAAGGTGGTGGGAACCACCAACTGTTTCCGCGTCTGTCCTAATTGGGGATCCACACTCTCCCGATATAATAAGCCTTCATCGAGGAAGAACCGGGGTAGGGTTTCCGTCTCTACATTTGCATAGGTAAAGGCTCTCGATAGAGCTGGGTCAGCTCTCTGTTCTTCAGGAAACGTGGGAAATTTTTCTACTAGATCCACAGGTGCCCAAGGCAATTCCTGCCCCGCTAACAGTTCCGCTCTACTCTGCTTCCTGAGTTGTTTACCCTTCTTCTTATTAGCCCTTTCCTCTTTATCTCTACTAGAAGAGGCTGTGATTAAGTCTTCATGGGATGGCAAGCCCTGCAGGGGTCCTTCCTCCGGGTCCTGAACGTCAATCTCTGGGTTGGCATTGGCCTTGGTAGACACCAGCCCTGTCCGTGGCCGCATGCTTTTTTCCAGGCCAGACCTGAACTGGGGCCAGTCTTTCCCAAGTACTAATGGATGAGGGAGCTTAGGAACTATAGCGACTATTACTTCTCGCTCCAAGCCTAAGCCCTTCACTTTCACCTTGGTTAAGGGGTACATAAGAACATAAGATATGCCATACTGGGTCAGACCAAGGTCCATCAAGCCCAGTATTCTGTTTCCAACAGTGGCCAATCTAGGTCATATGTACCTAGCAGTTTCCCCAAGGGACACAGGTTCCACAATGCTTGTATTGCTTCAAGCATTGATATCCTGGGTCCCTTCTTAATAATGGTTTATGGACCTTTCCTCCAGGAACTTGTCCAAACCTTTTTTAAACCCAGCTACACTAACAGCCTTTACTACATCCTCCGGTAACAAATTCCAGAGTTTGATTACACGTTGAGTGAAAAAATATTTTCTTTTATTAGTCTTAAATAGTTTACCCTGTAGCTTCATTGCATGTCCCCTAGTCTTTCTATATTCTGATAAGGTAAATAATCGATCTACGTTTACCCGTTCCACTCCGTTCATTAATTTATAGACTTCTATCATATCTCCCCTCAGCCGTCTCTTTTGCAGGTTAAAGAGCCCTAACCTTTTTAGCCTTTCTTCATAGGAGTATCCTTCCATCCCCTTTACCATTTTGGTGGCTCTTCTCTGAACCTTGCTGACGTGGCTTCATGTACACACTTTATCTTAACAGAGTGCTCAGATTGGGTTGGGGCCTGCTCATTATGTGCCTGGATATCAGTCCACAGTTTGGCTGATATCATGGACTGCTCCTCCCCTGAGTCGAGTAGAGCTTCGGTGGGAATGCCCTCGACCTCCACAGTCAGTAGGAATCCATCCCCATCGTCCTTGCAATGGGTGGATACCAGTGCTGTCCTGGCCTTGCACTCCCTACTAAAGTGCCCCACTTCCCCACAGGTAAAACATTTACCCTGAGCATGCATAAATTTCCTCCTGGGTTTTACACCTATGCCTTCTGCTGACCAAGTGTTCCCTACCCTTTCTGAAACTCCAGGTTCAGGACTGTTTGCAACACCCACCTTCATCTGGCCGACCAACCTGGCCTCAAGAAAATGTTCCGCCAGCGAGGTGGCTTCTCTCGTGGTTTTACAGTCCTGGAGGATCAGGAAGGATTTTAATTCAGTGGGAACAGCTTCTACAAATTGCTCCATAACTATGCAATCAAGGAGAGAATCAACAGATTTACCTTGTGGTTCTAACCACTTCCAAACCAGGCTTTTTATACGATGGCATAAGGCCCTTGGCGTCTCTCCCAGTTTCAATTTACAGGCTCTCAACTGGCGTCTGTAAACCATTGGGGTGAGACCCATTCTATCTCTTATGGCTTTCTTAACTTCCACATAAGTGGCGGCAAGATCATTGGGCATTGCGCGATAGGCAGCCAAGGCTTCACCCATGAGTGAGGCTGCAATGCGGACTGCCCATTGGTCTTCAGGCCAACCACTCAGTTGAGCCACTCTCTCAAAAACTTCTAAATAGTCGTCCACATTATCATCTTTGGTTAGAGGGCTAAAAGAAAAAATACCCTTCCCAGGTAGTCCCAGTCCCTGTGAGGCTCCTAATGACGTGGTCATCCTCCTGAGGGCATCTGAGGTTTTTCTTTGCTCTCCTAACCAGTCCGTCATTAGCGATAGGAGCAGTTGCTGCTGGTCTCGCAACATGGAGGCTACGCGCTCCTGGGCTTTAGCGGCCTCTTCCAGCTGCTCCCGGAAGCGATCAGCAACCCAGCCGAACAGATTAGGCTGCTCCATTTCTCCGCTGATGCTGTAGACAAAAAGAGAAAAGAAACACCAAGTGTGGCTCCTCCACACCCCCACTCTTTCCCAATATCAAATGAGGACTACAGTACCCCCACCCTGGCAGGCAATCCTATAATAACCCCATCTATCTACGGGTTACCTGCCAGACGGGTTGACTCAGGCTCGGCAAGGTAGACCCCTCTGGAAACACTGCTCCGGTCCTCCTTCCGCTGGCAGTCTGGTCCCAAGGCTGCTGCAGTTCCTCCGTGGCCTCTCTGGACTCCTCTCAGGCCCTCCTCACATCCGGATATGGCTTGAAAAAAATCCAAGAACTACGCCAATCCTGTCACCGCGCCCTTGCCCAAGGCGGTTGCCTAGGACTTGGGCGTGGGCAGTCAATATATTTATTTCTGATAAGTGCCTATATTTGTGTAGTTGTGAAATGATTCAGCCGAGTAGTTATATAGGCTTCGCAGGATTTTTATTATTTTCAGCCAATGAAACTTCTTATAAAAGGTTCCAAAATATCAGGACATAAGGTAAGGATATTTTCCAGAATAACCAAACAAAAAATGCTTTTACTTCAGCTTCGGCACTCCAATGAAACATAGTATTTCTTCATACCATAACAAAATCACAGCACTGAACTCTGGTGCAGAGAAGAACAAAAAAACAGCTTTCCACGTGGCTTTAAACAGACACAAGCTGTAACTTTCCAACAGGGTAAAACTTCTGTTACAAATTGTTTTCTTTCTTCTCATCAAACAATTGTTTCCTCTTGCTGTATTTCAAGCTATATATTTTCAGCAGATAGTTGCTAGGATACAGAGCTACGGCTTAGAACTTCAGCAGGCTCATTTGCATAATTTCCCACAGCCAGAAGCGGGAATGCTTGTATTAGAAGCTGTATGCTTTTCAGTTAAGTCAAATTTTCATAAAAAATTATATTATAAAAACGAAACAAAAATAAGTTATTTATAATATGGCTATTATAAGGTCATTGATGTATGTAGGGCTCTACTGACCACAGTTTAAATGGTCATCAATATGCCCGGATGTTCTGAGACCTATCAGCCATTTTCATATAATCAGTTCAGTGTCATTGCAAGTCACTTGATACTTTCACGTTGTAATGCAGAGTTTTGAAAAACACAACCTACCGGAAGCTGACAGGTCTACGTACGGTGGAAGCTGTGGAAGAAGAGAACTTAAGTGAAGAATTTGCAATCTCTATACGAACTCATTGAGATATTGTAATTATGATATATCTATGTATTTATGTTATACTTGCAGTAGCCCTGGGGCCCCTTAGAATGACCCTTGCTATACCTCCCTGTACCGCCTGCATAACCACTACCCGAACCGGGACAAAAATTACCCAAACTCTACTTTACCATTCCTACTATAGCTGTACTGGTACTGTTAGCCAGTGTGTATATAATGGTACAGAATTAAGTATCTGTACAAAAGGGAAGGTCAGGACCTGTTTCAACCCCCGTCAGAGCCCTACCTACCATGTCTTAGAGTTACGTTGGGACAACGAAGATGGAGCCCTCCTAAATGCCACCCGACAACTCTCAGATTCCACGAAACCTGCTCCTCTGTACTTCGATGCTTGTGGTGCCATCAACAGAAATGGCTACTACAGCTGTGGATCTGTTAATGAAGAGCGAATTTACTACAGAGATGTCAAATATATGTGCCCCGAAATAGCATATAATTGGGGAGTGTGCACCGGGGTACATGCCCCAACTACTTTTGCCAGGGCATCTGAAGGAGCATACTCCTGTCCCCGGTGGGAGTGTGTATACTTTGCCACCTGGCCCGGTGGGCCGCAAGGTCGAGATAGGGATGATTGTAGGGCCATCTTAGAAAGACTACCGGTGCTTGAACTCCGTAGTTGTCAGAAAGGTACCTGTAACCCCTTAAAGCTCATTGTGCTCAACCCCAGCCAGTGGATAAAAGGATTTAGGTTCGGATTGCGAATACGGGGTCGGGGAATAGACTCTGGAACTTATATATATATACAGCTTATCACCAAGACCCGCATCTCTTCACCTTTTCGGGTACACCATTCCTTTTATGAGGCCATGCAGACAAAGGTGGAGATTCCCCAGACCACTCAGAATTTGTTTATCGAACTAGCTGAAACTGTAGCTTCCAGTCTCCACATTTGTAATTGTTTCTTCTGTGGGGGGACTAGGGTTGGAGACCAATGGCCAAGGGAAGCAAGAGAATTGAATTACTCTATCCCCGTGGATGGTGTCATTGAGAGCGTTTTGGTTTCCTAGACCATGGGATGCTGTTCCAAGGGTTGCAGAGCAGAGATGGTGTGGCAGGTGCAGGCCTGTGACCCACGGTGTCTGACATAGGCAGGCCAGCATGGCTGGCTTGACCTGTAAATGAGGCCTGTGGAGAGGCATATAGGATTGCACATCCCCCAACATGCTGCTATTGTAAGAAAGAACTCAGTAGAAATATTGAATTAGCTTAGATAAGCAGAACTGCAGAATTAAGAAATGGAAAAATACAGAAAAGATGTGTTTTAAAGTTACTGATAAGAAAGAGTACATTTGCAGAGAAATATTGAGGAGTGCTGACAGATGAGTTACAGAACCTTGCTCTTCTGCACGCACAAATGGTCCCATAGCCTTGAAAGTGTGAAAGTAACAAGTTGATGAACTGACCATTGTAATTGGGACTAAAAGGGGGGCAGGCAGGTGTCATGCCCACAGAAGCCCACAGAAGGAACATAATTGGAGAAACTTATCAGTACCGGGACCAATAGAAGGGCTACGGGAGGTACGGGAGCGTACCGGGACCAATGAAGTGTTTTTCTATACCTAGAATGGAACAGAAGTCTATAAAAGTTGTTGTAATGCTTGAAAACTTTGCTCAGCCATTTTGAAATTGCCTTGCTTGAGACTTGTGCACAAATAAATGATTTGGACCTTCTGAACAGACTCCTGGTATCATTGGTTTGTCTGCGCTTTGCTGCTACATATTCCTTGGTGCGTTGGCCGGGAAGTTGTGGAATCAAAGTGTATATAGGGCAATATACCACGACTTTCCGCCTCTATAGGCTTGGTCCTGCCGGGATCGCGCCCTTCCGACGAGGGCCGCTCCCTGGCGCCACCGGTCCCTTGTATCGGAGGGAGCTGGTCGGACCTCGGCGGGTGCCGGGCCCGGTCGGAGCCAACGCCTCGAACCCGAGTGAGGGGAGTCCGAGGTCCAACTCATGCGCCTGCTTGGGAAGTTTGAGGACCGGATCCGGTGAGTATAGTTTTGATTTTGGGTCTAGACAGAAATAGAAAGAGCAGTACTGCCATTGGAACTTGGAATTTGGAATTTGTAATCTCGAGATATTGGGAATTGGTAAGAGAGCCTGATCAACTCTCAAGGAAGAGCCGAGTAGCCTGGCATGGGAATTCGCTAGGTGAAACCCTCATCCTTTTTTGTAATTTGGGAAAAAAGACTAGTCAGAACAGATAGAAACGAATGCATTCTGGGAATACGTTGCTAGCATGATTGTGTGAACGAAGTGTGAATGAGAGGTCTGGCAGCACGGACCAAGTGAAAGCTGACCCCTGATTAGCGCATTTCCTGACCGGGCGACCGCGTTCAGGTCGCGAAAAGGGGGAAGCGATTGTCGTCTTGTCTTGTTATTTGTATTCCCTATACGTTTCCAGGGCCGTGAGGACCCCTTACCCACGGTCCGCCCACCTTTTCCCTTCTGTCTGTTGTTGCGCGCACACATCGAAATGGGAGGGGCGGAGTCTACTAGGAACACTCCATTAGAATGTATGATCGCACATTTTAAAGAGGGATATTCAGGAGATTATGGTATTAAAATGACAGCAGCCCATTTGCAGATTTTGTGTACTAGGGAGTGGCCCGATCTAGACCCCATCTGGCCCCGAGAGGGAACGTTCACCGTAGAGATTATCCAGTCAATACATCGTAGAGTGCGGGTAGCGCACCCCGATCAGTACCCCTATATAGATTCCTGGTTAGGTATTTGTGAAGATCCGCCCTCCTGGGCGCAGCGCTGTTATGAGGAACAGTGCAGAATAATGTTAGCTAAAACAGATTCTAGACCGAGAAAGGAACAGCCTAGAATGAAAGAGCAGGATAAGAAAGCCAAGAAGAAACCCATCTTGGCAGATCCCGATTCCCCAGAAGTAGTCCTCAGGCAGCCCCGAACCCCAGGTCCCGTAAGAATAGCTCGGCGGCGTCCTGCCCCAGATCCCCAGAGACCGCCGGAGCCGAGGCGAGACCCAACCCCTGACCCCCCTCCTCCTGGAGGAGAGGAAGAGAAAGAATTAGCGGGAAGAGAAGAGGAGGATGTAAAAAGTGAGCCAGAAGCGGAGCTAGAAGAAGAAGGAGGGAATCCCCCAGAAGAAGAAGAAGAGGACAGTGTACAAATAAGTGAGAAAGCCAGCGCTAGCACTAGCAAGCCAGTGAAAGAGAAGCCCAAAGCAAAACCAGTTGAGAAAAAGAAAGCGACTCCTGCAAAGACAACGACAATAGCCCTTAGATCCCAGACCCAAATGACGCCTGGGACGACAGCCAAACTGTTTCCCTTAAGGCAAGTCCCGGGGGTGCCCGTAAAGAATGATAATGATGAAGTGGTAGCGGGACCCCTAACTTATGTGTATATCCCGTTCTCTACAACGGATTTATTAAATTGGAGGTCGCACTATGCCTCCTATACTAGCAAGCCCCAGGAGCTGACAGAATTAGTAACTAGTATTATGGAAACTCACCAACCCACTTGGCCAGATTGCCGTCAGCTCCTGACCACCCTATTCACTACAGAAGAACGAGCGAGAATTAGAAAAGCAGCTATTGAATGGATGGCAGAAAACCCTGCAGCTCCAGCGCAGGGGCAGAATATAATAGATCGTAGAGAAGCAGCTCAGAGAGAATTCCCGAATGAAGACCCCCAATGGGATCCAAATACAGATGAAGGATCCACCGCCCTAGCCCGTTTTCGCCAAGGCTTTTTACAAGGCCTGCGAAGAGGAGGCCAAAAAGCTATGAACCTTTCCAAAGTAGCAGGAATTATCCAAGGAATAGATGAGAGCCCAGCAGATTATTATGAAAGATTAACTGAAGCTTATAGAATGTATACTCCCTATGATCCCGAGGCACCAGGAAGTTTATGCATGGTGAATTCTGCTTTTGTAAACCAGTCTCAACCAGACATTAGACGTAAATTACAGAAATTAGAAGGGTTTGCGGGCATGAATGCAACACAGTTATTGGAAGTCGCTCATAAAGTGTATGTGAATCGTGATACTGAAAGACAGAGAGAATGTGATAGAAAGATGAAGAAGAAAGCTGATTTTTTGGCTGCGGCCATAGTTGAAAAGAAAAGGGGAGGTGTCCCTAATCGAAGGAGCAGAGGAAGAGGGCGGGGTCAAGGCGGAGGCCGGACCCAGAGACTAGGCGTGAACCAATGCGCCTATTGCAAAGAAGAAGGACATTGGAGAGATACTTGCCCGCAACTCGAAGACGCCCAGCAAGATGACGAATACGATCATCAGTGGCGAGAAGAAAGACGAGGCCGTCCCCGAGGCCGAGGAGGAGCCAATCGAGAACAATTCCAGCGAGAGAGGGGAGGAGGAGCCATCCAAGCATTGGCCACACAGGCCCATGATGAGGATGACGTGGATTAGGACAGACCGGGCTCCAAGTTTGCTTTAGGTCTCCAGGAGCCTATGGTCGAAATACAAATAGGAGACCAATTTATGAACTTTATGGTTGATACTGGAGCAGAACATTCAGTAATAGACAAAAAGATAGCCCCATTCACCAAGAAAGCAGTCACCATTATAGGAGCAACTGGTGCCAAAGCCACAAAGTCTTTTCTACAAAACCGAATATGCAGTCTAGGAGGACAGCAAGTAACTCATCAATTCCTTTACATGCCCGAATGTCCAGTACCCCTACTGGGACGAGATATGCTAGCCAAGCTTCAAGCACAGATATCTTTCTCCGAACAAGGAGAAATGCAAATGACAGTGAATTCTCAAGCCAAACCAGCAGGAGTAATGCTGCTGACAGTACCCCGAGAAGAAGAATGGAGATACTACATTGATGATTCGATTCAAGATACCTATTTTGAACAAACTTTAAAGAACATTCATGCACCACTTGAAGTGTGGGCAGAAGGCAGCCCCCCAGGCCTAGCCAAGCATATAGCACCAGTGATTGTAACCCTCAAGCCTAGCGCTACACCAGTGCACGTCAAACAGTACCCTCTCCCAAGAGCCGCAATTGAAGGCATTCATCGCCACCTACAGAGATTGCTTGAGTATGGCCTACTAAAAGTATGTCAATCCCCATGGAACACCCCACTTTTGCCAGTGAAGAAACCTGAGACAGATGATTATCGCCCAGTGCAAGATTTGAGAAGAGTAAATGATGCAGTTGAAACTATACATCCAGTTGTGCCCAATCCTTACACTCTCCTAGGACTGATACCTGCTGAAGCTACCCATTTCACTGTACTGGATTTAAAAGATGCATTCTTTTGCATAAGATTAGCCCCTGTAAGCCAAATATTGTTTGCATTTGAATGGCAGGACCCCATCTCTGGAAGAGGGGGCCAACTCACCTGGACAAGATTACCCCAAGGATTCAAGAATTCACCTACCATCTTTAGTGCTGCACTAAATCAAGATCTTTCGAGCTATCCAGTAGCCCCGGGGAAGAGAGTACTTCTCCAGTACGTGGATGATCTGTTGATAGCTGCCGTATCAGAAAGAGAATGTATATTAGCCACCAAAGATCTCTTGCAGCTACTAAATGAAGCTGGATATAAAGTTTCCAGAGCCAAAGCACAACTATGTCAAACAGAAGTGAAATACTTGGGTTTTCGTATTACCCAAGGAAGCAGAAGATTAGGCAGAGAAAGAAAAGAAGCAGTATGCAGAATTCCAACTCCAACAACCAGAAAGCAAGTTAGAGCCTTTCTGGGAGCAGCAGGATATTGCCGAATCTGGATACCCAACTTTGCCCAAATTGCCAAACCACTGTATGAAGCCACAAAAGGAGAAGAGAAGTCACCACTGGAGTGGGGACTTGAGCAGGATACAGCCTTCCAGAAGTTGAAAGAAGAATTGATGTCATCACCAGCACTTGGACTACCAGATGTCCACAAACCTTTCCGCTTGTTTGTACATGAAACACAGGGAAATGCCCTAGGCATGTTGACTCAGAAATTAGGAAATTGGGAACGACCTGTAGCCTACCTATCGAAACAATTGGACCCTGTGGCCAAAGGGTGGCCACCTTGCTTGAGAGCAGTTGCAGCTACAGCGCTACTAGTGAGTGAAGCAGACAAACTCACACTAGGACAGAACATACGAGTCACTGTGCCACATGCAGTCCTTGCCCTTATGGAACAGAAAGCAAATTACTGGCTCACCAATTCCCGAATGTTGAAGTACCAGAGCATGTTATGTGAAAACCCACAGATACAACTTGAAGTGAGCCATGCCTTGAACCCAGCTACCTTGATACCCATCAGTGAAGAACTCCCAGAACATGACTGCATCGAAGTCATGGAAACTGTGTTCTCAAGTCGACCTGACCTAACAGATGTGCCCATAGACAATCCCGACCAGATCTATTATGTTGATGGGAGCAGTCTCATCCTTGACGGACGACGCTGTGCCGGATATGCAGTCGTCACTCAACACGAAGTAGTTGAATCATCAGCCCTAGCCTCAGGCACATCAGCCCAGAAAGCCGAATTGATAGCACTCACCAGAGCATTGTTGTTAGGAGAAAAACTTGTGCTGAATGTATATACAGATTCCAAATATGCTTTCACTACCTTGCATGCCCATGGAGCTCTCTACAAAGAAAGAGGACTCATCACATCCGGAGGAAAATCAGTCAAATATGGTCCCGAGATATTGATGTTACTTGATGCAGTCTGGGCCCCAACACGTGTAGCTGTCATGCATTGTAGAGGACATCAAGCAGGAAAAGGAGAAGTTGCTCGAGGAAATAGATTCGCAGATGCCTCAGCACGACAAGCAGCTATGACAGGACAGATTGCCCCACAAGCTATGCCAATGAAAGCAGCATTGTTTCCAGTACCTTTGAATCTATGGACCCCACGATATACCACCAAAGAACTGGATTACTATTGTGACAAAGAAAATGGAGTATTGAAAGACGGATGGATTGAGCTGCCACCAGAAGAAGGCAGTCAACCTCCGGGAAGAATAGTAATTCCTGAACTGTTAGGACCATCCTTTGTCAAAGCTTTTCACGAAGCCACCCACTATGGAAAGAGTGCTATGGAGAAAGCACTCAGACCACATTTCTACATTCCTCTGATGACAACCATATCAGCCTCAGTAGCACGACAATGTCAGATCTGTGCCAAGAATAATGCCAAGCAAGGCCTTATTACAGCACCCCGAGTTCAGTCAAGAGGTGTGACCCCCATGCACAACCTCCAAGTTGATTTCACCGAAATGCCAAAAGCTAATGGATACCATTACCTACTAGTATTAGTTTGTACTTTCTCTGGGTGGGTAGAAGCATTCCCAACCAGAACTGAGAAAGCCCGAGAAGTTACCAAAGCCTTAATGAGAGAGATTGTCCCCAGATTTGGAATCCCAGCAGTAATAGGGTCAGACAATGGACCCTCATTTGTCTCTCAAGTTACTCAGCAGTTAGCAAAAGCTTTGCAGATACAGTGGAAGCTCCACACTGCATACAGACCCCAGAGTTCAGGGAAAGTTGAGCGAATGAATCGTACATTGAAAGCCCAAATGTCTAAGCTTTGTCAGGAGACACACTTGAAATGGCCTCAAGTGCTCCCCATAGCTTTACTCAGAATACGCTCAGCCCCTGTAAAGTCAACAGGATTCTCCCCTTTTGAAGTTTTGTATGGTAAACCCCCACCAATAGTGCAGGGAGTCAAAGGAAGTTTAGCCCAGATTGGTTCAGAAGTAACCAGGCAAGAACTCCTAGCTCTTAGTTTTGTTCTGCAGACTCTCCATACGTGGATCCAAGACCAGTTGCCTATCAACTTGACGGAACCCTTGCATCCCTACCAGCCTGGAACTTCGGTGTGGATCAAAGATTGGAAGAAGATACCGTTGGAACCCCATTGGAAGGGACCGTACACCGTCATCCTGTCTACCCCAACTGCAGTAAAGGTAGCCGAGATCGACGCCTGGATCCACCACAGCAGAGTCAAGCCCGCCGCCGATCCTGAACCAGAGCGGTGGACAGCAGAGCAGCACCCTGATGTACCCTTGCGAGTTACTCTGAGACGGCAACCAGCAGCATAGACACTTCATCACAAGTGCTTTGCAGTAGCCAAGTCTTTCGAAGAGGATTGCTGTTTTCCATGCAGCAACAGTTTTGTTTCAACGAACCCGATTTGTGTGTGATTTGACACACTACTACTTTGAGACTACACTGACTAAGCCAGACTTCACAAGCCAACTGAATTGCTAAGTTGGTTAATGTGTGCTGGACATCTTGAGGATCTTCAATCAACACTCAGCAACCGTTAAATTGCTTTATTAGCAAACGGGACGAAGAATAATAGACCGTCGTGATCAAGATCAGCAAGCTGAGGATTCAGAAGAACTCCAATCAACATCAACATGTATCTTTGCTTCTGCTTTGCCTTGGTTGCCCTCTTTGGAGGTTTTGAACAGACTTATGCTCTACCTCCATGCACTGCTTGCATTACTTCTACTAGAACTGGACTGAAAGTGACTCAGACTTTGCTTTACCATTCTTACTATACCTGCAAGGGAACAATAACTCGGTGTATCTATAACACCACTGAACTAAATGTTTGCACTCATGGCAAAATTAAAGCATGCTATAATCCGCATCAGAATCCATCCTATTACACGTTGGAAATAAGATGGAAGGATGCAGATGGACCTATATTAGCTGCTACACCACCACTTAAGGACATTACTAAACCTGCTGTTTTGAATTTTGATGCATGTAATGCTATTAATAGAGATAGTCAGTCCACCTGTGGTACATGGGAGAAAGCGTATCGAAATGACCATAAGTATATGTGTCCAGAAGGTGCCACGGGATGGAGAAAGTGTACAGGTAAAAAGGAACCAGGGTATAGTACTGCTACAGCGGCAGACTACTATTGCCCGTATTGGGAATGTGTTTTCTATGCTACCTGGAACACTGGTATAACTGATGAGAAAATAGATAAACGGATGGCTACTCTAACCAAGCCAACCACAAATGATAAATGTCAGAAAGATGCTTGCAACCCCTTACATTTGCGTGTACATAACCCCCATGCATGGAAACAAGGATATAAGTTTGGTTTACGTATTGCTGGAGGAGGAACAGATCCAGGGACCATTGTGTATGTTAGATTGAATACCCAAGCCCACAAGTCATCTAAATATCATATTCATAATACCTTTTATGAAGCTATGCATGTAAATAAGTTTGAGATCCCTCACCCTTCACAGAATTTGTTTCTAGAATTAGCCGGAGCAGTAGTATCTAGTCTTAAGATCACAGATTGCTATTTCTGTGGCGGAACCCAAATGGGAGATCAATGGCCCTGGGAAGCCCAAGAATTGAATTATTCCATGATTTACAATCAGACTGAATTACACAAGACAACCAGTGAATGGGTGTTAGCGCACTCAATCGTTGGACGTCTTTGCTTTGCCAGAACTGGACCCCAGTTCACCCAAAAGGTAGGACAGCTGGTCTGTCTTAGCCAGAAATACTATAACGCCACGACCAAAAAGACAGCATGGTGGTCAGGAATCAGACATCCTGAACCTCCTAACCCATTAGCCAGATTTCCTGAACTTGCAGGTCTATGGACTAATCTTGCCAAAGTCCAAGCCTGGCAAGCCCCACCTGGCCTATATTGGATCTGTGGAAACCGAGCATATGCGCAACTCCCACCACAATGGGGAGGAGCATGTGTCTTAGGAACCATCAGACCTTCTTTCTTCCTGTTAAACACAGAACATGGAGAACAATTAGGGTACCCTGTATATACTACCCACAAACACAAAGGAGCATCGAGACAGAGAAGAGAGGCCTTACAGATAGGCAAGTGGGAGAAGTGGCGAGGTGATGATTGGCCACCAGAAAGAATTATTGAGTATTATGGACCTGCCACTTGGAATGATGATGGTATGTATGGTTATCGTACCCCAATTTATATGATTAATCGTATTATTCGCTTACAAGCAGTAGTTGAAATAATAACCAATGAAACTAGTCATGCTCTCACGCTTTTAGCTAGACAAAGTACACAGATGCGCACTGCCATATACCAGAATCGCTTAGCCCTTGATTATTTGCTAGCAGCTGAAGGAGGAGTATGTGGTAAACTGAATTTAACTAATTGCTGTTTGAAAATAGATGATAAAGGTCAAGTAGTTGAAGAAATTGCTAAAGATATGCAAAGACATGCTTATGTGCCAGTACAGACTTGGCACGCCTTGAAATTTCCTAATTGGTTTGCTAACCTTTTCTCTTGGCTGGGAGGATTTAAGACTTTCGTTATCTTAGTACTAATCCTTGTTGCTGTTGTCCTCTGCTTACCATGTTTAATCCCATGTTGTATGCGTTCCCTTCATAGTGCTATTGATAGTACAGTAGAGCGGAAGACCGCAACTAGAATAATGGCTTTATACAAAGCTAGCCCTAATGGAACAAGTAAGAATCCTTTAATCAGGATGTGAATTTTCTGGAAAGTGATTTAATTCTCACACCTTATTAAGTAATAGGGTGAGATTAATCAAAGGGGGGAATGTGGCAGGTGCAGGCCTGTGACCCACGGTGTCTGACATAGGCAGGCCAGCATGGCTGGCTTGACCTGTAAATGAGGCCTGTGGAGAGGCATATAGGATTGCACATCCCCCAACATGCTGCTATTGTAAGAAAGAACTCAGTAGAAATATTGAATTAGCTTAGATAAGCAGAACTGCAGAATTAAGAAATGGAAAAATACAGAAAAGATGTGTTTTAAAGTTACTGATAAGAAAGAGTACATTTGCAGAGAAATATTGAGGAGTGCTGACAGATGAGTTACAGAACCTTGCTCTTCTGCACGCACAAATGGTCCCATAGCCTTGAAAGTGTGAAAGTAACAAGTTGATGAACTGACCATTGTAATTGGGACTAGAAGGGGGGCAGGCAGGTGTCATGCCCACAGAAGCCCACAGAAGGAACATAATTGGAGAAAACTTATCAGTACAGGGACCAATAGAAGGGCTACGGGAGGTACGGGAGCGTACCGGGACCAATGAAATGTTTTTCTATACCTAGAATGGAACAGAAGTCTATAAAAGTTGTTGTAATGCTTGAAAACTTTGCTCAGCCATTTTGAAATTGCCTTGCTTGAGACTTGTGCACAAATAAATGATTTGGACCTTCTGAACAGACTCCTGGTATCATTGGTTTGTCTGCGCTTTGCTGCTACAATGGCATCCATCTGTTGTCACCACTCACCTTCCCAGAGGCATGCAGCTTGAGCTAGGTGAGTGGGCAGTTGTGCTTCGTGTGTCTGGGAACCACTAGGTGAGGTTTGGAACGGCCTCTTGGGTAATGGAGTTCTACAGCACTTGAAGAAATTATAGTTGTGCACGAGTGATTTTCAGGTTAAATAGGAATTTATTCCCCTCCCGGGGTTGGATATCATTGACCATTGAACAAAAGGTTACAGTAACAGAAAAACCAAGCTTCTGGTATAACAAAAATAAGTAAACTCAAACAATGCTTGTCTTCAGCTTTAAGGCACAAAAGAACAGAAAACAGTTTAGCTCCCAAATGCTCTTTTGGACTGTTTTCTTCTTTTCAAATACTCCAACAGTGTTAACACAGAGACTTTACATTATCAGATACCATATATGAGCAGTCCATGTATACCTCAGGCTCAGGGGGTTGGTAGGAATCCCATTGCATGGGGTCACTTTCTCCTTCAGTGTCCCGTGGAGAGAACTCTTCTGCCTGCTGGGAAAACCTCTCAGCTTCAGTCAGTGTATTCCTTCCCCCAACCAGCTAGAGGAGTCTGGGTGTTTACCATAAGTATTGGATTCTCGAGCACACAGCTCCTGGTAAGTGCAAGGATACAAACTGTCCTCTTCTGCTTGGCTATTATGAGTTACGTGCCTGTCTTCTAAACAGCTTTTTCCCAGGAACCTCTCTTGGCTGCAATCTGGTGTCAGGTAAAACTTTTTCTTTCCTTCAGATAAAACCTTTGTAACAGGAAAATGAGCGTTACCTTCAGGATATCTGTAGTTATAAGACTGTGGCTGTCTTTTCTGGCTTTTAGAGTAAACCTCCTTGCTTTTGGAGTGGCAGAAATCCCCAGTGCTTTTGCCAGCTGTGCACTGCTCTCTGCGACCTGGGACTGTATATCTCTCACAGTTCCCCTCCTCCGAGAAGCTTCCCTGAGTGAGATTGGGACTCCCTTCCCTTCTCTCTTCTCCCAGCCTCGAGCCTTGGCTGAATTCAGGGTATCTGTCTTTCTCTTTCGGCTTCTTCCAGGTCTCTCTCTGTGTCTAGGATTATACCTAGGACTTCCTTCCTGCCTCTCGTCAGGTCTCTCTTCATGTCTCTTAGTAGCCTCCCTTCTATCCTCCACTAAGGGATTTTTATCTGTGTTTCTTTTTCCGTTGGGCTGGGCTCCACCCTCCACCAGCTGTTTCCCCTTCCCTGATGAAACAGGAATTAGCTTGTGGGACGGGCGTTCCCTAGCATACTGTGACGTTATTTGTTTGGGGTTTCTATGCCAACCCTCCATGCTTGCTTCAGAGCTGTCAACCCTGGTTTCACTTTGCAGTGAATTTTCTGTTTCCATCGGCTCTGAACCTTGTACCTCACGACACTGTCCAAGAAAGGTCAACGTGTCTTCAGTAGTAGACTGGCTAATCTACTGAAGAGGGCTTTAAACTAGATTCATTGGGGATGGGTGAAGAAAGCCCCCAGGTAAGTGAAAGCCCTCAGGTAGGTGATACATTAAATAACTTTACGGAAATGGGTAACAGGGGTAACATATGGAAGGCAGTGTGTATAAATGCCCGTAGCATGGGAAATAAGATCCCTGATGTTGAAGCTTTGGTGGGAGTGGCTGACTTGGATTTAGTGGCAGTTACAGAAACATGGTTCACAGAAAACCATGATTGGGATGTAACTATACCTGGCTATACTTTATTCAGAAAAGACAGGGTAGGAAGTAGGGGAGGAGGAGTGGCACTATATGTAAAAACTACTATTAAAGCTTTGGAATTACAGAGCTTAAAAGGGAGAGGGGAGGCATTGTGGGTTAAACTAGAAAGAGGGAAAGAGAAATCTATTTACATTGGTGTGATATACAGACCTCCCTCACAAGAGGAAGAGGTGGACAGAGAGTTAATTGAAGACATGCGCAGCATTGCTAGGAAAGGGGAAGTGCTACTGATAGGAGATTTCAATATGCCAGATGTTGATTGGCACATTCCTTCTGCAGTATCATCTAGAAGTAAGGAGATCCTGGATTCTCTACAGGGAGAACTATTCAGGCAATTGGTAACAGACCCCACATGTGAAGGGCCATACTGGACTTGGTGCTTACCAATGGTGAAAGTGTTTCTGATGTTGTAGTAGGAGATCATTTTGCATCCAGTGATCACCAGATGGTGTGGTTCAGTATTAGGACTAGGGCTGTTAGAATCCATTCAAAGGCGAGGATCTTAGACTTTAGGAAGACTAACTTTGCCAAGATGGGCCAATACCTCAGGGAGTCGTTAGTTGGATGGGAACAGCTGAGGGATGTAGAAAAACAGTGGGAAAAACTGAAAGGGGATATTTTAAGGGCAACCAACCTTTTTGTTAAAATGGTAAATAAAGGTAAAAGGAAAAGGAGACTGCTATGGTTTTCGAAAGAAGTAGCTGAAAAAGTGAAGAAAAAGAGGGAGGTCTTCATGAAATACAAGAGATCACAGAGAGAGGAAGACAGGCATCTGTATTTGGAAAAACTTTGAGAAACTAGCAAAGTAGTCAAGAAGGCAAAGGTTCAAAAGGAGGAGGAAATAGCCAATGCAATAAAATTGGATAAGACATTTTTCAGATATATTAGTGAGAAGAGGAAGGGCAAGAGTGGTATTGTCAGACTCAAGGGTGCAGGGGAGGAATATGTAGAAGCTGATAAGGATAAAGCGGAATTGCTTAACAAATATTTTTGTTCTGTGTTCACAGATGAAGAACCAGCAGCAGGACCTCAAAAAACACCCACAAATAGGAACAGAAGCAAAGGACATCTTGAACAATTTTCAAAAGACTGTTCGTGAGAAACTATCTCAACTTAAAGTAGACAAAGCGATGGGACCGGATGGAATACACCCGAGAATACTGAGGGAACTTGGGGGACGTTCTAGCAGCTCCACTGACTGACCTTTTCAATGCCTTGTTGGAGTCGGGAGTGGTGCCAAAGGACTGGAGAGAGGCTCATGTGGTGCCTTTACACAAAAGCGGAAGTAAGGATGTGGTTGAAAACTACAGGCCGGTTAGTCTAACTTCGGTGCTGAGTAAATTATTGGAAACACTGCTGAAAGAGAAAATAGTGAGGTTTCTGGAGTCCAGCGGATTACAGGATCCAAGGCAGCATGAATTCACCAGAGGCAGGTCTTGTCAGACAAATCTGATTGATTTATTTGACTGGGTGACCAGGGAGTGGACCGAGGGAGAGCCCTAGATGTGGTGTATTTAGATTTCAGTAAAGCCTTTGACACTGTTCCTCACAGGCGACTTATAAACAAACTGAGCACCCTAGGGATGGACCCTAAAGTTACTGCTTGGGTTAGAAATTGGTTGGGTGGGAGGCGACAAAGAGTACAAGTAAATGGAGCTCACTCTGAGGAGAAGGATGTTATCAGTGGTGTGCCCCAGGGATCTGTCCTTCGTCCGATTCTTTTTAACATCTTTGTTAGTGATATAGCGGAAAGGCTTTCAGGTAAGGTTTGCCTCTTTGCGGATGATACCAAAATCTGCAATAGAGTAGACACCCAGGAAGGGGTAGATAACTTGAGGAGGGATCTAGCTAAGCTTGAAGAATGGTCTAGAATTTGGCAGCTGGGATTTAATGTTAGAAAATGTAAGGTCATGCATTTGGGCTGCAGCAATCCAAGGGAGCAATATAGTATAGGGGGTGAAGTACTTTTGTCCACTAAAGAAGAGCGGGACCTAGGCGTGGTTGTGTCTGATGATCTTAAAGTAGCTAAACAGGTAGAAAAGGCGACGGCAAAAGCTAGAAGGATGCTTGGGTGCATACGGAGAGGAATGGCTAACAGAAAAAAGGAGGTGATAATGGGTGTGAGTGAGTGCGCGTGGCCGTGGCTGCAGGATGAGGGAGGAGAGCGGCGTTTGGGGCTTCGTAGCTGCTGTTGACTGGCGGCCTTGGTCCGCTTTATGCTAGCGCCCCGCCGTCTGCTCCGGCGTCCCCGTTGCTCGGCTGAGGAAACAGCGGCGGTGCTGGGCTCTGTTCTGGCTTCCCGGGGAGCCGTGAATGGTGCGAGCTTCGGGGGCCGCCTCTGTCATCTCGTACAGCGTTTTCGAGGCTCTGCTTTGCCCCTCCCTTGAAGATGAGGGGTAACAGCGAGGATCTGGACGGTTTCGATGGGGAGGCATCCAGCACGTCCATGATCTCCGGGGCCAGCAGCCCCTACCAGCCCACCACTGAGCCGGTGCTGCAGCGCCGCCCACTGGGAAACTACAGGTGTGATCTGGACTACCTGCGCTCCGTCTTCGGCATCCTCAAAGTTGCCCAAGTGGTTTTGGCATTGATTGCATTCATCTGCATAGAGACCATCATGCATTGCTCGCCCTGTGAGGGCCTGTATTTTTTCGAGTTTGTGAGCTGCAGTGCCTTTGTAGTTACTGGTGTCCTGCTATTTATTTTCAGCCTTAATCTGCACACAAGAATCCCACAGATCAACTGGAATCTAACAGATTTGGTCAATTCAGGGCTCAGCACTTTCTTCTTCTTGATTGCCTCCATTGTTCTTGTGGCCCTGAACCATAAAACTGGTGCAGAAGTTACTGCCGTGATATTTGGCTTCTCAGCTACTGTGGCGTATGCAATAAACACTTACCTTGCAGTTAGGAAGTGGAAGAGCAGACAGCAGAATGCTCGACAGACCAATGAGTATATGCGCGCTCGTACTGAGTCACGAGAGGTGGACAGCCGCCCTAACATTCAACACTTGGATGCATGAGAGATGCACCAGACCATGGAAATCAAAAACAGCAAATACTATTTAGCTTGTCTCTTGGCACACAAAATATTGTAAATTACAACTATGGGGTAATTTTTTCCCCCTTTTTAAAAAAACAGGATTCCATGGCTGGAGACATAGGATCAAAGTGTTTGCAGATAGACTGATTTGAACATTGTGTATAACGTCGTGATGTGCACATTCCTCTTTTAAAGCTGCACTAATTATTGGCTATTGCAAGTGTGTATATATGTATTTACATGTTTTGTATAGTTTATATTAAGAAGGTGATCTATCACCACCCTGGGCTTACAGGAGCTCTTTTAGTAAATGTAAATCCCTTACCTGTTAGGCTTTTTAGACCTGTACATTTTCATTTGGTTAATTTAAGATGGATTATGAGAGTTTATGGTCAGTACAAGAAGTGAGGTTTGAAACAGCAGAGAGGAGCAGGTACCTCTTTCTGCTTCCTCAGCAGGTATCGGGGCTGGTTTTGGGTCTGCCTGTTGATTTTTGCTGCCTTTTGGAAGCTTGTGAGTTATAACTGTAGCTGAAATGCATTTTCTTGAGTGCATGCCTGATTATCCAAGTAGAAGAGACTTTATATTGTCTATTTGCTGCATAATTATTAACCTGCTTCTCTTTCTATTTGCTCTTGAAGAAACCATAGCCTTTGTCTATTTCTTGATTTCTAAGTATTGTAGATTTGATAAGGCCAATAGGAAAACCAGCAACAGTGTGTACAGAATACTGATCATGGTACTGATAACACTACTGATATGATTTCATATTTAAAATCTTGTGGCTGGCTACAAATTGCAGAAATCCTTACAAGCACCATATGTTTAATTAAATGATGCTTTATTTTTAATGCAATAATTTTAGGTTTTATAAACTTTGATTTTATAATCAAAAAAAAAAAAAAAAAAAAAAGGAGGTGATAATGCCTCGGTATAAGTCTTTGGTGCGACCTCATTTGGAGTATAGTGTGCAATTCTGGAGACCGCACCTTGAAGGCGATGTGAACAGGATGGAGTCGGTGCAGAGGGTGGCTACTAAAATGATTAGTGGTCTTCATTATAAAGCATATGAGGACAGACTGAAGGATCTTAATATGTACACCTTAGAGGAAAGGCGGGATAGGGGTGATATGATTGAGATGTTTAAATACCTCCTTGGCATAAATGTTCAGGGAGAGAGCCTCTTTCAATTGAAAGCAAGTTCTGCTACGAGGGGACATGGGATGAGGGTGAAGGGAGATAGATTCAGGAGTGATATGCGGAAATATTTCTTTACGGAAAGAGTAGTGGATCCGTGGAATAGTCTCCCAGTGGAGGTGGTAGAGATGAGGACAGTAACTGAATTCAAAAAAGCATGGGACAAACACAGAGGATCTTTAAAGGTAAAAAGGGGACTGTTGTAGTTGTTATGGAAGGACAGACTAGATAGGCCATGTGGTCTTTTTCTGTCGTCATATTTCTATGTTTCTATATAACCAGACTGCTTTGAATAAGACCACTAGTGAATGGGTACTGGCCAACACCCTCGTTGGCCGTATCTGTTTTGTTTGAACAGGGCCACAGTTCACCATCCAAGTAGGAGAGTTAGTATGTCTAAGCCAACAATTTTACAATATTACCACTAAGAAGACATCCTGGTGGTCAGGTATAAATGTTACTGAACCATCCAACCCTTTAATCATTTTCTCTAGTCTTGCTAAAGTATGGACTAATCTTACTACTACCAATGCCTGGGAGGCCCCTCCTGGGCTTTACTGGATTTGTGGTACTCGAGATATGCCCAACTCCCTAACAACTGGGGAGGGGCACGTGTCCTGGGAACAATTCGCCCATCTTTCTTTCTTATTCCCATTTCCCAAGGAGAGCAGTTAGGCTTCCCGGTATACAATGGTCAACAGAAGCGGGATGCCCTAAAGATAGGTCAGTGGGATAAGTGGTATGGTGAAGAGTGGCCACCTGAGAGAATTATCACATATTATGGACCAGCCACATGGGCGAATGATGGGACCTGGGGATACCGCACTCCTGTTTATATGCTGAATCGTATTATACGCTTGCAAGCTGTTGTAGAAATTTTAACTAAAGAAACGAGTAAGGCACTAACCCTCTTAGCAAAACAAAGTACTCAGATGCGCACAGCTATTTACCAAAACCGGTTGGCCCTTGATTACTTGTTAGCATCTGAGGGAGGGGTATGTGGAAAGTTCAATTTGACAAACTGCTGTCTGCAGATTGATGATCAGGGTCAAGTCATTGAAGAAATAGCCGACCATATGCGAAGGCTAGCACATGTACCAGTTCAGACATGGCATGGGCTAGAACTCAATGGATGATTCGGAACTATGTTTTCAGGGCTGGGAGGTTTGAAGACTATTGTGTTCGCTGTTTTACTAATGATAGCTATGTGTCTGCTCCTTCCATGTTTCCTGCCCCTTTGCCTGTGTATGGTCACCTCAATCATTGACAGTACAGTTGAACAAAAGACAGCGGCCAGAGTACTAGCTATTTGGAAGTATCAGGCTTTGCCTCAGGAGGAAGCATCAGTTTGAGGAGGATATGATATGTGATTTTTTCCTCACCCCCTTTTTAGGAGAGGTGAGGATAATCAAAGGGGGAATGTGGTAGGCTATAGCCTGCAAACTAGGCCTGGATTTCAACCCCCACCTGGGATTAGTGCTGAAAAGAACCAGAGTTTAAGAATCTGCTTTAAACTACTTTTGAAAGTCCCCTGTCTCCCCTTATGAAGTTTGTACAAGTTCTTTATGTTTGAATTGTCCTTGCATTCTCTGAGTTAGAAATGTCCTTGAAGTAGAAATGTAACCATCTCTAAGACTATGCCTTTGTTAGAACAGTTTGAGAAGGAGGAACAGGGAATGGGGCCCAGAGAGGGTCACTGATTGGATAGATGCGAGGGGCGTTGGGACCAATAGAAAATTTGCCTCTATCAAGTTGTAAAAATTGTATATAAGGAATCTGCTGTTGTACTTCGGGGCTCAGTCCCTTTCGGACACTCTCCTGTCTGAGCCTGTGCACAGTAAATTGGCTTGGACCCTGCAACTGACTCCTGATATTATTTATTGCATGCACGTCGCTGCTACAGTGGGAAATGGAAGAGAAATGAAGCCCCCACCTCCAAAAAATGCTTCAATGCATTTCTCTCAGAAAAGAAGATCCACTGCTGCAGTGTACTTACATTAATTCAAAGTACATAAGAACATATGAAATGCCATACTGGGTTAGACCCAGGTCCATCAAGCCCAATATCCTGTTTCCAAGAGTAGTCAATCCAGGTCACAAGTACCTGGCAGTTTCCCAAAAAGGTACACAGATTCCATGTTGCTTATCCAAAGGTAAGTAGTGGATTTCCATGGTCCTCTATAATAATGGTTTATGGCTTTTCCTTCAGGAACTTGTTCAAACCTCTTTTAAACCCAGCTACACCAACAACTATTACTACATCCTCTGCTAATGAATTCCAGAGTTTGATTCCGTGTTTAGTGAAAAATTATTTTCTCCTATTAATATAGTCTTAAATGTACATTGTACAGTAGCTTCATTGCATGTTTCCTAGTCTTTCTACTTTTTGAAGGAGTAAACAACCGATCTGTGTTATAGTTCCTCTCCTTTCATTATTTTATACACCTCTATCAAATCTCTCCTCAGCCGTCTTTTTTCCAAGTTGAAGAGCCCTACCCTTTTAAGCCTATCCTTCTATCCCCTGTACCATTTTGCTGACTCTTTTCTGTACCTTTTCTAATTTTGCTATATTCTTGTTATGATATGGTGACCAGAATTGCACACAATATTCAAGGTGCGGTCGCACCATTGAACAATACAGAGGCATTATAATATCCTTGGTTTTGTTTTCCATTCCTTTTCTTATGATTCCTAGCATTCTATTTATTTATTTATTTATTTATACATTTTTCTATACCGCCTCTTCCAGAGATCAGCGGCGGTTTACATAAAAACAATAATGTTAATAATAGAGAACTATCATTATTTGTGTTCTTGGCTGTCACTACACACTGGGCAGAGGTTTTCAACTTATTATCCACGATGATGCCTAAATCCTTTTCCTGGGTGGTGGTTCCTAATGTGGAATCTTGCATCGTGTAACTGTAGTTTGGGTTATTCTTCCTGTGGAGGCCGATTCCATGGCATTCACATCCTGGCCGTGGGCAAGTCCAAATCAGAGAAGGGATGTTTTAAACCTGATTCTGGTATGGATAAACCCACGTGTCCGGAAATGGAGACATAGATGAATTAAACGGCTTGGACTTCCCCACCCACGCGATATTCTGAAAAGATGGACGTCTATGATGCTGCCTGCCTCCACCTCCCCTGTTAAAACGTGCATCCCCTAAGCTGCTCCTCTCATTGACAGTGTTATATTCATGCAAATAACACATGAATACTGATCATACCTAAATGCGGATGGCAACAAGACTAAATATACTAGTCGGTTGGATGCCCAGAACACTGCAAAGTAAGCTCAGTGCAGTCATTGATAGAATAACAGCTAGTTTAATGTGTCCTGTTTGTCCTGACATAGTTGCCATCAGAGCATACAGGGCAGTAGAAGAACTCCTCAGTTAATCATGCATTGGGCATCTCTGAAAACAGTCTGTACAGGGCTAATTATGGACCAGTAGAAGTAAGCAAAGGGTCCCTATAGCAAAATGTGAAAACATATCCCTGTCAAGAATAAGGGATCAGTAAAACAAAACTCTAAAAATGGGGCAAAACATCAACCTGCCCTACCGTAAAGTGCTCCCTTCTTTTACGCATAAATTGCATATCTCATAGCTGATGCCTAAAAGAAGGGAGCACTGTACTCTAGGGCACGTTGATGTTTTGACCCCATTTTTGGCATTTTATTTTACTGGCTCTTTATTCCTGACAGGGATATGTTTTCACATTTTGCTATAGAGAACCTTTGCTGAGTTTCCTGACCCCATCACACTGGCACCTGGTGATGCAGGGGTAATCCCTACAGTCCAGGTACTGGCCAGGCATTCATGTCCCCTCAGAATTGCAGCAGAGCAAATAGATCCTCCCATGCAGCCCTCACACCACACGCATACCCTCACTTGCAGTCACAGTAAACTTACTTCTGCCAAAATGATCCCCTGCACCTATAAACAACAGCTGGTATAACATAAAAACATGGCATCCCAAGACTGCAAATCTGATCTGCTTTTCTCACTCAAACAAGAATCTTTTCCATGCCCAATCATATACTAGCCCTACATCAATAGTCCCATTTTTCAGAACATAGGATATAAGAATATAAGATATGCCATACTGGGTCAGATCAAGGTCCATCAAACCCAGTATCCTGTTTCCAACAGTGGCCAATCCAGATCACAAGTACCTAGCAGCTTCCCAAAAAAACACACAGGTTCCACAATGCTTTTATTGGGGCAAGCAGTGGATTTCCTGGGTTCTCTTTAATAATAGTTTATTGGCCTTCCTTCCAAGAACTTGTCCAAACCTTTTTTAAACCAGGCTACACTAACAGCTTTTACTTCATTCTTCGGTAACAATTCCAGAGTTTGATTAAATGTTGAGTGAAAAAATATTTTCTCTTATTAGTCTTAAACAGGTTGTTGTTAAGTGCAGTCAAGTCACTGTTGACTTATGGTGACTCTCCAAGGGTTGACCTAAACTGTGTTCGGTCATCAGTCAGGCGGCTCATTGTTGATAGAGTGGCACCCATAGTTGCTGTTATTGTATCAATCCATCTCATTGTTGGCCTTCCTTTTTTGCACTGACCTTCTACCTTGCCAAGCATTATGACTTCCTCTAACGGTCTCTCTCTTCCACTTTTCTTAAAGTGTGCAATACAGCTGGTCTGGGCTTCCAAAATAGAAACATAGAAACATGATGACAGAAAAAGACCACAAGGCCTATCCAGTCTGTCCTTCCATATCAACAACTACAACAGTCCACTTTTTACCTTTAGAGATCCTCTGTGTTGGTCCCATGCTTTTTTGAATTCAGTTACTGTCCTCATCTCTACCACCTCCACTGGGAGACTATTCCATGGATCCACTACTCTTTCCGTAAAGAAATATTTCTGCATATCACTCCTAAATCTATCTCCCTTCACCCTCATCCCATGTCCCCTCGTAGCAGAACTTGCTTTCAATTGAAAGAGGCTCTCTCCCTGAACATTTATGCCACGGAAGTATTTAAACATCTCAATCATATCACCTCTATCCCGCCTTTCCTCTAAGGTGTACATATTAAGATCCTTAAGTCTGTCCTCATATACTTTATAATGAAACCCACTAATCATTTTAGTAGCCACCCTCTGCACGGACTCCATCCTGTTCACATCCTTTTGAAGGTGCGGTCTCCAGAATTGCACACTATACTCCAAATGAGGTCGCACCAAAGACTTATATAGAGGCATTATCACCTCCTTTTTTCTGTTAGCCATTCCTCTCCGTATGCGCCCAAGCATCCTATTTTTAAACAACACCCATGCTTGACTGTTACCATTGTAGCTGCTCCTTTTAATTTCTTAACTATTTTCCTCATTTTTTTATAGTCTTCCTTTTGAAAGTTAAAAGGTAGTACTATAGATTTCCTTGCCATCCTTCCTCCATTTATTAAATAAAATGTGATTATGCTATGATCACTATTGCCAAGTGGCCCCAACACCCTTATTTCTTGCACCAGATCTTGTGTTCCACTAATGACTAGGTCCAAAATGGCTTCTCTTATTGGTTCATGAACCAGCTGTTCCAATGAGCAGTCATTTCTTTCATCTAGAAACCTTGGGGTCTGTTTACTAACTGGTACTAGCAGCTTCCATGTGATATCAGAGCTGATTTCACACAGAAGCTGCTAGCACTGCTTAGTATTTATTGAACTAGGCTTATATGCTAGTCAAAGCTGTGCAAATTCAGATACTGTTTATATATTTTGCTGAAGGGCTCACAATCTATGTTTTTGTACCTGAGGCAATAGACTGAATAAAGGGTTGTGTTTTGGCCAAGGCTACATGGAGCACCTCTAGGACTAGGAGTCTCAATCCTTCCAGCCCAAGATTGCTGTCCTCTAGCAGGATTCAAACCCATAGTGCTCTGTCCTAAGATAACTTGGCCCAAACACTAGGCCACTCCTCCTCCTAAACAGTAGTTATTGAACAGACCCCTTTATCTCCCTAGCATGTCCTGCCATGACACTGACACAGTCGATACCGGGGTAATTGAAATCACCCATTATTACTTTGTTGTAACTTTTGTTAGCGTCCCTGATTTCTTTGAGCATTTCATCATCCATTTCTTCATTCTGCCCAGGCTGTCGGTAGTACACTCCTACTGCCATCGCCTTCCCCTTTTTGCATGGATTTTTAATCCATAGAGATTCTACAGTGCATTTTGTTTCTTGCAAAACCTTTATCCTGTGTGACTCAATGCCCTCTCCAATTTGACCTACTCTATCATTGCAATATAATTTGCACCCAGGTATCACAGTGTCATACTGGTTGTCCTCCTTCCACTGGGTCTCTGAGATACCAATCATATCTAACCTCTCATTTAGTGCTATATATTCTAACTCTCCCATCTTATTTTTAGACTTCTAATACAAGCATATTAGAGGTTCTATTTTATTCTTATTAAACTGGCTATCGGTAGGCAGGGGTAATTTTGAATCTTTAAGTTCTGTCTGCTCAGTACTTAAGGGGATTTGGGTTACTTTTATCTTTATTGGAACCTCTCTGTCACTATGCCCTAACTTCAATCTTTTGTTAGTATCCTTCAAGGAAACATCGTTCTGAACCATGCGCTTTTGGTCGACTGTTGGCTTTCCCCATCTAGTTTAAAAGCTGCTCTATCTCCTTTTTAATAGTTAATGCCAGCAGCTGGTTCCATCCTGGTTAAGGTGAAGCCCATCCCTTTGGAAAAGCCCCTCCTTTCCCCAGAATGTTTCCCAATTCCTAACGAAACCAAAACCCTCTTCCTTACACCATCGTCTGATCCACATATTGAGACTCCGGAGCTCTGCCTACCTTTTGGGTCCTGTGCCTGGAATGGAAAGCATTTCTGAGAATGCTATTCTGGAAGTTCTGGATTTCAACTTCCTACCTAAAAGCCTAAATTTGGCCTCCAGAACCTCTTTCCCACACTTTACTATGTCATTGTACCAACATGTACCAAGACAGCAGGCTCCTCCTCAGCACTATCTAAAACCTTGTCTAGGTGGTGCGTGAGGTCCGCTACCTTCACATCAAGTAGTCATGTTACCAGGTGATCCTCACATCCACCAGCCACTCAGCTATCTACTTGCCTAATGATTGAATCACCAACTATAACGGCTGGCCTAACCCTTCCCTCATGGGCACATGGCCCTGCAGAAACCTCCTCAGTGCGAGAGGGTTTTACATTACCTGCTACACGATTACTTCCTAACACACCAGGGTGATGCTCTCTTGTCACATAACCTCTCTTCTCCATGGCAACAGGAAGGCTGCCAGACTAGAAATGGGACTGCAATACTACATCCCTTTAGGTCTCATCTATATACCTCTCTGTCTTTCTTATGTCCTCCAAGTTTGCTACTCTAGCCTCCAGAGATTTGACTCATTCCCTGAGAGCAAAGAGTTCCTTACACCTAGTGGACATGTAAGACCCCTCACCAACTGGGAGAAAATCATACATGTGACACTCAATGCAAAAGACTGGAAAGCCCCATCTCGCTGCTGGACTGCTGTCTGCATCTTAGTTGTAAGGTTTTGTTTAGGTATTTAAGGTGTTACTTACTTAGGTTTGCTGGGGATACTTATATTAATACAACTATACCTAATACATTTAATGGACTTTGTTCACCTCAAGATTAATTAATCTCAGGTCCTTAATTAATGTATTCCTGATTAGGATAACCAGCTGCACCTGAAAGTGAATATGGGCACCTCCTTCCCTTTAAAAGATTTAAGAGCCTATAAAGCTAAGATTATCCTTGGGGTGGGTGGAAGTCAGGATGGGTGGGAAGGATAGAAGACTTAATAAAAACTGACTTGCTACACAGTGCCCTGACCTGTGTTTCTAAGGTAAAGTCTTATCAATTTCCTGTGTGATTCACACAGCCTTTGATTTTATAGAGAGGGCACTATCAAATTGCCCTTTTGGTCTGTCACTTGCCTTTAACACATATTTAAGACAACTTCACAGATCTTTTGCCTCCTGGAAGGTCTCTTTGTAAAGGTCAGTAGAAACAAATTTCTTTCTTTCTACTCAGAGACTATTTATTCTACTTGTATGCTAAGCTATACTCTGATTTGATTTAAATAAAAGCTCTCTGGTGGCACTAAGACCTGCTCAGCAAAAACACTGAATTCTAAAATATACAGATTTATCTGATTTAACCCAAAGAATTCCCTTTTTCTCCAAAATTTAGAATATAGTCCAGAAGATAACTATTTACAAGTGCAGATCGATTTCCAGCTGTAGCAGTCCCTTTGATAGTCCTTCAAGACTGTTAGGGAACCCTAGAATAGCTCTATTGGCACAAACAGCAAATGTCAGCATAGCTAGAATAAATACATTTGCTCCTCTCAGTTTTTCTGTAGGGGTGCTTAATATTGTTTCTATACCTTTACAGCCTTCCCTCACTTCTGCTTTCCTTTATTTACACCTGCATCTTGTGTCAGACTGCAAACACAACAGTTCATAGCATACTTGTCACAACCATTGTTCAATACGGGATGCTTTGAGCAGAGCAGAAATTTTTCTAAGTCCTGTCTTTATTCCATGTTTCTGCAGCAATATCATGGATGTCTGTGGGAAACACTGAAGATATACACGGGTATCTCCTGCATGCGCTTTATATGGTTCTGATGCTGGCCACGCCTCCATTCTGTCCCTTTCAACCCCTTCCACCCACGTTATGAGATCCCCATGCTGGCACCATGTACATGCAGGACCACGGGGTTTCAGAATATGGTCGTAGATGTTTTTCCTAGAAAAACATCTATGCCGCACGTCCAAAGGACTTATTCATGTTCTGGAATGACCTCCTATGTGCAAACCTTTGCACTTGTCCTCATTAAATTTCATCTGCCATTTGGACATCCAGTCTTCCAATTTATCAAGGTCCTGTTGCAATTTTTCACAATCCTCTTGTGTTTTAGCAACTTTAAATAATTTTATATCATTTGCAAATTTGATCACTTCACTTGTTATTCCCATTTCCATGTCATTTATGAATATATTAAAATGCAGCAGGCCCAGCAGAGATCCCTGGGTTACTCAGTTGTTATGCAATTGTACCTGTCAAACAGCCCCTCTCACCTCTTATCTCTTCTCCTGATCACAGAAACACAGAGAACAAACATATATACACACACACACGCATACAAGCACTCACACACACATGCTAGAATGCACAGATACACATACAAACACATATGCAGTGTGTGGTGTAGAAAGTCCCTCAGAGCCCTTAGAGAGTGATAAAATGCAGGATTCAGCTTCAGTTAAGGGAAGTAAACAAGTGCACATGGTTCCTGCTTTCCAGGGAAACCACAAACAAAGCAGTTTTGAGGAGAGGAAAACACGCCCCTGCTGCAGTTCAGCTCAGCAATCACGAGCTAAGGCTGAACACCTGTTGCAGGGAGTGGTTAGGTTAAACCCAGAAAACCAGAGATTTAAGAGAAGCTCATTAGGAAGGGAGCAGACAGATGGAGGGAGAGATTGGAAGGCAGATCAGCAAGCACAGCTGAGAGCGCAGCCACGAGGACAGCAGTCACGGGAAACAGAGGATTTGCTTGAGAGTGAAGACACAGAGGAATTCATGGTAACAGAGGATTCTCTAACCTTCAACTCAGAGGGGGAATTCAGCACAGGAGACGAGCAGAGAGTCCGTGCCAAGGAGCAAGGTACAAACAGCCCTGGTTTAGTGCCGTGGGGAAAAGGCAGCTATAAGGGGAATATACCAAGAAGGCAGTCTTGTGGGCATGTAGAGACTCCAAGGCTTACAGCTGTAGCTGATCCTGGAAAGCAGAAAGAATCCTTCATAAGGAAGCCAAGAGGTAGGCTGAGTGACTGGTATAAAAGTAAAGCTATCTTTAAGAAGTGCTCTGATATTGACCCAGAAGGGTGGGGCTTTCCATGTGGTGAACTCTGTGGCAATTACAAGCAGTGTGTAGCAGAAGGCTACGGGGAAAAGTCTATTGCTGAAGGAACAGGTGTGTGCTTGGAATCACCTTGTGAGCAATTGCAGACATTTCCAACTGAGAGTCAGTATGAACAGATGGAAACTGAACCATCTGTAGAATTGCTGCCTATTGAGTCAATGGACTGTACACTGTCTCTGTCTGAGAAGATAAAACCTGTATAATAAGTTTAAGAGGTGCAGAGAGAGAGAGCTGCCAGTAACAGCTAAAGGAAACAGCACCAAAGGTTTTTGGAACAGAAGTGTCTTTATGTTTGATTATAGTGATGCTGATATAAGAAGCTGTTTGATTTACATGCCAGAAGTTGTATGGCTTTGTTCTTTATTTTTCCATTTGTAAAACCGTTTGGGAAGGGGAATTAAAATCCTGTTATTTGCCTGAACCCTCGAGCCCACAACTCGCCTTATTTCAAATAGTGAAAAAAACCTCAACTCCCAGGAGGCAGTGCTTTCCCCAAGCACCATTTTACTAACTGAATAAGGAATCAGGCTGCTTATTTCCACTAGCACAAGCTATGGAGTAATAGCAACATTACAAGTGACACACAAATACACACACATTCATACAAATACACACAGACATACCAACGCACACACACATAATACCCATGCAAAACAGAGATATGCATGCATGCATGCCCACACACACGCACCACACCGGAAATGAAGATATAAACAGACAAGTGCGTGCATCTGTACACAGATACATAACGGAATTGGAAAGAATTCCATGAGCCATGCTCTGTATGCCTTCCCCACTTGTTAGTAGAACAAGTATATTGAAAAGATAACAGTGGTTCGAGGAAGAAAAGTGATATAGGGCCAGTAATACAAACCTACAAAGATAGATCTAAGATGCTCATGGGTTGATTCACCTCTTTCTGTGGTTACATCTGTAATTTTGCAGGAATGAATGCTTCTTTTGACTGCCAGAATGTAGAATACAGAGTAATGGGTTAATTCAAGGCAAGCATGAGAAGAAGAAAGGATGGTTAATAGACTGATATTCTGTGATCTCAGCAGTCATGTTGGTGCATGGGGAATAAGTGAGTTGAAAAGTTGTGCTGGTTGCCCACTCTGAATTGCTTTGAAAGCGAGAAGAAAAAAGTTAAATTTAACTGTGGGGTAGGTTTATTAAACGACACTAGTTGTGCATGTGTGGTTTATGCGCAGAGATCCCATGTTATTCAATGATACCTTGGAACACATACCACATGTGCACCCTAGCACCATATAGTAAACCTACCCCTATAGGTTAGTGGTGGCCATCAAGATGAGGAGCAAGCATAAGAACAAAGTCTCGGCCTGTGATCTGCATTATCTGACATTTTGCTCGTTTGAGTTTGAGATGATTAGATTTTGTGAGATTAGCAGCAGGACATGTTGGCCTGCAAGATTTTAACTTGCTTGCAGTGCCAGTGAGTGGTATACTGCTGTGTAAAAAGTTTCTGGCGGTCTTCTGCTCAATCAGTGAAACTGCCTCCTAGGTTTCTTGCTCTGGAATTGGAGAATGAGGTATGTATTCCCAAAATAGTAAATAGTTTCTCTGCTACAGTTGTGCTAGCTGAGTGTGTAAATACTTCTCCCAGTTACTGATCCAAGTTCCTGTTCCTGTTCAATGTAGCACTAGGCATTTCTCATTGTCTCTTGCAAGAATTGTTAACTGTAAACCGCACTGATGTTGAAGAGCGCGGTATAAAAGAGCTTTTAAATAAATAAATAAAATGAGACACTCTTCCTCAGTGCAGGAGATTTGGCATATATGTTAATACTCATTTTCAAATGAAACCATAAAAGCATAGGAGGGGATATTCAGCAACAGTAGCTAGTGCTACTAACATACCTAGTGCTGGCGCAGAAATCTAAATCCGGATATCCCACTCAGTGGCATTTATATTGTTTGCAGGTCTGTAAACCATGTAAATGCCTTGGAATATCCCCCCCCCCCCCCCTAGAAAATAACAGCTGATAAATACCATATGGTCTATCCAGCAATTTCCCATTCCGTTAATGGAGAGAAAGATTTGTTAATGCACATTAAGGGGCACATTCCAAATAGGACGTCCAAGTGCAATCTGGGATGTCAAACCAGATCGTCTGACAAGAAAGACAGGCACCTGCAAGTTCAGGCACAATTCTAGAAACATGGATGTGCCCGATATGCACGTGTATCAAATGTCTATATAGATGTCCCCAGGAGAGTATTTCAGAGCCAAAACATCTAGTAGCATAATGACTAGAATATTGCTTTAAGAACTGGGTGGCCAGAGTTCATATCCCACTTTGGGATTTTGTTATCTAAAGCTAGTCACTTAATTCTATGCTCTCTAGATGTTTTCAGATGAACAAACACTTTCCTAATACCTATTCATGCCTGGAGCAGGAATAAACATGCACATGCCTCAGATGGCTCTGCTGCTTCTGGGATCAAAAGGGGATGTGTAAGTCCATTGCCCCTCCCCAGACATATCTCTGTGCCTAATTGAACTACGGAGATGTCTGCAAACAGCATTTGTGGAATGGTTACCGAGACGTGTCTGTGATTTTGATGTCCACATGCATGTTTGCAGATGTCCAAGCTACAACTAAACCTTTTAGAATGACCCTCTAAGTGTAATTTTATAAAGTCTTGCACATTTAACATACATTTTTCTGTGCATAAAGTATTTCACAGATACTTTATAAAATATCAGTGTAAGTTGGCAAAAATGTGCACTACCCGTGCCTCGATCTATCAAGAACCTATGTAAATTATAGTATTTTCTGATTTATGTACATAGCTGTGTGCTCCACCCACACTCTGCCCATGTGCACAACTGGCTAAAGTATGTGTGTGAAGGCCCATCAACACACATGAATCACGAAAATACTATACCTGTAATTCTACATAGCCCCTTATAAAATTGCCACCCCCCAGCACTGCATGGCAGAATAAACATTCAATTGATGACACCTGTTGAGGTGTCATTGACGGAGTTGTGTTATCCACCATGCAAACACTTTACAAGCAATAACTATTACTATGTTAATTCTAAGGCACATTCAATATTCATTTTATGCCCCATTTCTGTATTAGTGTGTCAATGCAGCAATTAGCATGCCTTAACTGCTAAAGCACCATGTTAACTATTAGCGCGGTGCTCGCATTAACTGATAGCACACCCTAGCTGTCATGTTAACAGTTTACAGTCTTAATTTATAGGTGCCGCGATGTTGTCATGTTTTAATCTTTTTAGCACTCTGAAGGCAAAATCTTGACTTCTGGTTTTTTTTTTTAGTGCCATCTGTAAGTGCCATCTTGACTTCTGTAAGGTCTTCCTATATCTACTGCTATTACAGAATATGGAAACTGGCTTGAAATCAAAGGTGAGGGCAAAGTAATGGAGAAAAAAGCAGTACTATCGCAATCCAGATTTGTCATGGATAAATTCTATATCAATTTTGCCCGTAATATATAAAACTATTTTCTTGATCAGTATTTTTCAAGCTGTATTTTCTGCAAAGAGATTTAAGAAACAAAAAGCGATATGCAAAGGTTATATTTTAGATTCTAGCTCTTTGACGTGACCTGAGTAAAGAACACTCTTCCCTGTAAGACAAGATTGATCTTGTGTGTTTCTTGTCTTGAGTTAATAAAATGGACCCTGCCAGAAACCGAGAGAGAGGGATTAATTAGCGCTGTCACATTTGATTAGTGTGGTGCTAATTGGGTAGCATGATTGCAATGGGATGCCTTTATGGTGTTAACCCATTCTCTGGTTTTATCCAGATATATCATCATAATTCTTTATACCGGGCTTTGTCTTCCACCAGTGTAAAAAGATTATAGTTATTGCAAAATGTGGCTATGTCCTACTGTGCATGTATTAGTAGGCTGGAAGGCACTTTTCTATATCAAAGCAGCCTAGCATAAATAGATTTTATAAACAGAGTATACATTGAGCTTATTGGTTTGTTTGCATTGACTACTGACCGAGGCATGTCTGAAGTTTAAGACCCTTTGCTTGATATATAAATGCTATTAAAAAAGTCTCCCACAATATCTGGCTATGGTCATAATATGCTATGAACTCTCAAGCGCTCTTGGATTGTCCCAGACAGGCCTATTGAGGGTAATTTTATAATAGATGCCTAGGATAAGAGAATTCAAAAAGAAATTAGATACTGTTGAAGCTGTATATTTCAGATATCCCCACGACTGCTTCAAACACAGCACAAATATGACTCTTACAGAACATCACTCATGACTGGGGACTAAAAAGGACCTCAGAACCATGCCATGAAACTAGTCTATTTAAGACTTCATATGGTAGTGCAATCATAGGTCCAAAAGAATTTTTTTTTAATTGTGCACTTTCAGAGGATGAATTGAAACATTATCCTAACCAATCACTCAGCTCAATGAAAGCTTGTCAATAAATGAATTAGAGCATTATCATGGACAGTCAGTCAGTTCAATAAATAATCTTGCTTTGTATTATGTATATCCTATAACAGAATGAGCTCAAATAAAACATTATACATTTTGGGGGTTATTCTGAGGCACGAATAGCAGGGATGTGTGGGGAAGTTATACAGGGGCGGGGAAGGGGCAGTACAGGGGTGGAGAGTGGGCGGGCAGTGGGCAGTTGCCAACCCTGGACGTACAGGGCCAATTCTGATGTCATCCTTGCAGGTCCAGGGCTGGCTAAATGTCTGGGAAAGTTTTTCCACCCCTTGGGTGGAATAACTTTCCTGGACGTGTTCTTTCGGCAGCTCTGGGGCGCAGAAGAGGCTGGAGGGGCAAAGGTTAATTCCCCGCAGTCTGATCCTAGCCTTAGGAAGCTGGATCAGGGGTCAGGCTGCGGGGAATTAACTTTTTAGCAGACAGTCGGCATCGCAGCATTTAAATGGAGCTGCGGTGCCATGGCAACGTGACGCCATGGTGCCATGGCTCCATTTAAATGCCCGAACTGAATTAGTCTTAGCCCCCCATAGCTCATTACCAGTCCTAACCCCCCATCAGCCCACAGCCTATTACCAGTCCTAACCCCATCAGCCCACCTCAAGTCCTAATCCCCCCCATAAGCCCATTTCCAGTCCTAGCCCCCCCATAGCCCATTACCAGTCCTAACCCCCCATTAGCCCACAGCCCATTACTAATCCTAACCCCATCAGCCCACCTCAAGTCCTAACCCCCGACCCCATCAGCCCATTTCCAGTCCTAGCCCCCCCATAGCCCATTACCAGTCCTAACCCCCCTCCCCCCCCCCATCAGCCCAGGGAAAATAAAAAAAAAAAAAGCTGGCTGCCGCCGCCATCGCAGCAGCAGAATCGAGTGTCCCGGCGACCCCCCCTGCCCGGCAGAGCTCTCCCTCCCTCCCTCCCTGCATCAGTCCCTCTTGCGGCGGCTTTCAGAGCCGAGAAGGGAGAGTGCTGATGGGAAATGGAGGGATCAAAAGCATGGGAAATCCCATCAGCCCCGGTGGGCTTAACAGAGCCATGAGGGAGAAACTGTCCCTTCGCGGCTCTGAAAGCCGCCGCAAGAGGGACTGATGCAGGGAGGGAGGGAGGGCTCTGCCGGGCAGGGGGGGTCACCGGGACATTCGATTCTGCTGCTACCATGGCGGCAGCAGCCAGCTTTTTATTTTTTTTAATTTTACTTTTAAAACAGAATGTTGTTTGCGCAGGGCCCTGTGCAAAAAACATTCTCGCTCAATGGACGGGCCAGCCCGGCTTTGAACTTATCAGTTGTAGGATCTCACACAAACTGAGCTCAGGAGTTGAGCTCTTATGTCTAAAATATTTGTGCTGAATGATTCCAAATTGGTAGGGCCACAGTCCACCCAGATTTATCTGAGGCTATGCTCCTGCTGTACAGTAACATCTTTCAGTCAAAATACGATTGCAAAGGTTTTAGAAATTGGAGTCATTTGGAGCAGGATAAACAGAGAATTCCACATTCTCTGAAACATTGCTGTCCAGGTCCATGTTGTCTAAGGGGGATTTTAGAAATGCCATCCAAGTTAAATTGGTGACGTCCAGGTTGGAACCTGCAGAGAGGAAGGAGTGGCTCAGTGGTTGGGACAGGTTACCTCAGGCCGGAAGGCTGGGGGTTCAATTCCCACATGGGGACAAGCAACCTCAGGCTGGAGGGACTGGGGTCTCTTGTCCCATGGCCACTTCTTGTGGCCTTGGGAAAGCCACTTAACCCTCCATTGCCTCAGGTACACTTAGATTGTGAGCCCCCTTTGGGGACAAGGGAATAGAAAGTACCTGTTAATATACATGTAAACCACACTGATTCTAAAGAGCAAGCTATAAAAAAAGAAAGAAAAATGCCAGGGACATCTATGTCTCTGGCTGATTTCAGAAATATAGACACCCCAATGTGGATGTTCATGCAGGTGGGCACATAGAAGTCACCATTATGAACTCTTGGGTTGTCTATCTCAGGCAAGCTAGTATAAGGGGATGTCCAGAAGTATAGCAAAGTGCACACATGAGCACCCATTTCCTATAAGTGTTCATTACATGTTGTAAAATACAGGGAGTATTAGTGTAGTGCCTTCTCTACACCTTCCAGGCACTTACCTGACAAAATAAGCACTTTTCAGATGCCTGTTCATGCCTTGAGCAGGTTTAACCTTAGATGCTATTCGGGACATCCAGGGCATTTCTGGGATCAGGCAGGGGAAACTAGGTTCATAGGAAGGCCCCAGCCATGCCTCCACTTCGCCTCTGTTCAGATATGGATGTCCTTGCTCTGGGGATGTCCACAGACCCAGCTTCTAAAATGTCTCTACAGCCATCTCGGTGATTTGTATATCTGCATGCTGTGTGCTTTAAAAATAACCCCATAAATCTCAACCCTGCACATTCCGGGATCTGTTTTCTTACTATTACAGCAAAATGGTAATATTCCAGAGAGGGTCAGGGACATCCATGGATTCTTATAATGATTCTTTACTTAAAAAGAAAGCATGCAAATAGGTAACACTCCAGAGCATGAAGTACCCCAACAATTATTTTATTTATTAGGCACCCTTATCTAGGGTGCCTTACAGTACATTTGGGTCTTTATAAAGGACGTAGAGATTGTGACATATCGAGAAAGCTTGTGATCATAAATAGTAATGGAGGAATCAAAAGCATGCAGTGCAAGGGTAAGTGACCTGGTCAGACTTTCAAGATATCACACACTGAATACTCATGAGATATATTTGCATGCACTACCTCCATTGTAATGCAAATACATCTCATACATACTCAATCTGGATATCCTGAAAACACAACTAGCCCACAGCACTTGAAAATCAGAGCTTCCTAAGCCTAATGCAGTGGCTTCTTTTTCATTTCTTTTGGGAGGCAAAGTGAATGTGATGCCCTCATTATATAATCACAGTGAAATCTTTCTTAATCGAAAATAGACAGGTCTACCCAGATGCACTATTCTGAATAATAATTGCAGTAACATAGTAGTCTGTCAGGAGATGAGGAGGAGCTCTCCTGTTCAGCCATCCAGTGACTTTGGCATATCAGGTCACTGTAGGTCCTACTCTGTCTCTAGTCATCACCGTCCTTTATCTTTGCTACCATCTCCTAAGCATGTCTGAATTCTGTCACTGTTTGTTTACTCTGATGATGTTTGTTTTCTGTGATGTCAGTAAAAGGTCCCTTTATACAGGTTATGGCCTTATTCAACTTATTTATCATACTTTTAACCTTAACTGCATGCTCATTGTACATAACACTGTATAAAGCTCATGCTGTAAATAGTACACTCCAATCAATCTGACTTACTCATAGACAGCCACTGTACAGTATAAGAATACATGAGAACACAAATGCCAATACAAATTGATTGTTTGCTGTGTACACCACCTTGATTGAAGGATAAGGCGGGATATAAATACCCTTTAAATAAATAAATTTAACTTCGGTAATTTTTCCCTTGCCTGGAACCCTGCATATTCAACTTTTTCCATAATGACTATAAGGAGTCTGTTTACAAAACTGCGATAATATCATTCGCGTTAGGTTCCGCGGTAAAAGTACAGATGCCCATATAAAGGCGTGGGCGGTGCATCGTTACAGCAAGCCGTATCAGCTAATGCATGTTACAAACTAACGCACGTTACAAGGTGCCTCAAAAGGCACCTTACAAGGCACCTTATAAGGCACCTTATAAGGCACATTACAAGGCGCCTTGTAAGGTGCCATATAAGTAAGGTGCCTTTTAAAGGGGCCTTGTAAGGTGCCATATAAGTAAGATGCCTTATAAGGTGCCTTGTTAGGTGCCCTATAAGGTGCCTTATAAGGTGCCTTGTTAGGTGCCCTATAAGGTGCCTTGTAAGGTGCCTCATAAGGCGCTTTGTAAGGTGCCCTATACAGTAGGGCTCCTTAGGCTAAGCGCCGTATTAGGCACCCCTGGACAGGGCACCTTAGAGGGCACCCTGGGTTACGGAACCATAGGTTACAGTGGACTAACAAGGTAATGGTGCCCTAGCTTAGTGTGGCCTAAGGGCTGCAAGGTGCTGCAGGATGACATGCATGACCTGTGAGGAACAGAGACAGATGTAGCCCTAACACTAGATAGAGCACTCAGGAAAGGCAATGAACAGGCGAGTGAAGGAGGGAGAGCTGGGAGCCGCTGGACTTGCCATATCTGCGGGCATCCCATGTTGCTGCCAGTACTGATGACAAACATGGTGGGGGCAACTGTACCACAGCACAGGGTGTTGGCAATGTAAAGTACTGGAAAGGCAGTTGGTGGCAGATGATGGGAATACGTGTCCCCCAGTGGAGGCAGAGGTGGCAGGATAGTTACAATGATAGGTGGACAGAGGAGTGGTGGTGCCATGCAGGTCAGGCACAGGCGAGGCAAGCATGAAGAGGCGCAATGCAGGAAAGGGTAGCAGTGCAGGACATGAGGTGACAGCCTGCACAGGCAGACAGGACTCTATACAGCTGACAGACGCAGATAGACGGACCGAGGGAATGTTGGCAATTGTTGCAAGGGTATTATGGGCTGGCAGCACAAATCTGCAAAAATACAGTCAAACCTCGGTTTTCATGATTAATCCGTTCAAAAAAGTCTGACTATAACCGAAACGGACTAAAACCGAAGCAAGATTTCCCATAAGAAATAATGTAAATTCAATTAATCCGTTCCAGACACCCAAAAATATTGACAAAAAATACATTTTATAGAGAATAACTATCTTTTTACATACAGAAAACAATGAGAAATACATATAAATGACTAATGAAATGGATAAATGAGCATGTAACATCACTTTTACCTTTATTGAAGACTTTTGTTGGCATATGGGACGCACTCCAGTCAGCTCCAGCTGCTCTCCCCTCTGGGGATCGAGCAATCACCACCAGCAGCGGAGGTGGGAACAGCCATCTTGGCCGTCTGCACAATCGGGGCTCCAGCCTGCCTTTTAACTTAGCAGCCATCACACCCAGTTACCAAGCTCACAGTGTCAGGAGAGGTAGTGCCAATGTCAGCAAAAGTAAGGGCACCAGAAAGAGGACAGTGCCCGAAGTCACACTAGCCTGTAGGGCAGCCACTCCTACACAGTGTCGGGAGAGGTGGAGAGGCAGTGTCAGCCAAGCAGCAGGCAGTTGAGAAACAGTGGGACAGAGAGTCTTAGGCTGCCTCCGGCCCCCCTAAGGTAGCAGCCTGACACAGGTGAGAGTCAGAGAACAGCGTGGGGCTGTGCCAGCAGGAGCCTGCAGCTGCAGACTGCAAGGTTTCAAGGAGAGGCCGCGTGTGCAGGCCTGCAGGACACCCAGAATCCAATCGGGAGGGCAGGGGCCCCGGCGGGAGACTGGGCCGCCAAGGAGAAGCAGATTCGGTCACCAGCTCCTGTCCCGGTTCAAGGGATGTGCAGGGGAAGAGGCAGCAGGCAGACGTCAATCGGGGGAGAGTCCGGGGCAGGAAGCAGTTTCGGGCAGGCCACGCTGGAGCGTTGAACTCCTCGGCTCCCCAGAGGTCCCGCAGAATCGCTGGCTCAAGCTCCGTGGGAGATCGCTGGCTCACGCTAATCCATGGCAGGTACGGGGGGGGGGGGGGGTAAAATGCTGTACGAAAACCGAGACAACGTACGAAAACCGAAACAAAATCTTGATGAAAAAAGTCAACGAAAACCGAATCGTACGAAAACCAGGGCATACGAAAACCGAGGTTTGACTGTATGACTGTTACAGGCATGCACACTATTTGAGTAGGACAGGCATGAGAGGCAGGAACAATGAGAAATTGAACCCATGAACACTGCCAAGAATGGCATTGTATTAACCAGTAGGCTATACCTCCGTGGTGTATGTCACAGCAATGGCTGGGTACAGAAGGACTGCAAGTCACCACACAAACTGTCTGATCTGAGTGCCAGGATAGGGTAACCCCGCCAGTACCCATGATGCAATGCACATGCTGAATAGCTGTCTACAGCTGATCAGCAAATGGGGTCTGCACCTCTCCGGTACCTCAGCTTGGAATGATGAACTGACAGTGCATGATACTGGCACAGAGTAGCTACGGACCATGCCATTGTGCAGGTTCTGTGTTCTCCCTGAGGGCTAGGATGGGTGTCCAGCACTAGGTCCGCAGTACATGTGGTGCTAGAGATAGGCCCTGCTGTACATCCCCATCACTGCCAGTGTGTGACAGGTGTTCCTTGCAGTGCAGCTGAAGGTAATTCGGGGTCCATCTGTATCCTGCAGTCACATGTGGCCCTCTGGGACCTGAAACCACCAAGATTATTGTGTACCCCATGTTAGGGTCTGGCTGACATGGGCACCTGTTATCAGGGCAGAGGGGTTTCCAGACTTGCATGAGGTTTGTGTAGCAGTGCCTTGATAGGTCAAAGTGGTATACACCACCCTTTTTGAAGGTAAGGGACAGGTGCCTCAGCCCCCGTGAAGCAACAGCCCTCCAGGGTTGGTGGGCCAGAGCCATACCTGTGGCTGGGGTAGTGGCAGACCAGCAACAATGATGGGGTTAGCTTTGGAAAATCCCAACTGTCTCACACCACTGTCTGCCAGTCACCAGCAGACAGCAGTCAGACTGCACTGTATAGGTATTCCGACCATGCACAGTCTAACTGCAGACAGTTCACCAGCCAGTCCATAGTGCATGCTCACAGAGAAACTATGTGCACCAAGCAGACATCTCAGTGACTGGGGCCCCAGCACTAGGAACACAACAGGATCATTGGAGGCAAATAATGTAGAGCGCTATGTGGGAACCTAGACATGCCACGGTCACTGCTCGGTCAGAGTGAGTGCCCTCCCAGCATGTCATGCTGTGGCCACCCTGCCCATGCAGGCGGTGGTCGGGCACTACAGTGTCCCAGCCATTGCCCCACACCCTGTGAAGATGCATCCGGGCCAATCCGTCCTGTCCGGGCCATACCCACAACACCTTGCTCTTCATTATGCACATATTCAGGCTAACACTGGTAACAGTGGGACATTGTGGGCCCGGTGAGGTGTGGGCAGCCACAAAACAATGGATAGACATACATTGTGCATAGATAGAGGTGGTTGGTAACCCTGCCCACCACACTGGTCCTGATCACAGTACTGACATTGCTAAACTGTGCAGGAGGTTGTAGTAGTGCCCTGGTGATAACTGCAGCTCAATGCTGGGGCCAACAGCCTGACTCTCCATGCATCTTTGGATTATGGAGCCTGTGTGAGTGGGTGTTTGTACCCCTGTTCGCCGCTGCTTTGGGCTTTGCACATGTTGCTGTTGTATCTGCATTGTAGGGTAAAGCATAGGAACATGCTCTGCAGGAACCACAGCTGGGGCTTGAACCTGTGACCCTCTGCTTCTGGACACACTGGCTAGGTGTACTGCACCAAACTGTTGCCACAGATGTATGGTGGTCCCTGGGGTTACCTGTACATTTCCTCAGCCAGACCTTTTATGTTGCACTGCACACCACGTACTGGTACAGGGCATGGCCTAGGTCCACTGCAGGCAGGTGCCACTGCCCCCTCTAGCACGGGCACGCACCCCCCCCTGCCATATACTGTTGGTGCTGGTAGTGCGCAGTCCCAGACCATCCACTGTGTGGGTAGGTGGTCGCCTAGGGAGCGGGGTCTGGGGCATGGGGCATATATGAGCATCCTCACATCCCCCCCCCCATCACTGCCAAACAATAGTCTGTTCCTTCTGCTTGGGGGAGGGTTGGCTGGGGGGTTGTCAGGTCAGTGCCCTGGCAACTGTTAGCTCGGGTGGACCAGGTAGATGTAGGTGGATTGTGTTTGGACTTTGTCAGCTGCTGTCATGATGATTTCCGGTTTCTATGTTCCTATGTGCCACCTAGGCACCCGCCTAGTCCACCCTGTGCCCCGCTGCCCCCGCTACATGTCCCGCCTGCAGCCCCCTATGACCCACTTGCACTATCGCCATAGTGGCCTTTCATACTTGGGCACTATGCTGTTGCTGCAAATGGCTAAGAAGCCGGAAGGCGAAACATCTGATGTCGGGGCTCCCTGCCACCTCTGTTTGACTGGTTTCATCTGGTTCGACTGGTTTCATCTATCTCATCATTTTGTCATCATTTATTCAACAGATAAGTTGTTTATGCTTGTTCTTCGTTTGGAGCCATTGCCTGTTTTCATCTTCTGTTTTTGAGCTAGGTAGCTGCAATACCATTTTTTGAATATAGCAGTTGAATAATTGGCTGCACCAGTCTGGAGTTTGTTTTGTCCTGGTTGATTGAAGGTTTTTTTGACCGTTGATGTAAGCAGAGTCTGATCATTTGTTGTGACATGTTCTATGTCTTTTGATAGACTCGATCCCCCCGGGCCGTAGGTTGGAGGGTTGCTGAGGTCTTTTTTCCTCCAGCGGGGCAAGCATCTGCTGACTGGTGTTCAGTTCTTATTTGTGCGTCTCACGTCCATTCATTTATTTTGTTCCTAGTTTGGGGTTTTTAGTTTTTTGGGAAATCTGGCTCCTTGAGGAGATTTTTGTAAGTATAGTTGCTGCAAATGGAGCACTACTATCACGTTTCTTGGGCTCCCTGTCTATGCTGTACATTGCTGACACAGAAATGGTTTCTCTCTCCTTCAAATGTGCATCTAACAGCAGGTTTTCATTTGCGGTAGGATTCAGCCCTTCAGTTCAGCACGTTAATGTGCAGGGAGCCTCACCCTGCCCACTCCCCGTTAACGTTACATTCTCCAGGACCAAGCAGGAAGTCAGTCCTCACATATGGGTGACGTCGGCGCCGACAGAGCCCCCATGCAGAGCATTTCCCCAGCTTTCAAAGAAAGCCTTTGGGAATGCAGCACGCATGCGCGGTACCCTTTCCGCCCAAGGGTGCCATCTTGCTCAGTCTTCTTTTTTCCGCGGAGCCCAACACAAGTGTGTCGTGGTCACCCGTGAAAAAGTTCATTTTTTCGGTGTGGATCCGTGGTATTTTCTCGGTTCGACACCGGTTTTCCCTTTCCCGCCTGGGCCCAGTACACTGGTATCGAGCCCGGACCTCATTTTTCGTTTTTTGTCCTTTGAGACTAGCGTTCGCGCCATTTTTCTATTTTTCACTGGCAGCCCTGTCTTTTGACCTTGCAGGGGCTCTTTTTCCCCCGATGGCTGCCAGCGGGTTTAAGAAGTGTGATCGGTGTAAGAAACTTATGTCTCTTACCGACACACATGACTGCTGCCTCTGCTGCCTCGGGCCCGATCATGACCCAATGATCTGTGGCCCGTGTGGGAAAATGTCCTCGAAGACATTGAGGAGCCATCAGCATCAAAAAGGAAAGAATCTTCTCTGACTCCGCGTCCAGTTGGGCCCGGACTTCGTCAGAGGCCTCGCCGTCTCGGGACTCCGATCCCGAGCATCGTCGGGGTTCCTCTGAAAGGGGGTCTCCCTCGCGGGAGCACCGCAAGAAGAAGAAACCCGCGAGGGTGGCGTCAGTGGACACACTTGGCTCCTCGAGGGCCAGGTCGCATATCCCCGACCGCCATCCTGGGTCTTTGGAGTCAGAGAGGCCTGCTAAACAACCTCGTGTAGAGACGGAGGCGCCGAGTCAAGTGAGTACTGTAGTCCTCGTGGACTCTCCTCCGGGGAAGCCGACGTCGGGCCCGATGCCGTCGGGCCCGAGTCAGAGGCTGCTAGGTCTCCTGAGCTCGGACTCAGGTTGACGGCCTTGGAGAGCAGCTTGGCTGCCTTCATGGAACAGCAGCGGGCACTGATCGCCGGTCTCACCGGTGCATCTGCCCCGACCACCGGGACCTCAACGTCCAAGTCGACCCCGGAGGCCGTGCCGATCCTCGAGTCCATGTGGTCTCGAGTCGATCCTCAGCCAAGGTCTCCCTCGGCTTCCTGTTTGGGACTGAGGTCATCGACGCTGGTACCCTCGGCGTCGGGGCGGAGGGCATCGGTGCCTGCCCGTCAGGAGCCACTTGATTCCTCCTCTGAGGGCTCGGGCTGGGAAACGGAGGATGAGGAGTCCCCGGACACGTTTCGGACCCGGTGTGTCCCTTCGGACTCACCGGAGTCTCAACCTCAGAGAAGGTCCCCCCCGGAGGATACCCGGTTCTCGGATTTCGTGAGGGACATGGCCAAGGCTTTGGCCTTCCCTGCGGACCCCGAGGAGGAGCCTCGAGCCGAGGAGCTCGAGGCCCTGCAGTATGACTCTCCCCCCAAGGAGGCCTTTACTGTACCGGTTCCTCCGATGCTGGAACGGTTGCTCTTCCGCATGTGGGAGGCGCCGGCCTCGACGCTGGTTCTTAGCAAGCGGGTCAATTCCATCTATCGAGTCCGCAAGAGCCCCGGGTTCCAGAAGGCACAGCTACCGCACCATTCCATGGTTGTGGAATCGGCCATGCATTGCCTGAAAAGTCAGAAGATGCACTCCTCGGTGCCTCCCGGACGGGAGGCCAGGAACCTGGATGCCCTCGGTAGAAAGTACTTCCAGGGCTCTATGCTAGCTTGCCGTGTCCAGACCTACCAGCTGTACATGGGCATGTACCTTCGGGACCTGGCAAAGGAGATTGCCGGGTTCTCTGCTGGTCTCTCCGAGGAACCTTTGCAGAGGTTCACAGCCTTGTCAACTGGGATCCGAGAATGCTCAAAGTTTATGTCTAGAGCAGTTTATGATGGCTTCGAGGCTTCGGCCCGAGTAGCCACGGCCGGCATCTGTGCACGCCGTCAGGCCTGGCTACAGTCATCGGACCTCAAGCCATGGGTGCAGGACAAATTGGTCGATGTTCCCTGCCGAGGTGAAAACCTCTTTGGCAATCCCATGGCTGAAAAGGCTGCAGAACTCGAGTCCGAGACTCTCACCAGGACAAGGCTGTCCAGGAAGACCTCTGCCCCTTCTCAAAAGAAGAAGGGCTTGGGAAAAAAGTCCTTTTACCCAAGAAAGTCATCTGCCTACAAAACCTACCCTCAGTACCAGGCCTGCACAGCTCCCCAACAGGGTCAGCAGGCCAAGGGGCAGGGATATGGGTCCCATAGGCAGAAAACCCCCAAGCCACCAGCTCCAGCTCCTGCACAGCAGGGAGCGGGGTTTTGACTCCAGTGGTATAGCCTCTCCTCCTCAGCTGGCCCCTCTCAGCACAGGAGGCCGGCTGACCCTGTATGGACTCCCCTTCTTCCTCCAGAGATCACTCCTTTGTTTCCTTTCTCCATGACCTGTCCCTTGTGCAACACGTTCCCTTTCCCACCCACGCTGCAGGCCATACCCTCGATCTACTTTTGACCTCATCCTCCTCTACACTCACGCTTCACAATCTCTGTTCCCTCCACCTCCCTTGGACAGATCATCTTTGTCTTTCCGTCTCTTGCCTACACTCAACAGTGTCCTCTCCTTCCCCTCCCCCCCTGGCATCTCCCCCTACGTGCCTCTCGCGTGTCATCACCCCGCTCACCATCCAGCGTTTCCCCCCAGCAACCGAGCTTCTGCCTACTGATTTTTCCTCTCTTTCCCCTAACTCTCAGACTGCCCTCTGGACCTCTACCCTTTCTGACACTCTTGATCGTATTGCCCCTCTGCAGCCCCACCCATTACACCATGGTTTCTCACACCCCTGGTATCATAGCGGCCTCCGTTTACTTCGCACTCATCTCCGCAGAGCCGAGCGACTTTGGCGAAAGGCTCCCTCCCCACTCACTCTTGCATCATTCAAGGCACATCACTCATATTATCGTTCCAAAGTCCACCTTGCTAAACGCACATACTTCTCTGACGCCATCTCTAACGCTCCCAATCAGACCCGTCATCTTTACTCCACTCTCAGATCTCTCACCTCGCTTCGTCCCTCAACCTTCCCCACTGCTGTTCAGCCATCCCCCACTCCCTCTTCGCTGGCATCTTTCTTTAATGACAAGATCTCCTCCTTAAGAGCCTCCCTACCCTCCTGCCCAAACCCTATCCTTTCCCCTCCCCCTGCTGCATCCCCCCCCCTCCCGCCTCCGAGCTCTCACATACCTGGTCCTCCTTCGCACTAACCACCACCGCGGAACTCCATCAACTGCTCTCTGCCTCCAGAAAGACTTCCTGTCCTATAGACCCCATTCCTTCCTCCTGGCTACTCACTACCTCTTTAGCATTCCTACCCTATATCCTCTCCATATTTAACTCTAGTCTTTCTACAAGAACCTTTCCCCACTCCTGGAAGCACGCCTTGATCCATCCCATCCTTAAGAATCCCTCTCTCGACCCCTTGATTCCCGCTCACTATCGTCCTGTTTCCAATCTTCCCTTTCTCTCCAAACTCCTAGAAAAAATTGTCTTTGCACAAGTCTCACACCACCTTGACTCCACTAACTTTTTACACCCTCGTCAATCTGGATTCCGTCAAGGCCACAGTGTTGAAACTGTTCTACTTGCCTTCACCAATGCACTACATGTGGCTCACGATCACGGGGATATCTCGGTGGCGGTAGCTCTTGACCTTTCCGCTGCCTTTGATTTAGTCGACCACTCTCTCCTCCTTCTTCGTCTACGGGAAGCGGGTCTCTGTAGTACTGTCCACCGTTGGTTTCACTCCTTCCTCTCCTCTCGATCTTATGCAGTTCTTTCCTCCTCTCCCCACACTCCCGCTTCAGACCCCTTTCCCCTCCTATGCGGGGTCCCCCAAGGTTCTGTTTTGGCTCCCCTTCTTTTCAATCTTTTCTTAGCTCCTCTCGCCCTGCTAATTCAACAGTCTGGTATCACCGCTTTCTATTACGCCGATGACATAGTCCTCCTTCACCACACTTCCCCCTCCTGCCCTAACCTCTCTGCACTAAACTCTTGTCTCTCCATCGTTGCAGACTGGCTGACTCAGAACTGCCTCCACCTTAACCTCACTAAAACTACTGCTATCTGGTTTTCTCATGGTAGCCCACCTCCCCCTCTAACCCCCTCTTTCTCTGGCATTCCCGTACCCTTGGTTTCCTCCTTTCATTATCTGGGTGTGCACTTTGATTCTGATCTCTCATTTCAGACACACATCTCCCACATCACTAAGATCTCCTTTTTCTTTCTCCGCCAAATCCATGCAATCCGTCCCTTTCTCTCCCCATCTGCTCTTACTACCCTGTTACTATCTCTTGTCATGTCGCGCGTTGACTTTTCTAATTCAATCTTTACTGGTCTCTCTAAAGCCCAATTGACCCGCCTTCAGAGGATTCAAAACACCGCCACATGCCTCATTACTCACTCTTCCCCCCGTGACCATGTAACACCCCTTCTTTTTCATCTTCATTGGTTACCAGTCCCCTACCATGCTCAATACAAACTGCTCTCCCTTGTTCACAAGGCTCTCCATACCAGCACTCCACAATACCTAGCAGATCTCATCACCTTCCATACTCCCAGATACACTCCACGCTCCTTTCATTTCAACCGTCTCACCCTCCCCTCTCCCTCCCTTGCCCACTTGCACTCCACCCGCTCCTCAGCCTTTTTCTTTGCCGGTCCTGCCCTTTGGAACTCCCTTCCCTCTGCTCTCCGCTTAGACCCCCATCATGCCACCTTTAAGCAAAACCTAAAAACCCACCTATTTTCTCTGGCCTTTGACCTTCCCTCTCCCTTTGTATAACTGTTTTCTTCACGCTTTGTCTATTCTTCTTTTCCTTCCACTCTCCTGTCACCAATTGTAGTTCCTTTTCTTTTCTGCTGGCTTTGTGCCTCTATTGTAATTTTATGAATTGTAAACCGCCCTGCTTATCATGGAAGGGCAGTATATCAAATGAAATAAACATAAACATAAACATATGCCCACAGGTGGTCAGCCGTAACAAGGGATACCTGGGTGCTAAGCATAGTCCAGAGGGGCTATCTGCTGAACTTCCACCAGGTACTCCCCTCTTACTTTCCAGGGGAGCCTCCACAAACCCCCCTGCACAGGGACTTACTCCTGCAGGAGTTAGCAAGTGCCCCACCACCTGAGAGGTCAGGGCTTCTACTCCAGGTACTTCCTGGTACCAAAACGAACAGGAGATCTCAGGCCCATCCTAGACTTGCGAAATCTAAACACTTTCCTGGACAGGGAAAAGTTCAAGATGCTTACTCTTGGGATACTGCTGCCCTACCTCCAGCAGGGTGATTGGCTATGCTCCTTAGACCTAAAGGATGCTTATACTCACATCCTTATTCATCCAGACCACAGACAATATCTCAGATTTGTGGTGGGAGGAAACCATTTTCAGTACAGGGTACTCCCTTTTGGCCTAACCTCTGCCCCCAGGGTTTTCACCAAGTGCCTGGCAGTGGTGGCGGCCTCTCTCAGGGTTCAAGGGCTCTTTGTCTTTCCATACCTGGACGACTGGCTCATCAAGGGTCAGTCTCCACAGGAGACCAATCAAGCCACCCTATGCACTATCTCTCTTCTAGAGCATCTGGGGTTTGTCATAAAGTCCACTTTGCGTCCCTCACAGAACATGGAGTTCATAGGAGCGACACTGGACACCCTTCAAGCAAAGGCTTTCTTACCTGTGGACAGGGCCCACAGACTGATGGATTTGGCCAGACTATTCCACATCAATTCTCTGGTCTCCGCCAAACAATTCCTGAGGCTCTTAGGCCACATGGCATCCATGGTTCATGTAACTCCAAATGCCTGTCTGCACATGAGGCCAGCTCAGTGGGGTCTCAGAACTCAATGGCTGCAGACCACAGTAAGCCTAAGGGACAAAGTGAGGGTTCCAAACTACTAGCATCTTCTCTGCAGTGGTGGCTTCTTCTTCCGAATCTGGTGCAAGGAGTGCCTTTCCAGGCCCCTCCACACTCCCAAGTGCTGACAACCGATGCTTCTCTTCAGGATTGGGGTGCACATTGTCAGGGAGCCTGCACTCAGGGCCTGTGGTCTCCTTGGGAGACCGCACAGCAGATCAATCTCTTGGAGCTGAGAGCTATCCGCTTAGCCCTGCAGACTTTCTCTCATGTCCTCTCTCACCAGTCCGTCTTAGTTCAGACGGACAATCAAGTTGCTATGTTCTATGTCAACAAACAGGGAGGCACAGGGTCCCGCCCTCTCTGTCAGGAAGCACAGGACCTGTGTTCCTGGGCAGTCAATCATGGCATAGTTCTCAGGGCGGTCCATCTCCCTGGGCAGGAGAATTGCCTGGCAGACAGATTGAGCAGGATCCTACAGCCACACGAATGGCAGTTGAATCCTCTGGTGGTTCAGCAAATCTTCCTGAGATGGGGTCTTCCCAACATAGATCTTTTTGCCAGTCCACTGAACCGTCAACTGCCCAGGTTCTGCTCCAGACAACCGCATCCTCTCAGAGTAGCAGCAGAAGTGTTTCTCATTCCGTGGTCTACAGGCCTCCTGTATGCGTTTCCTCCCACGCCTCTAGTGCCCAAGACACTGTTCAAAGTGCTCCGGGACAAGGCCTCGGTGATCCTGGTGGCCCCCAGATGGCCAAGGCAACCGTGGTTTCCACTTCTTTTGCAACTAGCGGTGAACACTCCTCTTCCTCTGGGGATGCAACCAGATCTCCTGTCTCAGGAGCAGGGATCTCTCTTACACCCCAACCTCCAGTCCCTCAATCTGATGGCCTGGCTGATGAAAGGGTAGTTCTAGCACCCTTACTGCTGCCTAGGGAAGTGGAGGATGTGGTCTTGGCCTCCAGGAGGCAGTCCACCCGGAAATCGTATGCCTTCAAGTGGCGTAGGTTCTCCACCTGGTGTGCTCAACACAAGGAGGATCCTTTCTCATGCCTGGTACCAGTGGTGCTGCAATATTTGCTTCACCTTTCCAACCTAGGCCTTAAATCCAACTCTGTTAGGGTCCATCTCAGTGCTCTCTCAGTGCACCACTCACCGGTGGAGGGCCAGTCTCTTTCAAGCCACCCTTTGGTGACTCGCTTCCTCAGAGGCCTGCTTTTGCTTAAGCCTCCGGTTCGTCCACCTGCCCCTGAGTGGGATTTGAATGTGGTCTTGCAACAGCTTACTTGCCCACCATTTGAGCCTATGGCTACTTGCCCTTTGCATTTTCTCTCCTGGAAAGCGTTGTTTTTGGTGGCTCTTACCTCAACAAGGCGAGTGAGTGAGCTTCAAGCCCTAGTGTCAGATGCACCATACACTAGGTTCTATAGGAACAGAGTAGTCTTGCGGACTCACCCTAAGTTCCTTCCAAAGGTTGTCTCCTCCTTCCACCTCAATCAGGAGGTGGTTCTTCCGACTTTCTTTCCCAGGCCGCATGCCAGCCGGGCTGAGATGGTCTTGCATATCCTGGACTGTAGAAGGGTGTTGTCCTTCTACCTTGATCGTACGCCAGGACACCGAAGGGCTGTGCAGCTCTTCGTCTCTTTTGACCCTAATAAGCTGGGGTTGCCTGTCTCCAAGCGTACCTTGTCCATCTAGGTAGCAGACTGTATCGCCTGGGCGTATAGGGCAGCCGGCCTCTCATTACAGGATCGTGTCACGGCCCACCGTGTCCGGGCGAAGGCTGCGTCAGTGGCTCATCTCCACTCTGTTCCGTTGGCAGACATCTGCCGGGCCGCAACTTGGTCTTCAAGCCAGACTTTTGCGGCCCACTACTGCCTCTTTGAGGTATAGGCAACTCCTACCCTCCGGCCCTGGTGTTGGGCTACCGTTCGGGGGCGTTCTCAGAGAAGATTCTTTTCATGCATGCTGAGGTTCTAGAGGGAGCTCATTTTTCAGCTTGGGTTCCCTGTAGCCTTAAGCTGGGGAGTCACCCATATGTGAGGACTGACTTCCTGTTTGGTCCTGGAGAAAGCGTAGTTACTCGCCTATAACAGGTGTTCTCCAGGAGCAGCAGGAATCAGTCCTCACAACCCTCCCTCCTCCCCTTGGAGTTGCAGTCATATATTTCATTTTTGTTTTTTGCTGTCTTTTAGCTATGTCATCAGACTGAGCAAGATGGCACCCTTGGGTGGGAAGGGGACCACGCATGCATGCTGCATTCCCAAAGGCTTTCTTTGAAAGCTGGGAAAATGCTCCACATGGGGGCTCTGTCGGCGCCAACGTCACCCATATATGAGGACTGATTCCTTCTGCTCCTGGAGAACACCTGTTAGAGGTGAGTAACTACGCTTACCACGCGTTAACGTTACCTAACGAGCGTTAACATTACATAACACGCGGTTTGTAACATTACCGCAGTTTAGTAAACATACCCCTAAGGGGTATGTTTACTAAACTGTCTTAACCTGCGCCCGGCGTTAGTGTGCAGGATGCCATAAAAGGAGTGGGCGTTCCGGTTAAAACGTAGCAAGTGTGCGTTATCGCGCGATAATGTGCACCACGCACATTATCGCACGAGAAAGGGAGCAGCGCGCGTCAACGCGCCTTAATCCTAAGTAGGCACGCTGACTTGTAAACATAGCAACAGAGGTGTAGTATAATGGTTAAGACACTGACTGATGGTACAGGGGTCATGCATTTGTTTCCCGAGTGGGCCTGATGAATAATAATACTTTTACCTAGTACTGTCTGAGGCATTTTCCAGTTTAATTTAAATCTGTGCTGCCAGGAAACACACCCTCAAAGTGCTGGAATATAAGGTGCTGCATAAGGCGCCCTACAAGGCACTCCAGAGGGCATATTATAAAGTGCACTGTCCGCCAAGGCACCCTATAATGTTGCCTATAGGGCGCCTTATAAGGCGCTTTATAGGGTGCTTTATAGGGTGCCCTATGAGGCACCGCAAGGTTACAGCACTGTTTGTGATGGCAGCACTGTGCATGTTGACGCATGGAAACTTAAGTAGGCGTGCTGACATGCAAACAGCCACAGTGGTGTAGCACAATGGTCAACACACTGACTGAAGGTACAGGGGTCATGAGTTCAAGTCCCCAGTGCACCTACTGAATAAGGTTGGCAGAGGTAATTCCTTTCTCTGCTTGCAACTGTACAACAATCTGTGCTGCTATCTAAAAAAAACTGCACCCTAGTGCCATAAATTAATGCACCTGTCAGGGTGCACCAGAAGGCACATCCTGAACAACCACGTCAGCGAAGGCGGGTTATAATGTGCCCCAGAGGCCATGTTGAAAGGCTGCCAACTCCCAAGGCACCATAGTAGGCACCCCATAAGCCGCCTGAAACGAAGGTGTGGCGTAAGATGCCCCAAGGATGTATAGGTGAATGCAAAAATGTTGGCAAAGAGCAGTAAGGTCCCCCAATTTGAACTGCAAGAGAGGTATGTGCCAAACACACATGTAACCCAAACACTGTACAGAGCAGCAAGGAAAGACAATGCATAAGTAATGGAAGGACGTAGATCGGAGCTGATGGACTGGACAAATCAGCCTCCAGCCCATGTGACAGCTGGAAAAAGGGACAAACATATCGGGGGCAGCTGTAGCTTTGCACAGAGTGATGGTAATGTACCATGCAATAATGACAGTGTGTGGCAGAGGATGGGAAGATGTGTGCAGCAGAGGAGGGAGAAGTGGCAGGATAGGTGGAATATTAGGATGACAGTGGAGTAGCAGTGCTATGCAGAGCACACACAGGAGAGGCAACCAGGGAGAGCTGCAATGCAGGAATGTGTAGGAGTGCAGGACGTGGGGTAGCAGCATGCACATCAGGGTAGGATGGCACACAGCTGGCAGGCACACATAGATGGACAGAAGGATGGTTTACAACTGTGAGAAAGGTACGATGTGCTAACACAGATCAGCACAGATACGGCTGTCACAGGAATCAAAAGTAGCTGGGCAGCACAGGCAAAAAAAACCCAAACAGAATAGAGAGGAACCAAACCTATGACCATCAGCACAAGTGTCAATGCACTAACCGGTAGGCCACACTACCAATGTGAGATCAATAGCAAAGGCTGCATACAAGAATACTGCAGGGCACCACACTACAAGCCTGCTGGCTGCCATGATAGGCAAACCTCCAACAGTAACCATGATCAAATGCACATGCAGATATGGTGTGCACAGATCAGATCACAGTCCGTAATTGGGACAGCATCCAAATATCCCTAGATGCACACACACAACCAAATGCTGTGCAGTGGAGACAGCATGCAAAAGAGGAACTAAACTAGAGCCAAAGGGCAGGAGGGGATGCCCGGTGGAGCAGTGGAAAATATGGAACACAACAAGACAGAAGCGAACCTGCAAACAGGTGTGCGACGGACCAGCTGAAATGCAGCAATGCCAATCCCCCAAGCAGACTGCCGTCTAAACCCCATAAAGTAAGAGCCACATGTAACAGGTAATATGTCATGGATAGGCTGAACAGAGGGCACAGGTTGGTGTACAGTGAAGAGATGGAAGTGTGTATGCATAGGTGAGGAAGCTGCAGGTTCCAAATGGTCAGGTTAACACAACAGAATAATGTTACCTAAAAACCCATGTGGGGATCAAACCTGCAACCTATGGTGTTTGAACACATGTCCATAACCACTACCCCAAACAACCACTATGGCCATAACCCCAGAATAGTACCCCAAAGGGAGGGTGTCTATGGGAACCTGCAACATCCAGTGATGTGGTAAACGCCTGGAAGATAGACAGCTGGCACCGTACAAGTATGTGAGCACAGGTGGGCCATGGATATAACCAGAAAAGCATCAAATACAAATGTCAGTGTGAGTAAGCAGCAGCCGAGACAAAAGTATGTCAAACACATATCTTTATTTTGGTTATTCGTCACTGATAGTGTAGATACCACCATCATAATACCCAGGTGAGTAGATCCCAGGTGGAAGAACAAAGAAACATTTAGCAGGGCAACAACCCACATCCTATGTAAAGGTCACTAGCACGTCTACAAATGAGGGGCAGGAGAGATAATGTGCATCAGGTGCATGGTGGGCAGTATGCATTTGGCCCCCACACACTACATGCAGCTGCATGCCTCAAATGTGTCACATACATATGAGTGCATGTAGACAGTAGGCGGTGCATGATGAGGGCACAGCACACAGCAATCATGATCTGTGACTTCAAACATATCTATACGGAAACACAGGAGACACACAAATGAAAACAGCATAGTCGTTAAAATGTTTAAGGTTTAAAAACACATGTGGAAATATATGTTACAGCTGCCACATAATACCGCATGTAGGATTCAAAGCTGCAACAATGTAACCATAAACTATGGCAAATGAACAATGAGGATATGCCAACAGGTAGCAGAGGCACATGCACATAGAAACCAATACAAAGAAACAACCTGCAGACACATGCAGAGATAAAGCTATGCAGAAGGTTCCCTTGCACTGGTTGGTGTGGATACAGTGTCTGTACACATATCACGGCACATGGAATGCACAATTGAGGGAAAATAATGGACACTCATACTGCTACAGTCCACATATAATGGTGCAATGTGAGTGTCCCTACCCCAGGGGATAAATAGGAGTGTGCAGACATGCAATGCAAGGTTCCCCAATACATGCTTAGCGTCACGTCTGTACAGTAAGCAAACCCAAAACCAGCATACAGAGATGGTAAGTGACGCCAAACATTGTACAGTAAACCACACAGAAGCCATATTGCCACATGCTGTGTCTCCCCAACAAGGTCAGTCAAATGCACGTGCAGCATGTACATATCGACACGATACAGTAATGCCACACATGCACTGAAACACCCTTGGTGAGTGACAACAGCAATCTAAGCTGTTGGTGTGCAGCAAAGTGTTGTAATGGCAAAAGCTGTACCATGTCAAAGCGGAGAGTAAGTGGACATAGACAAAAGAACCTCCCCATTTTAACATCTTTGTTAGTGATATAGCGGAAGGGCTGTCGGGTAAGGTCTGCCTCTTTGCAGATGATACCAAAATCTGCAATAGAGTAGACACCCAGGAAGGTGTAGATAACATGAGGAGGGATCTAGCTAAGCTTGAAGAATGGTTTAGAATTTGGCAGCTGGGATTTAATGTTAAAAAATGCAAGGTCATGCATTTGGGCTGCAGCAATCCAAGGGAGCAATACAGTATAGGAGGTGAAGTACTTTTGTCCACTAAAGAAGAGCGGGACCTAGGCGTGGTTGTGTCTGATGATCTTAAAGTAGCAAAAACAGGTAGAAAAGGCGACGGCAAAAGCTAGAAGGATGCTTGGATGCATACGGAGAGGAATGGCTAGCAGAAAAAAAGGAGGTGATAATGCCTCTGTATAAGTCTTTGGTGCGACCTCATTTGGAGTATAGTGTGCAAGTCTGGAGACCGCACCTTCAAAAGGATGTGAACAGGATGGAGTCGGTGCAGAGGGTGGCTACTAAAATGATTAGTGGGCTTCATTATAAAGCATATGAGGACAGACTTAAGGATCTTAATATGTACACCTTAGAGGAAAGATGGGATATAGATGATATGATTGAGATGTTTAAATACCTCCGTGGCATAAATGTTCAGGGAGAGAGCCTCTTTCAATTGAAAGCAAGTTCTGCTACGAGGGGACATGGGATGAGGGTGAAGGGAGATAGATTCAGGAGTGACATGCGGAAATATTTCTTTACGGAAAGAGTAGTGGATCCATGGAATAGTCTCCCAGTGGAGGTGGTAGAGATGAGGACAGTAACTGAATTCAAAAAAGTATGGGACCAACACAGAGGATCTCTAAAGGTAAAAAGTGGACTGTTGTAGTTGTTGATATGGAAGGACAGACTAGACAGGCCATGTGGTCTTTTTCTGTCATCAGGTTTCTATGTTTCTTTGCTCCCCCTATGCCACACACATGTCCGTATGCTTGTGGTAAACCAAACAGATGAGCGTTTCCTGTGGTCCATGTCACACACATGGCCAAAACACAACATATGAGGAATGTGCAACACACAGCAACAATGTAAGACCCTGTTGCGCACGTGGGGACCAATACACAGTGTCCAAAGTGCAAAGTGTGTCTGCAATCCAACAAGTCAGGTCAGAACTGTCCTTGAAACCCTGGGCATGCATAGTCAAGTGTCACATCCCAACATGGCAGAGTTATGGGAAGGTCATGTGTTTCCCCTGCGATGAGCATGGCACCAACAGTGGGTAGGACTGGTCTGTCAGGGCCAAAGTCGCACTCCAACAATAACACTGTCCATCCTAGGCATGTGTCCCACTCGCAGAGGTCCAATATCCTATGGCACCATCTCGCAGGGATAGTTCCGTGGTGGTGTGTCCCCCAACAGGTGGATGATGGTGATGCCGGATCAACTGTGGAAGATGTGGCCGGTTTGTTCACTGCCTTGTGTCAGAAGAGGATAAATAATGTATTGGTATGCTGCATGCAACATCAGCACAAATTGCAGAGAGTCAAACATGACTATGCGCATAATGAAACGTCACACAGGCAAGCATGACATGAGCACAACACAGAACACACTGCATGTTGGTCAAATTTTGAATTGGAACTGTAGATGCGCATGTCACATGGATATGTTAATGTCCATGTCCATGCCCATGCCCATGTTACACAGGTGTTTCACAGCTCCACCCCATGTGCACCGGTTTTTGTGAACACAGAGCCAACATAAAAGCCTATGTAACAAACTGTAGACCATGAACATGTAAAGGCTGATGTCATTTCCAAATAAAAAGGTGCAATCTACCGTGTGCGTTCAGCAAGTGTATGTCTTGGAGACCCTGAGTCACTTAAAGGCCACAATACGTCACAGTGAAGGGAGACGATGCCATCAAAATGTGTAGAATCAGCATGTCACCATGTCAAGCCTCTGTTGATGCATGTCCACATTATGGCAATATCTGTGATACAAAAATGCTGGTCACCAGTCGTATGTCACAACACATGACACAGTTCTGCTCACCACACTAACACATGTCCACAATGGTCACACGGTAAACACCAGTAAGGTAGACAGAGGACATGCACCACTGCCCCCCAGATGTACAGACCCTGCAAACCACATGATAATGTAAAATGACTGCACACTGTACAAGCATACAGCCAACCCAGGGAAACACACCACACAGTATGCTAAGGTGAGCGTGTTAGCAGAAGCATATGGCTGGTATGTGCATAATTGGAGATCGGGGCACCTAAAGGCGCTGTTAAAGTCAACGATACCCTGGCATTGGCTGATGGTACAGTGTCGGGAAAGGGTGTATGTGTAGACCACCACCAAAACACCTAGGATCCCACACATATGCAGCTGTGTTGGACGTGTCACGGAGACAGTGTTGCAGAAGAAAACTGCACAGGAACGCATGGGGATATGTGTGCCAACAGCAAGATAGAGGTTGTGGTGCTGCAGGGAAAAGAGGCGAACAACAACATATGTACAAGATGACACATCACTGAGGACATGTGTTTCCAAACAATGTCATCACAGACAATGTAGCTGTAGGAACACCTACCCCATACCACTGCATGTTGGATGACCTACAGTCACCTGCCAATGCACCACAGTATCAGGAGCTCCAACAGTTATGTCCTGTGGATTGTTGAACACAAGGAAAACATACATATGTCATGTTCCAGCTGTGCAACACACACTACACCTTTCTGTCCACAGCTCCCAGAACCCCAAGATATTTTATAGACTGAGTGTCCACCATCACACTGTAGAGATCCGAGTCATGTGAGAGTTATCTCTGAGGTCCCTTTGCAAACCTACAAGGGTCAGTACTGTGCCCGTCCCCTCCCACACCTCTGCGTTGGTGTACAAACTGATGAACAAAAGTGTTTGACCACTACCATGTCCCTGCATCACACCAAGGCTGCAGTAATATCCTTTGTCCCCCATATCACCCCCAATGCCCCTCACTGTGTGTCACGGTGTCACAATGTCGTCTGATATCCCGCTGTCAATGTCGGTAACACATGGAACTATGTACGGGCACCTCCCCATCCTGTGACCAGACATTTCCGTTGTGTGTATATTACAAACCTTTACCTATGTTAACAGCTGTGTGATGATGAGTTGCAATTATATGTATGTCTCAATGCCCGAGATATGTCTACCAAACCACACTCTGATGTGGGTATGTGACCGTAACACGATGGCTGCATGTCACCCTACTGTGTGAAACCCATAATGGCAAAGCATGGATAGCCTATATGTCCACCCCCCTCAGAGCCCCCATGTGTGTGTGTACATAACTCCCCCTCTCTAGGGTCTGCAAGATAGTTGTGTTGGGTCGCACTCCCCTCCCCTACACACCTAACCAGCTGGTATGTGAGTGCAGTGGTATATGTCTAGATGTCAGCAGCCAGATTTGCCACCACCAATACCCAAATCCACCCCCATATGTAGCCCCCAGCTTGCCTACTGTAACCTACACCTTTGCTGATCTGGGCTGAATAATCTCTATCGTTTTCTAAAAATGCAACATTGTACTGCATGGCTATTCCACACCCCACACAATGGGGACAACACTACTCCACCTGGCTGGACACCTCACAGGTTCCCTACCCTGTCACGTAGCCATGTGCGGGCCACGTGATGACCTTTACATTCGGGAACACTGTGGTATCACAGTACTCTCCCTCATGGACCCCACATACCAGTAATCCACATACCCCAGATAACGTAGATATTACTATATAGCACATGGAGTGCCAGACAAACACAACTAACACACAGACCCTGCACATCAGAGCATACCAACCTCACAATCAGCTCAGAACACTCACTGATGAACACACACATCTAGCCAACTGGCCCCATCCATGGCCTGCTCCCCCACTGTGAACACCATACCACATGCCGTTCATACCACTGCACCCACAGTAATGAAACTAACAACATGTGGCTGCACATTAGCCCCCATCACATGCAGCCACAAGCCAGGTATGTCAGCCCAACACCTCCCACAAGCCTAATACCACACACACATATATCACCTCCACCTGCTGCTGTGCCCTGCCCACATCTAATGTGTATCAGGCATGAGTAGATATGACACTGGTATGGCTAGCCAGTCTCGGTTACATGTCAGTGCATTGCTGCATCCACTGATATCGTAGTACAAATGGTAACTAGTATTAGCTGTACACACATATTCAAACAAATGTAGGTGGGAACATATGCAGTACGTACATAAGAAGAGCTCCGCAATCAGCTGCCGCCTGACTGCTGTGCCCTCACGTGTGTCACCATGGGCACGCACAGGGGGGCACACAGGGTCATCCTCTAGATCCTCATTAATATCGACAGGGATACGGTGCCTGAGAGCAATGTTGTGCAGGATGCCACAGGCTAAAATGATCTCTGCCATGGTCTGTGGTTGGTATTGTAAGGCCCCACCTGTCCTATGCAGACACCTGAAGCGACTTTTTAACACGCCAAAGGTGCGCTCTATGATAGAGCGGCTGGTGGCATGGGCCTCATTGTACCTCCGTTCTGCACGTGTCCGTGGTTGACGCACAGGGGTCAGCAACCAGGGGTGACACCCATAGCCTGCATCACCTGCAAAAAGAGACATGTGCAATGTTAGAGCATGAGCCCATGTCCACCCAAATGGACACAGGTACATATGTGCTAAACAAATGCATAACACATCCTGACATAAACATATGACATCACATGATGGGGCATCACAACTATGAATCACGGTGTGAAGGTCAGACGCACACAACAAGGGTTAGGTGTACGGATTGGAAACAACATGATCAGTAACCACGACACAAATGCTAGCATCCATTTAACTATCACCACAATGCTCCATAGCAAGGTGGAGGTGGAGGCCCCCCCACCTGACAACACACACAGACAGATGACATACCCACGCAATGAGGGATACACCTCCAAGACAGACATTTGCACATACTGTTAGTAACATGAACAGCATGTGCACGTCAGAAATGATAAATACACACCCAGCAATAGACAGTCCCCATACTGTCCAGCCTCAAATTGAGTGAAAAGCACCGAGTGCTACAGGATATAGGAGTCATGGGTGGACCCTGCAAACCTGGGTACCACATTCAGAATATGCATATTTGCATCACATACAACCTGAACATTCAGGGAATGATAGTGTTTGCGGTTGTGGAACACTACCTCCCTGTCTCTAGGCGGGACCAGCGCAACATGTGTGCAATCAATAGCTCCCATTCCCTCAAAGGCCTGGTTCAGGGTCCCCCACTGTTGCCTAGTGTGGGGAATGGCTATGTAATTCCCCACCCGGCTGACCATGGCACGCAGTACCTGGTGGAGACAGCGTGAGAAGGTGGGGTGGCTCAGGCCACCCACTGTGGCCACAGATGACTGGAAACAGCCAGAGGCAAAGAAATGTAGGGCACCAAGGAACTTGACCAAACCCGGTATGGCATGTGACCGACCAGTCAGGGGCTCGAGGTCAGGTCTTAGATCCTCGTAAAGCTCCCGAATAGCTCCCATGCTCAGGCGGTAGAGGGAGATGACCTGGTCCTCACGCATGCCCCGGAGCTGGGCCCTGGGCCTGTAGAGGTGAGGCTGGCGAGCCTGCACCTCTGCACGTCTCCTGCCCCATACGGGTACAGCCCCTGCCTGGCCTGCCCCAACAGCTGCAGGTCGGTGTTGCAGCGGGTCTACACCCATGCCCTGTGGCGCAGCCCCATCGGCACCATCTCCCCCATCAGGCAACCGCAACCCCTCCTCAGCTCTCACTGCAACCGCAGCAACCACGAAGGCTGCCATACACACAACCCGTCCGAACTCTCAAGGACACTCAAACACTGACACCATCTCACTGACCAAGACACACAGCACACACACACACATCCAGACACACAATCCAAACACCCACAAACACAGTCACTACACACAAAGAACCTTCCTCTGACTCTCCTCAACCTCCACGAACACGTCATCGACTCTCGCACTCTCCTACGCAAGCCCCACAATGTGTCCCAGGTGCGCAGGTGTATTTAAAGGGTGCATGTACGTTGCACGCATTGCGCATGCGCAGATACATGGGCGCGGCAGTTGCGCGCATTGCACATGCGCCGCAGGGGCACGGAAGGCGCGTACGTGCGACACCAGTTGATGCATTAGCGTCCTGCACATGCACCCTCCGTGTCTGTGCTGCTCATGCGCAACGTGCGCAAAAGCGCACGTGCGCACACATGCGCATGCACAACACGCGTTACCTGAAATTAACCTATAAATACATCTGAACACCTGGGTCATGTCGAGGGTTTTGTGTAGGAGAGAGAGAGAGAGAGAGAGAAGGCGTGTAGTATTTGATAGTGTTTGGAGAAGTAGTCTTGGTGGAGAGAGTCAGTGGCAGTTGGAGAGGTGTTGGAGAGGGCAGAGGCAGGTGGAGAGGTTTGTGAGAGAGCAGAGGAGAGAGAGGAGGGGAGGCAAGCAGCAGGTGAGAGAGACAGGAGAGGTGAGAGGCAGACAGCAGGGAGGGGAGGGGGGGCAGTGAGTAGGTGTGAGGGGGGGCCCCGGGGGGGTGGGAGCAGGGATGACTGATAGGGAGGGAGAGGGGGAGCAGCATAGGGTGCTGGAGCAGCAGCACATGGCTGGGGTGGAGGAGGGACGGCCACCTGCTCAGCTGGGAGGGAGTGGTGGGCCTGGAGGGGTGGAAGCAGGCACATCGGGTGGGTCCCAGCCCACACAGGGGCCCCCCACTGCAAAGAGAAGGTGGGTACCTGTGCCTGCCGCTGAGCGGAGAAGGGCTGTGCGGTTCAGCCCCCAGGAGAACCACATACTGCTGGCCTGTGTTCTGGAGAACTTCGAGGTTCTCTATGGGCGGCTCAGCAGCAGCACCACAGTGACCACACGGACAGAGGTGAGGGAGGAGGTGCAGGTGGCCATGGCAGAGGCAGGGGGGCCACCTAGGGACCTGGACAGCCTCCGTAAGCGCTTCAATGACATCAAGCATGGTGTGCGAGCGCACATGGTAGCTGAGAGGCAACATGCCATGGGCACCAGTGGGGGTGGCCCCTTCACCCCAACCCTCACTCCCCTGGAGCAGGAGCTGGCCGAGAGACTTGGGCCAATATACCTGCGGGGGCTGCCAGAGGCCCTGGACACCGCCTATCCCCAGGCAGGTATGTATGTCAGCCTATGCTCCTTCCCTCTCTTTTCCTCACCTCATCTGCTGCTGCTCCCCATCCCTCTCTCCTCTGGTAAGTCCCTTCCTCCCTCCTATCTCATGATGAGGCCACTTTGTTACCTGGCTAACATGATCTACGTCTCCCCCAGTCCTGGTCTCCCTAAATCTATCTCTCACTCTGTGAGGTCTCTTACCCTCCCTAAACGGCTCTCTCATATTGGAACTAGGCCTTTACACATTCCATCTAACCTTATTCACATTCCACTCCCCTCCCTGTCTGCTCCCCCCCCTCTCCTGTGCCTTCTGGAATGTTAGCTCTATCACTAATAAACGTGCCTTTGTACATGTCCTTTATGTTTCCCGCTCCTTTAACCTCTTTGCCGAAACTGAGACCTGGCCTCTTCCTGAGACAATGCCTCCATTGCCGCACCTTTTCATGGGGGCCTCCATTTCCCCCACACTCCTCGGCCTACTGGCCATGGTGGGGGAAATGGGCTTCCTCTGTCTCCCTCTTGTCACGTCCAGTCTCTCATCCTAACTAAACCTCTTTCCTCTCTCTCCTTTGAATTCCACTCGATCTGCCTCTTCGCTCCACACCCACTCCGAGTAGCTGTTCTCTATCGTCTTCCTGATACCTCAATCTCCACCTTTCACTCTGACTTTGATTCCTGCCTGTCTACCTTTCTACACCCCTCCTCCCCCACCCTTATTCTTGGCGATGTTAACATTCATATTGATGACCCCTCCACTCCCCATGTTCTAAACCCCTCTCTCCTACCTCCTCGTATAACCCTCTACTCTCTTCCATTGCTCCTACTCACCTGCATGGTCATTGCCTTGACCTACATTTCGTCTCTAAGTGCTCACCCTCCAAATACTCTGAGTCTGTCCCCCCCCCTTTATCTGACCACCACCTGTTAAGCCTTATCATTCATCATCCCCCACCTCAGCCTCGTCCTGCTTCCACAAATCTATTTAGAAACCCTCTTGCTATTGTACCCTCATCTCTCTCCTCCACTATTTCCAAACCCCTTTCATCCATATGTTCTTCTAATTCTATTGATGAGGCTGTGGCCCCCTATACTGCTGTACTCTCCTCTGCTTTGGATCTTCCCGCTCCCCTCATCTCGTGTCCTGTTAGGCGTTCTCCCCACAGCCTTGGCTCTCTCCTTTTGCCCGCTATTTACGCTCCTGTGCCCGTTCTGCTGAGCATGCCTGACACACATCTCACTTCCATGCTGACTTTCTCCACTTTGGATTCATGCTCCTCCCCGTACCATCAGCCATTGCACTAGCCAAACAAATCTACCTCACCCATCGGACTAACTCTCTTGTCTCTCATCCCCGTCGTCTGTTTTATACACTCAATTCTCTCCTCAGTGTTCCCCCACCTCTGGCTCCTACCTCCCTTCCTGCGCAAACCTTGGCACAATGCTTCCATGACCAGATCCATAACATCACCCTCCATTCCCCTACCTCCTCCTCCTCCCCCCGTATTCCCAACCCTCCCCCCTTACCTCTGCTTCCCTTTCCCCCTTCCCTCTGGTCTCTGATGAGGAAACAACACTCCTCCTTTCATCCTCTAGGCTGACTACTGCCCTTCTGATCCTATACCCACCCACCTCCTTAGCTCCACTTCTTCCACTATCGTCCCCTCCATCACTCATATTCTCAACCTATCGCTCCCCACCGCTACCTTCCCATCTGACTTCAAGCATGCTATTGTCACACCCCTCCACAAGAAACCCGCACTTGATCCCTCCTGTCCCTCTAACTATCGTGCCATCTCTCCCCTTCCCTTCATTTCTAAAGTACTTGAGCATGCTGTCCACCACCGCTGTCTCAACTTCCTCTCCTCTCATGCTCTCCTAGATCCTATACATTCCGGTATCCATCCCCTACATTCCACCGCAACTGCCCGTACCAAAGTTGCCTATGATATGTTTCTGGCTAGGTCCAAAGGCTTTTATTCTTTCCTCATTCTTCTTGCTCTCTGCTGCTTTTGGCACCGTTGACGACAATCTTCGTCTTATCACCCTGTCTCCACTCGGTTTACAAAGGCTCTGTACCTTCCTGGTCCTCCTCCTATCTCTCCCACCGCTCTTTCAGTGTGTACATCGGTGGCTCCTCCTCCTCCTCTAACCCTTCACCTGTGGGTGTACCTCACAGGTCCGCTCCTCCTCTCTCTCTATACCCAATCCCTTGGTGCGCTTATCTCTTCCCATGGCTTTCAATGTCATCTCTATGTTGACCACTCTCAGATCTACCTCTCTACGCATGTTATCTCTCCTGAGAGTCAAGCTCGGATCTCGGCCTGCCTCTCTGACATTGCTACCTGGATGTCCTACCACCGCTTGCAGCTGCACATGGCCAAAACCGAACTCCTTGCCCATCCCCCTGATGCCTCCCCTCACCCATCCCCTTTTGCAGTCTCTGGGAATAACTCTGTTATCCTTCCTGTCTCTTTGGCACAGACCCTCAGTGTCATCTGTCACTCATAACTCTCCTTCTCTGTACATATCCACAACATTGCTAACACATCCCGTTTCTTTCTTTGCAATATCTCCAGGATCCGCCCTTTTCTCTCTGATGACACTATTAAACTGATTGTCCACTCTCGAAGCACCTCCTGCCGTGATTACTGTAATCTTCCCCTTGCTGGCCTCCCTGCAAACCACCTCATTCCTCTCCAGTTTATTCAACACTCTGCTGCCCGTCAGACTTCCCGTCAGTCTCATTTTGCACACATTAATCCTTCTCCTATGTCACCTCACTGGCCCCCCATCCGCTTCCGTATCCAGTTCAAACTCCCCTGTCTAACCTATAAATGTATTCATTCGTCCGCCCCTCAGTACCTTTCATTCCTCATCTCCACCTACACCCCCTCTCGCCTACTCCGCCTATCGAATTGTCGTCGTTTATCTATGCCTTTTACTTGTACTGCAAATGCTAGACTTAGCTCCTTTCAACTGGCTGCACCCTTTTCCTGGGATTCTCTAGCTGTCTCTGTCCGCCACGCCTCCTCCCTGGCCATCTTAGAATCCAGATTGAAATCCCATTCCTTCTCTATTGCCTCTTGTTCCGAACACGTCCTTTCGTGTTCTCTCCATAGACGTATTCTTTTCTTGTTGGGTGTTAGTTGTCTTATCTAATGTACTTCATATTGTGTCCTGACTAGATTGTGGGCTTTAATGGGCAGGGACTGTCTCTTTTTATGTTTGTACAGTGCTTCCTATGTTGCAGCACTTTATAAATGCTTGGTAATAACAATAATCATTATATGCAACATACACCTTACTGCTCTCAACCCATGTCTGCAATACCCTTTGTCTATGCATCTGCCTGCACCTCTCCCACCTGTTTCTGCACCCTAACCATTTGCCTATGCCAGGGACAGCACACCCCTTCAACTGCGATGTTCCTGCACTAATCTCACATGTGTTTCAAACGCCATCCCTGTTCCTATCTGCTCCGGACATGTCTCCTCAGGCATGCTTAGAAACGCCTCCCACACCTGTTATTGCAATTTCTGTTAAGATCCTAACACCCGCTGATCAGGGAATGTCTGTTTGTCATACCATATTCACAGTGATACATGTGCTTGGCAGTGCCCTATAGTTGTATAATAGTATTAGTTTGCGGTGTAGTAGTATCTAAGCAGTCCACTTACAGGGCACCCCCAAGCACAAATTGATTGTGGGGGGGATGTAGTACACACGTGTACATAGGTCAACCGTGAATTACAATATGTGATGTGTATGCTTTAACCCAACCCAGGTGACTACAGTATCATGGAGGCACCTGCGGAGGAGGATGTGGCTGGGTCTCTGGGTGAGGAGGAACCAGAGGCCGCAGTGTCTGGCGACTCGAGTGCTGGGGAACAGCCACCGGCCAACTCTGAGGTGCCAGAGGTTCAGGATGGGGCCACCCATGCCGGTCCAACAATGGGGGGCAGTACAAGCCCCAAACAGGCTGGGCCAGCCGATGAACTAGATGCCAGCCACCACCCCATGCAGGCCCCAGCCTCAGCAGGTGCAGCTCCTACGACCATGGCCACCATACTCGCTGAGCTGAGGGACCACAGTGCCTCTGTACAGCGCAGTGTTGAAGGTGGGTAACTCCATATGCACTGATCCCCATGGTTGTGTAGGCAACATCCACAGGGGGAATGGGTGATGACGACATTGCTGATTGTTTTTGCGGTTGGGGGAGGGGTGTCATGTGCCAGGTGTTTTCCCCCTCCTGTCGGACAGTCTGTCCAGTGGCAGCATGTTTTAGGGGCACAGACCCACTCATACTGTGAATGGCCATATACCCCGGGTGATCAGACAGTGGTAACCACTGTTGACAGGCCGCCCAGACACACTGCCCGACAGACACCCCTCCATGGGTATCGTTATGGAGCATAGTATGTCCACATGATGTGCCCTGAGCACCAGCATTGTAGGGGGCAGTGAACCCCTGATATAGATATGTATGTGTGTGCAATGACCCCTCATGTCACACGACCTATCTCAGACAACCTGTGTGCAGAACTGGCTTCAACAGATCAACCTGCCACACTGCCATGTGTGAGCTCTGTGATTCCCATGACCCCTCTCAGGCATGCGGATGGCTCATGGGACACACAGGTCTAACCCTGGACATGCATTGCTGGCTGTGGCATGCATGTATGTTCGGCAGACTGATCTGGTGGAATATGCGTGACATGTGTATGTGTGACTTTTGGGTCTGGAGGGTATCTCACATATCACCCTGTGTCCCACCCACAGGCACTAGGTGGGTTCTCCTGCAGATACACCAGGAGCTCCAGGCAATCCGGGCCACAGACGAAATAATTGCGGGGGCGCTCCTCAGAATTGCGGGCGCCCTGGAGAACAGACTGGCCCAGATGCAGCAGCCTACGCCAGCACCGCCACCGGAGGCTGCAGCACCAGAGCCACCACAGGGGGGTGGGTTGGCCCATGGGCGGGGTGGGCGGGGTGGGCGGCGTGGGCGTCCACAAAGGATGTGAGGGTGCAAAATAAACGATCTTGTACCTGTACATCCTGTGTGTTTGTTTCCAATCTGTGGGGCTGTGGTGCCCTATGTAGCCTACACCGCATGTTGTCTCCTTGGCCACGTGACCCGCATTCATGCCCCTCAGTGGGGGGGTGGCTGTACTGCCAGTTCTCTGTGCACAGTAGTCATGACATGCCCTGTGTGGCATGGACTGTGTCAGGTCCCAGCCCCAGGGCCTCAGCGTGGGGGGATAGCCACCCTCCCCAGTTGCACATGGCAAATGTCATGGTGCTACATGTCTGGTGCTGGGATCCGTCACCGTCACACACCCCTGATACCCCCCAACATTGTGCACACATGTGTGAACAGTCTCCCTGGCTGCATCACGGCCTATGTGGCTGGCCTCCCACATAGACTTGCATGTTGCACTGACAGACAAGGATGGCTTACGTAGGTCGGCTGCTCATTCTTGCATGCACTTATAGTCACCCACCGCCCATCCCTGTGACATGCATTGTCCTGGGCCGCCCTCATAAGCCATCCCCCTGAGCAGCTCCTGGGTTCAGCAGCACACCTTCACCTCCGAGCACAGCCATAGCTATTTACAGGTTCCGCTATTGGCACACATGCATAGTGCATCAGATATGGTTCCCACACATTGCACACAGCATGCACGTGACCAGGTACTTTAGGACATGCTCCACATTGGCACACCACAGGGTCAACTGTGGATACACATGCCAACACACATGGCCAGCCCCCACAACTGCGTGTGGAGACGGGACATACCTCTCTACACACATTCCATGATTATGTCCATAGCCTGTCTGTAAGGATGACACAGGACCATTGGTTTTTTTTTTTAACAAAACTGCATTTACATATATGTGCACACCAACAAATATAACGCAGAACACATCATGCACTGTACAATATATTTCTGTACAAGCATACGGTGCCATACTATGTCAAACATGGAACACACCAGCTGTCGAGTGGGGTCACAGAACACAGGACAGCACAGGGCACGTGTGTGGGCATCACAGGAGCCATCACATGCTCCTGGGACGCCCATCAGGGGATGGCCGCCGAACGAGCAGCCGCTCCATCTCGGAGGCCATCCACTGAATGGCCCCTGCCAGCCACCGGTTGCTGTGTTCCAGGAAATGGAGGTGTTGCTCCACACCATCCAGGGCCACATGCAGGTCGTGCATGCACCTGCCACCACACACACACATGGTGCCAGGTGTCTGCATGGTGGCATGTGCATGCAGCCCGTGTGTGGCCATGGATGGTGCTTCCGCACCTAGCCGTCCATCCTGGACATACACATGTGGTGGCTGGCAGGGACCCACACCACCCTGTGCTGTCCTGTGTTCTCTGGCACCCTCCCCCTCCCAAAACCCCGTTTCTCCCCCCTGCCACCTCCCACCCACCCTCCACCCCACCACGCTCCCCCCTCCACCCCCCTCCCACACATCACCAACACTCACTCCTTCCCCTCCTGCCCCACCCTCCACCCCCTCCATGTCCACATCATCGCCCCCCGCTGCGACCAACGTCTCCTCCTCTGCCACCGCCTCCTCTGCCTTCGCCTCCTCCACCTCTGACCCTTGCACCTCCTCCTCGGTAGGGCGGCGGGCAGTGAGGCGCAACAGGGACTGCTCAGCCATGGAGGGGCCCTCACCGGCGGCATCGCCCTCTGTGGAGGATGACAGTCATTAGCACACTATCATGAGTCACCTGGCACATGTACATATTGAGGCACCACACAGGCTAGTGGGCCACTGTGACATCCCTTACAGAGCTGCAAAGGCATCGCAACTCACCTCCACCTTGGGCCATCGCCCCCCTCTGGAGGCAGGCGAGGTAGTCCGGGTGGTGCAGCCTTAGATCAAGGCCCTTCTTCCGTAGGTCCTCTACCTGGGGGAGGAGAGCAATGGGTGGGATCATCAGTGACCGTATATCTCTGGTGGGTGGCCAACACAAATCAAACATCTCTGTGGGCAGTTGCTCCTGCTCCACTGCTCCGTGTGTCATGTACTAACTGTTGCCAGTATCACCTGCATGTGTGGCTGTGGGTCTGGGCATGTGTGCAGTGGCACCTATGTGTCCTGTGCGTAGTACCCTGGACACACCATTCAGTGTTCCTATGCTCTCCCTGCATGACATGGCAGCACCATGCCACGTGTGGTTTTGCCATGCTGGTGTCCAGGGAACCCCCCTAACCCCTTATGTGGTCTGCAGCCACATTTGTTTTCTCCTGACCTACACACATCATCCAACGCAATCCCAATGGCAACAGGATATCGTAACACACATGGGTGATGTGTCCATACATGGAGCGGAGGGTGAGTGGCCCTATGCACCTTGCCAGGGGCCACTACCATGCCATTTGCCTCTCTACTATACTTCTATGGCCATGACTAGGGCCCCGCATAGGAAGGGCAGTTGTGGCTTGCAATCACAGGGGCCGGGGCCAGCACACCGGAATAGCCTATTGACATCTGTGCTCCTGTCTGGGCTCCAGGCAGTGCTGTGCAACCCTGACAGGTGCATGTATCTGTACAACAGCATTTGTAATGTTCCTCTGCAATCATGTGCGGACATTCTGGTGATTGGGCAGATGTGTGGCCTGAATTTGCGTCCAGTTCTGGATATATGTCAGTGTTACAGGCCTTCGTAATCAAATCTCATAGCTCATGGGGGTGGGGTGCTGTTAGGCACATCCACAGCTGCACCTACCATGCCATCTGGACACATCACAAACGTGTGTAATGAGGTGTGGCCCCCACAGACTAGGCAACCTACCCAGCATAACTTAACACAATATCTGGATGACATACCTACCGTTGCAATCAGGTCTCAGGCCTCCTGGGGGCGGGATGTCCTGGCACACATCATCAGCAACATACACCATGGCGCCAGGGTGACTGACAGCCCACTTTGATGGGCCCTCAGGACTCCTGCGGATAGGGGGAATGTTTTAAACTGCAAAGGCACACAACCCCATATCACCAGGGTGACTGACAGCCCACTTTGATGGGCCCTCAGGACTCCTGCGGATAGGGGGAATGTTTTAAACAGCAAAGGCACACACAGCCATATCACCAGCGTGACTGACAGCCCACTTTGATGGGCCCTCAGGACTCCTGCGGATAGGGGGAATGTTTTAAACTGCAAAGGCACACAACCCCATATCACCAGGGTGACTGACAGCCCACTTTGATGGACCCTCAGGACTCCTGGGGATAGGGAGGATGTTCTAAAATGCAAAGGCACACAACCCCATATCACCAGGGTGACTGACAGCCCACTTTGATGGGCCCTCAGGACTCCTGGGGATAGGGAGGATGTTCTAAAAGGCAAAGGCACACAACCCCATATCACCAGGGTGACTGACAGCCCACTTTGATGGGCCCTCAGGACTCCTGCGGATAGGGGGAATGTTTTAAACAGTAAAGGCACACACAGCCATATCACCAGGGTGACTGACAGCCCACTTTGATGGGCCCTCAGGACTCCTGGGGATAGGGAGGATGCTCTAAAATGCAAAGGCACACAACCCCATATCACCAGGGTGACTGACAGCCCACTTTGATGGGCCCTCAGGACTCCTGGGGATAGGGAGGATGCTCTAAAATGCAAAGGCACACAACCCCATATCACCAGGGTGACTGACAGCCCACTTTGATGGGCCCTCAGGACTCCTGGGGATAGGGAGGATGTTCTAAAAGGCAAAGGCACACAACCCCATATCACCAGGGTGACTGACAGCCCACTTTGATGGGCCCTCAGGACTCCTGCGGATAGGGGGAATGTTTTAAACTGCAAAGGCACACACAACCCCATATCATCAGGGTGACTGACAGCCCACTTTGATGGGCCCTCAGGACTCCTGCGGATAGGAGGACTGTTTTAAACTGCAAAGGCACACACAACCCCATATCACCAGGGTGACTGACAGCCCACTTTGATGGGCCCTCAGGACTCCTGCAGATAGGGGGAATGTTTTAAACTGCAAAGGCACACACAACCCCATATCACCAGGGTGACCGACAGCCCACTTTGATGGGCCCTCAGGACTCCTGGGGATAGGGAGGATGTTCTAAAATGCAAAGGCACACAACCCGATATCACCAGGGAGGGGACTGACAGACCATTTGGAGCACGTACTGGGACCCTTAGGTGTAGGGCAGATGTGTGACCCTGCAAATGCAGATTCTACCATATTAGCATGATGTTTGCCACACCTCTTTAGGGAGAGGTATGGGCTCCTTGTGTTATGGTGTGCTTTCACACATCATCAGCAGCAGATGCCATAACACCAGGATGACATCTGGGACTCTCTGAGCAGGTCCTAAGCCTCCTGGGATTAGGGCACAGAACTCTGATGTAATACAAAGACAGTATATCACGTGTGTTTAACTACTAGACATGAACTAGTTAGACGACCTATGTACAGCGGCATGCACAGCTACAATCAACACTGGATCTGTATGTGCATATACTGGCCTATCCCCATACACCTACCTCTCGTGGGTAGTCCGCAGCACGATTGTAGTGCCTCGTGATGCGGTCCCAGGCCCTGCGTACACACCCCAGGTCTTGTCACCTGGAGGAGCCAGGAAAGAGTTTGCTTTGCCTGGTGCAAATGAGCCCTGCCAGGTGCCTCAGCTCCCTGCGAGTAAATGCTGGCTTACGGGAATGGGTAGCCATTTTGAGGAATGCCTTTCCCACGCACACACGGACGCAATGTGCCGCGCATCATGCACACTCGCCGTAACGCGTGCATCACGCATGCGCACCGCAACTCATCATTGAGGCACGCTTGCAATGGACCCTTGCCTATGCCATAGCTGGTACATAGGATATGCTGCCACAAACACTATCTATTACGGTCTATGCTGCTGACACACATTGCAGTCATGTGTCTGACCTATTTAAACAAAATTTGGTCATTATGCATGTCTACAGTTGTTGGCATACCTTGGTCTCAAACCCATCACCACTGGCTCTTAGGGCATTGCATTACCCAGTGAGCTATGCCTATTCACATAGCAATGGCTGGCTAAACAGTTACACCAGGGGGTATGTTTACTAAACCATCTTAATGTGCACCCTGCAATAATGTGCAGGGTGCCATACAGAGAGGGGCCGTTCTGGTGTGCATGTGGCAGTTGCACCGTAATGTGCGTGGCACACATTATCACATGTTAGGGGGGGGCGTGCCACGTTAACGCACGTTGGTCTTTGGTAGGTGCACTCACCTGCAAATATGGCAGCAGAGGTGTGGCACAATGGTCAATGCACTGACTCATGGTACAGGGGTCATGGTTTTCATCCCCCAGTGTGCCTAATGAGTGAGGCTGGCTGAGGCATTACCTGTTATGTGTATGTATTGCTTTTGGAGGCATTTCATTTTTGTTTTAATTAGTGCTGCCAGCAAACACACCCTCACAGTGGCGTACCTAAGGTGCCACATAAGGTGCCCTATAGGGAATCCATAGGGCACATTATAAAGTGCACTGTCCACAAAGGCACCCTATGATGTCCCCTATAGGACACTTTATAAGGCACCTTATAAGGCGCATTATAGGGCGCCCTGTAAGGTGCCTTATGGGGCGCCTTATGAGGCACTGTATGGTCACAGTACTGAAGGTGTTTTTGCAGGCAGCACTAATGTGCACTAAAAATATACCATGTCTTGGACAGCCCTATCAGGTAGCCCCCACTGTGGGTTTGAACCCATGACCTCCGGCTCCATAGGCAGTGAAGTAACCAGTGGGCTACAGCTCTACAGCTACTGACAAACCCCTGGCTGGCTAAAGAAGGACTGCATGTCACTGCACAACCATTCTGCTGTGGTTACCAGGATAGGGTCAACCCACCCGTACCCATGATGCACAGCACATGCAAATCAGCAGTCTACAGATGATCACAAGATGGGGTATGCACCCCACAGCACCTCAGCCTGGTAGGGGGAACTGACCGACTGCACCCCCACAGCTCCTCAGCCTGGTAGGGGGTGCCGATGGTGTGTGTTAGTGGCACAAAGTAGCTACAGACCGTCACATTGTGTGGGTATTGTGCTCACCCTGATGGTGAGGTGGGGCAGCCAGCACCAGGTCCACAGCACCTTCCAATGGCTGAAAGAGGCCATGTTGTAGGTGACCATCAGTGCCAGTGTGTGTGATAGGTAGGTCCTGCAGACACACCTAGGATACTCTTGTATCCATCTGTAGTTGTCAATTAGGTTTAGCCCTTATGGGCTATGATGCACCCAGAATAGTGCATATTCTGTGTTGGTGCCATGGTAACATGATGTAAGTGAAGGGGGGTGTTTGGACCCATAGGCAGTTAAGTACCACCACCCAACCCACCCTACCCTCTGTGGCTCAGGGTGGGAGACAGGATTCCCCCACCAACAGATCCACATTCTACCACCCTGCAATGGTGGCAGTAGACAGGGGCCATCAACCCCAGTCTTTCTGGGGTGCAGACACCCTACAGGGCAGCCAATGCAGAGCTGTACACATCCCTAAAGCAATGGCAGAAAGACAGTAGGCCTGGAAATGCTCAGCTGCTCCATCACCATCTGACATTCTCCAGCAGCAGGCACAGTGAATCACCAGCCACTGCACCCTGCAAGGTGTTCCAGCCATACACATATAACTGCAGATAGTCTTCTAGTTAGTCCACAGTGCATGATCCTGGAGGAGATGTGAGCACACCCACCAAACAGATAAGTCAGTGATTAGGCCCCAGAGAAGGGAACCTTATATATATCACTATGGGGGAGCCTAGCCATGCCATGGTCACTGCTCAGTCAGGGTGAGAGTGACCTCCCAGCAGGACATGCTGTGGCCACCCTGTCGGTGCAGGTTGTGGCCGGGCACTACAATGTCCGAGCCATTGCCCTATGCCCTGTGCTGATGCATCCAGGCCAGGCCACCCTGTCCAGGCTATTCCCACAGTACCTTGCTCCTCATTATGCACATTGGCAGGCCAATACTGGCAACAGTGCTAGCAGTGTGGGCTGGGGAGGGTGTTGGCAGCCACCACACACTGGATAGACAGACATTCCCCACACCTATGCCAGCATTGTGCAACTATAGAAGTGTTTGGCAGCCCTGGCCACCGCACCAATCCTGGGCACAGTGCAGGCATGGCTATGGTATGCATTACTGTTGGAGTCACTCACCAGGGTGGTAAACACTGTCAGACACAAGACCTGTAGCACACTCCACAGACATCAGGAAGGTTGCTATGATGCAGCTCAAACAGAAAATTGTGCTTAACTTAGGTATTGCTATCTGCCATTAATCATAGCAACCTTTTATAGATGTGTACCGTATTCCCAGGTTTAGGGTGGCATTGCTAAGGTATGCAAGTGCTAGTATTGGGAGATGCACGCAGGGCCCAAAATCCTGCCTCTCCAGGTGTCTTTGGATAATGGAGCCTGTGGGTGCGGGTGTGTCTTCCCCTGTTGGCCGCTGCTCTAGGGCAGAGGTTCCCAACTCCAGTCCTGGTGGGCCAAACACTGTTCGGGTTTTCATGCTGTCCCTCATGAATATGCATGAGATACATCTGCATACCATGGGGGCGGCGCATAGAAATGCATCACAGACATCTTTTTGAGGCAGCATGGAACCTGAATGGTGTTTAGCCCTCCAGGACTGCATTTGGGAGACTCTGCTCTAGGTAATGCGCATGTTTATGGTGTCTGTGCTCTGTAGGGTGAAATGTAGGTGTTTTGGGCATGTTTACGTCATCTGCAATAAAGTTTCTGTCTGTACTAGCACGTTGTACTAGTGGGTAAAATATGGGGACTGGGTTGGCAGGAACCACAGCTGGGACTTAAACCTGTGACCTTCTGCTTCTGAGCACACTGGCTGTGTGCACTGCACCAACGTGTTGCCACAGAGACAGTGCATTCCCTGGTGATACCATGACTGTCCATCAGACAGGGCCTGTCTGTTGCAGTGCATGGCACCCACCTACACAGGGCTAGGCCATGGTCTGCTCTGGGCAGCTGCCACTGCCCCATCCACCACCACTACCCCTCTGCCACCATGCTGACATGCCCTTCTGCTGGTGGTGCTGGTGGTGCGCAGTCTCAGGCCATCCAGTGTGCGGGTAGGCGGCTGCTTATGGTGCGGGTGCTGGGGTAGGGGTGCCTGCATAGCTGTCCACGCTTCCCCCCAGCACCGCCTGCCAATGCTCCGTGCCATTGGGGGTACCTGCTGGGTACTATTCCCTGTGACACCATGGGAAGCACACTCGTGCCCATGTTGGGCCCTCATCAGTTGCTGTCTGGCTGCTCTACTGTCTAGCATTCCTATGGGCCAGCTAGGCATCACCCTAGTCCACACTGTGGCCCAGCTGCACCACAGCATGTGCCGCCTGCAGCCCTCTGTGTCTCCTTTTCCAGCATCTGTCCAGTTGCCTGTTCCGACATGCCCGCCCTGCTGTTGTGGAACATGTGCACGCCATAGGAAACCTGTCCAATGGAGAAGGAAACCCTGCTCAGCGCAATTTCACTGTGGGCTCATTCACCTTGTATGGGGACGGAGCATAGACCCTTCCAAAATTCATATCTTTTTTTTGGAGTTTTTTTGGGGGTGTGTTTTGATGTTTCCCATTGATATCACTATTTCCCAGCTTGGTTATTTTATTTTTACGTTTTCTTCTGTTCATTTTTACTGTTTATTTGCCCTTTTGTTCCGTACACATATATCACACTTCTCACTTTTTGTAGGTTTCCCTGGTTTTGCTGTACATTGCTGACGGAAATGGTTTCTTTTCCCTTTAAATCAGCTCTAACGCCAGGGTTTCACTGGCGTTAGTTTTGAGCCTCGGATTTCACAGCGTTAGTGTGTGGGGAGCCTCTCCCCTCCCACTCTCCACCCATTGACCCCTTCTCCGCCCCTGGGGAGCCTTCCTCCGCCCTCCAGGAGCCTTTCTCCGCCTTCAGCGCTCGTTTGCGCCGCTGCGCACGTTATCGCGTGCTAAGGTACCTCTGCGCCCGATAAAGCGCCATTATTGCTCGATAAGGTACCTTATCGTGCAATAACGTGGCAGAGCGCACATTAAGACGGTTTAGTAAACATACCCCTAAGAGTTTGATTGCTAATTCTTCCACCTCTGAGTCTGAGTCTTTCTCTTCCCTTTCTTCTTCCTCTTCAGCCAATTTGTTGACCTGTCCTTTATTCATCTCACTCTCCTGCAGTTCCAGATCTCTAAACTCCATCGCCTCTTCAATTGCTCTTTATTTTTCTGTGTATTTCTTTCTTCTGGTACTCTCACCTAGGTTTCCTCCTCCCTGTATTTCTTTTTCCACGGAAGCCCTTAGTTGATTCAAGATATTGTCATTCACATACTTTGTTACTTTGATCTGTGAAATTAAAGATCTTAAATTTGCATCTATTGCTTTTTGCAATTTTTCTTGTGGCAATTTGCGTCTTTCAGTTTTTGGTGGATTCTCTTTGTATAACATCATATTTAAATATAGGGTTTTATAGCATAAAAGTAGCAGTACATTATTTTCTCTTTATCTGAAGATCTACTTAACCATAGTTAGTCCTCTTAACTTTTTAATTCATTTCTGTGGTTTATCTCCTGCCATAGTGGGTCCATGAACATGCTCACCATGGCCTTTATCCATGGCAGGGATGTTACCTACATCTGCAGTGTCTTCACTATTGCTACCACCATCATTAGCCCTAGCGTGAAGGTTACAGGTGGGCACCTTTTCATCCTGGGTGATTTGCGGTCAGTATGTATTTTACTTTTTCTTTCCTACCATACTTCAATTGTAGTGTCGTCTGGTTAGGTTTTAGTATAGATTTTGTAGAACAGGGTCACCACGTGAAGGTACCCAGCAAGACTTGGGGAGGGAACTATATTCTCAGATGCAGAGCAATTCACCAACCACAGCTAGTGAATTTTATGTTGCACTTCCCTTTGACTCTAGAAAGATGGGGATAGTCTAGCTGCTTATGAGGGATAATCTAATTGCTTATGAGGAGGCATTATATAACCATTTGTGTAAGTATCACACTCTTTCCATCTGTCCCTACACAAATGACTGTTTGTTTAACTGATTTTTGACTATCACCTTCACAATAAGTAGCAACACATAGTAAGGTGATTTTGATGCATGTTCTAGATTATGTTCAGAAGGATGATACTAAATATCAAATGCTTTTTAGCATTTTGGAAATTACTTGTATTATTTGTAGGGCTACTGGGTGTGTTCAGTGCTTCACTGGCACATAGTTAAACCATGCAATTTGTTAGTCAAAGATGAGATGAAAGCTGTTAGAGCTGGGTTTAACAAGGGCATAGACTTGTTCCTAGAGGAAAAGTCCATAAACCATCATTAGTCGTGGAGACATGGGAAGGACTGGAGCTATTCTTTTGGATCTTGTCAGGTACTCATGACATTGTCTGTGACAGAATGTCGGGATTGATGGACTTTCCTAATAATAACACTTAACATTTCTATTGTGCTAATGGTCAAATGCAGCAATACAGTGGTGATAAGTTGTGTGCCACTGAGTCAGTGCCATCTCCTGGCAACCTGTGGATAGTTGTGACTATCCCTTAGGTTTTCATGGCAATGTGTGACCAGAAGTAGATTGCCAGGCTTTTTTACTGCACAGTAAGTGAACAGCACATGATAGGAACATAGAAACATGATGGCAGAAAATGACCACATGGCCTGTGGCAGCAATCGCTGTGAAAAGCTCTTATTCAATCACTCACCCACAGAAGGAAAACTCACAGACAGGCTGGAATGCAATCAGGATCTTTAATGTGCACACAGGATCAGACAGAGATACCAGCAACCTCCACAAGGGTCTGAACCCCGAGGGACGGCCTACAATGCCTTATATACAGTACAGTTTTAAACTCATTCTACAATCCCATTTGCCACAGGTATTTCCTGCCCACCAATCAGCAGCCCCTGGGGAGGTACCTGGGTGACCTGTCCAAACCGGTATGCTCTGGTCTGTTGGTTTCAGGGCTAGGGAAATACTGTGCTCAGACCTGGAGTGGGGGAAGGGTGCCTACTGGAATCTCATTGTCTTTCTCTTAGCAGGCTGATTACCTCATGGCTTGCGGGGGAAGGGTCAGGCTGATCAGAGCCTCATGGCTTGCAGCATGGCTTGGGGAAAGGGCTACCTACAGCTACCTCATGGCTGCCTCATTCCCCCCTTTTTAAGTAAGACCTCAACCGCTAGAGGCGGTTGAGGGCTGTATTACTGGAGGCAAGCCGCAGAGGAGTATAGTGGGTCAGGGCCATGACCGTGGCAGCCGCCTTGCGTTCTACCAGGGTGCCAAGGGTGGAAACAACCTGTAAGGAAAAAGGCACCTGGTTAAAATGTACGGTACAGCAATGGGACAAGTTAAGGTAGAGAGTTACGTATACAAAGGTCTGTCATGTTCAGAGCAGTTTGGGCAAATAATACTGCTGAGTTAGTAGTCTCTGCACTTGTTTGAAAGCAAGTCCGTATCAGGGATAGGAGTAAGGCTAAAGCACCTTTTTCTCAGTCTGATCCCGGTTTCAGGAAAGGTGTCTGTAAATCAGTCTCTCCGGTGGTCCAGAGTTCGTCGGCAGTCTGTTAGAACCCCGTACTGGGCAGAAGTGTCAAAGCGCAGGGGCTGGTTTGGAACTGTGACAGAAGTCCAGGCTGGAACAATTTCTGGTGCAGCGGCCTTGACACGAGAGTGATGGATCCTCGGAGCAACTTCACATCATTAAATTGCCTTCACCAGTTTACTGTCCATCAGTCCTTCCACATCATTAATTTCCTTCATCAGTTTACTGTCCATCAGAGTCCTTCCTCTCAATATATCACTTTATCCCTCACAACACTTTCCACCAACTACATACATAGGTCCTTCAGTTTACTGTCCATCAGAGTCCTTCCTCTCAATATATCACTTTATCCCTCACAACACTTTCCACCAACTACATACATAGGTCCTTCAATTTTTCTTTTTCTATACCATACTAATGTATCCTTATCTGGCAAGGCTGCTAAAACAATTGTTAGAAACATAGTATTGTTGTAAACAGTGTCCATTTTCCACTAACTTAATTGGTGCAGTTCTAGATTGGCATGGGTGCTCATTCTAAATAGCGACTGTCTAAACAATCTTCAATATAAAACTATACATCAATTCCAATAGAAAGAAATATGGCTCCTAACATGACAGCCACATATCTCTCATGTATGACTAGAGTCTATTGTATACCTGGTTCCCAGTGAGAGTACTGTAGGAAACTTAAAAATACTTGGACCGATCTTGAAAATGCAGTGTCCACAAGGATTTATGTAAGCTATCCATTAATTATGGTGTCAAAATAGATCCTCTTGAGGTGAGAGACTAAGAGGGTACAAGGCATTGGTGGTTGGGCCTCATGGCGATACTCCTTCTGGTTCTTCTTGGCCGGCAAGGCATTTGTGAATAGGCCTCATGGCAGTACTTCCTCGGGTTCTTCTTGGCCTATTCCCCCTTGCCTATTCATGTCTCTTCAGAGGCATAAATGTACAAGGTTCATGTTTTCTCAGGCCTTGTGGGTCCTCGAGGTACTTAGAGCAGTCTGAATTCCGGTGGCCCAGATCATCACACTTGGAGTAGCACGTTTATTGCCTTTTTCCTAGGCTGTCGTCTCACCTTCTGCCCCTCTCTCTCTCTCTCATTCATTTTCTCAAAGCTCTCCTGGATCATTGCTGACAAGTAAGATTTAGTTTTTATCCAATCAACTCAAGTTAATGTTATCATTATATTTGTAAATAATTAAAAAACACAGTTCCATCTTTCCACTAAATTTGCTCTGATATACTTGGGAACAAAGCAATTTCAGATCAGCCCCTTTCCAAAATTTAATATTTACTCATCTTATTGCTGTGTATACTGGACCTCTACATAATGTACTCCTACCAGTATATTTGGTAACAAAGTACAAATGTATAAACTAAAAGATTTGTATCTCACAGTGCTATAATATATTGTGCTCTTGAACTCTGGACACCAACATGTAAAATTCAAATACAGAAGGACAGGTGAATTTATTCTAAATAGCACCTATGATGTTACTGTCCTGTTCATCATTCATCAGCACAGAGCTTAACTAGGCAAAGTGATTACCTTGTATCTTACAGTTCAAAACAGGCATGGAACTGATACTTTTATAAGAATTATATCTAAAGTGCTGTATATCTTGTAGCGCTATATAAATGTTTATAGCTCTACGAGGTGTTTGCCACAATATATAAAATCCCCTTTTAACTTTTTTTTTTGGTTTGCTTGATAGCATATAGCATTTAAACACATGACTATTGGCAGCCTATCTGATTGGAATACAAAGGTTTTCTTGATAAATTTTAGTAACCCTCCCCATTCCCCGTTCGTTCCCAGCCCTCAGGAGACATACACATGGTACACAATCAAGATCAGACATCTGAGAATGTTCAAGGGAGCCACCCCTCATGGTTTTAGATGCTCAAAATTCTTCATTGGAGGCTAGGTGAATTTGTTCTTTTGTCCTCTCTAATGGGTCTCCATTCATCTGCTAGAAGAATGACTCCTCCCTGATCTCTAGTATCTTTCTGTAGCCATGCAAACTGATTGGACGTGCATTTAACAAAGCAATTGGGGCCTGAGGCAGAGGATGGACTCAGTCCACAGGACCCAGGAGTCTGTATGAGTGTAACACTGTGGGGTAGGAAAACTTGAAGCAGAGCTGGAATCTACAGAATCCTCTCTAAACCCAGATTTAAATTGTGAAGCATGCACTGTAGGGGCGTTTTCTCTTTAGACTCTCCCGACCCCATGCTCTAATTTAGTTCAATAACTAAGTACAGTATACAATGTAGATCAGATCTTCTAACCTAATCTCAATTTGGGAAAAAATGCAATTTACAGTAAGAGAGAGAAGTATGCAATTTATAATACAGATCCTATCTAGACTTAATCCAGGAAAAATAATACAATTTATAATACAGACCCTATCTAGTCTTAACTCAGGACAAGTAATACAACTTACAATATTTGGCAATTTACAAAATATATATATACACAAGCTAGCTATTCTTACAATGCCCACCAGATGGAGCTCCAGAGTCACTTTAAGTATATTGCAGTGTAGCTTACACGTGCTCTTTTCAAGATGGCCGCCTCCACGTGCGTCCCGATAGCTGCTCCTGGGTGCAGGGGAATTCGCACACGTGGTGTTCCCAAGATGGCTGCCACCCCACCGTGCTCCTTCACACCGGCTCACCCTCTACTCCACAGATGGAAAAAAAGAAAATGATGGACCTTCAAATGATCACTTCTCCCTCAATCGACCCAAAAAAAAGGTTAGCTTCTCATATTCTGGTTTAAGGGCAGGAAACCTCAGCGGGGGCTCAGGGGAAGGCCGGAACCTCAGCGGGGGCTCAGGGGAAGACCGGAACCTCAGCAGGGGCTCAGGGGAAGACCGGAACCTCAGCAGGGGCTCAGGGGAAGACAGGAAAATTCAGCGGGGGTCAGCGGTGCACCGGGACAGCACCGAGAGGCACAAAACCTCAGCGGAGGCCCAAGGGAAGGCAGGAACCTCAGCGGAGGCCCAAGGAAGGCAGAAATTCACATCGGAGCACATGGGGAGCATGGATTCACATCGGACAGCATGGGGGGGGCAGAATTAACATCGGAGCACAACGGAGAGAGAAATTCACATTGGAGCAGAAATTAACACAGCGGCAGCATGGGGGGGGAACAGAAATTTACATCGGAGCACAGAAATTACATCGGGGGTTCAGGGAAAGGCAGTAAATCCACACCGGAGCACATGGGGAAGCAGAAATTAACATCGGAGCAGAAATTAACACAGCGGCAGCATGGGGGGGACAGAAATTTACATCGGAGCACAGAAATTACATCGGGGGTTCAGGGAAAGGCAGTAAATCCACACCGGAGCACATGGGGAAGCAGAAATTAACATCGGAGCAGAAATTAACACAGCGGCAGCATGGGGGGACAGAAATTTACATCGGAGCACAGAAATTACATCGGGGGTTCAGGGAAAGGCAGTAAATCCACACCGGAGCACATGGGGAAGCAGAAATTAACATCGGAGCAGAAATTAACACAGCGGCAGCATGGGGGGGACAGAAATTTACATCGGAGCACAGAAATTACATCAGGGGTTCAGGGAAAGGCAGTAAATCCACACCGGAGCACATGGGGAAGCAGAAATTAACATCGGAGCAGAAATTAGCACAGCGGCAGCATGGGGGGGACAGAAATTTACATCGGAGCACAGAAATTACATCGGGGGTTCAGGGAAAGGCAGTAAATCCACACCGGAGCACATGGGGAAGCAGAAATTAACATCGGAGCAGAAATTAACACAGCGGCAGCATGGGGGGGACAGAAATTTACATCGGAGCACAGAAATTACATCAGGGGTTCAGGGAAAGGCAGTAAATCCACACCGGAGCACATGGGGAAGCAGAAATTAACAACGGAGCAGAAATTAACACAGCGGCAGCATGGGGGGGACAGAAATTTACATCGGAGCACAGAAATTACATCAGGGGTTCAGGGAAAGGCAGTAAATCCACACCGGAGCACATGGGGAAGCAGAAATTAACATCGGAGCAGAAATTAACACAGCGGCAGCATGGGGGGGACAGAAATTTACATCGGAGCACATTAGAGAGCTCTCTCCTTGCAGTCACACTTCAGATTACTCCCCACAAGCAGAAAGGAAAGAAGAGAAGCAGCGATCTATTTTTAGCTTATCAAGTGCTATATTTAGTTACTTTTTTTTCTCAGATTACTGCAGTTACAGGACGAGCAATGGCTTCAGGGCCACTAAGGCCCCTACTAGGACTGCTTCTCAGATTACTGCAGTTACTGCAGTTTCAGATTCAAATACAGGACGAGCAATGGCTTCAGGGCCACTAAGGCCCCTACTAGGACTGCTCGTGCAGTTGATCAGGCTGCTACAGGTTCCCAGAAATTACCAGGACTCACAGATAGAGTACAGAACTAGCCCCAAACAGTAAGGTAGCAGTACTCACCAGAACTCTGATCAGACAGGAAGTTTGGATGCCAGTCTATCCAGCTGGTTTTTCAATCGGGGATTCAACCGCAGGGACCAGCTGTCCAGACAAATCAAGGTGTCCTTCCGAGCACAAAGTGGCCCGGGGGCGCCAAGGACCGTTAATCACCTGGAGGGGCCGGTCCCTGACTGGTGGAGGCCCAGATGCTGCAAAAGCAGAAGTCTTCCCACCGTGGGTGTGATGAGAGAGGCTTTTCTTTTAATATTTCCCGGCCAATGCACCAAAATGTGGCAGCAATCGCTGTGAAAAGCTCTTATTCAATCACTCACCCACAGAAGGAAAACTCACAGACAGGCTGGAATGCAATCAGGATCTTTAATGTGCACACAGGATCAGACAGAGATACCAGCAACCTCCACAAGGGTCTGAACCCCGAGGGACGGCCTACAATGCCTTATATACAGTACAGTTTTAAACTCATTCTACAATCCCATTTGCCACAGGTATTTCCTGCCCACCAATCAGCAGCCCCTGGGGAGGTACCTGGGTGACCTGTCCAAACCGGTATGCTCTGGTCTGTTGGTTTCAGGGCTAGGGAAATACTGTGCTCAGACCTGGAGTGGGGGAAGGGTGCCTACTGGAATCTCATTGTCTTTCTCTTAGCAGGCTGATTACCTCATGGCTTGCGGGGGAAGGGTCAGGCTGATCAGAGCCTCATGGCTTGCAACATGGCTTGGGGAAAGGGCTACCTACAGCTACCTCATGGCTGCCTCAGGCCTATCTAGTCTGCCTTTCCATATCAACTACAATAGTCCCCATTTACCTTTAGAGATCCTCTGTGTTTGTCCCATGTTTTTTGAATTCAGATACTGTCCTCGTGTCCACCACCTCTACTGGGAGACTATTCCATGCATCTACCACTCTTTCCATAAAGAAATATTTCTGCATATTACTCCTGAGTCTATCCCCTTTCACTCTCATCCTATGTCCCCTCATACCAGAGCTTGCCTTCAATTGAAAAAGACTCTCCTGTGCATTTATGCCATGGAGGTATTTCTCTATCATATCGCCCCTATCTTGCCTTTCCTCTAAAGTATACATATTAAGATCTTTAAGTCTGTCCTCATATGCTACGTAACGAAGACTACTAACCATTTTAGTAGCCACCTTCTACACCGACTCCAACCTGCTTATATCCAAGTACTAACCAAGTCTGCCCCTGCTTAGTTTTCAAGATCAGGCTAAATTAGAGTGGTGTGGTCATAGCTGTGGTGATAAGCATTGAGGTACAAAGTGCCCACAATCTAAGCAAATACCTGAGGCAGTGAGAGCTAAAATCACTTGCCCAAGTTCACCAGAAGTGATAGTGGCAGCAGTGGGATTTCAACTCTGGTTTCCCTTGTGTGTAGCTTATTGCTCCAACCACTAGGTCATTTCGTCTCCTTTTGGCAGAACCACTATGACATTTCTCATGCTCTTACATAACAGACAGCCCCTGTTTCTGGAAGTTTACGATCTATAAAGACTGACAGACAGATAAACAATAAACATAGTCAGGACATGCAGGCTTTGGGTTAAAGCAGCAGGGCCAGGGATAGGATGTAGGTCTAAGAGCTAGGATAGTGGTGGAGTATGATTGAAGACAGAGACCACTTTACCTAATTAGGTGAATCAGCAAGAAAATTTTGGCCTAAAAACAATCTATATAAGAAAAGCAGAGCAAAGCTGTGAGCAGGCAGTCAGCATTTCTTTCCCTGAAACTAAACTGAAAAGACAGCGCAAAACCAGCCCATCTGAAAACTGAAAAACTCCTTCTCTGTAGATGTCTCAGCTGAGTAGTGGGCTTGAGAGGGATCTGTAAAGAGACTCAGACATCTCTGAGAGAAACTTGCAAACTGCTTGCACAAGTACATAGTTTGTGAGAATTTTCTCCTATGGACTTTGCACCACTTTTCAATGGGAAACATTTCTGTTTGAAAATTGCCTAGAAAAAGTCTTTGTATGGGTACCTTTTCCAGGTAAAAAGTTTGAATATTCTTTTAAAAATGTTCAAATGCACTGATGCTTGCAAGCCCCTCCCCAACCATGCCCCCAGGAATGCATCTCCTTACTACACACATATTTTAACCCACACATATGCAAGAGGTAAAGCACTGTTTCACCTGTTGAAGCACTGTTTCACCTGCTAAAATGGCTTTGAGAATCAGGGCTCTGCTCTATATCAAAAAGCCTAGCAAAAATAGACTTTCAGGTTCTTCACAAGCCTGAAATTTCAAAAGTAATTGGCATCAGTAGCTTAACCCTTTGAAGGCCTACTTTAAAATTTTAATCCACATTCTGCAGCCAGGTTAATTTTTGCATATTTTAGGAAAATTGTACCCGTCTTAGTCAATATGTTCTAATAGTGATTTTCCTTCTGCTATGGTCATATATTATATACCATTTGATAGGAATGTTTAGTCAGAATTTTGGATCCCGAGAGTTTTGGGCTCGGCCTGGAAAGGGTTAACAATAGCATTTATTTTGCTGGACCTATTTATTTAGACAATAACATGTATTTTCACATCAAACATTCACTGATGATAACTGTTTTTCAAAAATTGTTCTACACTGCACAATATATAAAGCAAATATTGCCATTATTGCCAAAAAAGATCCAGTTGACAAGTTCCAATAGAATGAGATGATTGGGCTAAACCATTGCAGTATATGGCACAGACAAGCAGTTGGGCTGTAACCCCTCATAGAAGGCATCATGTAGGAATTAGAAATGACTGTGGATGCCTCTCAGTGGTCTTTCCATTTCTGGTCCATGGTCTTCAGAGAAGGCTACTCCTTTGTGGCCTTGATAGAGTGGATCCTCTGGAAAAGGTAAGAGTAGCTACAAGAAATAGGGAAGACAATAGTGTTGTCAGCTTCCTATATTTGCTTTGCCGGTGAACGGCAGTGGCTACTGTTGTCATTGCTGTGGATAGTCTATCCAAAGATTTATTTATTTATTTAATGGTATTTATATACCGCCTTATTATTCAATCAAAGCGGTTTCCACGGCAAACAATCAAGGGGGCAAATGTTTTCATGCAGTGTACAGAGTGTTGTGTATGTGTTGGCGGGGATGTGATTAGATTTGCTTTATCTACATAGTGCGCTATTATACAGTCTTATATACAGTCTTGGGGTGGGGGGAGTTGATGATCTGACTTGTATGCTGGTTCAGGGGGTATGTCCATAGTAATCGATGAACAGGGTTGTCTTCAGCTGTTTTCGGAAGTCCTTGATTTCTGTGGTTAGTCTCAGATCATCTAGGAGGGAGTTCCATATGGATGGAGCAGCCAGGGAGATTGCTCATTGTGCGGTGTCTTTGCGGGTCTTGGTGAAGTCTTTTGGGGTGTTAACCCGATTGGAGGTGCCTCTTCTTCTTGGCCGTGTGCTTGTGTCGGGTTGTATGAGTGTGTGTAGGCTTAGGGCGGAGGAGTGTTGTTTGATCTTGAATATGTTTATGATAGTCTTGTATTTGATGCGTGAGATGATTGGGAGCCAGTGCAGTTCTTTCAGTATGGGTGTGATGTGATCGTGTCTTGTAGTACCGGCTATTATGTGGGCAGCTGTGTTTTGGGCCAGTTGTAGTGGTCTGAGGGTCTGCTTTGGTAGCCCGGTGAATATTGGATTGCAGAAGTCTAGTAGAGGGGTTATCAGCGCCTGGCAAACGGTGCGAAAGTGCTCTGGGTCGAGGAGGGGCTTGAGTCTTCTGATGAGTCGCATTCTTAGGTATGCACTTTTGGTTGCTCTGCCTATGTGTGCTTGGAGGTTAAGTTCTTTGTCCAGGATGACTCCGAGGTACTTAACTTCTGATTTTATCAGTATGAGTGCATCTCTTATCTTGATGTCGGGTGGGGGGATAAAGGCCGGGTATCGCGTGATGATCAGTGCCTCCGTCTTGCTGTAGTTGATTGATAGGTTGTTTTCCTGAAGCCAGTTTGCCCTTTGGGTGAGGCAGTTTGTTACGTTGGTGTAGTCCGGGTTGTCGACTGAGATGGGTGTGTAGATCATGATGTCATCTGTGTAGATTGTATAATGTATGTGGTGCTCTTTCATGATGGCACATATTGGCTGGATGTATAGGTTGAATAGGAGAGCTGAAAGGGCCGATCCCTGTGGCACTCCTTGTTTGACCTTTATGGGTCGAGATGTGTTGTGTCCTACTTTGACCTGTATTTGTCTGTCGGTTAGGTATGAATGGAACCAATTCAGGGTGTTTATGTTTATGTTTATTAAAACTTTTTATACCGCCCAACACTGGTGGCACCTGAGCGGTTTACAATATGGTGGCACCGTGTAGACCGATGTTCTGTAGTCTATCCAATAGAGTCTTGTGGTTAACTGTGTCAAATGCAGATGAGATGTCAATGAATATCATGAGTATGCCTTTCTTGGTGTTGTCTATGATGCGGAGGACGCTGTCGAAGAGGTATATCAGAAGAGTTTCTACCCCGTGGTTGGGGCGGAACCCGTGTTGATTGTTGTCCAGGGGAGTGTGGTTGTCTATGTGTTCTTGTAGTTGGTGCTGTACAGTTTTTTCGATTATTTTTGCTAAAAGTGGTATGCTGGAGATGGGTCTGTATGCTGATGGATTGTTCTTGTCAAGTGTGGATTTCTTCGGGATAGGCCTTATTGTTGCGAGCTTCAATTGATTTGGCATGCACCCTTGGGTTAGGGAGGAGTGTACTATCTTGTGGATGGTTTGGATGAAGTTTGATTTGGTGGCCTTGATCTAGGGCACTGGGCAGGGATCCGTGGGGGCGGTGCTTGTCTTGATTGCTGAGATGATGTGGGAGAGTTGCTCTGTGGATGGGGTGTTGAATGTTCCTCAGGTGTTCAAGGGTGTGATAGTCTTTGGGGTTGGGCTGGGTCTTGTTTGTTCTACTGAGTGGAACTTTTCTTGGATGTGGTCCGCAAATTTTTGTGGGTCCAGTTGCATTTTGTCTTCGGTATCCTGGTCTTTGGTGAGGGCTTTTACGATTTCAAATAGTTCTCTGGGCTTGTTGTTGGAGTTGCGTATGAGGTTTGTATAGTATTCCTTTTTTGTTTGGTTGATGCATTCGTTGTATTGTTTTTGCTTTGTTAGGTATAGTTCCTGGTTCTCGGGTGACTTGTTCTGTCTCCATCTCCATTCTATTTTTCTGAGGCTCCTCTTTTCGTTTCTTATAGTTTTAGAGTACTGTCATGAGGCTGGAGCTAGGGAAGAAACAGCCTTGAAAAAAACTCCTGATTTGCATGAATCTCAGAAAAGCCAGAGAGCGCAGTTCCAGTGTAGCTCAGCCAGAGGGCGCATGAACAGCTACACAGTACCTGAACCAACATGCTCAAGCTCTGAGCACCTTAATGATAAGTGTTTTCACCTGTCCTCAGACTCACAGCGTGCAAGCCAGAAATCCCTTTATAAGGGAAATCAGATGAGCAGCTCAGGCACCAGCACAGGAGTGCAGCAAAGAGTGCAGCAGGGAGTGCAGCAAGGAGTGCAGCAAAGAGAGGCACCCAGGAGGGTAGCCGACCGAATAACCGGAAGGGTACCAGCGAGGGTACCGGGAATAGTAACAGGAGAAGGAAGGAGAACGAACACAGACAGAGGCAAGACTCAGTCCTGGGGAAGTGCCAAGGGCAAGGTCAGAAGGACCGGCAGCACAGGCTTTGAGAGAAGCCTGGAACAGGTTAATTTCCAGCTACTGCCAGCTCTAGGTGGCAGGAACCAAAGGAGGTATACTCCATGGGATAAAGCCCAGAGAAGCAGCCTGCCTGTTAAAAGAAGTTCTCCAAATAGAGAGTGGAAATCCACGTCTGGTTTTCCTAGCAGCCTTGATTGTGGAGCAGTGCACAAGACAGAGGATCAACAGGAAAAGCTATATTGTAAGCTGAATCCTGGGCGTGGCACTCCACGGAAGATAAGGTATGAAAAGCCTTTTATTCTAAAAGGAACTTTAAATTAAGACAGTCTTATGCAAGTAGATAAACCTCAGTATCAGAGAAGAAGTAAAGCTAACTATTTAAAACCACTTCCCAAAAGTGTTTTAAGAAAGTTATATGAGAAGCCAAGGAACTTCTGTGAGGAATTAAGAGACACTGAAGATATTCTTAACACTGAAGAGGGTAGCGAGCCAGAATCAATGGACTTGGATTATAGCGCCAGTGTTCCCATGCCTCACAACGAACCTATGGAATGTAACTTTTGCTTAAGAAGTAGTTTGCTTGCCATGCTAATTGTATAGCGAAGAAATAAGTCTGCATATGGTGAAGCTGATAACCATGTTGTTCTGACATTGTTTTCTACTGTTTGGGAAAATCCCCAAACCCAGCTAAATAGTCAATTGTACAGCCTACAACCTTTAACTGTTTAGTCCATGGTGGAACTTTATTATTTGAGGAAAGCATTACCTCCACTTTATGTTGTTGTCCCATTTGAACCTAGAGCTTAAGCGGGGAAATAAAGCCTTATTTACCCTACACTTGGTGTAGTCATTCTTTTCAGGGAGCACTACACTACAAGGACCACAATCCTTTGGGTCCTGCAGCTGGAACACTCCCTGATACAAATTAAATGTCCCCGGACGCCCTTACTTTACTACACCAGTAGGGGCGCCTGGCGACAGTACCATGGTTTGTGTTGTAGTTTGTTGCAGCGAGGTGTCCTGTGTCTATATTCTGTTGCTTTGGCAGCGTTGTATATGGTGTTGTTCCAGTTGGTGATTAGTGCATCTAGGTCATCTGTTTCATGGTTAAGGTTTTGTATTGTGTCCTGTAGGAACCGGTCTCTGTCGAAGCATTTAAATCTTCTTTCTATGGGGGTGTTGTCTGGATATTTGTTTAGTATCTCCTCATTAGGTGTAATTTTTACTTCAATTAAGTGATGGTCAGACCATGGTACTGGTGTGGTGATGGGTGTTGATATTAGGCCTCTTGAGGTTAGGTAGTTGGGTGCAAAAATAAGGTCTGGTGAGGATCCATGTCTGTGTGTCGGGGTGGTGATTATTTGCGTGAATTGGAGTGAACTCATTGCTTGGAGAAAAGCTTCTGCATCTTTTTTGTTGGTGGACTTAAGGTTGAAGTCTCCTAGGAGTATTGTGGGTTTGTGCCTGGAGTTCACTGCGCAGACTGTCTCTAGAGTTGATGCTAGAGATCACTGCAGGCTGAGTCTTTAGTATGAACAGCTGTCACCATGCCATTGCTAATCTAACCCTACAGAGGATTGGTTAGATGCATTTGTCCTTCTAACTTGGGGCTGGCAGATTCCCTTCTCTGGCATCAATAGAATGGATGTGCTGGAGCCGGCCAATGCCATTTCTAATGTCAGTCTTTGTGCTGCTTGGCAGGGGTCTGAAGCATGTGTTTTTGGTCTGCATTTTCTGTTCCTGGAAGTCTGTTCTCTAATTTAATCTCTTCTTCTGGGGTCCAGATGCTTTCTTGCTTTGGCCCCCAGCACTGACAACCAGTCTCATGTGCCAGGTTAACAGTTATACAGATTTGCAGCAAGAGGGCTGAGCCATGAACAAAAGACTGTATATACATCAGGCTTATCTATGTCAGCCTCATTTGCCATTCGTTTGCACGCCTAAAACTTATGCGTGCATGCAAATAGCTTGTGCATGCACACATCAGTAGTATATGTGTAAATTTTTTATTTATTTATTTACATTCTCTTATATACCGCGCTATTCTGCATCAGTGCGGTTTACATTGAACAAACTGAAATTACATTGAACAGGGAGACTTGGAGATAACTATTTTAAATCTGGAGGTATATGGACATCCAAACAATTTGTATGTGCAATAGGCACACAGTCACGATGAAAAACATTTTGGTGGCAAGACATGCCTAATGCACATGTCATCTTTGTTGCATCTATTTGCTTTTTAGTGCACATACAGTACACTATCAGACAGGTAGGTGCAATATTTTTGATTACACGTAGTGCTTCAGTACCCCCACTACTGAGAAAATGCCTTCAGAGTTCAGGGACGATCAATTTGAAATGTTGGCTCCTATGGATAATATTAGCACACAGAAGCTACAGTTTTATGGATTTGCATATGCAGAGTTGCCAAGTTACCCATTTCCAGGAGTGAGATTTTAAGCCAGTCCAGGATTTCTGACAAGCTCATTCTGATGCATTATGAGACCTGCAGCACTGATTCCAATTGGCAAAAACTGGGACTACAAATACCATAATGAATTGCAATATACATTTACAACCAGAACTAGCAAAAAAATCTCACTCCCAGAACTCGGTACTATGGCAAAAGTGCATACGAGGAAAATTGTATAACTGATAGCATTGGTGAAAATTAAGCACATGCTCTTCGCTCTGTGAATTTTGCAGGATTTTCAAAGCATGTGCATACTTTCACTTTGGAAATTATCACAGGAAAAGTGCCTGCAAACATTACACCATCTAATTTTTCTGACTAAAACTACTTTTTTAAAATTCCAAAATGTGTGTGCTTCCAAAGCCTGCTGCCGAGACTTCCTGCACCCACTGTGGGTGAAAGTATGTGCAGACTGAAATTAAGGATGGCCATGGATAAAATACTATTCCACCTATGAAAAGGGTTTTGAAAATTGCTTTCAAAAGGAGCAACTTTCAAACAATACACCAGGATGCAAGTCTTTGCATCAAATTTTAAAGGGAAAAATTAGGTCAGGAAAAATACACATACAAATCTGCACCTGCTAGTTGTGCGGATGTTATTTCCAAGAAAATTGTTGTTGTTGTTAAGTGCCATCTAGTTGGTGTCGACTCATTGCGACCCTCTGGATAGTTGTCATAAACTGTGTTTGGTCTTCAGTCAAGCAACTGATTGTTGATAGAGTGGCATCCATAGCTGCTGTTATTGTATCGATCCATCTCATTGCTGGCCTTCCTCTTTTGCATTGACCTTCTACCTTGCCAAACATGATGTCTTTCCCTAATGATCTCTCTCTTTGCATGATGTGTCCAAAGTGTGAAAGTTGAAGTCTTGTCATCTGAGCTTCTAAAGAAAGCTTTGGTTTGATCTCCTCTAGTACTGCCTGGTTTGTTCTTCGGGCAGTCCATGGTATACACAGTATTCTTCGCTAGCACCATAATTCAAAGCATCAATTTCTTCCTGTCTGTCTTTTTCACTGTCCAACTTTTGCATCCGTAAGGTGTTATTGAAAATACCATGACTTGGACAAATTGAATCTTTGTATGGAGAGAGACATCTCTTCTCTTGAGAATCTTGTCTTAGGTCCTTCATAGCCATTCTGCCAAGAGTAATGCATCGTAGGATTTCTTGACTGCTTGTCATTTCTTTATTGATAATTGATCCAAGCCAGTTAAAGATGTCCACTATTTCAATTTCTTCTCCATCAAGAAAATTGACATGCTTAATTTTGCAAATCCAAATGTATGCATTTGAGTGCAGTCTCTACCCCAGCACTACACTTTCCTCCTTGAGCACCTCCCCATATGTAAATACTATTATGTGTGTACTGGCTGTATACCCAACAGAACCACTTCCGAGCTGCTTGCCAAGCCATCATCACACCAGTACTGGACTACGGCAGCTCTCTATATCAAGGACGCCCAAAGTCACACACCCACTTCAAATGGTTCAGAACACAACAGCACGAATTATCAGTGGAACCAGCAAGATCGACCACATTACACAGCTACTACACCAACTGCACTGGCTTTCAATTCAAGCACGTGCCAGGTTCAAAACTATACTAAACATCTTCAAAATCATCCATCACTCCTCAGCAGACATACTAGAAACACTAATCACAAAAAAGACAACACCTACCCTAGAAGGACCAACAACAGACACATGATCAATGTTCCACCTGACTACAGGAAAAGTAAGCAATCAACCTCCAAAAGGGCATTATCACTATCCGCACAACTTTGGAATTCTCTCCCTGAAAAAATACGTTCCATTGCAGATATCATGGACTTCAAAAAAAAACTCTAAAGCTTTCTGTTCATATAAATTATGGTCATATCATGTAGTCTTACAATAATACTGGCCCCAACCGGGCTCTTTGAAACATTCAAGTGGACACGATAACCAAATCAGATACAAACATACAGAACCCATGTATATATGTAAATATGTTGAATAAGTTGTATATAGTTACTATCCTGTTAAATATCCTAAGACAATTATAATGTACCCTGTTCATGTTATGAGTTCAACGTAAACCACTTTGATTTCAGGATAAGGCGGTATAAAAAACAGGTTAAATAAATAAATAAATAAATCATTGTACCCACATAAGTACTCCAGAAGGAAGCACTCTTTGGCACAATGCAAGTACTATGCTGAGCATTAGCAGTAAATTTTTGAGTCTGAGATCATACTCCACATACCCTGGCTTGGAAGAGAGGTTCATGACAGTCATGGTCCATGCTGGTCTTTATCTGCCATCATTTACTATGTTACTATGTTATGGTATGCTCAAAACTAACCCATTTGGAGAAAATACCCCGAGTGAGAGATACTTTTCTCATATATACAAAATCTGCTGGAAAATAAAAGTAAACATCCAGGACCCGTTTCTGTCCCACGTCCATCCCTGCTATTCGTGCCCTCTCTGCTGGCGTCTAATGCAGAAGTGAGGCGCCAGCGGGGAAGGGGCAGATTGGGGGCAGAGTTATGGCGGGTGGTGGGCAGTCACCGGCCCTGGATGTACAGGGACAAATCTAATGTCAGCCCTGTACGTCCAGGGCTCGCAACTTGTGCGGGGAAGTTATTCCATCTCCGAGGTGGAATAAGTTCCCTGGATTTTTTTTTTCGGCGGGCCCGGGGTGCACATGGGGTAGGGGGGGGGCCTGAGGACATTCCCCATAACCCAATCCTGGCCTTAGGAGGCTGGATTGGGGGTCGGGCTGCAGGGAAAGCCTTTGTTAAGCCAGAGGCCAGGATCACAGCTTTACAATGGAGCTGCAGTGCCATGTCAACCATTCGCCATGGCGCCGCAGCTGCATTGTAAAGCCCTAACTGAGTTAGTCAGGCTTTTCCTGTACATGCAGGCAGGGCTGAATCGCAGTCCTGATCTGCATGTACAGGGCTGTTTGCGATTCTGGTCCCGCGGGGCTAGACATGCTCCATGGGATCAGAATCACGACTCCCTCTGTATGTCTGGGATGGAATGAGCCTGAAAGAATCTGTGTCCATCATCAAATCTGGACAAGTGTTCCAACTACTAGAAGGAATGAGTGAGAATCCACAAGCACACACAGGAAAGGAAGCTACAGAATTGGCAAAACAAGAGGAAAAAGCTCTTCAAAGAATTACTTAAATGAAACTAAAGGATGAGAGATTGATAGTTGCAGCTCAGGACAGCGGATTACAGACAAGATGGTTTACAGCAAGCATTGGAATAACTGGCAAAGCAGCCATATGTAGATTCTGTAAGAAAGAGATGACAGATATTTTCTATACAGAAAGGCACAACAAAGTAGCACGTTTCATTCATTCATTGTAAACTCTGTAGATGCTACAACATCACTGTGCTGGAAAAGCATTGGGGTCATGACTAAGAGAATTAGAGAGAATGAAGAGGTTATGAATCACCTGGGATACTACCATTCCAACTGATTAAAAACTGGATGCAAGGAAGCCAGACATACTGGTTATGGAGATGAACACTAGAACGGTATTGATTGAGGTGTCAGTCCGAAGCGACTACTTTCTGAATTGTGTTGAGAAGGAGAAGATCTTCAAGTACCAAGAAAATGTGGCTATTTCCCATCTTGTTGGGTGCCACAGGCTTGATTAAGAGGAATTTCTAAGCACACCTTGATAAATTAACCATACATGTTACATCTTACGAACTCCAGAAGGAAGATCTCTTTGGAACGATGCAAGTACTACTCTGAGCATTAGCAGTAAATATGAAAGACTAAAATCATACTCCACACACTCTGGATTAGGAGTGAGGTTCATAACTGTTATGGTATGCATGTAAAAACCATTTGGAGAAATTGCTATGAGAGACAATATTCACAAATCCAATTTATGCATATCAAACCCTGTTTTATGCAAAGAAATGCCTTTGAAAATTCTGTGCAAATGTTCACATTACTAACAATGTTTGTAGAGTGTGTGCTAAAAAACTGAGTACATCACTCATAAGTAACATTTAAGTTTGCATTTAAGTTAAGGGATCTATTTACTTAGCTGTGTTAGCTGCTAAAGCAGCAATTAGCATGCACCATCACGTAATGCAGGCACTGTGCTAAGAATTATTCTGGTATCTTAGTAGTAGACAAGCAGTAATTTTTGCATTAACAGCTAACATGGAATGGGGTACAGAATGGGTGGTTTATAGTTTCTGTTATATGTAAACCGAGCTGACTCGAAGAGCGCGGTATAGAAAAGACTTTAAATAAATAAATAGCAAAGCGGTTTACAAAACAATTATAAAAACATAGATTAAAATCAAACTACATAGGACTGCTATATATAAAAAGAGGTTGTACTCTGGACGTCATACAACTGATACACACCAGGGAGGGAGACAGAGGGAGCACCACTTTTCAGTATAGTGGGAGAGAAACCACACAGAAATGGAGGTTCCAAGCTGTGGTCACTGCCCAGATGGAGAATGGGCATGGGTGGAGCATGGATGGGGCATGGATGAGCATGGGTGGGGCATGGGTGGAACATGGGCATGGACTGCATTACAATTAAAGCAGAGCTAGTTGCTGCATGTTAATTATTAAACAGCAAATTAAGACCACTGCAATAGCTGTAGCTACTTGCATTGTGTTGCCCACATTGCATTTAGGGGCATGTTTATTGACGTGCACTATTGGTTAATGCAGAGTTTGCAAAATGCAATGTGTGCCTTTGAGTCAGTCCTGGTGAGCTGGAAGCTCTTGGGTTTTCTTGGCAGTGTCACCAGAGGTAGATTGCCAGGCCTTTTTTCTGAGGTTAAGTGACTTGCCCAAGGCCACAAGGAATGCTAGTGGGAATTGAACCCTGGTTGTTTGGTTACCAAGCCAGTGTTCTAACCACTAGGCTACTCCTCCACTCAAGTGCAGAGTTTACCTGGCACTAATTGTGCTGCGTTGAATGTTAGTACGGGGTAGCACGATAACAATTCCACACTTACCACTTAGCAAGGGATGAGGCATTGACTGGCAAGTTAGGGGCAGTGTGTGGACATTGATGGCACATTGCAGATAGCACAGCCATCATCAGCACATCCTAACTGTGATTGTTGCCATTAGCATGACTGCATTAACCGCTGCCTCAGTGAGTGATAATAAGTGCACTTGCATTAGCTGTGCTTGCCGGTTAGTGTGGTGAGGTGCCATCTCCCCATGGTAGCTATAGGGAAACATGCCAAGCACACCCCCAACAGTTAGTAAGGATCTACTTCACCTCCCGTGCTAACTTTTGAGGCTTACCATGCACTAACATAGTGCATTTTAGTAAACATGCATTTTGATGTGCAGTAAAGAACCTTTCTCTGCATTGATTGTATGGAAAGATGCTAGGAAGACTCCTCTCCCCCCAGCAGTTAACACTGAGATTTTGCAGTTACTGCACTTTAATTTAGGAAATTCCTGTATGGTAAAAACAAAGCCCTAACACAGTTTATTAGATAGAGCCCAAAATATTTTAGCACAATGTGATAAAAAAATATCTGTGTGTGTCCTAGTGAATAGATAGGCTGGGTTCATTTCATAGTGGTTTTTCTGTGTGTAAAGCCTGTCTAGAGCATGAAAATACATTTTATTTAACAAGGCTTCTGTACTGCTTTTCTACCAGTCAAAGCAGTGTATATTCAGGTACTGTATATTTATTTCTCCCTTGTCCCTAAAGGGCTCACAATCTGTTTTTTGTATCTGAGGCAATGGAGGATTAAGTGGAGGAGCACCTGTGGGACTAGAAACCCCAGTCCTTCCAGCTCAAGGTTGCTGTCCTCTAACAGGATTCAAACCCCTGCCCTTGGTAACCTGCCCCAATCACTAGGCCATTCATCCCTTGTATACAATTTTATAAATTGATAGGAAGTATTCGTGCATATATATATGCACACTGACATGATGGCGCACAACTTAGTTTGGTTTAGTTTATTGGGAATCTTGATATACCATCTTTCAACTTAAAAGTATATATCGAAGTGGTTTGCAATAAGAACATAAGAAATGCCATACTGGGTCAAACCAAGGTCCATCAAGCCCAGTGTCCTGTTTCCAACAGTGGCCAATCCAGGTCACAAGTACCTGACAGGATCGCAAAAAGGCACACAAGTTCCACAGTGCTAGTCCTGGGCAATCAGTGGATTTCCCAGATCTTCTTTAATAATGGTTTATGGACCTTTCCTCCGGGAACTAGTCCAAACCTTTTTTAAACCCAGCTACATTAACAACATTCACTACATCTTCCAGTAACGAATTCCAGAGTTTGATTATGTGTTGAGTGAAAAAATATTTTCTCTTCTTAGTCTTAAATGGGTTACATTGTAGCTTCATTGCAAGTCCTCTAGTCTTTCTACTTTTTTGTTGGAGTAGACAATTGATCTACGTTTACCCATTCCATTCCATTCATTACACCTCTATACACCTCTATCATATCTCCCTTCAACTGTCTCTTTTCCAAATTGAAAAGCTCTAACCTTTTAAGCCTTTCCTCATAGGGGTATCCTTCCATTCCCTTTAGCATTTTGGTGGCTTTTCTCTGTACCTTTTCTATTCAGCTATACCCTCTTTAAGATATGGCGACCAGAATTGCACACAATATTCAAGGTGCAGTCACACCATGGAACGATACAGAGCCATTATAATATCCTTGGTTTTATTCTCCATTCCCTTCCTTATGATTCCTAGGGGTATGTTTACAAAGCAACAGTAGCGGCCTCCATGCAATATCAGAATTCAATGGGGCCTCGGCTCCATTATCGCACGGAGGTGCTACTACTGCTTAGTAAACATACCCCCTAGCATTCAATTTGCTTTCTTGGCCACCACTGCATACTGGGCAGAGGGTTTCAATGTATTATCCATGATGATACCTAAATCTGTATCCTGGGTGATGGTTCCTAATGTGGAACCTTGCATCGCGTAACCGTAGTTTGGGTTGTTCTTCTCTAGGTGAATAATTTTGCACTTCTCGACATTAAATTTAATTTGCCATTTAGACATCCAGTCTTCCAATTTAAATAAAGTCGTCTTGCAATTCTTCACAATTCTCTTGTGTTGTAACAACTTTGAATAAATTTGTGTCATCTACAAATTTGATCACCTCACTCGTTATTCCTATTTCCAGGTCATTTATGAATATGTTAAAAAGCAGTGGGTCCAGCACAGATCCCTAGGGTACTCCAATATTCATCTTTCTCCACTGAGAACATAAGAACATAAGATATGCCATACTGGGTCAGACCAAGCTCCATCAAGCCCAGTATCCTGTTTCCAACAGTGCCCAATCTAGGTCATACGTACCTAGAGGTTTCCCCAAAAGACACAGGTTCCGCAATGCTTGTACTGGGTCAAGCATTGATATCCTGGGTCCCTTCTTAATAATGATTTATGGACCTTTCCTCCAGGAATTTGTCCAAACCGTTTTTTAAACCCAGCTACACTAACAGCCTTTACTACATCCTCCGGTAACAAATTCCAGAGTTTGATTACACGTTGAGTGAAAAACTATTTTCTTTTATTAGTCTTAAATAGTTTACCCTGTAGCTTCATTGCATGTCCCCTAGTCTTTCTATATTCTGATAACATAAACAATCGATCTACGTTTACCTGTTTCACTCCGTTCATTAATTTATAGACTTCTATCATATCTCCCCTCAGCTGTCTCTTTTCCAGGTTAAAGAGCCCTAACCTTTTTAGCCTTTCTTCATAGGAGTATCCTTCCATCCCCTTTACCATTTTGGTGGCTCTTCTCTGAACCTTTTCTAATAACTCTATATCCTTTTTAAGATACGGCGACCAGAATTGCACACAATATTCAAGGTGCGGTCTCACCATGGAACGATATAGAGGCATTATAATATCTTTTGTTTTATTTTCCATTCCTTTCCTTATGATACCTAGCATTCTATTTGCTCTCTTGGCTGCCGCTGCACACTGGGCCGAGGGTTTTAACATGTTATCCACAATGACGCCTAAATATTTTTCCTGGGTGGTGGTTCCTAATGTGGAACCCTGCATTGTGTAACCATAGTTTGGGTTGTTCTTCCCTAGGCGCATAACTTTGCACTTGTCCACATTAAATTTCATCTGCCATTTTGATGCCCAGTCTTCTAATTTATCAAGATCCTCTTGCAATTTTCCACAATCCTCTTGGGTTTTAACAAGTTTAAATAGTTTTGTGTCATCTGAAAATTTGATAACCTCACTCGTTATTCCACTTTCCAGGTCATTTATGAATATGTCAAATAGCAGCGGACCCAGCACAGATCCCTGGGGTACACCACTATTCACCTTTCTCCATTGGGAAAATTGGCCATTTAGCCCTACCCTCTGCTTTCTATCTTTTAACCAGTTCCTGATCCACAGTAGTAAACTGCCTCCTATCCCATGACTCTTTAGTTTTGCCAAAAGTCTCTGATGAGGGACCTTGTCAAAGGCTTTCTGAAAGTCCAGATACACTATATCAACCGACTCACCTTTGTCCACCTGTTTATTCACACTTTCAAAAAAACATAACAGATTAGTAAGACAAGATCTTCCTTGTCTAAAGCCATGTTGGCTGTCTCCCATTAGGCCATGACTATCTACATGCTGAGTAATTTTATTCTTTATGATGGTTTCTACCATTTTTCCCGGTACTGACGTGAGGCTCACCGGTCTGTAGTTTCCCGGATCACCCCTGGAACCCTTTTTAAAAATTGGTGTTACATTGGCGATCCTCCAATCTTCAGGTATTAGAGATGATTTTAATGATAGTTCACAGATTACTAATAGCAGGTCTGCAATCTCATATTTCAGTTCTTTCAACACCCTTGGATGTCTACCATACGGCCCAGGTGATTTTCTACTCTTCAGTTTATCTAATAGTTGTAATACATCTTCCCGATGTATAGATATTTCCTTCAATTCTTCCGCACCTTTAAATATCACTTCAGTCATGGGTAACATCCCTACATCTTCCTCAGTAAAGACCGAAGCAAAGAATTCATTCAGTCTCTCCGCTATCGCCTTGCGCCTCTTAGTGCCCCTTTAACTCCTCTATCATCTAATGGACCAACTGACTCTCTCGCAGGTCTTTTGCTATGAATGTACTTGAAAAAATCTTTATTTCGCGTTTTTGCTTCCACAGCAAGCTTCTTCTCAAATTCTCCCTTTGCCTGCTTTATCAATGCCTTGCATTTGACTTTCCAGTGCTTGTGCTGTTTCCAGGTTTCATCGTTTGACTCTTTTTTCCATTTCCTGAAAGATGCTTTTTTGGCAACAACAGCCTCTCTGACCTCACCTTTAAACCATGCTGGCAGTTTTTGGGACTTCCTTCCACTTTTCTTAAAGCGTGGGATAAGCTGGTCTGGGCTGCCAAGATAGTATTTTTAAACAACACCCAAGCTTGATGTAAGTCTTTAACCTTTGCAACTGCTCCTTTTAGTTTTTTCTTAACTATTTTCCTCATTTTATCATAGTCTCCCTTTCGAAAGTTAAAAGGTAGTACTGTGGATTTCCGTACTATCCCTCCTCCACTAATTAAATCAAAGGCGATCATGCTATGATCACTATTGCCAAGTGACCCCAACACCCTTATCTCTTGCACTAGATCTGGTGTTCCACTAAGAACTAGGTCTAATATGGCTTCCCCTCTGGTCGGTTCATGAACCAGCTGCTCCAAGAAGCAGTCATTTATGTCATTTAGGAACTTTATCACCCTAGCATGTCCTGCCGTGACACTGACCCAGTCGATACCGGGGTAATTGAAATCACCCATTATTATTACTGCGCTGTAACTTTTGTTAGCTTCCTTAATTTCTTTGAGCATTTCATCATCCATTTGTTCATTCTGGCCCGATGGTCGATAGTACACCCCCACTGCCATCGCATTCCCCTTTTTACATGGAATTTCAATCCATAGAGATTCTACAGCAAATTTTGTTTCCTGCAAAACTTTAATCCTTTCTGACTCAATGCCCCCTCTAACATAGAGTGCAACCCCTCCACCAATTTGATCAGCTCTATCATTATGATATAGTTTGTACCCAGGTATCACAGTGTCCCACTGGTTGTCCTCCTTCCACCATGTCTCTGATATTCCAATCATATCTAACCTCTCATTTAGTGCTATATATTCTAACTCTCCCATCTTATTTTTTAGACTTCTAGCATTTGCATACAAGCATTTTTTTGAGACTGTATTTTATTCATATTAATTTGGCTATTGGTAGACATGGGTAATTTGGGATCTTTAAGCTCTGTCTGCTCCATACTCGAGGGCATTTGGGCTACTTTACTCTTTTTTGGATCCTCTCTGCTTTTGGTAGTATCCTTCAAGGATACATTCTTCCGAACCATCCGCTCTTGGGCGACTGTCGGCTTTCCCCTATTATCTAATTTAAAAGCTGCTCTATCTCCTTTTTAAAGGTTAATGCCAGTAGCCTGGTTCCATCCCGGTTAAGGTGAAGCCCATCCCTTCGGAAGAGCCCTTCCTTTCCCCAGAATGTTCCCCAGTTCCTAACAAATCCAAAACCTTCATCTCTGCACCATTGTCTCATCCACGCATTGAGACTCCAGAGCTCTGCCTGCCTTTTGGGTCCTGCACGTGGAACGGGAAGCATTTCGGAGAATGCTACCCTGGAAGTTCTAGATTTCAACGTGCTACCTAAAAGCCTAAATTTAGCCTCCAGAACCTCCCTGCCACATTTTCCTATGTCATTGGTACCGACATGTACCAAGACAGCAGACTCCTCCCCAGCACTATCTAAGACCTTATCTAGGTGGTGCGTGAGGTCCGCTACCTTCGCACCAGGCAGGCATGTTACCAGGCGATCCTCACGTCCACCAGCCACCCAGCTATCTACATGCCTAATGATTGAATCACCAACTATAACAGCTGTCCTAACCCTTCCCTCATGGGCAGATGGCCCTGGAGAAACTTCCTCGGTGTGAGAGGGTTTTACATCACCTGGAGGACAGGTCCTAGTTACAGGATCACTTCCTGCCACACCAGGGTGATGCTCTCCTGTCACGTGACCTCTCTCCTCCATGGCAACAGGGATGCTGCCAGACTGGAGGTGGGACTTCAGGACTATATCCCTGTAGGTCTCGTCTATGTACCTCTCTGTCTGTCTTTTGTTTTCCAAGTCTGCTACTCTAGCCTCTAGAGAATGGACTCGTTCCCTTAGAGCAAAGACACTCAATTGGCCATTTAGCCCTACTCTCTGCTTTCTATCTTTTAACCCGTTCCTGATCCACAATAGTACACTGCCTCCTATCCCATGACTTTTTAATTTGGCCAAGAGCCTCTCATGAAGGACCTTATCAAAGACTTTCTGAAAATCCAGATACACTATATCTACTGACTCACCTTTGTCTACCTATTTATTCACACCTTCAAAAAAATATAACAAGGAAAAAAGAAACTACAAATCATCAAATTGTTGAGAATAGTAGGGATGGAGGAAGAGAAAAAAAAGTAGATAGAGCAGAAAGGAGGAACTGATCCTGGGATCACTGCAGAGTAGGGTCTGGGGACTCATCAAACACGGAATTAAAGAGAAGCATTTTCCAAGCAGAGCCAAAGCGAGTCAGGTTTGACGCCCCTCTTAAATGTGTAGGTAAGGAATTCCAGAGAATAGGCCCATAGCAAGAAACTACTATGCATTCCTGGATGCATAGTTTGGGTAGAGCAGGGGCAGAGTTTTCTGAAATATGCAAGAGCTGTTCTATATGTGTGCCTTGGCATTTGTTTGCTGCTGGGGCTGGATCTAGGTGCTATTTTATAAAGGCACATCTGCACTTACGTAGCCTTTATAAATAGGCGGCTTTTTCTCACCTGGGCATCCTCTTTTCTGGCAACAGGAAAAGCTGGTACATCTTGAAGGACAAAAGGAAGATTTGGTACAGGCAGCTCTTTTCCTCTGCCCTTTCTAGGAAGGGAGTTATTTCTCATTTTTATTTTTTTAGTGCCATTAAGTCAGTGTTGACTCCTAGCAACCCCGCTACTTCTGGGTTTTCTTGGCAATGTATCACTGGAAACAGATTGCCAGCCTTTTCTTCTGAGGCAATGGAGGGTAAGGTGACTTATCCAAGGTGTGCCAGTGGGGATTGAACCCTTGATTTTCTGGGTATTAGGCAGTTGCTCTAACCATTAGGCTACACCTCCTTTTCTCATTAGGGAAGCATAAACCTTAGGGTCCAACTATTGTCTCTCTCAACAATTCAGTTAGTGAACACCAGGATATCCTCACTTTCCCCGATATTTTAGAAAAGGATCTGCTGAATGTGGAGCCTTTCATAAAAGGCTTATATGGATACCAGCAAATACCTGTGTATTTGTCAGCACATACAGGGCAACAGAAATTTTATAAATAGAGACATTCAAAAAAAGACTGGGGACCTACAAAGTTTTACATGTGTGAGCACTGGCAAGATTACAGTTTTGCAATGTGCACTGTGGTTTTGAGTATTTACACCATCCGGTACAAACATCCCCCTTCCCCGTCCAATCCGCCCAACAGCACAAGATCTCTTCCCTGGACCTGAACCCCAGAAACACATTTCAACACCCCACCCTCTGACAGCACTCCTTACACCCCTCTCCCTGGATGCCCCTGACATCATGACTACCATCTCCCAGCCCAAGCAGCTGGGCTCTTACTGAGAGCTGTTCCTGGTAGTCTAGTGAGGAGCAAAAGCTCTCCCCACTTTCTCCTGCTATCTTGGGTACCTGGGTTCAAAATGGCAAACTCTGACACCTACCAGTAATCTTGTGGAACTACCAATTGGGCTGATAGACCCCCTAGAATTGTACTGTGAGACTACCATTAGGGATCAGAGGCACCACTTTGAAGCTGGTCACCTGACAAAGCAGGAGCAACTGGGGATTGCTCCTGTTCTTTGCTAGACCACCAGTGAGAACCTTCAATAAGAGCTTGGGGGGGAGGGGGAGGGTCACAGACACAGACCAGATCATACTCAATCAAATTACATCTTCTGAATACGCAGCTTTTAACTGCATAAGAACACATAAAAAAGGGTGAGGTGTGTTAATTCTGGGTAAAAACCACTACAGATTCAAGACCACAGCATCTATTCACACGATAGGGATGAACACAATCACCATCTCCAACAACTACCTAACCATTTTCCTCACATACAGACCACCAGATGCTAAGTCCGCAGATTTCTCAACAGTATTGGAGACAATCTGCGCACACAACTCTCAGCATAAACCACTCATTGCCTTGGGAGACTACAATCCTTGCACCTCACCCACCAAAGAAGCCAGAGCGTTCCTCACAGCAATGCAGTCTCTCCAGTTCACTCAGATTGTGAACACTCCAACACATCAACATGTAACAAGTCCCGACCTCATCTTCTTTTCAAAACAGATAATGGAAAATGATCAGTCCATGGACTTGACAATCACCCCAGTCCTTTGGTCTGACCACTATGCAATAACTTTCTCAATGCTGATCGAAAGCCCAGCCAGCCGCAAGAAGGAGGAACACTTCAAAAGGAGATTCAGAACTTATCAAAAGGACCACCTCCTACAGGAAATAACCCCTAAACTACAACAAGAAAACTTAAACTTGGACAGTATAATTGAAAACTGGATGAAGTGCTTACTGCAGCCTCCTCATCGACAACACAAACCTACCCTCGCACCTGCAAGAGGACCAGCGTGCCCTGGTACTCTGATACCATCAGGGAAGCAAAGAAGGCACTGAGAAAACTGGAAAGGAAATGGAGAAGAAATAAATCGCAGGATAACCTACAACAATACAGAGCTAGGCAGCTAGAATACAGTGACCTAATCTCCAAATGCAAACAACAATACCACACCAACACCAATATGAAGGCAGTAAACAGACCCACAGAGCTGTTTAACATAGTGCAGAGACTCACCAGAGACACGACATAGTATACCACGAACACATAGACCCGCAACTATTTGCGGACTGCATAATTGGCAAGCTTAGGAGCCTCGCCATAAACCTCCCCCTTTAGCAGGAACAATACAACGACCACAGAAATCCAAAGAATTTAAGAAGACTTCACCACTCCCTCAGTGCTCCAGATTAAACAAATAATCGACTCCTTGAATACAACAACTTCAGCTACGGACCCCTGCCCAGTGGCTTGGATCAAAGATGCCAAGGATCAGCTAAGCCAGCACATCTAGAAAATAGTGGAACTCTCCCTCCTCCAAGAATATATGCCGAACCACCTCAAGCAGTCCATCATTCGTCCAGTTCTTAAGAATATCACTCTAAACGACGCAGATCCCAAATCCTACCGCCCAATCTCCAGCCTCCCTTTCCTTGCAAAAATAATTGAAAAATCTGTCCAAAAGCAGCTACAAGACCACATTGACCTGAATGCACCTATGAACATACACCAACATGGCTTTAAACCTCACCACAATGTTGAAACACTGCTGACTGCCCTATTGGACAACCTCATAAGGGGATAGACAATATCAAAAAAGGATTCCTCCTAATCTTTATGGACATATCCGCCACCTTCGATATAGTCTCCCATAACGGAATGATACAACGGCTATATGAAGTTGGCCTACGCAACAACACAATAAAATGGTTCAAATCCTATCTCGCCAACTGAACACAACAGGTGAAATGTGGTGACAAGAAATCGACACGCTTTGACATGACACAAGGTATACCCCAGGGATCCGCATTGTCCTCCATCCTCTTCAACCTGTACATCCAAACCATTTGCAATATACTCAAGAAACACAAGATGCTCTACCACATCTATGCGGATGATATCATGGTATATACCCCAATAAATATACAGGCACCAGACCTCACCCCCATAACCAACTGCCTGGACGAGATGATCACATGGCTCACCAGCAACAACCTGTCAGTAAACTATAAAAAGACGGAAGCCATGTTTATAACCAGAGGAACCAACTTCAACTCACCACCCACAATCTGCATCCGGGACAAACCCATCAATGTGAAGGATGAGGTAAGATACCTCAAAATCACCCTAGACAGTAAGCTAAACCTCTATTCACACATTAACAAAACTGCTGCAAAGGCATACTACATATTAAAACTCATAAGGAGACTCAAACAAATCCTAAGCCAAGACCACTTCAGAACAGTATGTCAGGCAATCATCATGCCTATAATAGACTATGGTAACTCACTATATCATGGTCTCCCTAAACAAACCATACGCCTTCTCCAAATGGTGCAGAACACAGCAGCCAGGATCATCACAAACACAGCAAAAAATGAGCACATCACGCCAGTACTCCAGAACCTCCACTGGTTGCCCATACAAGCTCGCACAAGATTCAAGGCAACTTTAAATATTTTCAAAATCATTAACAACACGTCTGCTAATGCCCTCCAGAACTTAATAACCAGACACACCAGCACGAGACCACGGAGAACCACCATGGATAACAAGATAGTCACTCCACCTGAATACCAAAGAACAAATCAGGCAACGTCCAGAAGGGCACCATCCCTCTATGCACCAGAACTATGGAACACCCTACCTGACAGCATGAGAGCCATGAGCGACATAAAGGATTTCAAACTTATGCTCAAGACGATACTATTTGTACAGGTTGAAGAGGATGGAGGACAATGCGGATCCCTGGGGTATACCTTGTGTCATGTCAAAGCGTGTCCAATACTATGGACTCTCCCAGAGCCTACAAATCAAGCTATGAATGTGATTGCAAACAACAAGCTACGGTCTCTATCGATAAATTGTAAATTGTCAAGGATGTATATACCTCCCCCAGTATCCATATCTCCCCCAGTACCCCATAAATGTACACAACTTAGTCACGTGTAAACCACTTTGATTGAAGGAAAAGATGGTATATAAAACTGGTTAAATAAATAATAAAAATAAATGAGGTGGGAGGAAGGGTAGTCATGATGTCAGAGGTGTCCAGAGGAGGTGGAATGTGAGGGGATCTGGTGATGTCAGAAAGGTTTTGGAGGTGAAGGGAGGGGACCTTTGCCCCTATAAGCTGGCACTTGCACTGCCTCAGGGCTGGTATAAAAGCAAACATACAAAATTATTAGTACACATGTGTCTTCCCTTTGTAAAATGGGAACTATATGAGTATATTTTGGGTTCACCCAAACATGCCTTACCACATCCAAACCTTGCCTCCTTGAAATCTCTATGTGGTGTGGATCTCCATAAGTGAACAGTGACTTTCTTTTTTTTTTAGTTTTCTGTTTATTAGAATTTTCAAATGATACACCCAAGCATAAAACACGAATGACCAGAAATTAGCAACACATCCATGCAGGAAAATAGAATCAATACAGTCAGGAAAAAAGCATTGCAAATTATACCTCCCCCCCCCCCAAAGAAAAAAACAAAAAGAAGGGGGCTCAAGGCAAAGAATAGTAAATGGGCAGCACCCAAAAGAGGATCCCATTAAAAGGAAAAAGACAATGATACAATGAGGAAGGCAGAGACTTACATGTCAGCTGGATGGGACATCATTACAACTTCACTACATCTTCCCTAGTGGCCAAAAATGTAAGGAGCTGCCTGGGGTAAAAGAAAGGAAAATTCTTTTCTTTATAAGATACCCAACAACAACAAGGAGATTTCAGTAGAAAGGTAGCCCCCCAGAGAAAGGAACCTGGGCTTAAATCCCAGGAATTTCCTCCTCCTTAGCTAGGTAGCTCAAGAAAAATCAGGATAAATACAAACATGAGACCCATAAACTGCTCTCTAAAGTATTTGAAATACAATCGAAGAATCAAATTCCTATTGGATTCCAAAGCGAAGTAACTCATATGGTAGACCTCTCAGTCACCTCTTCCAGGGAGCTCTCCAGGAACCCCGTAAGGTTTCCCGCCCCCAGTTGGGCCTCTTCAGAACCAGAAACCTGGGAGCTAGAGCAAAGGGATAGATACAGTGTCCAGATAAGGTGAGGGAGATCTTCCTAGGAGAGTGTTAATATCTCCTGGAAATATCTCCTCACCATCTCCAGCAGAGACAAAATAGGAGATTTAGGAAAATGTAAAAGTCTTAGGGACCGATATTCAATTGGAACGGTTATGTGCCGCAACGGCGCATAGCTGTTGCGGCCAACTTCTAACCCTGGATATTCAATGCCAGGATCATATGTGGCCCCGGCATTGAATATCTGGAGTCACTGTAGAGCCTCTGATGCCACAGAGGCTAACTGGGTAGCGGCAATATTGCATTGCTACCTGAGTAGCTCCCACAGTTAAAACTAGGCCAGCTTTTGCAGCGTCTAGTTTTACCCGCAAGTCGCTAACTGGGTAGCAGTGCAATATCGCCACTACATGGTCAGTGACTGTCACTACCCACAACACGCCCCAGAATGCCTATGACACGCCCCAGTGCTAAGTGGGATCTTTTTCATGTGTCTGTGCAGTGCTGCATACGTCTTATAGCGCTATACAAATGCTCAGTAGTCGTAGTAGTAGCAGTAGTAGTAGTAGTGCTTCTTCTCCCTCCTACTCAGCTCCAGACTGTGTAACTGTTGGCATGCCCTCGTCACCTCCCTTCAAGGGCGTGCCCATTGGCAAACTGGAGGGAAGCATACTGCCAAGAGGTCAAGCATTTCCAGGTTGCAGCAGGGGGTACTCTGCTTGGGGCTCAACCATATTACCGTGGTGAACAGTGGCTTTCTAAAATCATTATTTGCAAGTGTAGCTGATCTACACATGTAAAGGACTTCTAAAACAAGGACCATAGAGTTGATTCTCTTTGTAAATTTAGCCTTGAGCAAAGACTGCTTTCCTGAAAGTTTGATATATTGTTCTGACTTGAATTTTAAAATCTTCATATGCTGATAAGCCTCTCTGGTCTAATTATCACCCAGTAATGAGCATTCCTTTTTTAGTTAAATTGCTTGAGGCTGTAGTAGCAAATCAGCTTCAAGATTTTTTTATGTCAATTTGATCTTTTACACCTGGTGCAAATCAGGTTTCAGGAGCTACTATAGCATGAGACTTTTTAGTAGCCCTAGTCACTCATCTCATAATGGATGCAGGCAGAAATGGCATCTACTACCACTACTATTACCCTTTATGATTTGTATAGCGCTACAAGGTGTACACACCACTGTACATGTGCAAGTAGGAGACAGTCCCTGCTCATCAGAGCTTACAATCTACTTAAGACAGACCACATAACAACTGGGGACTAAGGTAATTCAAGGGGAATGGCAAGGTACAGGTAGGTGATAAGCAGGAGAATAAGGAGGCCAGGATCCAAACGCAGTCTCAAAGAGGCGGGTTTTTAGCCTGGATTGGAAGAGAGTCAGAGAAGGAGCCTGGCGTACTAACTCGGGTAGTTTGTTCCAGGCATATGGAGCAGCAAGATGAAATGAGCAAAGTCTGAAGTTGGCAGTGGTAGAGAAGAGTACAGATAAAAGGGATTTGTCAGAGGAGCAGAGTTCCCGAGGAGGGGTGTAAGGAGTGGTAGGAGAAGAAAACTAGTGAGGAATTGCAGAAGGAATACAGTAGGAAAAGTTTGAATTGAATGTAGAAATGGATAGGGAGCCAGTGAAGTGACTTGAAAAGAGGAGTTATGTGAGCATAGCGAGACTGGTGGAAGATTAGCCATGCGGTTCAGTTTTGAACAGACTGAAGGAGAGATAGATGATTCTGAGGGAGACCAGAAAGCAGCAGGTTGCAGTAGTCTATGTGGGAGATGATTAGAGAGTGGATAAGGTTCTTAGTAGTTTGTTCAGAAAGAAAGGGACAAATTTTACTGATATTATAGAGGAAGCAAGTTTTAGCTATGTATTGGATGTGTTCAGAGAAGGAGAGATAAGAATCAAAGGTGACCTCAAGGTTGAGAGCTGAGGAAACAGGGAGAAGTAAAGTGATATCCACAGAGACAGAGAAAGGAGAAAGGGGAGGTAGCTTTAGGGGGAATGATAAGGACCTCTGTTTTTGCCTTGTTCAATTTCAGATGGCGGTGGGACATCCAGGCAACAATGTCGGATTGTCATTAGACTTATCTGCAGCGTTTGATACAATAGATCATGAGCTACTGCTTCATAGACTGATGCAACATGGGATCTCTGGGTTAGTCTTGAAATGGTTCCAGGTTTTCCTGAAATCTTGCTTTTAAAATGTGAAAAGTTGTAGCGAGTTCTCTCAAATGTGGTCTCCAAATTCTCTCAAATGTGTTCTCCAAAATGTAGCATTCCACAAGGCTCAGCTCTTTCTCCAGTTTTATTTCATATATTTTTGTCTTCTCTGGGAGAGGTCTTGAGAAATTTGGGATTGTGATCCCAGTTAAAATGTCTTTGGAAAGTATGTATGATCTTGTAGTCAAAAGGTTGCTTTGATAAGATAAAAACTTGGATGACGATGCAGCATCTTAAATTTAATGTGAATAAAACAGTATTACTTTGGGTTGATACTGATACAACTTCTATGCCGACCGTTGGTCCTATTATACATGACACGCAATGAGGTCTACAGCCACGGCTGGCCCCTGCCTTGGATTAAGGTGTTTGCACCAAAAGCAAACCTTAAGCCTTATGCCCTCCTGGCTGTCAGACTATTGTTTGGCTTTGAATGCCCTGCTCTTTGCTGCCCAAACCCCCAGAAGCTGCCACCCCAGGCAACTTCCTAGTTTGCTTGGTGGTTGGGTTGTCCCTTTCTACAGTAGACTGCACAAAGTTTGAGGATTATGTGGGAGTCTGCTCTTACATTTGAGCCACACATTAGGAAAGCAGTACGTAACTCTTCATATGACATATCAGATTATAAAGTTTCAATCCTTTGACCACTTACTTAAATTGGCACAAGTGGCTATTCTCACCCACAATGTTTTATATTTAGGTTTTCCTCAGCATTTTCTTCTCTGGCTCCAGACAGTATGAATGCAACCAGATATGGCAGAGCTACTCCACTTTTAAGGTCACTTCACTGGTTTCCTATTCAAGCTAGAATCAAATTTAAATTATTCTGTTTAACTTTTAAATGTTTACATGATCTTGCCCCATTTTAGCTATCCTCGTTGATATCATTAGCTTGTTCATATCAATCAAATAAGAGTATTGAGATTCCCAGCCATTTTTTAAACAAGTACATTTATAGCACACAAGGATTTCTGAATGCAGTGCATGCACAGCATTAAGAATCATAGACGTAACATAGTAACATAGTATATGACGGCAGATAAAGACCAATATGGTCCATCAAGTCTGCCCAGCAAGGCGGCAAGAGTAGGTGCCCTTGCTGCTCCATGCAGGTTACCTCTCCCCATGCCTTTGTTTAGGTGTGTTCCCACCATTCCATGTAGGTCACCCCTATTTGTTCAGATTTAAGAGATAGGTATGCTTATTTGCATATATTTACATATCAGTGACTGCCTGAGTGAATGGCCACGTTTTCACATTTTTTTTATTTTTTCTCTCCTTTTTAAGTTATGCACATGTTTGTTTTAGATTACAGGCATGGCTCTTGAGCTATAGTTTCTAGATTGGACTTGTAATTATTGGGCACACACCATGGCTTCACGCCTTCCTATACGGTCTCAGATGCTTGATCTGTATAATTGATTTTGTGCCGGTACTTTTTATCCTGCTCTTATTGTATCCATTTGTGGGATTGTGCAGAGTTCTCTCTGTAGAGACATTATGCTTTGTTTTTTGTAAAGTCTCCTGTGTACAAAGGCAATGCTGTGCTTTTTAATGGTTTCTTCATTCTATTTTTGCCTTTGTCTTTTTTCACATATGCCTCACTGTCTTTTCTTTAACAGCTACAGTGGAACCTCGGTTTTCGTGATTAATCCATTCGAAAAAGTCTGACTAAAACCGAATGTATGAAAACTGAAGCAATATTTCCCATAAGAAATAATGTAAATCCAATTAATCTGTTCCCGACACCCAAAAATATTAACAAAAATACATTTTATAGATAATAACTATATTTTTACATACAGAAAACAATGAGAAATAAATATAAATGACTAATGAAATGGATAAATGAACATTTAACATCACTTTTACCTTTACTGAAGACTCTTGCTGGCATATGGAAGACAGTCAATCAGCAAGAGAATCAAAATAAAGAAAATCCCATTTCTGGCCACAAGATGGTGCTCCATTTTCAACTGTACGAAAACCGAGACAATGTACGAAAACTGGGACAAAATCTTGACGAACAAAGTCAATGAAAACCGAATCATACGAAAACTAAGGCATACAAAAACTGAGGTTTGACTGTATATCATTTCTTTTCCCTCTTCCTTTCTTCTCCTCCCCCTACCTTCCCCTTCTTCCCTTTCCTCTCTCCCTTTCTTCCCCTTCCCCACTCCTTTCCCCCATCCTTCCCCTACCCCCTTCCCCTCACCTTTCCTCTTCTTCCCTTGGGCATCTCTGGTGTTTATTACACTGTTTTTTACTTACCTTACATTAGTCATAGGTCACTTATTTATTTATTTCTTATACCATTCTACTTTTTTACATGTATATTTGCTATTTATACATATATAAACACTTTTAACATATGTTTTTATACATTCTATTGTTATGTTTTTATGCTCCTATTTTGGCTTGTTTATTTGTTTTTTTAAGCACCCGATTCTGATCCCCGTGGGGGCTAGACATGCCAGCAGGATCAGAATCGGGTCTATTGGCCTGGGCATGCAGGCCAAGCCCCGATCCTGATTGGCCACACATCCTGCACCTACCTGGCTAATTCAGCCAGGCTTCTGAATGGAACTGCAGTGCCATGGCGTCCCGTTGCCATGGTATTACAGCTCCATTCAGGAGCTGTGATCACTGGTCACACGAAAGAACGTCCTTCCCCCACAGCCTGACCCCCAATCTGGCCTTCCATGGCCAGTCGGGATGCGGGGAACCCTCTGTACCATGTCACCTTTTGGACCTGGCCTGACTCTGTGGTCCCCCGACATCCAGGGGACTTATTCCACCTCTGAGGTGGCATAAGTCACCTGTCTACCTTGCCCATCCCGGACATACAGAGCCAACCTCAGAATTGGCCCTGTATGTCCAGGGTTGCATTTCCGCCCACTGCCTGCCCTCACTCTTCCCCCAGCCCACCCCCTCCCGCCCACGAACAGAGCTCCCCACACAAGTAAGCTATATGTGTGGAGCTCTGTGGCTGCCAGCACGATCCAGAAGTTTAGCAGTTCTGGACATCTAAACGCAGATCGGAATGACATATGTTTATATGTGCTCCAAGAATGTACTGTACACTTTTCATATGTTTTTTCTAACCACCTCAGGATATATATGTTTTACTTTTATGTTTTGTCGTGACCCCCTGCCTAGGCCAATGGCCGATAAGCAAAAGGGCTGCCTTATTTGCCCTTTTGAGTACTGTCCCAAGTCTATGGCTGCCAGCACTGAATGCTGGGACTTGTAGTTTCAGATACTCTCCAAGCAAAGTAGTGTGACCACACAGTTTGTTAGGCAAAACAAAGAAATTTATTTCAGGGTTTCTCCCTCGCATCAAAATTCGTAGCGCCAAAACAAGGCAAGGATAAATTCTCCAAAGTAAATGAAGAAGAGGAACAAAACAGGCTTAAACATCAAAGTCAGGAATATTCTTTCCACAGCAGCTGCATTCAGCTTTCTTCAGATAAATGCCTTTCACTGCTATGGCTGTTAATCACATCAGGCAAACTTAAAACTTCTAGAAAGAGTTTTCTTTCTCACTCAGCTTGACAAAAACCAGGTTAAACAAACTTCTTCTCATGGCCTGAGCCTAGCACATGTTTAGTTTGTTTGTCTTACAGAATGAGCATTCCATTTCTGCTACGTCACTATCACAAGGACTTTCATACATTTCTATCTGCATTTCTTCAACAGCTTCACTTGAGTCATCTTCCTGGGAGCTTATATCAGAAGGTTTGAATTTTACACTCTGCAGAAACTCTTTCAGCTTTCCTACAAAGTGTTCTTTCTGCTCTGCACCAGCATAGTTTAAAGAAGGAGTTTCTCTCTCATTGAATAGCTTATCAACAGCATCTAAAGCTGATTCACGGCACTTACTTGAACTGTTCCTGTTCCTGCCTGGAGCTGCTCTCACTGCCTTTTGGCTAGCACAGCGTTCAGCGCTTTTCCTCAGCTCTCTGACCACGTCTTCATAAAAGCCTCTGTTAGGAACTGTAGCAAACTTGTCTTCCCCACCTCTCTTACTTGGCTGGCTCTCTGAGCTGCTTCCCCACGTGGAAACAAACCTCTCCAGCTTCTTTTCTCTGGGGTGCTTTAGGACAGGTTACAACCTTGGTTCCACTGCTTTCTGAGAGTAAGAATCAGCTGTCCTTCCTTCTCCAGTCCTTCGCTCCTCGTGCTCCCTTTTCCCGTGGCTTCCTTTCTCCTCCTGACTCTCGCTTGGCTTTTCCTCAATCTCTGAAGCAGTTTTAAAATGGTGCTTCTTTTCAGCCACACGTGCACACGTGAGAGCTGTTAGGGCTCAACCTATCTCTTACGTCACTGCTTGGGCAGGGCTTAGCTCTAGCTACTGCATGCTCCAGTGGCTTGTGGTTTCTATGGGAACCCTGTTTACATCTGTCTTTAAAGGTACATTCCTCACTTCTCTCCCATTCCATCTCATCCACACAGCTTACCTTATCACATATTCCCCCCCCCCTTAAGATATTACGGGCTGGGATGATATCATCTTCACAGCACGTAATTCTACCTGAAGCATTGATATCATTCTTTCCTTTCTGCTGTCTACGAGCACGCATAGCCAACTGGGCCAGAGCTACCCTTTCGTGCCAGGACTTTAACAGATTAACATGATAAATCCCTACTTGGACTCCCAACCTAGGTGACCGGTTTCAAAATTACCCTCCACACCCCATCTTTGAGATTCTTCTCAGTATCAGCTATATTTCTACAGGTAAGTCAGGGAATTAATTCAACAGAAAGAGCACTGTTGCTTACAAAGCAATGCCCAAGAAAACTGTGGAGTAGCTTTGTCAGTATTGCCACCATCCCCATTACCAGACACGCCATGATACCCATCATGTAATTGTATGTTCTCAAGCCCAAGAAAACAACCAAAACATATCCAACAATGGAATAAGTCAAGGTCTCTTCTGGTTTCTTTTAAATTTTGGCCCTGAAGCAGGTAATCAATTCAAATATTGCTCCCTGAAAAGCCATGGTAATGATGGCTGATGCAGCCCTCTACAGTCCCTGAAGAACGATTTTGAGTTGGAATGGGATAATATGATAGACGGAATCAATCGTGCTGAGTTTTTGTTTGAAAAAAGGGCTTTACAAAAAATAAAGAATTTCAATTAGAATAATCTCACAGACAGTACATTAGACTGGAAGCAAATCTTCTAGAGATGATTCACTGAACTTAACCCCTTTTACTGGCTCAGCACTTTGTAAAAATGGCTTATGTTAGCCACACTCTTTTTCTTCTTCACTTCTCTTTTTTTATTTATTACATTTTAATAATAATTACAAGCATCCACTTCTTAAGAAATAAGACTAAGGGGTATGTTTACTAAACTGCGGTAACATTACAGACCACGTGTTAGGTAACAATGGCATGGTCTGTAGCTACTCTGTGCCAGTATCACGCACTGTCAGTTTGTCTTTCCAAGCTGAGGTACCGGAGAGGTGCAGACCCCATTTGCTGATCAGCTGTAGACAGCTATTCAGCATGTGCATTGCATCATGGGTACTGGTGGGGTTACCCTATCCTGGCACTCAGAGCAGACAGTTTGTGCGGTGACCTGAAGTCCTTCTGTACCCAGTCATTGCTGTGACATACACCATGGAGGTATAGCCTACTGGTTAATATAATGCCATTCTTGGCAGTGTTCATGGGTTCAATTCCTCATTGTTCCCTCCTCTCATGTTCTGCACCACCACTCCTCTGTCCACTCATCATTGTAACTATCTTACCACCTCCACCTCCACTGGGGGACACGCATTCCCATCGTTTGCCACCAACTGTCTTTCCAGTACTTTACATTGCCAACACCCTGTGCTGTGGTACAGTTGCCCCCACTATGTTTGTCATCAGTACTGGCAACCACATGGGATGCCCGCAGATATGGCAGGTCCAGCGGCTCCCAGCTCTCCCTCATTCACTCACCTGTTCATTGCCTTTCCTGAGTGCTGTATCTAGTGTTAGGGCTACATCTGTCTCTAAATTGCCAGGTTTCTCAATGAAGAAATATGAATATTGGAGTACCCCAGGGATTTGTGCTGGGTCTGCTGCTTTTTAACATATTCATAAATGACCTGGAAATGGGAATAATGAGTGAGGATATCAAATTTGCAGATGACACAAAACTATTTAAAGTTGTTAAAACCCATGATGATTGTGGAAAATTGCAAGAGGATCTTGATAAATTGGAAGACTGGGCATCCAAATGGCAGATGAAATTTAATGTGATAAGTGCAGAGTTATGCACTTAGGAAAGAACAACCTAAACTATGGTTATAGGATGCAAGGTTCCACATTCGGACTCACCACCCAGGAAAAAGATTTAGGCGTCATCGTAGGTAACATGTTAAAACTCGCTGCCCAGTGTGCAGCGGCGACCAAGAGAGCAAATAGAATGCTAGCTATCATAAGGAAAGGAATGAAAAATAAAACAAAGGATATTATAATGCCTCTGAATCATTCCTTGTTCGACTGCACCTTGAATATTGTGTGCAATTTTGGTTGCCGTATCTTAAAAAGGTTATTAGAAAAGGTACAGAGAAGAGTCACCAAAATGGTAAAGGAGATGGAAGGATACCCCTATGAAGAGAGGCTAAAACATTAGGACTCTTCAACCTGGAAAAGAGATGGCTGAGGGGAGATATGATAGAGGACTATAAATCAATGAATGGAGTGGAACGGGTAAATGTAGATTGATTGTTTATGTCATCAGAATATAGAAAAACTAGGGGACGTGCAATGAAGCTACAGGGTAACCTATTTAAGACTAATAAGAGAAAATATTTTTTCACTCAACATGTAATCAAACTCTGGAATTTGTTACCAGAGGATGTAGTGGAAACTGTTAGTGTAGTTGGGTTTAAAAAAGATGTTGAGAAGTTCCTTAAGGAAAGGTCCATAAACCATTATTAAAAGGGATCCGGGATGTCACTGCTTGACCCAGTACAAGCATTGTGGAACCTGTATCTTTTATGGAAACTGCTAGGTACTTATGACCTAGATTGGCCACTGTTGGAAGCAGGATAGTGGACTTGATGGATCTTGGTCTGACCCAGTATGGCATAGCTTATATTCTTATGTTCTTATGAGTCGCACTGCTAGTGCACAATCAGCCCCAAAATTGAGCATGTGGTGGCACTTGGCCAGCACTAAAAAATGGAGGCTTGTGTGGCATATTCCCATTTTGCTATGCACTGCCCCATGCTTGTTACTCTTAACGCAACCAGTGTGGGTGAACTTAATGCCACCCAATGAGGCAGTATTAAATGCACCTGCACTAAATGCTACACGGCTAGGGACTGAGTGCCAAAAATGCCCCCTCTCCCTGCATTGTGAACACTTCACCCCATAACCTCCCAATTTCTGTCCCAACCTGCACTACATGGGTAGCACAGGATTTCTAGCATAGCTGCATTTTCAGCGTGTGGTACTAATTTCAGTGGCACATGCTGAACCTTGCCCTATCTGGTAGCGAATTTTACTAAACATGACAAACTGCTTTCTTAAACAAAGTTGCAGATATCAGAAGGAGAATATTAGATTTTTCTTACCATATTTTTCTTTCTTCAATTCCTCTTTCTTAATTAGAAAAGTACTGCAGTGTTTAGCCAATATTATCTTGCCTTTCCATTTGCAGCTCTATGGATATGATAAATGCGGTACATGGTGATGGTATTATGCACAGATAAATTGCCCTAAAAGCAAGCATGAATCTTAGCTTTGAAATGGGTTCTTCAATTTTTCTCTTCTAATAACTGATTAAAATGCCAGTATAGTAATGGACCAATTCATTTATGCTTTGCTTAAGTGAAAAAAAACCCCTAAATTTGGAGCACAGGAAACATCAAGAAAACTACTACCACTTATCTTTTCTATAAGGCTAATACATTTACGCAGCATTGTATATGGCTATATATCAGACAGATCCCCTGCTCTATGGAACTTACAATCTAGTCAATAGATATATAGTCAAAGCAAATAAGAGATTTCAAGGTATTTCTGGTTAAGAACATAACATAAGAACATAAGAAATGCCTTATTGGGTCAAACCAAGGTCCCTCAAGCCCAGTATACTGTTTCCAGCAGAGGCCAATCCAGGTCAGAGCTACCTGGCAGATTCCCAAAAAGGCACACAGATTCCACAATGCTTGTACCTGTGTAAACAGTGGATTTCCTGGGTCCTCTTTAATAATGGTTTATGGACCTTTCAATGGAACTTGTCTAAACCTTTTTTAAACCCAGCTACACTAACAGCATTTACTACATCCTCTGGTAACGAATTCCAGAGTTTGATTACACATTGAGTAAAAAGATATCTTCTCTTATTAGTCTTAAACCGGTTACATTGAAGCTTCAATGCATGTCCTCTAATTTTTCTACTTTTCAATGGCAAAAACAATTGATCTACATTTACCCTTTTTACTCAATTCATTAATTTATAGACCTGTATCATAATTCCCTTCAGCCATCTCTTTTCCAAGTTGAAGAACCCCAAACTTTTAAGCTTTTCCTCATAAGGATATCCTTCCATCCTCTTTACCATTTTTGTCGCTCTTCTCAGTAACTTTTCTAATTCTGCTATATCCGTTGTAAGATTTGCACACAATATTCAAGGTGCAATCACACCATGAAACGATACAGAAGCATTATAATATCCTTGGTCTTATTGTCCATTCCTTTCCTTATGATCCCTAGCATTCTATTTGCTTTCTCGGCCGCTGATGCACACTGGGTAGACAGTTTCAACATACTATTCACATCTAAATCTTTTTCCTGGGTGGTGGTTTTTAAAGTGGTACCTTGCATCGTGTAACAATAGCTTGGGTTGTTCTTTCCCAGGTGCATAACTTTGCACTTGTCCACATTAAATTTTATCTGCCATTTGGACGTCCAGTCTTCCAGTTTATCAAGGTCCTCTTGCAATTCTTCACAATCCTCTTGCATTTTAACAACTTTAAATAATTTTGTGTCATCTGCAAATTTGATCACCTCACTCATTATTCCTATTTCCAGGTCATTTATGAATATTTTAAAAAGTAGAGGGCCCAGCACAGTTCCCTGGGGTACTCCACTATTCACCTTCCTCCATTCAGAAAATTGGCCATTTAGCTTTACTCTCTACTTTCTATCTTTTAGCCAGTTTCTGATCCACAGTACCTCAATGCCTCCAATCCCATGACTTTTAAATTTCGCCAGGAGCCTGTCATGAGGGACTTTGTCAAAGGCTTTCTGAAAATCCAGATACACTATGGCCCCGAATCAGCAAGGCAACTTGAGGGGCTGCACATTCTGGCGGGATGTGTAGCCCTGCAAGACATCCTGCCTGTATTCCTCCCCCCCCAGGTTCTCTCCAGAAAGCCAGAGCAGCAGTATGGGCAGAGCCAGCAGGGGATGGTAGGGGGCAGATTGGGGGCTGAGTGGGGGCGGGCCAAGGCAGCAGGATGTACAGGGCCAATTTAGGTCATGCCCTGTACTTCCTGTGACTGTGGGTGAGATGTGTTGCTTATTCCAATGCAGAGGTAGAATAAGCAGCTACAGAGACCCCAATCGTGCCTGGGAACCACCCTGATGGCCAGGAGCAGAGCAAGGTGGGTCCCCGCCGCCTGTTCCGGGCCCAGCCAACCCTGCCAAGGATCGGGCAGCGAGGTGACAGTGATCAGCAATTCTGCAGAGGGACCGGCATGCGGGGTGGATGTCCTTGCATGCATTCAGGGACACAGTGGGTGTCTTGCTACAACAAAGGCTAGAACACCATGTAATGAAGACAGGTAGTTTATTTATAAAACAAAGCAAGGATAACTTGAAGTTCACTTATTTGACTTATTTAGAAAGGCAAGTAATTCCCTTAGTTACACATGAGTAGTTAGAAAAGATAACTAGAAAGCAATTATTTACAGGAGAATAATACATCATCGATAGAGTTATGAGATAGTGCAGCTATTTACAGGAGAATAATACATCACCAAACTGACATCATTGTAGCCCTTTAAACATCAGCTGGGAGAGCTCAGCAAAGGCTGGAGAAAAGTCTGGGATTCTTCACGCGTTGGTCTGCGCCTGACCAAACAGATCTACTCTCTCTCTGTTCTGGATTTTCTCTCTCTTTGTAACAAATGTGTTGCAGCTAGCTCTCACACATGAGCTTTTCCCTACAGATATTCTCCACCCCATACACCTTTGCTAATAGTAATTTGACCAGTCCTTCTCCAGCCTTTGTTTGCTCCCAGCCTTTGGTTTCTGGGCAGGCGTCTGACAATGCTCACCCCCCATGGTTTTAGAAACTCAAAACTTCTACAATTATAATTGATGAATTCTTCTTATCCTGTCTACATTGGCTAGGTAAATGTTTCTATATTGGCTAAGAGAATTGTTTCGAAGGCTAGGTGAATTGTTCTCTTTAATTGATCTTCATTTGCTAGGAGAAGAACTTCTCCCTGGTCTTTCAGTATGTCTCAGGCTAGATGTGTAAGCAGTTTCTCACCAGACTGCAAATACAGCTTTAGTCTCTGAGCTAGCAAGCTGGCTCAGCATGATTTCTCAGATGATTTCTCACATGCAGAATGGCTCAAAAGTTCAATTTCCTTGCAAAGCTCAATATTCCTTGCTGATCCGAATAAATCTTTAATTAATAATACAGTGGGCCATCTCAGGGCCTTATCCTGCACTCACGGGAACGTCTGGTTCCCGCGGTACAGGATCAGGTCCTAACGGGTCCATCCTGCTGGTGCCATCCAGATAACCCAGACATGCCCCTAGTGGAATTGGGCTCCACATCAAACTGGCTTACTTATGTCTACCTGTTAATTCACATCTTCAAAAAAATATAACATATTGGTAAGACAAGACTTTCCTCGGCTAAATCTATATTGGCTTTCTCCTATTAAACCATGACTATCTAAATGTTCAGTAATTTTATTCTTTATAGTGGTTTCTTCCATTTTGCCGGTTATTGAAGTCAGGCTCACCAGTCTGTAGTTTCCTGGATCACCCCTGGTGCCCTTTTTAAAATTGGTGCAACATTGGCCATTCTCCAATCTTCCAGTATTACAGATGATTTTAATGATGTTTCACAGATTACTAATAGTAGTCTGCAATTTCATATTTCAATTCTTTCAACACTCTTGGATGTATACCACCCTGTCCAGGTGATTTGCTACTCTTCAGTTTATCAAATAGTTGTAATATTTCTTCCCATTTTATCAATATTTCTTTCAGTTCTTCCAATACATCATCTTTAAATACCATTTCAGGCATGGGTAACTTCCCTATATCTTCTTCAGTAAAGACCGAAGCAAAGAATTCATTCAGTCTCTCTGCTATGGCCTTGTCCTCACTTACAGCCCCTTTAACCGGTCTATCATCCAATGGTCCAACTGACTCTCTCACAGGTTTTTTGCTACAAATGTACTGGAAAAAATGTTTTATTATGCGTTTTTGCTTCAACAGTAAGCTTCTTTTCAAATTCTCTCTTTGCCTGCCTTATCAATGCCTTGCATCTAACTTGCCAATGCTTATGTTGTTTCCCATATTCGTCATTTGGCTCCTTTTTCCATTTCCTGAAAGATGCTTTTTTGGCAACAACAGCCTCTCTGACCTTGCCTTTAAACCATGCTGGCAGTTTTGTAGCCTTCCTTCCTCTTTTCTTAAAGCGTGGAATACATCTGGTTTGGGCTTCCAAGATAGTACTTTTAAACAATGCCCGTGCTTGATGGAAATCTTAACCTTTGCAGCTGCCCCTTTTAGTTGTTGGTTTTTTTTTTTTTTGTAAAATGAAAATGAAAGCAGTCTTAATTACATCAGACAATGTTCATAGAACTACTGTTGAGCAAAGAATGTATCACTTTAAGAATTCTGAACAGTCTCTCCCAACCGGACTCCATATATTAAATCATTATCATAGAACACAACAAATGTTTTACTAGATTTAATGTAACCTAATTGTGCTTGTGAGCTTTTGCTATGACTTCGCTATGCAGAGATCTCTATAACATCAGCAAAATTTGTCCCTTTCTTTCTGAGCATGCTACCAAATCCTTTACCCATTTTCTCGTCACCTCCCGCTCAGATTACTGCAACCTGCTTCTCACTGGTCTCCCATTGCACCAGTGTCATTAAGTTCACTTAACCCCTCTTTTCAAGTCACTTCACTGGATCCCTATCTATTTCTGCATCCAATTCAAACTTCTCCTACTGACCCCCATTCTGCTGCTCCTCACTACACCCCTCCTCGGAAACGCTGCTCATCAGACAAATCCCTTTTATCTGTGTCCTTCTCTTCCATTGCCAACTCCATGCTCTGTTCCTTCCACCTTGCTGTGCTGTACACCTACAATATACTTCCTAAGTTGGTACATCAGGCTCCAGTTTTTGTTATATTCAAATCCAGGCTAAAATCCCTTCTTTTCAAAGCAGTTTTTGGATTATGAACCCCTATTCTGCTGCTTAATACCCTTGTATTTTTAAATTGTTTCCTTATAATGAAACTCACTAGTCCTTTGTTTATCCCTTGCCTCAGAAAAATCCAAGTTATCAATGTCCCTGTTTAATGTACATTACCAAGTTTAAGTTACAATGTATTTATTTATTGAAAGGCTTATATATCACACTTCCAATGATCAAGGTGGTTTACAAGTAATGTAACATAACATTACAGAGAACCAGTTACAAGGGAACATTAGTAGTAAAACTTAAGTGTAACTTAGGGGTATATTTACTAAACCGTCTTGATGTTACCGGCGCTAGTTGCAGCGTTAATGTGAAGAATGCCATATAAGGTAGTGGGCATTCCGGCGGCAAGGTAGCAAGAATCTGTATCGTGCGATAGTGGGCGCCGTGGCACGTTAACGCGCATTAACCCTAAGTTCATGCCAGCACAGTGTTAGAAGCCATAAAGATGTAGCCACTGGTTACTGCAATGACTGTGGAGGCAGAGGTCATGGGTTTGATCCTGCAGTGGTGTTATGTAAGAAGACTGTCTAAGGCATTTCCTTTTAATTTAAATCAGTGCTGCCAGCAAAAACACCCTCACAATGCCGTAACCTAAGGTGCCGCATAAAGCGCCCTATAAGGCATTCCATAGGGCACATTATAAAGTGCCCTGTCCACCAAGGCACCTTATAATGTGCCCTATAGGGCGCTTTATAGGACGCATTATGAGGTACCTTAGGTTACAGCACTGTGAGGGTGTTTTTGCTGGCAGCACTGATTACGTTAAAAGGAAAAGCCTCAGACAGTCTTATTAAATAACACCATTGTGGGATCAAACCCTGACCTCTGCCTCCACAGTCATTGAAATAACCAGTGGGATACATCTCTACAGTATCTAACACACTGCTGGCTGGCTACAGAAAGACTGCAGGTCACCACACAAACTGTCTGCTGTGGTCACCAGGATAAGGTAGACCCACCCGTACCCATGATACACTGCACATGCAGATCAGCAGCCTACATCTGATCACCAGATGGGGTATGCGCCTCTATAGCTCCCCGGCCTGGTAGGGGGAACTGACCATGTGTGTTACTGGTACAGAGTAGCGACAGACCATGACATTGTGCGGTTCCTGTGCTCACCCTGAGGGTGAGGTGGGGTGCCCAGCACCAGGTCCGCAGCCTCTGGCTTAGCTGCGATAGGTTGTGCTGCAGGTCCCCATCAGTGCCAGTGTGTGATAGGTAGTCCTTGCAGACCCACCTAGTATACACCTGTGTCCATCTGTATTTCCCAGTCACGTCTAGCCCTTGTGGACTATGATGCATGCAGAATAGTGCATATCCTGTGTGGTTGCCATGGCCACATGTTATAAGAGAAGGGTGGTGTGTGGACCTAAAAGCGGATTATGTAGCACCACCCAACCCGCCCTCTGTGGCTCAGGGTGGGGGACAGGATCCCCCACCAACAGATCCACATTCTATATCTCTGCAATGGTGCCAGTAGAGGGGACCATCAACCCCTGTCCTGCTGGGGAATAGGCACCCCTACAGAGCAATCAATGCAGATCTGTATGCATTACATAGGGCACTGGTAGTAGGCCTGGAAAATCTCAGCTGCCCCCCACCACTATCCGAAATTCACCAGCAGAGGGCACAGTCAGTCTCCACCCGCTGCACCCTGCAAGGTGTTCCAGCCATACACATGCTAACTGCAGACAGTCTGCTAGCTAGCACATGTTTTTGGAGGAACTGTGTGCACCCAAAAATGGGATGTGAGCACACACACCAAGCAGGTAAGTCAGTGATTGGGCCCCAAAAAAGGGAACCCATAGATATCACTTGAGAGAAATACTATATAGCACTATGGGGGAACCTAGCCATGCCATGGTCACTGCTCAGTCAGGGTGAGAGTGACCCCCCCCCCCAGCATGACATGCTGTGGCCACCCTGTCCATGCAGGTGGTGGTCGGGCACTACAATGTCCCAGCCATTTCCCTATGCCCTGTGCAGATGCATCCTGCCCAGGCTGCCCTGTCCGGGCCATGCCCACAGTACCTTGGTCCTCATTATGCACATTGGCAGGCTAACACTGGAAACAGTGCAAGCATTGGGGGCTCAGTAAGGTGTAGGTAGCCACAGAACACTGGATAGACATTGTCACCAGCAGTGGCTGGACTGGGCGTAGACAGCCAGACACACTGCTGGGCCTGACCCTTTTATATGAAAAGGAGTAGTTGCGACGGAGTGGTCAGGTTGAAAAAGGATTTTTATTCCCCTCCCGGGGTTTGGATTTTTAAAACAGTACAAACACAAGAACTTAAGAGGTAGCCATACTTCTGGCAAAACTGAGGGTGAAAAGAAACACAGCTTCTTGCTTGAACAAAAACAGGGATTATAACAAAACAGAAACCAGGTAAAAATGCTGACAGTTTTCCTCTGTGCACATTCAGCTCTCTACAAGGCACTCTTGTCTTCAGCTAGCGCAGAGAATTTATATCAGTCATTACCAATGAGCAGTCCATGTCCTCAATATAAGGAGTGAAATTACTTGGCTCCGTGATCATGGGCTCTTCAACCACCTTACTTTCCCTAGGGCAGAGAGTTTGGAACTTTCTTAAATCAGTCCCTGAACTTTCTTCACAGCTCTCTCCACAATATGGCAGGTAGTTACCAGATAGCTTATAAAACTGCCCTGTTCTGTTCCTAACAGACTTTTCTCTTTGCAGTCTTCTGCAGGGCTTTAAAGACACACATTCATCTTCTTCACTCATACAAATATCTTCAATTGAATTACTTTCCTTTTCCCAAGGTTGCAAGTATTTCAAACAGCTCTGCCTTTCAGTTATATATGGTTCCTTACCAGCTGCCTTCCGTTCCTTCCACTGAACTCTGTGTCTGGGAAAATCTCCCTGCGTCAGAGGTGAGGGTTTCCTGTAGTTAATCCCTCTGCTGGCAGATAGCTTTCTTTCCCTTTTCAACTCCCTCCTTGGCTTTCTGCTCCAAGGCTCAAATAAAACAGAGTCAGCATGGGAGTATTCTGAACCTCCGTCTGAGACCTGCAAGTCTTCCCTTACTTGCCAAGCTTCCTGTTCCTCGTGAACTTCCTGCTTGCCTCGGTCTCTCTGATCCTCCAACTCTTCAAAACCCTCCAAACCTTCAGAACCTCTCTGAGCTCCAAAATCTAACTCTGTGTGCTTCACACGTTTTTTATACAGGTTTAGGGGCGTTTTCCTACCCATGTGCAAACTGTTCTCCTGATTACTTGGGGAGTGTTTGTTAGCTAGGCGTGCCTTCAGACCTCGTGTCTCAGCCTGCTTTGGTTGCCCATGGTAACTGGGAAACTTTTGATCTCCATGCCTGTCAGAATCTGTGCTAAACCCAGCAGATTTCTGTGCTTTAAAGGTATAGGGCAGATCTTCGGTGTCACAACATGCACACACGCCCACACCTATTTCAGCATTGTGCAAATATAGAGGTGGTTGGCAGCCCTGGCCGCCACACCAGTCCTGGGCACAGTGCAGGCATTGCTATGGTACTCAGTACTGTTAGGGTCACTCCCCGGGGTGGTAAACACTGTCAGAAACAAGAACTGAAACACACTCCACAGATATCAGAAAGGTTGCTATGATGAATCTCTGTCAACAAATTGTGTTTAACTTAGGATTTGTATTCTGACATTAATCATAGCAACCTTTTGATATATGTGGAATGTGTTTCCAAGTTTAAGACGGCATTGCTAAGGTATGCAGGTGCTAGTATTGGTAGATGCTGCTCTGCGCAGGGCTCAGCACCCTGACTCTCCATGAGCCATTGGATAGTGGAGCATGTGGGTGTTTGTGCCCCTGTTGACCGCTGCTCTAGGGCAGAGGTTTCCAACTCCAGTCCTGGTGGGACAAACATGGTTCAGGTTTTCATGCTGTCCCTAATGAATATGCATGAGATACATTTGCATACAATGGGGGCAGTGCATACAAATGCATTTCAAGCATATTTCTTAGGGACAGCATGAAACCTGAATGGTGTTTGGCCCTCCAGGACTGCAGTTGGGAAACTCTACTCTAGATACTGCACATGTCTATGGTGTATGTGCTCTGTAGGGTAAAATATAGACATTTATGGAGTGTTTATTTTATCTGCAATAAAGGTTCCTTCTATATTGCCACGGTTTAGTACTGGGTAAAATATAGGAACATGGTCTGCAGGAGCCACAGCTGGGACCTAAACCTGTGACCTTCTGTCCCTGAACACACTGGCTGTGTGTACTGCACTAAACTGTTGCCACAGAGGCAGGTCATTCCCTGGGGATACCATTACTGTTCGTCAGACAGACCTTGTCTTTTGCAGTGCATTTACGCAATAAAAAACTATTGTCCCTCCAATGTCCTGTAGGTGAGATTAATGTCTTTTTTTATATAAACTAGCTGTCTTAAATCATCAACCGATTGTCTAGGCAGAGCGATCTAACTGTATCTTAGACTCTATGATACATCAACCCCGAGGTCTCAGACTTAACATGGCATTGTTTTCAAAACCTTTTCAAGTTTTTCAGGTAATGCCTTATTTGCATCAACGACCTCATAGTTTTACCAGGGTTATTCAATTCAAAATATATCCTATGACAATCAGAAAATGCTTATCTTATCTTGATGGTGTGTGAATGCCCCGTTGCCACTTTTCGGCACCTTTTAAGCGTTTCACTCATTCCATTGAGTTTCCTCAGGGGATTATCTTCCTTCAAACCACTGTTAACAAAAAATAGTTTATAATATATTCTTCATTATCGCACCTCTCATCTTACTGCTTTTCCCATAGCAAACGTGCTTAGATATGTAGAGAACAGCTATCCTACCTATAATCCAGACTTATCCGACTTCTTTTCGGGATGCTAGCATGTTCGTGTGAGTCCTTCAATTGCGACTTCAAAAAAACGCCGCGCATGCAGCATAGAATGCTGGCATCCCCTTAAATATAAATCTCACAAACGTGAAAAATTTAATTCGCTGGTCTTCAGGTGTTCTCTGGATCTAGGTTTTGAACTAAAATGACTTCTAATGTGTTTTTATATATCATCTGTTCTCCTCTACTATTGTAAAGGAGCCACCTGTATTACTTAATAGACCATGATTAAAAAGTTATTTCTAAATTATTCAAAAACCTTCGCTCTAGAATGATTTCCAAATGCTTCTAAAATATTTATAAATACTTTTGAAATAATTTTAAATACAGGCACTCCGCTGCATAGCGCTGTTGAGCCCACCCGGCATTACTGTCTGTAGTGTGAATATCCATTTTTGTTCCCGTAGTAATAGGGCTTGTTCTCTTGTTTTCCCATGTCCTCCTTTGTTGATTGTATCTATACAGAAACAACGAAGTTCTTCAAAAACATGGTTATGCTCCATGCAGTGTGTGACCATAGGGGCTTCTTGTGTTTGGCACCGCAGTCTGCTGCGGTGTTCATTCATTTGGGTCCTAAATATTCTGATGGTTTTCCCAATATATAGTAAACCACATGGACATCTGATACAGTACACTACAAAACTAGAGTTACAAGTAGTGCTTTGTTTTAACCGATAAATGACATTATGATGTTGGAATTCAATCAGTTCTTCAGATATTGAACATATATTACAAGCGCCACATCTCTGATGACCACCGCTACGATCATCAAAAGGAACCACTTCTGATCTTAAACATGCCAGACTTAGCATTTCCTTAAGGTTCCTATGTCTTGTCCAAACGCATCGTATTTGTTGATTGCGCAGACCCGGTAGGGCATTCAGAACATTTGAGTGTCTTTTTATAATGCTTTTAATACGGGCACTATAGGGAGAATACTGTGTTATTAAATTAATACTTTGATCCATGGCTTGTCCCTTATGACTCGTTTCTACGAGCAATGCTCTGTTATTATAAAGTGCTCTCTTATAGGCACGTTGTATAATGTGTTCTGGATATCCTCTGTTCCGAAAGTCTTGTTTCAGTCGCTTAGACTGTAGTTTAAAATCTTCTTGGTCAGAACAATTACGTCTGTAGCGTATAAATTGTGAAAGAGGCAGATTGTCTCGTAACGATCGTGGATGGGCACTACGGTAGTGCAAGATGGTATTCCTGTCAGTTGCCTTTTTATAAAGCGACGTCACCCAACCATCTGAACCTTTACGTATCGTGACGTCTAAGAATGTTATACTTTCTCTGTGCCAAAAATATGTAAACTGTATATTAGGATCCAAGGTGTTTAACCAAATGAAAAACTCCTGTAATAAATCAATTGGTCCGTTCCATAGCATGAATACGTCATTGATGTAACGTTTCCATAATAACATATGTTTTTTATAGGGGGATGTTATTAACCAGCGATCTTCATAGATCCTCATGAATAAATTGGCTATGGAAGGGGCGCAGGTAGCCCCCATGGCTACCCCCGAGCATTGTTGATAGATTTTTTCCTCAAACTCAAAATAGTTTTGAAAAATTGTCATTGCCGCCAACTGCAAGATGAACGAAATTAACTCAGTTGATAAATCCCCTCTATTATGTAAAAAAGTCTGTATTGTTTCATAAGCTGCTATTTGGGGGATACTAGTATAAAGAGCCGAGACGTCTAATGTAACTAACATTATATTGACCTCTGACGCCCATTCTGAAGTATTAGACAATATTTGTAAAAAATGAGAAGTGTCTTTTATATAAGATGGAATATCCATCATCAGAGGCCTCAAAAAAGAATCTATGTAGATGGAAAGGGGTTCCAAAACTGTGCCCCTGGTGGACACAATTGGATGTCCCGGGGGGGGGTCTCTAAATTCTTGTGGATTTTTGGGACTAAATAAAACCGTGCAATACTTGAATCCGAACTATTCAAGAAATTCCATTCCTTTTTGTTGATTAATTTATTTTCCAAGGCCTGCAGGGTAATATTTTTAATGGATAATTGTATTTCTTCTGTAGGATCCGCAGTTAATAATTTGTATACATTTGTGTCTGACAATTGGCGATATTTTATTTATTTATTTATTTGCATTTCTTATATACCGCACTATTTGCGATCAGCGCGGTTTACATAAAACAAAATGGTATCCGACAATAAACAAAAGTCAGGTCATTACACTGAACAGGAACAAGTAACTTGGAGAACAGGGTAAACTATATACATATGCGGAGCATTGAATAGGGTAACTATATACATGTCAGATGGAGTTATTGGGTATTGATCATACTTGGTGGCTGGGGTCCGGGGCAGTCAGTGAGGTATTTGATAAAGAGAAAGTGTTTCAAGGCCTTCCTGAACTGGCTCAAGTTGGGGATTGCTCTGATGTGTGGTGGTAGGGAGTTCCAGAGACTTGGGGCGCATAGTCTAAAGGCTCTGTTCGATGTTGCTTTGGAGCATTTTGTCGTGTCTCTCGGTATCACTAGCATGTTGGCTACTGTGGTTCTTCTTAGCCTGTTGGGTGTGGGTGGTTGGATGAGGTCACATAGTGAAGAGGAGGAGAGCCCCTTGATGGCCTTGAATGTCATCACTAGGGTTTTGAAACTGATCCTGGCTTGAATGGGGAGCCAGTGAAGCTGTTTCAGGAGGGGTGTGATATGCTCTCTTCTTGGTGTTCCGAGGAGAATCCGCGCTGCGCTGTTCATGGCAAGTTGCAGGGGATGTAAGGTGGCCTGAGGGAGTCCTTGTAGGATGGCGTTTGAATAATCAAAATGAGAAATGATGAGGGCTTGATAAATGGTGCGGATATGCTTCATTTAAATACTGAGTCCTACTCATTATTACGATGGCTCCTCCCTTGTCAGCCTTTCGGATTACCACGTCCGTCCTTGATTGCAGATCTCTCAATGCTTGATGCTCCCTCCTCAACAATGTCTGGAACCTAGGATTAACTGTGCATTCCAACTCTTGAATATCATTCAATATTAGATCTTTAAACACCAATAATGCCGAATTGGAATGAGTGAAACGCTTAAAAGGTGCCAAAAAGTGGCGTCGGGGCATTCACACACCATCAAGATAAGATAAGCATTTTCCGATTGTCATGGGATATATTTTGAATTGAATAACCCCGGTAGAACTATGAGGTCATTGATGCAAATAAGGCATTACCTGACAAACTTGAAAAGGTTTTGAAAACAATGCCATGTTAAGTCTGAGACCTCGGGGTTGATGTATCAAAGAGTCTAAGATACAGTTAGATCGCTCTGCCTAGACAATCGGTTGATGATTTAAGACAGCTAGTTTATATAAAAAAAGACATTAATCTCACCTACAGGACATTGGAGGGACAATAGTTTTTTATTGCGTAATCGCATTCCTCCATAAGACGGACCTCATTTAGGGTGGTATTTTGCAGTGCATGGCACCCACCTAAACAGGGCTTGGCCTTGGTGTGCTGTGGACAGATGCCACTGCCCCCTCCACCACCAGCACCCCTCCGCCACCATGCTGACATGCCCTTATGCCGGTGGTGCTGGTGGTGCACAGTCCCAGGCCATCCAGTTTGCCAGTAGGCGGCTGCCTATGGTGCATGATATGGTGTAGGGGTGCCTGCATAGAAATCCACGCTTCCCCCGGCACCGCCTGCCAATGTTATGTGCCCTTTGGGGTACGTGCTGGGTAATGTCCGTTGTGGCACTGTGAGACACACACTCGTGGACATGTTTGCCCTTGGTCAGTTGCTGTCTTGCTGCTTTTCAGTTTCTGCATTCCTATGTGCCAGGTAGGCATCTGCCTAGTCCACACTGTGCCCTAGCTGGCCCACTGCATGTGCCACCTGCAGCCCCCTTTACCTCATTTACACCATCACCATAGTGCCCTTTCCTACGTGGCCACTCTGCTGTTGCTGCACATGTGAAAGCCACATAAGCAAGCTGCCCAATATACACCACAGCAAACCCTCATCAACACTATCAATGTTGGAACATTCACTTTGTAGGGGGAATCAGAATTGACCGTTCCATAGGTGACATCTTCCTTTTTATTCTTTATGGGTAGTGTTGCTTACCATTTATCATTGTTTTTTCTATTGGCCTGCTCGGTGTTTTGTATTTCTATTTTGGTTCTGGTCATTATCTCTCTGGTTTTTGCATGTTTTGTTACTGCACATGTATCACTACTATCACTTATATGGGTTTCCCTGCATTTGCTGTACATTGCTGACTGAACTGATTTCTCTCTCCTGCAAATGTGCTTCTAACGCAAGGTTTTCACTGGCGTTAGTTTTCAGACCCTGATTTCACAGCGTTAGTGTGCCTAGAGCCTCTCCCCGCCCACTCTCTGCCCATTGACCCCTTATCTCCACCCTCTGGGGAGCCTTACTCCACCCTCTGTGCACCTTAACGCCGCCGGAGACGTTATCGCACGGTAATATCACGCGATAACATCACATATCGTGCGATAACGTTGCCGCTGCGACGTTAGCGCTGTTTAGTAAACATACCCCTTAAAGTAGGGAAAGGGGACAGGTAACATCTTGTATGATGGTCATGTAATTATAAAGGGCGCTGTGAGAGAATTCAATGTAAACCGCTTTGACTGAAATGATAAAGCACTATATAAAACCTGTTAAATAGATTGTCTTGAATAGATAGTAGGGTCTGTCATGCAGGGAATGTCTTGCATATACTGTATATGAACAGCACTGCACATGCCTTGTAGCACTATAGAAATGATAAGTAGTAATAATAGTAGTAATGTAGGCGCATATTTCTCCTTGGAAGACTTGAGTTATACAATGTAAAGCTATTAGTTCCCTGTTGACAGCAGCATGTACTAATGATTACTTACATTTATTTCAAATTTTTTTTATTTTTATAGAAACAAATAAAATGATAGTAGGTAAAGACCATACTGCCTACCCAATTTGCCCATCCATACCAACTACCAGAATCTTTTCCTCTCCATTAGAGATCCTCTGTGTTTGTTCCATTCTTTCTTGAATTCAGATACTTTCCTCATCTCTACCACCTACACTGGGATGCCATTTCACACATCTACCACTCTTTTCATAAAGAAATATTTCCTCAGATTATTCCTTAGTCTATTCTCTTTCACCTTAATCCTATGCCCCTCATTTCAGATCTTTCTTTCAATTGTGTGTATGTATGCCATGGAGATATTTAGATGCCTCTGGGGTATGTTTACTAAACAGTGGTAGCGGCTTCCATGTGATATCAGAGCCATGGCCCCATTGAAATAAGCGCTGTTTAGTAAACATACCCCTCTATCATATCTTCCTTCTCTCATCTTTCTTCCAAAGTTATATATTTAGATGTCTAGAGGCAGTCTAATGGAGGAGTAGCCTAATGATTAGGACCAGAAAAGCAGGGTTTGAATCCCACTGCTGAGTCTTGCCATCTTGGGCATATCACTTAATCCTCCATTGCCTCAGATACAAACAGATTGTAAACCCTCTGGGAACAGAAAAATACCTCCTGTAACTGAATGCAATTTGCCTTGAACTTCTGAGAAAAATTGTGAGCTAAATCCAATTCTCTCTATATATTTAAATATTAAAACAACCTCAAGATGGTGGGATGGGGTGGTTACAAAGGGATTTAGGCATGACTTCAGTATGGTAAGAAAGGCAACATGACATGCAACTCAAGAAGGCTGTTCCAAGTATATGGCACAGAAAAAGAGATTGTGGTACTGAGACCTGGCAATAGAGAAGGGACCACATAAGAACAGATGCCCAGTGAATGGAGGTTACCTCCAGTGGTATAGGGAGACGTAAGAGAGGAGAGATAATACGAGTGGCAGAGGGAAGTCATTTAGAGGAGAAATTTAACTGTATGCAGAAGCAGATAACAAAACATTGCAAAAGATTTTAGAGGTGTATTAAGTAAATAGTTTATCTAGAAGTTATTGCTCTATGATGGCTTGCTAACACTTTGGATCAACTTTTTATTCTCTTCATAGAAAAGCAGTTGGCATTACCCTGGGAAGAAAGAGAAAGGTTCTTTTTTTATGATTTTTTGCATGAAACTCTACTGTAATACAGACCATTAATCTGTCTCTCCATGCTTATTCATGATCATTTTCATAAACAAATGATTGCAGTCTTCCTGAAATTAATAGCATAATTGACTAAATTAATCAAAATCCAGCTAATACCTTTTCAGATCTTGTCCTGCCATGTCTGGCTGAAAATATTTTATTTGCACAAGAGACAATTTTCACATTATTCATATTAGAACGATTGCATTTCCATAAAACCTTGCAAATATGACTTCTTTGGAAAGTTGTCATTATTTCACATTATTACATGGAAACCTTTAAATGAGGAACCTAAAAAGTTCAGGGTAAATAGTGTGCAAATTTTTATAAACTATAAACTGAAAACTGTTCTCTCTTCGACTTAACAGCAAAATATAATGAGGCTGATTTTATAAGGAACTCTAAAGATGCCTACCATTTACATGCATTAATTCATGCATTTTCAAAGACTTAGCATATGAATGGGTACTTTAGACAGTCACTGTGTTGTAAGCATCACTAAGTCCGATCACATATACTTTCATTGTGGGTGTGCACGAGGCAGAGTTTGGGCAGAGTGCAGAGACCACAAATACACACACGTAAGTCATGAAATACTATAATTTATGTGCGTGTTTGAAAAATCAAGGCATAGGTATTTGCGCCTGCCATAGAACAGGTGCAAGTGCTTGAGCCTAATTTGTACATGTCTTTACTCCACTTATTCCCCTATTTTATAAAGTGAAGTATGAACGTGTTTCACTTTATAAAATAGGCCTCAAAGACGCACAGGCTAATGTATGTTAACTCCACAGGGGTTTAAGAAATTACTCTCAATGGTGGTAATTTTATAACAGGGCGCCTTGGTTAAGTGAGAAGGAAGGTGCCTATTTTAGCACTATTTTATAAAGACACAGAGGCATCTGTGTGGCTATTTAAACTACTAGTGCAAATCTATAAGCAGTAACACCTACATTCAAGGCACAGACATTAGGCGTGCTCAAGAGCACGTGCACATGTTGATGCCTGCAAGCGTATTATATAAAATCAGAGCATAAAGTTTGACTCAACCCTTGCTCTGCCCAAACTCGACTCTCCCCAAGTGCTTACAGGAAAGGTTTAACAACCTGCAAATTATGACAATAAAGATCATCACTTTATGTTTTTTGACCCGTGAAATAATTTAATTATATAATGGCCTATCTGAAAAAAAACTAATATAAAATGTAGTAAAATGATGTTAGAAAGATGACCATTCTATAGAAATATATAAATACAGAAAAATGATGGCATACAGTATAAAGACCATACAGCCTATCCAGTCTACCCTCCCATATCAGCTTCTTTGCTTTAGAGTCCTTTTTTTCTTGAAAGGTCCTTTGTGTTTGTCTCATGCTTTCTTGAATTCAAATACAGACTTCATCTCTACCATCTCCACTGGGAGATTATCCCATGCATCTACCTCTCTTTCTGTAAAGATATAGTTGAGAAAATCTGATTTGAGAAATATTTGAGAAAATCTGATTAATTTCTTTGACTGGGTCCCCAGAGAGTTGGACCAAGGGAGATATGGCAAACTTAGATTTCCATAAAGCCTTTGACACTGTTCCAAACAGATGACTTATAAATAAAGTGAGTCCATTAGAGATAGACCCTAAAGTGAATGACTGATGTAGAAAATGGTTTAGGGGAGGCAACAAAGAATACAGGTAAAAGGCATTTGCTTTGAGGAGAAGGATGGTACCATTGGTGGTATAACCTTGATCTGATTATTTTTAACAATTTTGTAAATGATATCGTGAAAGGGCTGTCAGGTAAGGCTCGCCTCTTTGTAGATGATACCAAAATCTGCAATAAAGTAGGCACTTAGGAAGATGTAGATAACATGAGAAGGGATCTAGTGAAGCTTGAAGAATGGTCAAGAACTTATCAGGTGAGATTTAATGCTGACAAACGCAAGCTCATGCATTGGGGCTGCAAAAATCCAAGGGAATAGTATAATATAGGAGTGCAATACTTCTGTCCATGAAAAAAGAGCATCTGCTCCATCCAGGTGAATTTACAGGTGTATATACATATTTTTAAGGAATCTGTTTATTAAACCATGGTAAACTTTGGCAGCTAGCACACCATTTTAGTGCAAATACCACAGCGCTAACTGCAAAAACTGTGCTATATTTGTTGGGAACATGCACAGCATTTCTCAGCAGATACTGCACTGAAAATGCAGAGAGCACAGTGCGGCAGCACAGTGGATACAGCTAACAGGACCATTTATCTGCACTGCGCTGTGGGTTAAACTAGAAAAAGGGAATGGGAAATCCATTTGTACTGGTGTGATATACAGATCTCCTTCACAGGCAGACAAAGTGGACAGAGATTTAATAGAAGACATATACAGTATTGCCAGGAAAGGAGAAGTGCTACTGAAAGGTCATTTCAATATGCCAAATGCTGATTGTCACATCTCTACTGCAGTGTTATCCAGAAGTAAGGAGATCCTGGATTTTCTACAGGGAGAACTATTCCAGCAGCTGGTAACTGAAATCACCCGTGAAGGGTCCATACTGGATCTGGTGCTTACCAATGTGGAAAGTGTTTCTGATGTTATAGTAGGAGATCATCTCGCATCCGGGGTTCACCAGATGGTGTGGTTCAGTATTAGAACTAGGACTGATAAAGTCCATTCAATAGTGAGGCTCCTAGGCTTTAGGAAAACTGACTTTGCCAATACCTCAAGGAGTTGCTAGCAGGATGGGAACAACTGAGGGATGTAGAAAAGCAATGGGCAAAACTGAAAGGGGATATGTTGTTGGGAAAATACATAAATGTAAAAGGAAAAGGAGGCCATTATGGTTCTCAAAAGAAGTAACTGAAAAGGTGAAAAAAGAGGTAGGCCTTCACAAAATACAAGAGATCACAGAAAGAGAAAGACAAGCATCAATATTTGGAAAAACTTAGAGAAGCTAGGAAAGTAGTCATGAAAGCAAAGATACAAATTGAAGAAAAAATAGCCAAAGCAGTAAAATGAAGGGGCAAGACATTTTTCAGGTATGTTAGTGAGAGGGGGAAGTGCAAAAGTGATATCGTCAGACTCAAGGGTGAAGGGGAGGAATATGTAGAAGCTGATGAGGATAAAGCAGACTTGCTTATTAACATGCTGTTTGCTTACAGCAGGGGTCTCAAATTCCAGTTCTGGAGGGCTGCAAACCAGTCAGGTTGTCAGGATGACCCTAATAAATATGTAATCACCAAAACTAACTACCAGAACACCACACATCTTAACCAACCCACTAATAGAGTATTCCCAACAGACTTTGAATGAAAAACAACTAAGGCTTAAACCCATAACATAATAAAAAGACAGCAATACATATATTTTTTCTCAAAATATCTTTTGGTCATTGTATAAGGGGAGGAAAAAGCTTCAGGGAATAACTTGTCCCACTATATGGCAGCACAAAGGCTTCCAGAGGATCCAATGAACTTCACATTACAGGCTCCAAAAAACTCCCTCCATATATATTTACTTTACCAAAGGTTATTGATGAAGCACTTAAACAATTTCCCTTGGCATACTTCATTAAACCATATTTTAATTCCAAAACAATACTAAAAGCTCAAATATATTAAACGATATAGCCTGACCTCAAAGCTCGATTTCAATCACTATTTGTCACCAGAAACCTACAAAAAACAAAACAGAGCTAATCAACAAAAACTCCCAGCTCTACTAAACATAGCACATACATTCACTTATCTGAAGGTGGCAGGCCTGTAAACTGCAAAAACAGCTCCAAAGAAGCACTGATTGCAGGTCCCACATCAAACTGATCGAAAGTCCCACATCAAAAGTCTTATAGCTGGTTTCTAGAATCTTATCATTTTCCCTCTTGTCCAGCTCTACACTATTTTTGCCCAACAAAGTTCTTTGTTTCACCTTATGGCTTCCTCAGGAGCAAGCTGGTAACTCGGACAAACAATCCTTAAAGAAATGACAGCTAACAGCAAATTTAAAGCAATGAACCCACCAATCAGAAAACAACTAGCACCTGATTGGATAGGCTAGAATACTACCAGGAAAACCAAAGACACAAAGGAGAATGCCATAGAACTGCACAGTCCATATGCCGCGGAGCAAAAACAGATATCTCAAAACCCCACAAAAACATTTTTTGATGTAGGAGGTTCTTCATAACAATTTCCTCACATCCTAAAACGTGAACACAACTCAACTAAAAAACAGTATAATGATCTTTAAATAAAAACTTCCCATTCGATCTTGTTATTCAGTCCTTGTGGCTCCATAGTATTCAGATAGAAAATTCAACGTTGCTCTTGCTGCAACAGTAATTTACCTCAATTTCCCCCTCATATTCAATGGCACATGGTCATTAGCCATGCAATGAAGATCCTGAAACAGCTGATGCTCAGATACACGATGAGAAACCACCAGCGCCTCTACTCAACATTTAACTAAATTATTTTTATGCTGAGAGAGACGAACCCTCAATTGCTAATTAGTTTTTCCAACATAGTACTTGTTATGGGGCAATGTAACAAGGGACCTTCAGTCAGTGCATCTTTAGAGCCATTTTGCAGTCCAGAGGCTGCCACCTTCAGATAAGTGAATGCATGTGCTATGTTTAGTAGAGCAGGGAGTTTTTGTTGATTAGCTCTGTTTTGTTTTTTGTAGGTTTCTGGTAACAAATTGAAATTGAGCTTTGAAGTTAGGCTATATTGCCTAATATATCTGAGCTTTTAGTATTGTTTTGGAATTAAAATATGGTTTAATGAAGTTGTCTTGCTAACTGAACGGGGTGCGAAAATAAAGGCTAACACACTTTGGAATAAAGATAAGCAGTTTATTTATAAAATATCAAAAAAAGGTAACTTGAAAGCAAGTAATTCACTTATTCACCTATAATTAGTTAGAAAAGATAACTTGAAAGCAGGTGATTCACTTATCTACAAATAGCAAGATACAGGAAAATGATGCATCACTGACAGAGCCATGAACTTTATCTCATGCCACACTTTAACTAAATGGGTCCCGGATTCAGCCAGGCAAGAGAGAGAGACTTCTCAGTCAGGAGACTCTTAGGCAGTGCACGTGGTCACTCCATAGGTGAGATCCCCTTTTTTCTCCCTCCTAGCTGAAAAAGGCACCCATTTTATCTTGTTGCAAGAGCAACCAGTAATTTTCCATCAGTTAACACACACACAGAATAGGATCAGCTATCCATTCAATATAATCAAGACACTGGCCGATGCCCGAGAATGCTCAAGGGAGGGGCATATCCCATCCCATGGTTCAGAAGCTCAGAACTCTGATAGATGACCTTGCTATGCTGCTGGTTTTACCCTGTTTAGAATAAACCTGTGGTTATCAAACCAACACTAATGAATATGCATCAGTTGGATTTTTAGGCTCAATAAGTGCAAATGTGCATATTTATTATGGTTATCCTACTGGAGTTCTTTTCTGTTCTTTTTAATTCATTTTGTTTCATGTAAACTGCTCTGATATCTTGAAAGGTGGTATATTGAGTTTTAATAAACTATAGGCCCGATATTCAGTAGCGGCAGCAGCTAGCGCCATTATAGCAACTAGCCATCTTCACCACTGAACACTAAACCCAGATATTCAATGCTGGAGCCATATCCAGCTACCGGCATTGAATAACCGGGAGAGCCGCCAAAGCATGAAGCTAACTGGGCAGTAGCGATATTCAGTCGCTGCCCAGTTAACTTCAGCAGCAAAAGTTAGGACAGCCTTTGCTGCACCTGACTTTCGCCGCCGAGGGATAACTGGGCAGTGGCTGAATATCGCCATTGAGCAGATTTCCCCGGATACTGCTCACAGAATGCCCTGATGCTAACCAGTTAGCATCAGGGCGTGCAGCGGCGGTACCCGTGCATATTCAGCAGCAGTAATTGTGTTAGTGCCGCTGAATACTCACTTAGCGTCATCTACATGGTTTGCAGCTCTGCAAACTATGTAAATGCTTTTGAATATTGGACCCTATAACTATCACTATAAATACACTGGTTTGAGAACCACAGGAATATCCAGTCCCTTGATTGTTCCCTTAGTCCAGTTGCTTTTAATGGGATATATTCTAATGGATTGCCACTCATTCCCTTAGACTTGTTCCTTACCAGGACTTTGAAAGGTTGGCAACTCCATAGCTGCAAAATGTATGAACAAGAGAAAGAAATATTAATCCTTGAGAAATTGGGAGACTGGGAACCCAAATGGCAAATGAAATTTAACATGGACAAGTGCCAAGTTATGCATTTAGAGGCCAATTCTGTAGGTGCACATCCGGGCCATCCGATCATCCAGAAATCCAGACAGCCTGGAGATGCACCCAATTCTGCTCCCATGGGGGCTAGATGTCCCCATGGGAGCAGAATCACAGCATAGGGCCTGAATGTCCAGGTCATGCCCCAATTTCGGCACCCCAGACATCCAGGCACTTCCCCGCCTAACTCAGCCTGGCTCCATGCAGGAGTCATGATCCCCTGCAGTCACAGCAATGTTCATTTCCCTGCCGCCCAATCGGGCCTGCTGTTTTCAGGATGAGACTGCAGTGAACCTCCTGCACCCGTCACCTCTATTGCAGGCCCTGGAGTCCACTTCTGCCGCTGTCCAGGGGCTTATTCCACCTCTGACCCCAGGATTGAGATGTTTAAATATCTCCATAGCATAAACGCACAGGAGGAGAGCCTCTTTTGATGGAAAGCAAGAGCTGCTATGAGGGGACATAGAATGAGGGTGAAAGGGGATAGACTCAGGATTAATATGCGGAAATATTTCTTTACGGAAAGAGTGGGAGATGTGTGGAATAGTCTCCCAGTGGAGGTGGTAGAGATGAGGACAGTGTCTGAATTCAAAAACTTATGGGACAAACACAGAGGATATCTAAAAAAGGGGACCGTTGTAGTGGTTGATATGGGCAGACTAGATAGGCCTTGTGGTGTTTTTCTGCCTTCATATTTCTATGTTTCTATGCACAGGGCTGACAATGGAATTGGCTCTGTATGTCCGGGGAAGGGGTCATGCTTCCAGCCCACCCTCGCTCCTCACTCTGCCCGCCCCCCTTCCACTCCCAAACAGAGCTTCCTACACATCTCTGTGCGGGGAGCTCTGTGGGTGGAATCGGTACCCTGGCATTTAGCGTTGATATACATCCAACTCAGAAGTATATCTCCACTAAAAGCAGGTCAGACTCTACCCCATAAGGAAGAACAACTCAAACTACAATTACATGATGCAAGGTTCCACATTAGGAATCACTACCCAGGAAAAGGATCTTGGCATCATCGTGAATAATACATTGAAATCCTCTGTCCAGTGTGCAACAGCGGCTAAGACAGCAAATCGAATGCTAAGAATCATAAGGAAAGGAATGGAGAATAAAACAAAGGATATTATAATCCCTTTCTATTGCTCTATGGTGCGACCACACTTTGCATATTGTGTGCAATTCTGGTTGCCATGTCTTAAAAAGGATATAGTGAAATTAGAAAAGGTACAGAGAAGAGCCACCAAAAGGGATGGAAGGATACCCCTACGAGGAAAGGCTTAAAAGTTTAGGGCTCTTCAACTTGGAAAAAAGACAGATGAGGGGAGATATGGTAAAGGTTTATAAAATAATGAATGGAGTGGAACAGGTAAACGTAGATTAACCCTTCAAGAAGTAGAAAGACTAGGGGTCACACAATGAAACTACAATGTAGCACCTTTAAAACTAATTGGAGAAAATATTTTTTCACTCAACACATAATCAAACTCTGGAATTCGTTACCAGAGGAGGTAGTAAAAGCTGTTAGCTTAGCAGGATTTAAAAGAAAGTTGGACAAGTTCCTGGAGGAAAAATCCATAAACCATTGTTAAAGAAGACTAGGGAAATCCACTGCTTATTCCTGGGATAAGCAGCATGGAATCTGTGTACCTTTTTGGGAACCTGACAGGTACTGGTGATCTGGATTGGCCACTGTTTGAAACAGGACAGTGGACTGGATGGACCCTTGGTCTGACCTGGTATGGCATATCATATGTTTTTATGTTCTTGAGATCTGGAAATAAAAAAGAAAGCCTTTGATATAATGCAGTTGAAACACTTTGCACTAGTAAAAGCAGCCCATCTATCCAGTAAACAGAACACAGAGGATGCAATGGACTAAAAAAAAAAATCCTATATTTAATTTGGGTTTGTGGATGTTTATTTCTAAGCAGCATCTTATCTCGTTATTCCTTGATGTAAAACTCCCCACATCATTCTGGTAAATTTAATTAAGAAGATCTTCTTAATTAAATTTACCACAACAATGTGGGGAGTTTTACAGACAAAGACCTTGTACCTTCTAATTCAATCAAGCAGTCAGATCGAGAAAGATAATGAGTACACTGTGAAGGGAAAAAATTAACACCTTTCCTAATCCCAAGAGTCGTCTTCCGCATCTTTCAGTACTTGTGAATAGTTGTCAATAAACATAAAAGTCGAAGTATATCACAATGGTAAAGGTAACTATTAAGATTTTCCTTAACTTTAATCTTCTAAGTTAATTCATCCAATTCTAAGAAAATAATGAGAAGTAGCTATGAATAACAAGCAAATGTCATTAAGGATATTATGCAAACATTTCCCCTTCAAATTATTTTTCTTCAAAATAATATCTTTAGAATTCTTTTTGGCTTTGTCTCAGTGTAATGTTTGCCCTCCACCTCCTTGCCTTAACAGAGACCTGGCTTCTCCCTGATGACACCACATCTATTGCCGCTCTCTGTCATGGCGGCTATCAGTTCTCCCACACTCCTCGCCCCACTGGCCGTGGCGGAGGTGTTGGGCTTCTACTTTCTCCCTTTTGTCACTTCCAACCCCTCATCCTTCCTCAGTCTCACTCCTCTCTCTCTTTTAAGGCCCATTCCATCCGCCTATTCTCTCCTCTCCCCCGTCGGGTTGCTGTAATCTATCGGCCTCTTGACTTGTCTGTTTCCACTTTTCTTTCTGACTTTGACTCCTGGCTATCTATCTTTTTAGTCCCCTCCTCCCCTACTCTTATCCTCGGCGATTTTAACATTCATGTTGATAATTGCTCTGATCCCCATGCTCGTAAGCTCCTCTCCATTCCCGCAAACCATCTCTTTCTCCTTCAATTTATTCAACATTCTGCTGCTTGACTAATTTTCCGTCAGCATCGCTTTTCCCATGTCACTCCTCTTCTCAAGTCCCTTCATTGGCTTCCCATCTGCTTCCGGATCCAATTCAAACTCCTCCTCTTGACTTATAAATGCATTCGCTCTTCAGCCCCCACTACCTATCATCTCTTATCTCTCCTTACATCCCTTCTCGCGTTCTTCGCTCTTCGAACAGCCTTCGTCTATCTATGCCCTCCGCTCATACTGCTAATTCTAGACTTTGCTCCTTTCACCTAGCTGCACCCTTTGCCTGGAACAATCTACCTCTGTCTGTGCACAATTCGCCCTCTCTGGACCTCTTCAAGTCCAGATTGAAAACCCATATCTTCTCTATTGCTTTCTGTTCTTGATTCTTGTTTTTGCTCTTCTTGTTTATTGTATACTTTGTCTTACTTGATTATATTTGTATTTTGTGATCTTCTTGACTAGATTGTGAGCTCTGATGAGCAGGGACTGTCTTTTCTTCATATATGTACAGCGCTTCGTACGTTTGAAGCGCTTTATAAATGTTAAATAAATAGATAGATAGATAGATAAATGCTCCTAAATTTTATTTTCTGGAGGAATATAATTGACATTTCAGTTCCACTGGTATTTGGCTTTCTATTGAAAAAATTATGAAGAGACAGGACATAGATAAGTAAAATGGAAGAAAACAGAATAGTAAAACCATATACAGGACTAGATCTAGCACGAGAAAACCAGGCCATTGCCTTTGGACTATATTTTTTAGGGTGCTTCCAACACTGTTCTGTGGAGAGGAGAGAGGACGCTGCGTTGTGCCATTGGGTCTACAGCAGCGCCCTGGGTACTGCAACAGTTAGTTCTGGTGCTGATCATATCTAAAACTTGGGGAAGGGAGCTCAGAACCCTCCCTACACAGTTATACTGTAAGTATAGCATAACTAGCACCCCTGCTGGTGTCAGTATGAATAGCTCGAGCAGTGATTAGGGATTCCTTTGCAAGCAAGGTAATTCTGTATGGCTTTTAAATGCAAGTTCTCTGCCTGAAAACTCTTAAAGGGGTTTTGGTTTTCATTTTTAAAAGCTAATTCTTTTTCTATACTGCAAAAGGGGTACAGAGAAGAGCCACCAAAATGATGAAGGGGATGGAAGGATACCCCTATGAGGAGAGGCTTAAAAGGTTACAGCCCCGATTCCGTCCCAGATGTACAAGCCCTCTGTATGCCTGGTCTGAACCGGATGTACAGAGGGTGTCGCGATTCTGATCCTTCAGGGTATGTCTAGCCCCGCAGGATCAGAATCGTGATCAGGCCTGTACGTGCAGGCTAGGACTGCGATTCAGCCCAGACTGCACGTACAGTCATTGCCCGACTAACTCAATCTGGGCTTTACAATGGAGCCGTGGCGCCATGGCGTCCAGTTTTCATGACACCGCGGCTCCATTGTAAAGCTGCAATCCCAGCCGCTGGCTCCTGCACTGCATTCCCCATAACCAATGTTCCCTCTAATTTTCTGTAGGCTGTGTGCGCATAAAATATCAGCTGTGCAGCTTTTGAAGGAAGGTTAAATTTTTGTGCGCCACATAACGACACTTGGAGTTATATACTTTAAAATTTGACTACACGTCAGAATATAGTATGTACACCACATTGATTGCACTAGAAAATATTGTAAAACTTGTGAAAACCATAAATGCACAACAACTTTTAAATTTTAAGACGTCTGTGTTGTTTTCCATCAGAATCAGAACCGTAATTTTTGTGCGCTCTGTTGTAAGGTATGTGCGCTCGCTCGGCGAGGTGTGTGCGCACGCACACGCGCACAGCTTAGAGGGAACAGTGCCCATAACCTGTCCCCCGATCCAGCCTCCCAAGGCCAGGGTTGGGCTGCGGTGAATGCTCACTGCCCCCTCCTGCCGCTTTCTGGCCTCAGGCCCGCTGACCCCTGGTGACTAGAGAAGTTATTCCACCTCAGAGGTGGAATAACTTCCCCGTGCAGGTCGCCGGTCCTGGACGTACAGGGCCGACATTAGAATTGGCCTGTACATCCAGGGCCGATGACAGCCCACCGCCCGCCCTAACTCTGCCCCTGATCTGCCCCTTCCCTGCCCTCATCTAACTTCCCCGTACAACCAGCAGGGAAGTTAGCCGCCGGCGGGAAGGGGCATGAGAAGCGGGGATGGATGTCCCATTGGGATGTCCATCCCTGCTATTCGCGGGTCGGAATGACCCCATAGGGCTCTTCAACCTGGAAAAGAGATGGCTGAGGGGAGATATGATAGAGGTCTATAAATTAATGAATGGAGTGGAACGGGTAAACATAGATCGATTGTTTACGCCATCAAAAAGTACAAAAAGACTAGGGGACATACAGTGAAGCTACAGTGTAACCCATTTAAGACTAATAAGTGAAAATATTTTTTCATTCAACGCATAATCAAACTCTGTAATTCGTTACCGGAGAATGTAGTAAAAGCTGTTAGTGTAGATGGGTTTAAAAAAGGGTTGGACAAGATTATCAGACACAATTACGCCCAGGTCCCGCTTTTCTTTTGTGGACAGAAGTACTTCATCCCCTATACTGTATCACTCCCTTGGATTGCTGCAGCCCAAATGCATTTTTTAACATTAAATCTCAGCTACCAAATTCTAGACCATTCTTCAAGCTTAGCTAGATCCCTCCTCATGTTATCTACACCTTCCTGGGTGTATATTCTATTGCAGATTTTGGTATCATCCGCAAAGAGGCAAACCTTACCCGACAGCCCTTCCGCTATATCACTAACAAAGATGTTAAAAAGAATTGGACCAAGGACAGATCCCTTCGGCACACCACTGGTAACCTCCTTCTCCTCAGAGTGAACTCCATTTACCTGTATCTTTTGTCACCTCCCACTCAACCAATTCTAACCAAATCAGTAACTTTAGGTCCATCCCTAGTTTGTTTATAAGTCGCCTGTGAGGAACGTGTCAAAGGCTTTACTGAAATCTAAATACACCACACCTAGGGCTCTCACTTGGTCCAAATCCATGGTCACCCAGTCAAAGAAATCAATCAGACTTGTCTGATAAGACCTGCCCTTGGTGAATTCATTCTGTCTCGGATCCAGTAATCTGTTGGACTCCAGAAACCTCACTATTTTCTTTTTCAGCAGCGCTTCCAATAATTTACTCAACACCGAGGTTAAACTATCCAGCCTGCAGTTTTCAACCACATCCTTATTTCCTCTTTTGTGTAAAGGGACCACATGAGCCTCTCTGCAATCCTCTGGCACCACTCCCGACTCCAAAGAGGCATTGCAAAGGTCAGTCAGTGGAGCTGCTAGAACGTCTCCAAGTTCCCTCAGTATTCTCGGATGTATCCCATCCGATCCCATTGCTTTGTCTACCTTTAGTTCACAGTCTTCTGAAAATTGTTCAATATGCCCCTGTAGGGTATATTCGTAGCACAAGAATAAGTTAGACTCTGTTGTTGTCTAGGGGAGATAGCTACTAATATACAGCCCAAAGTTTGGTGAGTTATTCTGGCAATGAGCCACGAAAGAAGTCTGGTCTGCAGATATATATTAGACTTTATTATAGGCAACCAGGTAGAAAAATATACACACACATATAGCTAATTAGAAACATGAGATAGAAATTTGTTATAGTACAGATGTACACTTGGACAACGTAATAAATCACTGATTAGTAATCAGACGCCACTGATTCGCTCTGCACTGAGGAAAAGTAAGAAATATATTGCTAACCCCTTTCCCATACGGAGGAGGAGAGATAAGTCAGTACCTTAGTTCCGTCGGGCTCTCAGGAACAATGCAGTCCAAGAAGACAGCTCCTAGCTAATGCGGGCTCTAGCCTCGTCAGGCGAGCTGCAGTAAGTCCAAACTGGAGGTATCTGTGAAAGTCTTATCTCAGACCTGTGGAGGACGGCCTAGCCCACACTTAGTGGCCGTCCTGCGGAAGGGTCAGGTCGCAGGAATCAGGTACGCAGTGCACAGCAGAGAGGAACCAGTGCAGGAGTCTGTATGAACAGGTGGGAAAAGCCCCCAACTCTCTCTTACTACTAAAGTTTCCAGCGCAGAATGCATTATTCTGTGTGAGAATCCTCCGTCATAGGTCCGATGATTGGTTGGCACCAGGCAGTCTGAAGTGTTCTCAGCGAATCAGGAGGTAGATGATGAGCAGCTTCTTGCAAACAAAGGAGCTATAGTGAAATCAGTCAGAAGCAACAGTATGTAACTTCTGGGCATGTACAAGTGTCCAAGGCCAGCCACGGACAATAGCTTCTGTATGCACGCTTAGAAACGCTGCCCCAGCAGTTGCTTGAAGGCCGTTTGTAGCTGAACACAGCAAAAGTGAAGTGAAGAATCCATCTTGTCTGTGCAGTTTGGTTCAGGCCTGAATTGCTGAGCAGGCCGGAGATTTGCATGTAGAATTGCAGAGGTACCAGCCCTACACCCCTCACTTCTGTTCCTGTTTGTGGGTGTTTTCTGAAGGCCTGCTCCTGTTCCTTCATCTGTGAACATAGAACAGAAATATTTGTTAAGCAATTCAACTTTATCCTCAACAGCTTCTACATATTCCTCCCCTTCACCCTTGAGTCTGACTATACCAATTTTGCACTTATGTTTATGTGTATGTTTAGGTTTATTAAAAACTTAATATATCACCCATTACAACTGCATCTGGGCGGTTAACAATAAAAATCAAACGCTGCTAGAAAGGAAGAAAGGAAAAGGAACGCCATTAAAATATTTTAAACAGGATAGAGAGAGAAAGATAAGAATAGAAAAGGGAGAAAATACATAGGGATAGCAGGGTATTGAGCAGGACAGAGAATGAGTGTGATGGTAAGGAGGGTAGGGCAAGGTGGACATCAGTGGGGGGGGGAGAGAGGGGCAACGGAAAGGGGTAGGTCGTAGGCTAAACAAAAAAGGTGTGTTTTTAGTCTAGCTTTAAACACAGGGAGGGAGGGTTCCAAATGGAGGGCAAGGGGGAGCGAGTTCCAGAGCCTCGGGCCAAGAAAGTAGAAAGCTGAGGAGCGGGTGTATTCTAAATGAGCCTGGGAAGGAGATGGAAGTGACATGCGATTGGAGTGAATGGAACAGAGGAGGCGGTGAGGAGTCTGGAGACGGACCTGGTCAGCAAGATAAAGAGGAATACCTGTGTGAATTGATTTGTGAACAAAGATGAGGAACTTGAATTGAATTTGAAAAGAAACCGGGAGCCAATGTAGGTGGAGAAGAAGGGGAGTGATGTGATCGGTACGGGAAGCATGAGGGAGGATGCGGGTGGCGGTATTCTGGATGCGCTGAAGGCGAGAGAGCTGGGACTGAGGAAGACCGGCTAGAGTGACATTGCAGTAGTCAAGACAAGACATGACGAGGGAAAGAAGAAGTGTGGCCAGTGAGGAAAAGGAAAGAAAAGGGTGAATCGCACGAAGTTGCTTCAGGGTGAAAAAAGAGCGCTGCACAATGCGGAAATGTGTTCTTTGAAAGAAAGAGAAGAGTCAAGGTGACGCCGAGGTAACGAAAGGAAGAAACAATAGGGATAGGAGAAGCAGAGAGTAGGGGAGTGAGAGGAGGAGCAGGGGAATTACCAAAAGTAAACCAGATAGCAGAGGTTTTTGCAAGGTTGACGTGGAGAAAATTAGAAGAAAGCCAAGAAGCCAGAGAGGAGAGACAAGAGTTGAGGGGGGTAATGTCGGGAACAGAAGAGTCAGTATGAGGAGTGGAGGAGTGGCCTAGTGGTTGGGGCAAGGTACTTCAGGCTGGAAGGTCAGGGGTTCAAATCCCACTAGAGGACAGCAACCTTGGGCCAGAAGGACTGGGGTTTCTAGTCCCACAGGTACTCCTTGTGGTCTTGGGCAAGCCACTTAACCCTCCATAGCCCATGTTCCCTGTAAAATAGTTATCTCCAAGTTATAATGCCCTGTTCAATGTAATTTCAGTTTGTTCAATGTAAACCGCACTGATGCAGAATAGCGCGGTAAATAAATGATGGAGGAGAAAGATATTGTCAGTGTAATAATACGCTGAGATACTGTGCAAGGGGGGCAAGAGAGACATTAAAGAGAAGGGGTGCAAGAACAGAACCCTGAGGGACACCACAAGGGAGGGGGTGGGGTGGGGTGGGGTGGGGAGGGAAGAGGAAGTCCCTGAAAGAACCGAGAAAGAGTGATAGGAGAGAAAAGAATGAAACCACTGAAGTACTGAGCCGGCTAAGCCAGCTTCACCAAGACAAGACAACAGAGTGCGATGGTCGACCAGATCAAAAGCAGCAGAAAGATCAAGAGAAACAGTGAGAGAAATAGAACCATGATTGTGAGCAGCATGCAGTTCGTTAAGAAGAGAGAGAAGAACAGATTCTGTGCTGTGACCGGGATGGAAACCATATTGACGAGGGTGAAGGGTGAGAGAGGTTTCTAGGTGAGAGGAAAGTTGAGAGAAGACCAATTTCTCTAATAGCTTAGAAAGAATGGGTAGATTAGAGATAGGGCACCAGTTAGAAAGAGAAGAGGGGTCCAAGGAGGCATTTTTCAGGATAGGGTGGACAGAGGTGTGCTTCCAAGGTGAAGGAAAGATCCCAGAAGATAATCTACAGTTAAAGATGGAGAGCAGAAAAGGAGACAGCGCCAGGGAGGGTTCCAAAAGCCAATGAGAAGGAATGGGATCAGCAAGGCAGGTAGTTTTACGGGAAAAAGAGAAGGCTTTGGAAAGAACTGGGAGGGAAACGGGCACAAAAGTGGACCAAAGATGAGAAGGGGGGGGGGAGGTGAAGAGGGAGGGGAAGGTAAGGGAGAAGGAGAAGGAGCCACAGGAGGAGGGGAAAGAGGGGGAGGGCAGGAAGGGAAGGTGTGGTGAAGGGAGAGGACTTTAGAAGCAAAGTAAGAAGCAAGGGAAGTGGGATCTACTACTACTACTACTCAGCATTTATTAAGCGCTACCAGTCGTACGCAGCGCTGTACAGTATAGACATGCAAGAGACAGTCCCTGCTCATCAGAGCTTACAATCTAGTCAAGACAAGACGCATGGACGCATAAATACTGAAGGTGTAGACCGGGGTGGAACAAAGGGAGAAAAGAAGACTAGGTGAGTCATGATCCAAAAGCAGCAGCAAAGAGGTGGGCTTTCAACCTGGACTTGAAGAGGGCCAGAGAAGGTGCCTGGCGCACAGACGCAGGTAGTCTGATCCAGGCATAAGGTGCAGAAAGGTGAAAGGAGCGAAGTCTGGAGTTAGCAGTGGGAGTGTGGGGCATTGATAGGAGCAGTTTGCTGGAAGAGCGGAGAACCCGAGGGGGGTTATGAGGAGAGATAAGGGAAGAAAGGTAGCGAGGAGCCGCAGAGTGAATGCATTTATAGGTCAGCAGGAGAAGTTTGAATTCGATGTGGAAGTGGATAGGGAGCCAGTGGAGTGACCTGAGAAGAGGTTTGATATGGGCATAGCGGGGCTGGTGGAAAATTAGATGTGCAGCAGAGTGTTGAATAGATTGAAGGGGAGAGAGATGACTTAGAGGGAGACCAGCAAGGAGCAGGTTGCAGTAGTTGAGACGGGAGGTGACTAAGGAGTGGACAAGCGTTTTAGTAGTGTGTTCAGAGAGGAAGGGGCGAATTTTGCTAATATTGTAGAGAAAGAAACGGCAGGTCTTGGCTATGAGCAGGGTATGTTAGAGAGGAGGGAGGGGAAGTGGAGGAGGATGAAAACCTTGTGGAGCAGAGAGGGAATGGAAAATAGAATACAGTTGACGGGAGGAATTAGCTGACGTAGAAATGAGATTAGAATAGTATGACTCCTCTCGCTAACATATCTGAAAAATGTCTTGTGCCCCCGTTTTATTGCATTGGCTATTTCTTCTTTTTTTTTGTATCTTTGCTTCCTGACTACTTTCCTGTTGTTAAGTGCCATCCAATCGGTGTTGGCTCATGGCGACCCTCTGGATAGTTGTCCTAAACTGTGTTCGGTCTTCAGTCAGGAGGCTCATTGTTTACAAGAGTGGCACCCATAGCTGCTGTTATTGTATTGATCCATCTCATTGCTGCCTTACTCTTTTGCGTCGATCTTCTACCTTGCAAAGCATGATGTCTTTCTCTAATTATCTCTCTCTTTGCATGATTTATCCAAAGTATAAAAGTCAAAGTCTTGTCATCTGAGCTTCTAAAGAAAGGTTAGGTTTGATCTCCTCTAGTACTGACTGGTTTCTTCTTCGGACAGCCCATAGTATACACAGTATTCATTACCAGCACCATAATTCAAAGACATCAATTTTCTTCCTGTCTATTTTTTCACTGTCCAACTTTCACATCCATATGACGTTATTGAAAATACCATGGCTTGAACGAGTTGAATCTTTGTGTGGACAGAGATATCTCTGCTTTTGAGAATTTTGTCTAGGTCCTTCATAGCAATGCGTCATCTGATTTCTCTACTGCTTGTTGTTTCTTTATTGAAATTGAAGTAGGTTAAAGTTGTCAACTATTTCAATTTCTTCACCATCAACGATGAATTTATTGATTTTGCCAGTTGTCACGATCTTTGTCTTCTTTACATTAAGGTGCAGGCCCATTTTAAGACTATTTTCATTGATCTTGAGAAGCAAATGTTTCAGATCATCTTCACTTTCAGTCAATATTGTGGTATCATCAGCATAGCGAAGGTTGTTGATGAGTCTTCCACCAATCTTCACACCTCTGTTGTCTTCATACAGTCCTGCTTCTCTGATGATTTGTTCTGCATATAAATTAAACAGGTAGGGGGAAGGTATGCAGCCTTGTCGTACACCTTTGCTGATTTTAAACCATTCTGTTTCTCCTTGTTCCATTCAAAATGTTGCTTTTTGATCAATGTAAAGGTTGTGTGAGAGAATGTTCAGGTGTTCTGATATACCCATGCTTCTTAATGTGGCCCAGAGTTTTTCATGGTTTACACAGTCAAAAGCCTTGCTGTAGTCAATAAAACACATATAGATATCCTTTTGGTATTTTTTAGTCTTTTCAAGGATCCATCTCACATCCGTGATGATGTCTCTCGTTCCTTGCCCTTTCCTGATCCCTGCTTGCACTTCAAGCAGTTCTTTTCCAGGTATGGTTGTAGTCTCTGCTGAATAATCTTCAGTAGAATCTTGCTGGCATGTGTGATCAGAGCGATTGTGTGATAATTTCCACAGTCAGTTGGATCACCTTTCTTTAGTATTTTCTAGTCAGTTGGCTCTGATGTTGTCTTCCAAATTTCCTGGCAGAGCCTTGTAAGTATGGTAACAGCTGCATCAGATTGCTGAAATACTTCAATGGGAATGCCATCAATGCCTGGTGCTTTGTTCTTTGATAAAGCATTCAATACTGCTTTGACTTCTTCTTTCATCACCAATGGTTCCAGATCATAAGGTACAGCTTGAAATGGCTGTTGGTCCACTTGATCTTTACCATATAATAACTGTATATTCTTTCCACCTTTTCTTGATCTTCTCAGCATCTTTGAACATGGATCATTGAGCATCTTGTAACATTCCATTTTGAGACTGGGATTTTTTTCTTTAACTCTTGTAGCTTTAGGAAAGCCGATCTTGTTCTTCCTCCGATAGTTTCTGATTCCTTGTATGCGTCATTGTAGTACTTCTCCTTGTCTTGTCTTGCTGCATGTTGGAAATCTCTAATGAGTTCTGCGATTGCCTCTCTTTCTCCTCTGGATTTAGCTTCTCTGCATTTCTGGGGAATTTTCAGAGTTTCTTTGGTCATCCATTTTGGCCGTTTTTGCTTTTTCACCTTTTGTAGAGATTTCTCACTTTCTTCCAACACAACCTTCTTGATGTCATCCCATAACTCTTCTGTCTTCTGAAGCTCTATCATTTGTATCTAAAGCAACAAATCAATTTTGCAGGCAGTCGTTAAATTCTCAAGGTCATATTTTGCTGCATTCATGAGTGGCTTGCTCTTTTTCAACTTTAGCTTGAGTTTGGATACTAGTAGTTGGTGATCTGTATCAGCTCCAGGTTTTGTTTTTGTTGATGTTCTAGAGCTTTTCCATCATTGACTTTCACAGATGTAGTCAATTTGATTTTTGTACAATCCTTTGGGTGAAGTCCATGTGTACAGTCACCGCTCGTGTAGCTGGAAGAAGGTGTTTGAGATGAATAGATCGTTGGTCTTGCAGAATTCTATCATTCATTCTCCAGCTTCATTTCTGTTGCCTAGTCCATATTTTCCAACCACTTTGCCTTCTCCTTTGTTGCCAACTTTTGCGTTGCAGTCAGCCACGACTATCAGGATATCTTCTTTTCATATTCTGTCAATTTCAGCTTGTACTTGTTCATAGAACTCATCAATTTCATCCTTTTCTGCAGTTGTTGCTGGCGCGTATTCTTGAATTATAGTTGTGTTGATGGGCATTCCTCGTAGATGAATAGAAATTAAGCGTTCACTGGTTGCATTGTATTTCATTACAGTTCTTGCAAGTTTCTTCTTTATTATAAATGCAACGCCATTTCCTCTTTGTCTTTCATTTCCAGCATAGTAGACCTTATGATCATCAGATGCAAAGTGCCCGATACTAGTTCATTTCAGTTCGCTGATACCCAACAGATTTTGTACACATTCTATTTCATTCTTGACCACCTCCAACTTCCCTTGATTTATGCTTCATATGTTCCATGTCCCAATATGTAAGACATCTTTGCAGCTTCTGACTCTCATTTCATGTGCAGCTACATCAGCAGTCAGATGTCCCAAGGGCTTTGATCCAACCACATCATAAATGCTGGCTTTACTCTGAAACGTTGAGTGCCTTCTGACCTGGGGGTCTCATCTTCCAGAACTATAGTGCAATTTGTTTTGTTGTGACTATCCATTGAGTTTTCGTGGAAAGATATGGAAGTAGATTGCCAGACCTTTCTTCCATGCAGTTTAATTTTAGTGTTGTTGCCGTTATCACAGATATGTGATCATCTGCTGCCAACACCATCCCATTCTGCTGCTGCCCAGATGGGTAATTTGTCTTGGTCTGGCACCTCAGTTGAGACCTGTCCATCTTGGGAGACACTGCCAGTAAAGTACCGATAGCTTAGCCCTCAGTAACACTGATGCACACAAGCCCTCACAGCATGACAAGCTGCAAACCAAGTGAGGGGACTACTTTCCTAGCTTCTCTAATTTTTTCCAAATATTGATGCTTGTCTTCCTCTTTCTCTTATCTCTTGTATTTAATGAAGGCCACCCTATTTTTCTTCACCTTTTCAGCTGCTTATTTTGAGAACCATAGTGGCCTCCCTTTCCTTTTACATTTAATTACTTTTCTAACAAAAAGGCTTGTTGTCCTTAAAATATCCCCTTTCAGTTTTGTGCATTGCTTTTCTGAATCCCTCAGCTGTTCCTATCCCACTGATGACTTCTTGAGGTATTATCCCATCTTAGCAAAGTTAGTTTTCCTAATGTCTAAGACCCTTGCTTTTGAATGGACTTTATCAACCCTAGTCCTAATGCTGAACCACACCATCTGGTGATCACTGGATGCGAGATGATCTCCCACTATAATATCAGAAACACTTTCCACATCGGAAAGCACCGGGTCCTGTATAGCCCCTTCACATGTGAGTTCTGTTACCAGATGCCGGAATAGTTCGCGCTGTAGAGAATATAGGATCTACTTACTTCAAGATGACACCACAGCAGGGATGTGCCAATCAACATCCAGCATATTGAAATCACCAATCAGTAGCACTTCTCCTTTCATGACAAGGCTGTGTATGTCTTCTATTAAATCTCTGTCTACTTTTTCTCCCTGTAAAGGAGATCTGTATATCATACCAATCCAAATGGATTTCCCTTTCCCTCTTCTAATTGAACCCACAGTGCCTCCTTACTCCCTTTTAAGTCCTATAGAAGTGGCACTGTATGTATAGCCCTATACATATAGTGCCACTCCTCCTCCCCTTTTTCCTACCCTGTCCTTCTTGAATAAGATATAGCCTGGTATAATTACATCCCATTTATTGTCCATGAACCATATCTCCATAACCGCCACTAAATCTGTCAGCCTCTTCCACTAAAGCCTCAACATCTGGGATCTTATTTCACATGCTACAGGCATTTATGCACACTGCATTCCAGATGTTGTCCCTTTTACCCATTTCTATGGAAGTATTTAAGGTTTACTTATCTGGAGGCTTTCTTCACCCATCCCCAATGAATCTAGTTTAAAGCCCTCTTCAGTAGTTAGCCAGTCTGCTGAAGAAGATACTTCGACCCTTCTTGGATAGGTGGACTCCATCTCTGCTCTGCAGTCCTTGGAAAATCATCCCATGGTCCAGGAAACCAAAACACTCTTGGTGACACCATCCATGCAGCCATGCATTCATCTCCAGGATGCAAACTTTTCTGCCTTGGCCTTTACCCTTAACAGGGAGGATTGAAGAGAACCCCACCTGTGCCTCTATCTGCTTCATCCTCTGTTGTAGAGCCATGAAGTCACTCTTGATGCTCTCAAAGTGATACCTAGCAGCATTATTTCTGCTGACATGGATGAGCAACATCAGATAATAGTCAGTAGGCTTGATAAGTCTCTGCAAACTCTCTGTAACATCTCGAGCCAAATGGTGAAAGATGCACTCCTTCAGGAATACTAATAAGAAAACCGGGAAGAGACATGGCAGCTATTTTAAACTATAAAATTGTGCTAACAGGAGAGATTGACAATTGTCATTATAACCTGGTCCACCCAGGGGTGGAGGATTTAACACATAATCTGGCAGACAAACTGAAATTGTGGTGTTACAGCTGCGTATCTTTAGTATTTCAGAAATAAATAATTACTAACCATGTGCCATATCTATAAAGATTGGCAGAAAGGCCTGGCAATCTACTTCGGGTCACATGCAGGCACATTCTAATGTGTGCGTCCGACTGGAATCGGGGCACCGATTCTGATCCTGCAAGGGCTAGATGTGCCCCGCGGGATCAGAATCGGGTCTAGGGCCTGTAGGTGCAGGCTGAGACCCAATTCCGATCAACCTGCACATACATCCACCTGCCCGGCTACCTCCTGAATGAAACCGCAGTGCCATGGGGTCCCATTGCCATGGCACCACGACTCCATTCAGGAGCTACGATCCCCAGCCGCTGACCACAATCTTCTTTCCTGCAGCTGAGCCCCCAATCTGGCCTTCCCCTGTACCCACTCACCTTTCTGATGCTACCCGAGCCTGCCATCCCCCGACATCCAGGGTCACTTATTCCACCTCTGAGGTGGAATAAGTCCCCCATCCAGTTTGCCGACCCCAGACGTACAGGATGTACAGAGCTGACCTCAGAATAGGCCTGTACATCCGGGGTTGCAAACCAGCCATGTCCCACCCTCGCTCCACCTCCAGAATGCCCCCTCCCGCCCCTGTCTAAGCCTCCCCATACAAACACCTTGTTCATACAGGGAGGCTTTTGACGGGGATGGCAGGGGGCAAATAGCGGGACAGAATAGGCCCCATTGCCAAGAAATCCCAGGAGCTGCTGGCTCACCAGGAGTCAGTACTGACTCAAAGGCATACATTGCATTTGCAATGTAGTTACTGGAGATTACATTTAAGGAGGGAGGGGAAGAGAAAAAATGTCGCTTAAACATAAAAAATCATAAAAAAATCATTTAAAAAAAACAGAAGTCTATTTCTTGGTTAAGGCCTAAAGGATGCAAGGATTTCATTTGGAAAATGAACCTCCATTTTAAACATAAAAGGACCTTATCAAAATTACCACCTCTCCAGTTGTGCCAAACCACTTTGATGAGAAATTTCAAATCCGATATCTTGTGGTCTTTTTTTTTTCCAGTGTTGTACCAATGGTTTCTGGTCCAAGCCCTTTCTTAAGCAGCTTATGTGCTCTATTATCCTTGCACAAACAATACAATTAGGGGAATGTTTACGAAGCAGTGGTAGCGGCCTCCGTGCAATATCGGAGCCGCGGCCCCATTGAATTCAAACATACCCCTTAGTCTTCCAATGCTTATTATGAAGATTGGCAACTCTCGTACACTGTTTTGTCTCTTTCCTCAGTATTTCACCTATGTTTCTAGATTTTGACTGTTTTCTTATGTCCTCGGCCTACAATGGTTTCTTTTCCGCTCTGTCATGCTCTCCAACACTAACTGAATCCATTTTTAGCCTGTATTAAATTGGTTAAGATCTATAAGAAGAAAAGTACACTATGGCCCACCAAAAAGAAAGGTAAATTCAGGAAGTATTTCTCTTTATGCAAACATTTTTCAAAGTAATACACTATGAGGCACATTCTGTACTATGTGTCCCAGCCTCTGTGCATCCGGTAGGAACCGGATGCACAGAGGTAGACGCGATTCTGATCCTGCGGGGAACGTCTAGCCCCCACGGGATCATAATCACTTCCGGGCTTGTATGTGCAGGCCGGGACTCGATTCCCATTGGCCTGCACGTACAGGCCCCTGCCTGGCTATCTCAGTCAAGCTCCTGAATGGAGCCACAGTACCATGGTGTCCGGTTGGCATGGAACCGCTGCTCCATTCAGGAGCCACGATCCCCAGCCACCGACCACCTTCCCTTTTCCCTGCCCACTGCCCGCCCTAACTCTGCCTCTGCACTGCCCCTTCCCGCCCCTGTCTAAGCCTCCCCATACAAACTCCTTTTTCATATGGGGAGGCTTAGTCGGGGACGGCAACAGGACATCAATCCCCGCTATTCGCGGGACAGAATAGACCCCTATTCTATCAAACATGCAATCTCAGTAATTGTTGAGCAACAACATAGCTTTATTAAAAATCTGTGCCAATATTTTTATTTGAAAAGATCACTGTGGATTTAGTACTACTTAATATAGCAAAATCTATTACTGCTAATATGAATGATGATTCAGCACAGTTTAGTGTATACCTTTATACTGCCATCTCAAGTTTAAAACCATTACGAGGGAAATTTTATAGGGTCACCTATATTTACGCACATTTTCACATGCGTATTTCAAGCCTATTTTATAAAGTAAGGCACACGTTAAACTAGTTTCGAGCACTTAAGCCTGCCCTATGGCTGGTATAAATGCCCAAGCCTAGATTTTTCAAGAACACATGTAATTCATTGTGCTCCACCCAAACTATACCTCTGTAGACACCAACAGTGAAAATAGATGCCATCAGTCCAATGCACATACTCACAGAATAGTGACCGACTAGACTACATTATGCACGTAAGTGACCATTTACAAGCAGAAACCTTTAAAATACTGTGCTTTCCACACATAAACACACATGTAAATCTGGGCAACCCATATACTATTAACCTCTATGGAAGTAATTTTATAAAGAGCAACATTAACTTGTGTGCCATCAATGCATGTAAGTCATGTAAAAACATAAAACCATAGAAAAATGACGATAGTTAAAAATGATATGGCTTATCCATTCTGCCTTTCCATACTAACTACTAAGCTTTACAGTACTTTCTTTTCCTTTAGAGATCCTCTGTGTTTGTCCCATGCTTTCTTGAATTCAGATGCAGTCCTCATCTCACCTCTACTAGGAGACTATTCAATGCATCTATCATTCTTTCCGTAAAGAAATATTTCCTCAAATTATCCTATGGTCCCTGGGGGCTCTCCGAACTCTTCCCCAATGAATCTAGTTAAAAGCCCTCTTCAGTAAGTTAGCCAGAATGCTGCAGAAGACATTTTGACCCTTCATGGATAGGTGGACACTATCGCTGCTCAGCAGTCCTTGGAAAATCATCCCATGGTCAAGGAAATCAAAACACTTTTGATGACACCATCCATTTGGTCATAATTCCAACTCTAAGATTAATTTATTTATTTTATTTATTTAGACAGTTTTGTATACTGCCTTATCCTTCAATCAAAGCGGTCACAACACAATTGGGGGATACATTTAACATGCGGGGATATGAGACACATACACTAATACTTACAGGGAACACGGGCAATGGAGGGTTAAGTGGCTTGCCCAAGACCACAAGGAGCATCTGTGGGACTAGAAACCCCAGTCCTTCCGGCCCAAGGTTGCTGTCCTCTAGTGGGATTTGAACCCCTGACCTTCTGGCCTGAAGTACCATGCCCCAACCACTAGGCTACTCCTCCCTGTGAGCTCCTGTGAGCTTCTCTGTCTTGGCCTTTACCCTCAACAGAGAGAATTGAGGAGAATACTACCTGTGCACCTATCTGCTTCACCCTCTCTCCTAAAATCACAAAATCACTCTCGATATGCTTGGAAGGATACTTAGCAGTATCATTTGTGCCAACATGGATGAGTAGCATTGGATAAGTCAGTAGGTTTGATGAGTCTCAGCAAACTCTTCATTACATTTCAGATTTTGGCACCTGGCAGACAGTATTTCTCCGAGGATATCAAGTGTAGTCGGCAGATGGATGCCTCAGTACCCCTCATGAGAGTGTCACCAACTACTACTACTCTTCCCTTCCTTATGGTCACTGATTCAACAACTTTGGAGTTTTTGATCTCCAGTTCTTTCTGGTCCTGGGATATTTTTGCCTCCTCCACTTCCAGAGCTGCATACTGGTTCTTCAGTTTGAGGGATGGTGGGAGTTCGAATGTTGATTCTGCAGGCTCTGGTGACCCATGTCCAGCTCTCTTCTTTCTATACCATACCATCTTCACCTCTGCTGGAGAGCTTAGATGACTCAAGAAGCATTTTATCACTGTACTTCTTTTTGTCACAGGTGCTTCTCAGCCTCACCATTTTTTCTCTCAGATTTTCCAGTTGTTTCATAAGGTATTTCATTAGCTGGCATCTTGCTCACCTATCAGGCTGTCCATCTGAACAGAGACAGAAGCAATAGCTTTGGCAACATGAGTTTTCCCAACCACAGTTCAGTTGTTGAAGCTTTGGCATATGCTGAAGGAAATAAGAAAAAGACTTAACCAGAATTCATAACTTTTCCTCAGCTGTCCCTTAAGACCAATACCAGCTAGCCTCTTTTATGTGAGATCTAACGCCTCTGTTCTGATTCCCTATGTGTAGTCCTGCTTGTTCGTTCGCCTGTTATTTCAGTATGGAGCAGTTTCTTATCACTTTAAGCTACTAAAATCTGCTATATATGTTTGAGTTGGATAGTCTAATGTGCTCCCTTTGTAGAATTACTTAAGTAAAGCTTCTTCAAATATAACAAATTGTTTATTTTTAGACGATATCCAAATGTGGCACTATTTGCTTCCTAGATTTTCTCTTCCAACCAATATGAAACTCTTATCTTAATCAGCAAGCTAATTGGTGAGTTTCTCTATACTGCAAGATTTGGAGTGGGAAGGAAGGGATCTAACACCCACCAGTGCAGTGACTTCAAAGAGCTCATGTTTTTCTTTGAACCTGAAGGTTAGAGAAGGGAAAAAATAGCAGTAGAAAACCTTTGCCTATAAAAAGAAAAACCCTCTTCTGCAAACAGCTACAAAAATAAATCAGTATCCTAAGCAGTAAAAAATATTATCTAATAAAAATAAAAATAGCTGCCTTTCTTAAAAACTCTCAAGCAGAGAATTTGTATTAAGTGCGACAGAATTGCCCTGCTTGAAGTTGAGACCCTCTAGGAACTTTCAATGACTTACATATGTGGATGAACATTAACATGTATCCTCTAGCTGGTTGCTATTTTTTAAGTTCATGTCTCAAGCTGATGATGCATACTTGTGGAATGGGCATGCACAGGGACAGAGCATGGGCAGAGCACAGTACTGTGTGCGTAAATTAAAATTTTGTGTCTGGTTTTTCATTCCTTGTTTGATTATGGTCCAGACTATTTGAGGGCAGATCTCCGAGTTTATGTGCCAATCTTAGATCATCAAGATAATATCTACTAGTTCTCCCACATGGGATCTGCTTGCAGTGTACTATACAAAAAAGCTTTTGCAATTCAGAACCTGAAGTTGTGGAACCCCTTGCTTTTAGAAATTTAAAGTGAAGAATCTATCTTTTGTTTGAAAGAAAGGTTAAAACATGGTTATTCTCTCAAAGGAGTGATGATCTCTAGATTGGAGGATTATGTGACCAAGATCTTACAGTGTATTGTTGGATGCTGTATTGTGAATTGGTGTCTAAGGTTTAAGGCAATAGGGTAGGGGATAGATTTTTGGGGGGTTAATTAGGGGGGAATATGATTATTATGGTGGTTATATTGTTATTGTATTTTGCTTCAAACAACGTCATAATGCGTATATATCAAATTTTGTAAATAAATAAACCCACACGCGCACTTGCTTCTCTTTATAGAATAGGTTTAAGATGGGAGCGTCCCGGGTGCCTAAAATTAAGTACCCCACATATCAGTGATGGATGAGAAACTACTAAAGGTGCTAGACATTGTTTAAGATTCCTATGCAAAGAAATTGCTGGGTCACTTTCTAGCAGATGTACAAAATCTTCTTAAATCTCTCTGTTCACCATCACCCACTGTGTGCCAGTGCATTAATGATGCTCAGAAAGTCCTTTGAGAAATATACATGCACCAATAGCCTACTGTTCAATATGGATGCTTAACAGCAGAGGAATCAAAAAGAGTCAGGCTCTCATTGAAGAAAACAGTGGTCAATAGTAGCAGTCTTTGGAACAAAAGGAAAAGTTCAAAAGAGCTTATACTATGTTTTGATGCAAGATAACATCATGAGAGAGAAAGCAGCTTATGCATTTTGATGTAGCTAGGGCTTTCCAAACTAGTCCTGGGCACCCCAGAGCTGTTCAGATTTTCATGCAAGCCACAATGAATATGCAAGTGATAAATTTGCATATACTAGGTTTCTAATACATGCAAATTTATTGCATGTATATTCATTGTGGATATTCCAAAAAGTCAGCTGACTGTGGGGTCTCCATGACAGGTTTGTTAAAGTCTGTTGTGACTACAGAAGAACTGAGAATGGGCTGGAAAAAAAAAGATGGGTAATGAGTGATGTGGGCTTGGAAATGAGGCCATCAAAATGTGCACTGTTTACAGAATATGTGGAAGGAGCTGCACTGTTTACAAAATAGGTATATCCTAACTCCCATCCCCACCCCCAAAGTATGTACATACTGACCACTCACAGATTTGTGTGCATACATGTCTATGTGAAATGTACTGGCATGCATGTGCCACAATATTGTCAAAATAGCCGCCAGAGCCAAGAAGCCTAATTTTTGCCCTTCCAACATCCTCTTCCTGGACTAGCTAATGAAAGGCACAAACACAAGTTCTTCCCTACCCAGAACCAGTGTAGGGATCAGCAGAAACTCAGCCAAGTTTATATCTGAGAGGTAAGAGCTTATGAGGAAAAGCACTCAGGAGCCATCCTGTAGCTCTTCAACTGGCAACCTAAAGAGTACCTGGAAGGTTAAGGCTATTTAGTATAGGCTAGGATGTAACACTAGTAGATACCCAGATAAAATCACTGCCCTGCATAAGTACAGAGCTGCCGGGTGAGCACACTCTTCTCATGGCATCTTCCTATTGCATTGGTCATGGCTGAAAAAGGCCATAGTATCTCCAGGAACTAGGGGAGTGAATTACAGAACTTAACACCTATGTGAGGATTTAACAAAGTGATGGGAAGGGTTTTGGGGGCTAGATAGGGCTTCTTATAGATGTTTTACTGTCTGACATAGCTAAGCAATTCATTGAATGTAAGGCCAGAGTATATAAGCACCATGAATCCTATCGAAAGAAGGTACACTACACTCTGACAGGGGAGGACAAGCAAGATGGGAATAGAGCACATTACATGGCCTAAAATGGGAGTTCTCAAACCTGTCCTGAGGGAACACCAGCGAGTTGGGTTTACAGAGATCTGCATATAATGGAGGTAGTAGGCATGCAAATCTCTCTCATGTATATTCATTGTGGTTAGTCTGAATACCCAACTGGCTGATGATTCCCCAGGAGAGGTATGAGAATCATTGGCCTAAAGAATCTCCTTTCTGAGATTTATATACACCACAGTTGCATAAAACAGCTGGGTTGCAGGCAGTGAAGGAATATATGGAATAGGAGTGAGGTTTATATACCTACTGCAATATCCCCATGTGGCCCTCTAAGCATATTTTTGGCCATAGCAAGGAATGCCTATCTCGGTGCACCATCTCTGTATATGGTCCTATACCTATACCTATACCTAGCTCCATGCCTGCCCATTAGGGTCGTATTTCCTTTACACTCTGTGTCAATACACAAAGCACAGGATTTGCATAGCAAGGACCATTTCCCTCATGCCTCTCCTCAAAGAGCACCTGATCACAACATTTCAGAATGTCTACTATCACTGAGGTATCTTTGTCAGCTTCCAAAATCATCCCCCTTCACATTGCCCCTTCCACAGTGGCCTCCCATGAACCTATTTGTCTCTGCACCTTCCAGAGACCCAAGGGTAGTTCATCCCAAAGAGTGAGATTTACCACTTCAATAAGTGAGACCAAAGGCCAGAGTGGGATTTTTTCAGTGGTGTTTCAGCAGTACAAATCTGTACAAACCCCCCCCCCTCCCCCCCCCCTCTCCCCACCCTGCCCTCAAGCAATCCTTTCTGTTTGGCCTCAATCATTCTCCATCCTCCAACAAGCTCCCTTAACCTCAGCTGGCCCTGCCATACCCCCAGCAACCCTCACCCCCTGAAATCACCAACTCCCCCCCTCCCCCCCCTCAGCAAACCTCTCTCCTCTGGCCTCAGTCCCTCTGCCAACCCTCTCTTCACAGCCATTCACACAACTAATTTTCCCTACCAGGCTCCTGCTGCATGTCCCAGGATTGCTTTTTATTTCCTAGTGTGTGTGAGATACCCAAAGCCATTCAGCATCACTTATCTGGCTTCCCTCCTGTCTTTTTCAGCTACAGGCCACTCAGCACTGCTGCTTTGGACTTTCAGAATGCATGAGAGGAGGGAGATGCTCTGTGTGCACATGAGATTCCCTCCAATTATGTGTAGCTAAACCTTTAGCTGATGGCATAGGTGGAGTATATTCTCCTTGTCAACCCTAAACCTGTATATGCATTGCTCCCCAAACAAATGTAGGAACTGGGCCCTATGCTGGCATATCTTCCATAGATCATACCTCCTATTCCTCTGTTGTCTCACCATCTATTGAGTGAGAGCACAAAGGAACCACCAGGGCCCACAACTCAAAAGCCTGCCCATCACCAGAACATCACACTCTCCACAGTAACACAGCCAAACAGAGAGAGACACCCAGACACACTGACACCCAGAGACAGACAGAGAGACATGCTCAGTGTCACAGTGAGAGAGAAGAAGGCAGGGAGGTAGAGGGAAAGAAACAGGAGGCACAGAGCTGCAGGCACAAAGAGGAAGCAGAGAAAATCAGAGGATAAAATTTGCAGTAAAAGAAAGGATAAGAATAGGCAGAGGTCAAAGAAGTAAGAAAAGCAAAACTAACTCTCCACTTTCTCACAAACGATCTCCAGCATCAATTATTACTCCAAGCAGTCAAGAGCATAATAAGTAAGTAGAACAAACCCACTTATAAGTCCAGTCCAGTACATGGACATTCCTCATGCAGAGCACGCCCCTTGTGTAGGTTCAGAATTCTCTACATTATGTCCCATATGCATATAGATTGTCCCCATTTACAAAACAGCATGTTACACATAACCCTCAATATACACATAAGAACATAAGAAATGCCATACTAGGTCAGACTAAGGTCCATCAAGCCCAGTATCCTGTTTCGAACAGTGGCCAATCCAGGTCACAAGTACCTAGCAGTTTCCCAAAAAGACACACAGGTTCCACAAAGCTTGTATTGGGGTAAACAGCAGATTTCCCAGGTCTTTAATAATGGTTTATGGACCTTTCTTCCAGGAATTTCTCCAAAACATTTTTAACCCCAGCTACTCTAAGAGCTTTTACTACATCCTCTAGTAACAAATTCCAGAGTTTGATTATGCATGGAATAAAAAAATATTTTCTCTTATTAATCTTAAATGGTTACATTGTAGTTTTATTGCATGTCCTCTAGTCTTTCTACTTTTTGATGGCGTAAACACACTTTGGTCTACCTACCTAACCCCTGCAACAAAGAGAACTCCTTATACCTTCCCTACCCCATGCTGTTCCTCAACAGGGTAATGTCGAACAGCTAGAAACAGTGTCAATTAGCTTTCCTAACTGTACATAAGCTTTAATATGTTGTTTGCCACATAAAGTTAAGCTATTACTTGATACCTGTATATAAGTTCATACTGTTCAATGTAATTTTTCATTAATTGTTCTCTGTAAACCACTTTGACCATGGTGAATGGTGGTATATAAACCATGCTAAATAAATTTAAAAAATAAACCCATTCCACTCCATTCATTAATTTATAGACCTCTATCCTATCTCCCTTCAGCCATCTCTTTTCCAAATTGAAGAGTCCTAACATTTTAAGCCTTTCCTCATTGGGGTATCCTTCCATACCCTTTACCATTTTGGTGGCTCTTCTCTGTACCTTTTCTAATTCTGCTATATCCTTTCTTTTTTTAAATTTTCTATTTATTACAATTTCAGCTCTTACACTCCAGTAAGAAAGTGAAAAGCAATTTAGCAAATACAAAGGAAATATCAAACAACAGAACCCTGTTGATGAAGAAAAAATATACAAATCAATTAGCCCACATTACAGGTAAATGGATCCAAGAAATAAGGAAAAAATTATACACAAAGAGGCCTATTCCAATCTGTACGTCCCGGCCCGCTGTGCGCCCATTCGGAACCAGACACACAGAGGTAGACGGGATTCTGATCCTTTGGGGCAAGTCTAGTCCCTGCGGGATCAGAATCCCGTCTAGGTTTGTACGTGCAGGCTGGAATGCGATTCCCAACAGTCTGCATGTACAGGACTCTGCCCGGCTAACGCAGTCAGGCTCCTGAATGGAGCCGCGGCACCATGGCATCCGGTTGCCATGCAACACGGCTTCATTCAGAAGCCGTGATCCCCAGCCGCTGACCACTTTATTCATTCCCCGCAGCCCAACCCCCGATCTGGCCACCCATGGCCAGGGTCGGGCTACAGGGTCTCCTGCACCCCTTGCACCATTTGCCGCTGCCCAGGCCTGCCATTCCCCAACCTCTAGGGAACTTATTCCACCTCAGAGGCAGAATAAGTTCCCCGTCTAGTCTGCCGGCCCTGGACATACAGGGCCGACATCAAAATTGGCCCTGTATGTACAGGGATGCGGACCGCCCACTGCCCGCCCTAACTCTGCCTCTCCACTGTCCCCTTCCCGCCCCTGTCTAATCTCCCCATACAAACTCCTTGTTCGTACAGGGAGCCTTTGCATGGGGATGGCAGGGGGGTGAATAGCAGGGATGGACATTCCCCCAAAGGGACGTCCATCCCCACTATTCATACTTCAGAAAAGACCCCAAAGTAAATATACCAATACAATCCCTGAGAGTGCTCCCCCCAACAATACCTTTCCCAGTGGGCCTGCAGTGATGCCTATGGGGCATGAAACTGGACATTAATCTCCTCTCTAGCCACTATGAAATCAATTAGCTGTCTAGGCTCAAAAAATAAAATGTTTTTCCCCTCACAAACCATACCCATGAAAATCATAACACAAAGCTAAGCCCTAAGACCAAGACCCTAGAAAGTAGGGCCAAGAACTCCTGGCATCACTTCTATGATTGCACCATGGAATGATACAGAGGTATTATAATATCCCTGGTTTTATTCTCCATTCCTTTCCTTATGATTCCTAGCATTCTATTTGCTTTCTTGTCCGCTGCTGCACACTGGGCAGAAGGTGATGATGCCTAAATCATTTTCCTTGGTGGTGGTTTCTAAGTAGTACCTTGCATTGTGTAACCAAACTTGTGTTGTTCTTTCCTAGGTACATAACTTTGCACTTGTTCACATTAAGGGGCATGTTTACTAAATCTTCTTAATGTGCGCCCGGCGTTAGTGTACAGGATGCCATAAAAGGAATGGGCGTTCCGGTCAAAAAGTAGCAAGCGCGCGTTAACGCGCGCTAATGTGTGCCGCGCACAATATCACCCAGAAAGGGAGCAGCGTGCGTCAACGCGCGTAAATCTTAAGTAGGTGCGCTGAGCTGCAAATATAGCAATAGAGGTTTAGTACAATGGTTAATACACCGATTGATGGTACAGGGGTTATGAGTTTGGCTCCCAAATGGGCCAGATGAATAATAATGCTTTTACCCAGTGCTCTCTGAGGCATGTGCCAGTTTTATTTAAATCTGTGCTGCCAGCAAAAACACCCTCAAAGTGTCGTAACATAAGGTGCCACATAAGGCACTCCAGAGGGCATATCATAAAGTGCACTGTCTGCCAAGGCACCCTATAATGTTGCCCATGGGGAGCCTTATAAGGCGCTGTATAGGGTGTTGTATAGGGTGCCCTATGAGGCACCGCAAAGTTACAGCACTGTCTCTGATGGCAGCACTGCGCATGTTAATGCATGGAAATCCTAAGTAGGCGCGCTGAGCTGCAAACATAGCAATAGAGGTGTAGTATAATGGTTAGTACACTGACTGATACTACAGGGGTCCTGAGTTCAATTCCCAAGTGGGCCAGATGACTAATAATACTTTTACCCAGTGCTGTCTGAGGCATGTGCCAGTTGTATTTATATCTGTGCTGCCAGCAAACACACCCTCACAGTGCCGTAACCTAAGGTGCCATGGCAGGCACCCTATGGGGCACTCCAGAGGACACATTATAAGGTGCACTGTCCGCCAAGGCACCTTATAATGTTCCCTATAGGACGCCCTATGGAGCGCTATCGAGGGTGCCTTATGAGGCACCTTCAGGCTACAGCACTGAGGGTGTTTTTGCTGGCCGCACTAATCTAAATTTAAAAAACGAAATGCCTCAGACAGCCCTATCAACTAACCCCACTGTGGGATCACACCCATAACCTCTGACCCCACAGACAGTGATGTAACCGGAGGGCTACAGCTGTATGGCTACACCTGGGCCCCTGGCTGGCTACAGAGGGACTGCAGGTCTCCACACTAACTGCTATGGTTACCAGGTCAGGGTTAACCCACCCGTACCCATGATGCACTGCACATGCATATCAGCAGTCCACAGATGATCACAGGATGGGGTATGCACCCCCACAGCACCTCGGCCAGGTAGGGGGCACTGACCGTGTGCACCCCCACAGCACCTCAGCCTGGTAGGGGGTACTGACCATGTGTGTTACTGGCACAGAGTGGCTACAGACCATTACATTGTGTGGGTACTGTGCCCACCCTGAGGGTGAGGTGGGGCACCCAGCACCATGTCCACAGCACCAGACGTAGCTGAGATAGGCTATGCTGCAGGTCGCCATCAGTGCCAGTGTGTGATAGGTAGTCCTTGCAGACACACCTCGGAATACATCTCTGTCCATATTTCTTTCCCAGTCACATCTAGCCCTTGTTGACTATGATGCACCCAGAATAGTGCATATCCTGTGTGGGTGCCATGGCCACATGGTTTATGTGACCCGGGGGGGCACCTGTTTGGACCCATTGGCAGATTATGTAGTACCACCCGACCTGCCCTCTGGGGCTCAGGATCTCCCACCAACAGATCCGCATTCCTGCAATGGTGGCAGTAGAGGGGACCATCTACCTCAGTCCAGCTGGGTACACACATACTAACTGTAAACAATGTGCTAGCTAGTCCATAGTGCATATTACTGGGGAAGATGTGTGCACCCAAAACTGGGATGTGAGCACACCCACCAAGCAGATAAGTCAGTGATTGGGCCCCAAAAAAGAAAACCCATATATATCACTTAGAAGAAATACTATGTAGCACTATAGGGGAACCTAGCCATGCCATGATCACTGCTCAGTCAGGGTGGGAGTGACCTTCCAGCAGGACATGCTGTGGCCACCCTGTCCGTGCAGGTGGTGGCCAGACACTACAATGTTTCAATCATTGCCCTGTGCCCTGTGCTGATGTATCCTGCCCAGGCCGTCCTGTCCAGGCTATACCCACAGTACCTTGCTCCTCATTATGCACATAGGCAAGCTAACACTGGACACAGTGCAAACAGTGTGGGCTGAGTACGGTGTGGGCAACCACCACACACTGGATGGATATACACACACTCCCACACCTATGCCAGCACTATGCAAATATAGAGGCTCTTGGCAGCCCTGGCCACCTTGCCAGTCCTGGGCACAGCACAGGCATGGCTATGGTACATAATACTGTTGGGGTCACTCCCTGGGGTGGTAAACACTGTCAAACACCAGACCTGATACACACTCCACAGACATCAGAGAGGTTGGTATGATACAGCTAAAGAGCAGATTGTGCTTAACTTAGGAATTGCTATCTGCCAGTAATCATAGCAACCTTTTGATATATGTGCACCATATCCCCGGGTTTAGGGTGGTATTGCTACGGTATGCAGGGGCTAGTATTGGGGGATTCACACAGGGCCTGGAATCCTGCCTCTACAGGTGGCTTTGGATGATGGAGCCTGTGGGTGCGGGTGTGTCTGCCCCTGTTGGCCGCTGCTCTGGGAAGAGGTTCCCAACTCCAGTCCTGGTGGCCCACACACTGTTCGGGTTTTCATGCTGTCCCTCATGTATATGCATGAGATACATCTGCATACCATGGGGCGGCACATGGAAATGCAGCACAGGCATCTTTATTGGTGACAGCATGACACCTGCATGGTGTGTGGCCCTCCAGGACTGCATTTAGGAGACTCTGCTCTAGGTACTGCGTATGTGTATGGTGTCTGTGCTCTGTAGGGTAAAATATAGGCATTTGATGCATGGTTCTGTTCTCTGCACTAAAGGTTCAGTCTTTACTTCCATGGTTTAGTAATGGGTAACATATGGGGACTGAGTTGTCAGGAGCCACAGCTGGGACTTGAACCTGTGACCTTCTGCTCTTGAACACACTGTCTGTGTGTACTGCACCACACTGTGGCCACAGAGACAATGCATTCCCTAGAGATGCCATGACTGTTTGTCAGACAGAGCCTGTCTGTTGCAGTGCACGGCACCCACCTGAACAGGGCTAGGCCACAGTCTGCTGTGGGCAGCAGCCACTGCCCCCTCCACCACCAGTACCCCTCCGCCACCATGCTGACATGCCATTCTGCTGGTGGTGCTGGTGGTGCGCTGTCTCGGGACATCAAGTGTGCGGGTAGGCGGCTGCCTATGGTGCGGGTTCTGGGGTAGGGGTGTCTGCATAGATGTCCACACTTCCCCCCAGCACTGCCTGCCAATGTTCTGTACCCTTGGGGGTAACTGCTGGGTACTATCCCCTGTGACACTGTGGGAAACACCCTCGTGCCCGTGTTGGGCCCTCATCAGTTGCTGTTTGGCTGCTCTACTATTTCAGCATTCGTATGGGCCACCTGGGCATCACTGTAGTCTGCACTGTGGCCCAGCTGCACCACGGCATGTGCCGCCTGCAGCCCTCTGTGTCCCCTTTTCCAGCATCTGTCCAGTTGCCCGTTCTGACCTGCCCACCCTGCTGTTGCGGAACATGTGCACACCATAGGGAACCTGTCCAAGGAACATGGGGGAACCCTGATCAGCGCTATTTCACTGTGGGATCCTTCACCTTGTATGGGGACAGAGCATGGACCCTTCCGGACTTACTATATTTTTTTTGGAGCTTTCTCAGTAGTATTTTTTGCTGTTTCCCATTCATATCACTATTGGCCAGCTTGGTTATGTTTTTTTCCCATTTCGTTACAGTCATTTTCAATGTTTATTTGCCCTTTTGTTCTGTGCACATGTATCACACTTCTCACTTTTTGTAGGTTTCCCTGGCTTTGCTGTACATTGCTGACGTAAATGGTTTCTCTTCTCTTTAAATCGGCTCTAAAGCCAGGGTTTCACTCGCGTTAATTTTGAGCTTCGGATTTCACAGTGTTAGTGTGCGGGGAGCCTCTCCCCTCCCACTCTCCACCCATTGACCCCTTCCCTCTGCCCCGGGGGAGCCTTCCTCCGCCCCTTTGGAGCCTTCCTCCGCCCTCCGGATGCCTTTCTCCTCCTTCGGCGCTCATTTGCACCGCTGCGCCCGTTACCACGCGATAAGGTACCTTATCGCGTGATAACGTCGCAGCGGCGCAAATAGCGCCGTTTAGTAAACATACCCTTAAATGTCATCTGCCGTTTGGATGCCCAGTCTTCCAATTTATCAAGGTCCCCTTGCAATTTTTTACAATCCTCTTGGGTCTTAACAATTTTGAATAATTTTGTGTTATCTGTAAATTTCATCACCTAACTCATTATTCCCATTCCAGGTCACTTATGAATATATTGAAAAGCAGAGGGCCCAGCACGAATCCCTGCGGTGTTCCACTATTTACTTTTTTCCATTGAGTAAAGTGTCCATTTAGCCCTACTCTGCTTTCTATATTTTAACCAGTTCCTGATCCACAATACTATACTGCCTCCAATCCCATGAATTTTTAATTTCGCCAAGAGTCTCTCATGGGGGACATTGTCAAAGACTTTCTGAAAATCCAGATACATTATATCGACCGGCTCATCTTTGTCTACCTGTTTATTCACACCTTCAGAAAAAATATAACAGATTAGTAAGACAAGACTTCCCTTGGCTAAATCCATGTTGACTTAACATAAGAACATAAGATATGCCATACTGGGTCAGACCAAGGTCCATCAAGCCCAGTATCCTGTCTCCAACAGTGGCCAATCTAGGTCACAAGTACCTAGCAGTCTCCCTAAAAGACACAGGTTCCTCAATGCTTGTATTGGGTCAAGCAGTGATATCCTGGGTCCCTTTTAATAATGGTTTATGGACCTTTTCTCCAGGAACTTGTCCAAACCTTTTTTAAACCCAGCTACACTAGCAGTTTTTACTACATCATCCGGTAACAAATTCCAGAGTTTGATTACACGTTGAGTGAAAAAATATTTTCTTTTATTAGTCTTAATAGGTTACCCTGTAGCTTCATTGCTTGTTCCCTAGTCTTTTTATATTCTGACGACATAAACAATCGATCTACGTTTGCCCGTTCCACTCCATTCATTAATTTATAGACCTCTATCATATCTCCCCTCAGCCGTATCTTTTTAAGGTTCAAGAGCCCCAACCTTCTTAGCCTCTCTTCATAGGAGTATCCTTCCATCCCCTTTACCATTTTGGTGGCTCTTCTCTGCACCTTTTCTAATAACGCTATATCCTTTTTAAGATACGGCGACCAGAATTGCACACAATATTCAAGGTGCAGTCATACCATGGAACGATACAAAGGCATTATAATATCCTTTGTTTTATTTTCCATTCCTTTCCTTATGATACCTAGCATTTTATTTGCTCTCTTTGCCGCCGCTGCACACTGGGCAGAGGGTTTCAACATGTTATCCACGATGACGCCTAAATCTTTTTCCTGGGTAGTGGTTCTCAATGTGGAACCTTGCATCGTGTAACCATAGTTTGGGTTGTTCTTTACTAGGTGCATAACTTTGCACTTGTCCACATTAAATGTGATCTGCCATTTGGATGCCCAGTCTTCCATATTTATCAAGATCCTCTTGCAATTTTCCACAATCCTCTTGGATTTTAACAAATAGTTTTGTGTCATCTGCAAATTTAATAATCTCACTCGTTATTCCCTTTTCCAGGTTATTTATGAATATGCCAGAAAGCAGCGGACCCAGCACAGATCCCTGGGGTACTCCACTATTCACCTTTTTCCATTGGGAAAATTGGCCATTTAGCCCTACCCTCTGCTTTCTATCTTTTAACCATTTCCTGATCCAGAATAGTACACTGCCTCCTATCCGATGACTTTTTAGTTTTGCCAAAAGTCTCTGATGAGGGACCTTGTCAAAGGCTTTCTGAAAGTCCAGATACACTATATCAACCGACTCATCTTTGTCCACCTGTTTATTCACATCTTCAAAAAAACATAACAGATTAGTAAGACAAGATCTTCCTTGTCTAAAGCCATATTGGCTGGCTCCCATTAAACCATGACTAACTTCACTTGAGGTCTAATATATCTGAATGGTTACTTCAAAGTTCAGTTATTGATTGGCACTGTTTTTTCCAGATCTTGATGTCAATATTCGTCCCTTGAAAAACCCTATAAGGAGAAACGCATAGGCGCCTAACACGGTCGGCGTTGGGACAAGATTTTTTGAAGACTATGAAGAAAGAAAAAATATGAAATAACATGATAATCACTACTAAGGGAATTTAATGAAAAAGCACAAGTGCAACACGATATTTTCATATCACACAGAAAAGCTAAGTATTTTTTGGTCCATGATTATGAACTGAGTTTGTTATATAAAGTGTGATATGATTTTTTGCCAACATTAGCCGTTGATGTTAACCGGCACATAACTGGGGAGGTAATAGTACCCAGCTGTGAGTGCCTTATGGTTGGTTCTGAGGCTTACGTTGGATCAGTCCTGAGTTACTGAACGCGAATCTGTCATTGAATGTGGGATTTTATTTGTTACTTCCCATTAAACCATGACTATCTACATGATGAGTAATTTTGTTCTTTATAATGGTTTCTACCATTTTTCCCAGTACTGACGTCAGGTTCACTGGTCTGTACTTTCCCGGATCACCCCTGGAACCCTTTTTAAAAATTGGCGTTACATTGGCGATCCTCCAATCTTACAGATGATTTTAATGATAGTTCACAGATTACTAATAGCAGGTCTGCAATCTCATATTTCAATTCTTTCAACACCCTTGGATGTATACCATCCGGTCCAGGTGATTTGCTACTTTCTCCCATTAAATCATGACTAGCTACATGATCAGTAATTTTGTTCTTTGAACATAGAAACATGATGACAGAAAAAGACCACATGGTTTATCTAGTCTGCCCTTCCATATCAACAATTACAACAGTCCCCTTTTTTCCTTTAGAGATCCTCTGTGTTTGTCCTATGCTTATTTGAATTCAGATACTGTCCTCATCTCTACCACCTCCACCAGAAGACTATTCCACAGATCCACCACTCTTTCCGTAAAGAAATATTTCCGCATATCACTCCTGAATCTATCCCCTTTCAGCCTCATTCCATGTCCCCTCATAGAAGAGCTTGCTTTCAATCGAAAGAGGCTTTCCTCCTGTGTATTTATGCCACGGAGGTATTTAAACACCTCAATCATATCACCGTTCCTCTAAGGTGTACATATTAAGATCCTTAAGTCTGTCCTCATATGCTTTATAATGAAGACCACTAACCATTTTAGTAGCTACCCTCTATACTGACTCCATCCTTTTTATATCCTTTTGAAGGTGTGGTCTACAGAATTGCACACAGTACTCCAAATGAGGTCACACCAAAGACTAATGCAGAGGCACTGTGGTTTCTACCATTTTGCCCGGTATTAATGTCAGACTCACTGGTCTGTAGTTTCCAGGATCACCCCTGAAACCCTTTTTGAATATTGGCATTCCCCACTCTTCAGGTACTACATATGATTTTAATGGTAGTTCACAGATAGTAGGACTGCAATCTCATATTTCAGTTCTTTCAATACCCTCAAATGTAGACCATCTGATCCAGTTGATTTGCGCTTCAATTTATTGAATAGTTGTAATACATCTTCCTGGTTTATTGATATTTCTTTCAGTTCTTACGATGCATCACCATTTCAGGCATGGGTAAATTCCCTACATCTTCTTCAGTAAAGACCAAAGCAAAAAACTTCATTCTCTCTGCTGTGACCTTGTCCTCACTTAGCGCCCCTTTTACCCTTCTGTCATCCAGTGCTCCAACTGACTCTCTCACAGGGATTTTGCTATGGATGTACTTGAAAAAGTTTTATTAAGCATTTTTGCTTCCATGGCTAACTTTTTTTCAAACTCTCTCTTTGCCTGCCTTATCAATGCCTTGCATCTAAATTGTCAATGCTTATGTTGTTTCCCATTCTCATCATTTGGATCCTTTTTCCATTTCCTGGAAGATGCTTTTATGGCAGCAACAGACTCTCTTACATCGCCTTTAAACCATGCTGGCAGATTTTTAGACTTCCTTCTACTTTTCTTAAAGTGTGGAATACATCTATTCTGGGCTTCCAAGATAGTATTTTTCAATAATGCCCATGGCTTTATGTAAATCTGTAACCTTTGCAACTCTGCTTCTTTTAGTCTTTTCTTAACTATTTTCCTAATTTTATGTTATTATTGTTAAGTGCCATCAAGTCGGTGTTGACTTATGGCGACCCTCTGGATAGTTGTCCTAAACTGTGTTCGGTCTTCAGTCAGGCAGCTCATTGTTGTCAGCATGGCATCCGCAGCTGCTGTTATTGTATCAATCCATCGCTGGCCTTCCTCTTTTGCATTGACCTTCTACCTTGCCAAGCATGATGTCTTTTTCTAACAATCTATCTCTTCACATGATGTGTCCAAAGTATGAAAGCCGAAGTCTTGTCATCTGAGCTTCTAAAGAAAGCTTAGGTTTGATCTCCTCTAGTATTAACTGGTTTGTTCTTTGGTCAGTCAATGGTATACACAATATTCTTTGCCAGCACCATAATTCAAAGGCATTGATTTTCTTTCTGTCTATCTTTTTCACAGTCTAACTTTCGCATCCATATGACGTTATTAAAAATACCATCTCTGCTCTTGAGAATCTTGTCTAGGTCTTTCATAGCCATTCTGCCCAGAGTTATGTGTTGTCAGATTTCTAGACTGCTTGTCATTTCTTTATTGATTGTTGATTCAAGTAGGTTAAAGTTGTCAACTATTTCAATTTCTTTGTCATCTATGATGAACTTATTGATTTTTCCATTTGTTAGGATCTTTGTCTTCTTTTCATTAAGGTGCAGGCCCATTTTAAGACTGTTCCTTGATCTTGAGAAGCAAATATACACATATATACATTATTTATATGTGTACTTGCCACACAAGCTTTTCTAAATTATGGGGCTGATATTCAAAAGTATTTATCTGGGTAGCAGCATCTTCTATCCAGATAAATGCCATGGAGAAAGATATTCATGGACACTATGCAGCTAGCACGCCTGAAAATCATTACAGACTACCTTGGTATGATCAGGGTGCTGGGGTAATACAGGAATGAAGTCAGGGCAGAGACAGAGTTTATCTAGATAGTGGCGATTTTCAGCTTCACTATCCAGATAACTATTTGGATAAATTTGAACAGCTAAAAAGCTGTCCTAAGTGCTATCCTAATAAGTTATCAGGATAGTGGCTAAATATTGCCACTATCCAGACAATGGAGGTGAGTATCTGGATAGTCCCCATATAATCATGATATGCAGTGGCAGCCACCATTTGCATATCACTCATGAATATCTGGATTTTTTTACCCAGAAGCGGCAGCAATGGCAAAGGAACTGTGATGCAGCGCTTACCAAAGGCTCTGGCACTGTGCTGTAGTTCCTGCCTGCTATCTTCAGGCACTTCCACCCCCCTCCATTATCAAATTACAGAGCTTTTGGTAAGCACTGCATCATGGTTCCTTTATCATTGCCAGTGTTGCTGGCCTCAGAGAGGAATGGCAGCAGTAGCAGAGGGAGCAAGGGGTGTGGAGGGAAGGATGTCATAATGGAGGGGCTCATCTAGGGCTCCTCCAATCCTTGCATCAGCCATGGTCTTTAGTTAGGCTTATTCATATTAAGCAACTATTGTTGACCTATCATTCATATGGTTGTTAATCAATGTTACCTCCTGGTGATCCTGTAAATAGCTGTCCACATTGGCAAGGTGTGACCAGAAGTAGATTTCTAGACCTTTCTTCTGCACAGTTATGGGTCTATTCCATCCCACGAACCCATCCCCACTATTTGTCCCACGTTGCCATCCCTGACGAAGCCTCCCCACACGAACAAGGAGTTTGTATGGAGAGGTTAGACGGGGTGGGAAGCAGGCAGTGCGGAGGTGGAGTTAGGGTGGGCAGTGGGTGGTCCATGGCCCTGGACATAGAGGGCCGATTCTGATGTCAGCCCTGTATGTCCAGGGTCGGCAGACTGAATGGGGAACTTCTGGGTGCTGCCGTTTCTGGGTGGAGTGGAGGAGTGGCCTAGTGGTTGGGGCAAGGTACCTCAGGCCAGAAGGTCAGGGGTTCAAATCCCACTAGAGGACAGCAACCTTGGGCCGGAAGGACTGGGGTTTCTAGTCCCACAGGTGCTCCTTGTGGTCTTGGGCAAGCCACTTAACCCTCCATAGCCCATGTTCCCTGTAATAGTTATCTCCAAGTTATAATGCCCTGTTCAATGTAATTTCAGTTTGTTCAATGTAAACCGCACTGATGCAGAATAGCACGGTATTTTATTTATTTATTTTATTTATTAACAGTTCTTATATACCGCACTATTAGACATCAGCGCGGTTTACATTAAACAGAAAACATCCAACAGTTTACATCTGTCTGGTCATTACATTTAACAGGAGGTATAACTTGGCGAAATAGGGGAAACTAAATACAATGGTGGTTTATCTATTAAGGGTATATAAGAGAATGTAAATAAATAAATAAATTCCACCTCTGAGGTGGAATAAGTTGCCCTAGATGTCAAGGGACGGCAGGCCCAGGTAGCAGCAAAGGGTGGAGGGGATGCAGGAGATTCCCCACAGCCTGACCCTGGCCATGGGTGGCCAGATTAGGGGTCGGGCTGCGGGGAATGAAAAAAGTGGTCGGCGGCTGGGGATTGCAGCTCTTGAATGGAGCCATGGTGCCATGGCAACCAGACACCATGGCACCGTGGCTCCATTCAGGAGCCTGACTGAGTTAGCTGGGCAAGAGCCTGTACATGCAGGCTGATCAGAGTCGGGTCCGGGCCTGGGATGTACATATTGGAATAGGTCTCCATGTCTACAGCTCCTAGTATTCCAAGGTGGTCACTCAGCGAAGTACTAACCAGGCCTAGTACCGCTTAGTTTCTGTGATCAGATGAGATTGGGCACATAGAGGATGGTGAGGACATAGTCTTTCATATGGTAGGCATCACTTAAGCAAGAAATCAAAGAGGTGTCAATTCACAGCATGCCTTCTCTAAACTAGATAGGTCCCACTTGATTCATTCATAAATGTAACAAATGAATTCATTATTGAAAATGCAATGTTCATATGTGGCTTTCAATTAGCTCAATAATGATGATGCAAAAATGAACTCATTATCTGTAGTCCAATGTTTTTAATGGACATATAAATTAGAAAAATTAGATTACTTTCAATGCACTGTGATTTTTCAATTATATTAGTTAATTTAATTGTTAAACTGTTTGTTCACCTTTATTTGAATTCTTCCAATTGTTTCCATGTTTAATTGGCTTATATGTTGCCCTGGGCCTGTGGAGCCTAGGCTGTGAGGACACATAGGTACATATGTGATGCCTATTTTATACAATATGGTTAAGTGTGTATTTCACAATATAAGCACATATCTCAAAACTTTACCCCAGCTTTGTCTTACCTCTGCCCCTAGGAATGCCTACTGATATGCTGTATGCAAGTATGTTCTATTGATTGCATTACATGCTCTGGTGTGTGTATATCCCCTTGGGCAATTTTATAAGTGATGATTTCTCTGCATATAAAGCAGTTTTCCATGCAAATATGGTTTATAAGATTACCCAGCTAAGGGGTGATATTATAACAGGGTCCCAAAAAACATTTTTTAAATTGTGCCTATTTTATGGCTATTGATAAAGACAAGCTAGGTGCCTATGAGGCATAGTTCACAATGGGATATCCAAGTAAAATCTGAGACATCAAAGACAGAACATCTGAAAAAAAAGTAGGCACATGCAAGTTCAGGCATTATTTTGGAAACATGGACATGCCTAATACGGACGTCTATCAAACAGCTATATAGACATCTCCAGGATAGCATTTCAAAACCAAGATGTCTAATTGCATAATGGTTAGAGTAGTGGCTTAAGAGCAGGATTGCCAGCATTTAAATCCCTTTGTCACCTAAGGCTAGTCACTTAATTTTCCATCTTCTCTACACTTTCTGGATGTTTCAAGGTGAAAACAAGCACTTTCCTGATGCCTATTTGTGCCTGGAGCAGGTATAAACATGGGCATGCCTGCAGACGTCTCTGAGATTGAATGGGGATGTGTAAATCCATTGCATCTCCCTGGACATGCCTTGATCCATCCCCTTGCCTACTTGGACATCCCTGCCCCAGAGACAGGGGCTGCTCTATAATGAGACAAAGTGAGGCAGCTGCCTCAGGCGGTAAAGTCTTGAGGGCGGCAAAAAATGCCCCCAAAACAGCCGCCTCACTTCGCCTTCAAAAATTAAAAAAAATTCCAAAAAAAGAAGTGCACAAGTTGCTGCCGAGTCTTCTTCTCGGCAGCGGCAAACTCACCCTCCTTTTCCAGGCAGCCGCAGCTCCCTGCCTCTTAGAGAACCACGGCTGTGTTGTGACTGCAGTTTTAAATAAAAATGAAACCAGTGCGGAGCCTTCTCGCCTCCATGAAGGACCCCATGCAGCTTTGTCCCGCCCCCAAAGGAAATTACATGTAACTTCCTTTGGGGTGGGACAAAGCTGCACGGGGTCTTTCACAGACACGGGAAGGCTCTGCACTGGTTTCGTTTTTGTTTAAAACTGCAATCAAAGCACAGCCGCAATTCTCTAAGAGGCAGGGAGCTGTGGCTGCCTGGAAAAGGAGGGTGAGTTTGCTGCTGCCGGCCATCAAAAAAAACAACAAAAAAAACCCGAGGAGAGGAGCCACTGCCGCTGCAGCAGCAGCAGGAAGTGCCCCGCAGCTGCCCTGGCAGAGCCCTCCTGTCTCCCTCAGCATGGCTTTACAGAGCCATGAAGGGAGATGGGAAACTCTCCCTTCATGGCTCGCAGGAAGAAGAAACCCACGAGGGCGGCATCGGTGGACGCACTTGGTTCCTCCAGGGCCAGGTCACATAGCCCCGAGCGCCGTCCCGGGTCTTCGGAGTCGGAGCGGCCTGCTAAACAACCTTGTGTAGAGATGGAGTCCCCGGGTCACGTGAGTACTGTAGTCCTCGTGGACTCTCCTCCGGGGGAGCCGACGTCGGGCCCGATGCCGTCAGGGCCCGAGTCGGGGGCTGCTGAGTCTCCTGAGCTCGGACTAAGGTTGACGGCCTTGGAGAGCAGCTTGGCTGCCTTCATGGAGCAGCAGCGGGCACTGATCACCGATCTCACCGGTGCATCTGCCCCGACCACCGGGACCTCGACGTCCAAGTCGACCCTGGAGGCCCAGTCGATCCTTGGCCAAGGTCTCCCTCGGCCTCCCGTTCGGGACTGAGGTCGTCGACGCCGGTACCCTCGGCATCGGGGCATATGGCATCGGGGCCTGCCCGACTGGAGCCGCTCGATTCCTCCTCCGAGGGGTCGGGCTGGGAAACGGAGGATGAGGAGTCCCCGGACACATTTGGGACCCGGTGTGTCCCTTCGGACTCACCAGAGTCCGAGCCTCGGAGATGGTCCCCCCTGGAGGAAACCCGGTTCTCGGACTTTGTGCGGGACATGGCCAAGGCCTTGGCCTTCCCCGCGGATCCCGAGGAGGAGCCTCGAGCCGAGGAGCTCGAGGCCCTGCAGTGTGACTCTCCCCCCAAGGAGGCCTTTACTGTACCAGTTCCTCCGATGCTGGAACGGTTGCTCTTCCGCATGTGGGAGGTGCCGGCCTCGACGCCGGTTCTGAGCAAGCGGATCGATTCCATCTATCGAGTCCGCAAGAGCCCCGGCTTCCAAAAGGCACAGCTACCGCACCATTCCATGGTTGTGGAATCGGCCATGCATCGTCTGAGGAGTCAGAAGATGCACTCCTCGGTGCCCCCCAGCTGGGAGTCCCGGAACCTGGATGCCCTCGGTAAAAGTGCTTCCAGGGCTCTATGCTTGCTTGCCGTGTCCAGACTTACCAGCTGTACATGGGCATGTACCTTCGAGACCTGACAAAGGAGATTGCCGGGTTCTCTGCTGGTCTCTCCGAGGAACCTTTGCAGAGGTTCAAGGCCCTGTCATCGGGGATCCGGGAGTGCTCGAAGTTTATCTCTCGAGCAGCCTATGATGGCTTCGAGGCTTCGGCCCGAGTAGCCGCGGCGGCATCGGTGCATGCTGTCAGGCCTGGATACAGTCATCGGACCTCGAGCCATGGGTGCAGGACAAGATGGTCGATGTCCCCTGCCGAGGTGAAAACCTCTTTGGCAAGCCCATGGCTGAAAAGGCTGCAGAGCTTGAGTCTGAGACTCTCACCCGGACAAGGCTGTCCAGAAAAACCTCTGCCCCTTCTCAGAAGAAGAAGGGCCCGGGAAAAAAGACCTTTTACCTGAGGAAGTCATCTGCCTACAAATCATACCCTCACTTTCAGGCCTCTGTAGCTCCCCAACAGGGTCAGCAGGCCAAGGGGCAGGGATATGGGCCCCGTAGGCAGAAAACCCCCAAACCACCAGCTCCGGCTCCTGCACAGCAGGGAGCGGGGTTTTGACTCCAGTGGCATAGCCTCTCCTCCTCAGCTGGCCCCTCTCAGCACAGGAGGCTGGCTGATCCTGTATGCCCACAGGTGGTCAGCCGTAACAAGGGATACCTGGGTGCTAAGCATAGTCCAGAGAGGCTATCTCCTCCACTTCCACCAGGTACCTCCCTCCTACTTTCCAGGGGAGACTCCAAGACTCCCTCTGCACGGGGACTTACTCCTGCAGGAGTTAGCAGGTCTTCTAAAGGAGCAGGCGGTGGAACCGGTGCCCCACCACCTGAGAGGTCAAGGCTTCTATTCCAGGTACTTTCTGGTACCAAAAAGAACAGGAGGCCTCAGGCCCATCCTAGACTTGCGCAATCTCAACAAGTTCCTGGAGAGGGAAAAGTTCAAGATGCTTACCATTGGAATCCTGCTGCCCTACCTCCAGCAGGGAGATTGGCTATACTCCTTAGACCTAAAGGATGTGTATACTCACATCCTTATTCATCCAGACCACAGACAATATCTCTGATTTGTAGTGGGAGGAATCCATTACCAGTACAGGGTACTCCCTTTTGGCCTAACCTCCGCCCCCAGGATTTTCACCAAGTGCCTGGCGGTGGTGGCGGCCTCTCTCAGAGTTCAATCTCAACAAGTTCCTGGAGAGGGAAAAGTTCAAGATGCTTACCATTGGAATCCTGCTGCCCTACCTCCAGCAGGGAGATTGGCTATGCTCCTTAGACCTAAAGGATGCGTATACTCACATCCTTATTCATCCAGACCACAGACAATATCTCCAATTTGTAGTGGGAGGAATCCATTACCAGTACAGGGTACTCCCTTTTGGCCTAACCTCCACCCCCAGGGTTTTCACCAAGTGCCTGGCGGTGGTGGCGGCCTCTCTCAGAGTTCAAGGACTCTTTGTCTTTCCATACCTGGACGACTGGCTCATTAGGGGTCAGTCTCCACAGGAAACCAATCAAGCCACCCTCCATACTGTGTCTCTTCTCCAGCATCTGGGATTTGTCATAAACTTCGCAAAGTCCGCTTTGCGCCCCTCACAAAACATGGAGTTCATAGGAGCAAGACTAGACACCCTTCAAGCGAAGGCTTTTTTACCTGTGGACAGGGCCCACAGACTGATGGATCTGGCCAGATAGTTCCACAGCAATTCTCTAGTCTCCGCCAGACAATTCCTAAGGCTCTTAGGCCACATGGCATCCACGGTCCATGTAACTCCAAATGCCCGTCTGCACATTAGGCCCGCCCAGTGGGGCCTAAGGAGTCAGTGGCTGCAGGCCACAGGAAACCTGACGGACAAAGTGAGGGTGTCCAATCTACTGGCAGATTCTCTGCAGTGGTGGCTTCATCTTCCGAATCTACTGCAAGGGGTGCCTTTTCAAGCACCTCCACACTCTCATGTGCTGACAACCGATGCTTCTCTTCAAGGTTGGGGTGCACATTGCCAAGGAGCATGCACTCAAGGCCTGTGGTCTCCTTGGGAGGCCACACAGCAAATCAATTTCCTAGAGCTCAGAGCGATCCACTTAGTCCTGCGGACTTTCTCTCATGTCCTCTCTCAGCAGTCCGTCTTAGTTCAGATGGACAATCAAGTTGCTATGTTCTATGTGAACAAGCAAGGGTCCCGACCTCTTTGTCAGGAAGCACAGGACCTGTGCTCCTGGGCAGTCAAGCATGGCATACTTCTCAGGGCGGTCTGTCTCCCTGGACAGGAGAATTACCTGGCAGACAAGATGAGCAGGATCCTACAGCCACACGAATGGCAGTTGAATCCTCTGGTAGTTCAACGGATCTTCCTAAGTTGGGGTCTTCCCACCATGGATCTGTTTGCCAGTCCACTGAACCGTCAACTGCCCAGATTCTGCTCCAGACAACCGCATCCTCTCAGAGTAGCAGCGGATGCATTTCTCATACCATGATCTACAGGCCTACTATATGCGTTTTCTCCCACCCCTCTAGTGCCCAAAACACTGTTCAAAGTGATCTGGGACAAGGCTTCGGTGATCCTGGTGGCCCCCAGATGGCCAAGGCAACCGTGGTTCCCACTTCTTTTACAACTAGCGGTGGACGCTCCTCTTCCTCTGGGGATACAACCCGATCTCCTGTCTCAGGAGCAGGGATCTCTCTTACACCCCAATCTCCAGTCCCTCAATCTGATGGCCTGGCTGCTGAAAGGGTAGTTCTAGCACCCTTACTGCTGCCTAGGGAAGTGGAGGACGTGGTCTTGGTCTCTAGGAGGCAGTCCACTCAGATGTCATATGCTCTTAAGTGGCGTAGGTTTTCCACCTGGTGTGCCCAGCACAAGGAGGATCCTTTCTCATACTTGGTACCAGTGGTGCTGCAGTATTTGCTGCACCTGTCCAATCTAGGCCTTAAATCCAACTCTGTTAGGGTCCACCTCAGTGCTCTCTCAGCGCACCACTCACCGGTGGAGGGTCAGTCTCTCTCAAGCCACCCTTTGGTAGCTCACTTCCTCAGAGGCCTGCTTTTGCTTAAGCCTCCAGTTCGTCCACCTGCCCCTGAGTGGGATTTGAATGTGGTCTTGCAACAACTTACTTGCCCACCATTTGAGCCTATGGCTACTTGTCCTTTGCGCTTTCTTTCCTGGAAAGCGTTGTTTTCGGTAGCTCTTACCTCAGCAAGGCGAGTAAGTGAGCTTCAAGACCTGGTGTCAGAGGAACAATACACTAGGTTCTATAGGAACAGAGTAGTCTTACGGACTCACCCTAAGTTCCTTCCAAAGGTTGTCTCCTCCTTCCACCTCAATCAGGAGGTGGTTCTTCCAACTTTCTTTCCCAGGCCACATGCCGGCCGGGCTGAGATGGTCTTGCATACCCTGGACTGTAGGAGGGCGTTGTCCTTCTACCTTGACACTAAAGGGCTGTTCAGCTCTTTGTCTCATTGTCTCTTTTGACCCTAATAAGTTGGGGTTACCTGTCTCCAAGCTTACCCTGTCCATTTGGATAGCAGACTGTATCGCCTGGGCGTACAGGGTAGCCGGTCTCTCCTTGCAGGATCGAGTCACGGCTCACCGTGTCAGGGCGAAGGCTGCGTCAGTGGCTCATCTCCGCTCTGTTCCGTTGGCAGACATCTGCCGGGCCGCTACTTGGTCTTCAAGCCAGACTTTTGCAGCCCACTACTGCCTCGAGAGGGAGTCCCGCAGGGACAGTGCTTTCGGACAGGCAGTACTCCGTAATCTCTTTGAGGTATAGGGCAACTCCTACCCTCCGGCCCTGGTGTTGGGCTACCGTTTGGGGGCGTTCTCAGAGAAGATTCTTTTCACACATGCTGAGGCTCTAGAGGGAGCTCATTTTTTCAGCTTTGGGTCTCCGGTAGCCTTAAGCTGGGGAGTCTCATATGTGAGGACTGACTTCCTGCTTGGTCCTGGAGAAAGAGTAGTTACTCACCTGTAACAGGTGTTCTCCAGGAGCAGCAGGAATCAGTCCTCACAACCCTCCCTCCTCCCCTTGGAGTTGCAGTCATATAATTTATTTTGTTTTTTGCTGTCTTTTAGCTATGTTATCAGACTGAGCAAGATGGCACCCTTGGGCGGGAAGGGGACCGCACATGCGCGCTGCATTCCCAAAGGCTTTCTTTGAAAGCTGGGAAAATGCTCCTCATGGGGGCTCCATCGGCGCCGATGTCACCCATATGTCAGGACAGATTCCTGCTGCTCCTGGAGAACACCTGTTACAGGTGAGTAACTACACTTTCTGTACTTGGTGAGGGTCGATATTGCGAGTGTGTGATTGAGTTCAGGTGTTCTGTTAACATGGAGTTTGTACATAAAGATTTATACTGTACTGTAGTAATTTGACTTGTCCAGCTTTTCAAATAGGTGTATAGATGTTCCAGGGCCCACTGTAGTATTTACAGGGATGCTTTTTTTGGATGGGCTCCTTACGTGAGTTTTGGAAGTTTGTGCTGATATGGTATGGTATGGTAGGTTTGTTCTTTGTTGTAGGGTTTTGTATTAGTTCATAATATGCCTGGTACTCGAGAATAGTGGTTGTTGTTGTTGTTGTTGTTGTTAGTGAGATGATCAGAATCAGATTATTTTTTTAAATATTGAGTTCTGTGGGTGAATGTCCTGGTTCTGCTCTGCACCTACTGTGGATGCAAAATATATGTTGAAAAAGAAAAAGCAAGAACCATAACACAGTTTATAACAACAAAATAAAAATGAGTTATTATTTAGTTTTATAATCTGTGCTGTTAGTCTTTTAGTTCCTTGGTGTGCAAATGGGACCGTACCTAGCCCTGTGCAAGCAGTGCAGCCGCACAGGGCGGAAAGGCTTGGGAGGCGTATTTTGGCTGTCTGCTGTTGCCCTGCCGCCACTGGCAGGACAATAGCAGGTAGCCGAAATGTGATCCCCAAGCCTTTTCGCAGCACTTTAAGCAGGTCTGGTCCCTCCCTCCTCTGACTCGATGTCAAGGAGGAACAGATCTGCTTAAAGTGCCGGTGCCTTTCAGATCGGGCGCATGCCCCCTTCTCCTCCCCATACCTCCATCCAGCGCTGCCTGCTCTTTCCCTGCTGCTGGTGCCTCCATGAAAAAAACAGAGGGCAGCAGCAGCAGGAAAAGAGAAGGCAGCGCTGGATGGAGGTATGGAGGGGGGGGGGGACATGCGCCCGAGCTGCAAGTCTCACAGGGTGTGATTGCAGCTCGATATGGCCCTGTGTGCAAACATCTTGCATTTCCTCCATATAATCTAATCGGCTTTTTGGTTTGGTTCAGTCTCTGATTGGATTTCTGAAAAAGCCCCACCCTCCTCTAAGGTGGAGGGGGGCGCCTTTTCATACTTCGCCTCAGGCAGCAGATTGCCTTGAGCCACCCCTGCCCAGAGACATTTGCGGAATGGCTACCGAGAAGTTTTCAGATGTCTAAATCACAAGTAAACCTTTTAAAATGACTCTCTATGTGTCTTTATAAAATGGGTATACAGAGCTAACCCCAGGAGCACACAAACCCTTATACATAAATTTACACTTGTTCCAAAGGTGTACTGTAAGAGAGCCCAAGTTATGGAAGTTAAAACATGACTGATTAAACCTATTATATAACGACAAGTAGGCACCTTCTTGACTTTATAATATACTAGCATAATTGGGAGCATCCACATATTAACTTAAGGTGTGGACGTAAGGCATGGGCATTGACACTTGTTTTACAGCAGATAAGTTCTATGAACAAGTACAAGCTGAAATTGACCGAACATGCAAACGTGATATCCTGATAGTCATGGGTGACTGGAACGCAAAAGTTGGCAACAAAGAAGAAGGCAAAATGGTTGGAAAATATGGCAACAGAAATGGAGAAAGACTGATAGAATTCTGCAAGAACAACGATCTATTCATCTCGAACACCATCTTCCAGAAACACAAGCGGCGACTGTACACATGGGCTTCACCCAATGGATTGTACAAAAATCAAATTGACTACATCTGTGGAAGTCAACGATAGAAACACTGTATAACATCAACAAAGACAAAACCTGGAGCTGACTGTGGTACAGATCACCAACTACTAGTATGCAAACTCAAGCTAAAGTTGAAAAAGAGCAAACCACTCATGAATGCAGCAAAATATGACCTTGAGAATATATCACTCGAATTTAAAGACTTCCTGCAAAATTGATTTGCTGCTTTAGATACAAATGACAGAGCTCCAGAAGAGTTATGGAATGACATCAAGAGGTTTGTGTTGGAAGAAAGCGAGAAAAGGTGAAAAAGCAAAAACGGCCAAAATGGATGACGGAAGAAACTCTGAAAATTGCCCAGAAATGCAGAGAAGCTAAAGCCAAAGGAGAAAGAGAGGCAATCACAGAACTCAACAGAGATTTCCAATGTTCAGCAAGACAGGACAAGGAAAAGTACTACAATGATGCATGCAAGGAAATAGAAGCAGAAACTATTAGAGGAAGAACAAGATCGGTTTTCCTAAAACTATGAGAATTAAAGAAAAAATTCCAGCCTCAAATTGGAATGTTACAAGATGCTCAAGGATCTATGTTGTTGTTTTTTTGTTTGTTTGTTTTTTTTATTAAGCTTTTTAGTGAAATTTACACCAAATCAGAAAGGTAAATCAGATACAAAACAAAATACCTAAAGTACAAGGAAACATGATACAATGCTATAGTCCACATCAAGCGATGCAGGCAAAAAACTGAATATAAGAAACAAAGCATTAGAAAACCAGGCTTTAAGCCTACACTAATTGGAGGAACCTTCCATCAACCAGATTTAATTCCAATTACCACACCAGAGCGATCATTAACAAATTTCTCCAACTGAGTCACATCCGCAAAAACATAAGAGGCTCCATCAAAACCAATCACCCCTTTACATGGGAAACGCAAAAAGAAAGTGGCACCCAAAGCTACAACCTTAGGTTTAAGAGCCAGAAATTGCCTTCGCCAAAGCTGAGTCTCGCGGGAGACATCAGGACAAATATTGATAGCCTGACCGCAAAACAGGACAGACTTCTTTTTAAAAAGGGCTCGAAGAATCCGCTGCTTAACTTCGGTGGAGGCAAAAGTAACCAATAAAGTGGAGCGAGAAGTAATATTATCTGTAGAGTCTTCCAGAAAAGCAGTAAGATTTGATATAGCAGGAACAATTTCATCCATCTCCCCCTCGATGGGATTAACATTTTTAGTACTAGCAAGAACATAATAAGCCTGCATAACAACAACTGGTTCCTGAATATTAAGAACTTCCTTAAAATACTTTTCTAAAAGTATTCTAGGTGTCAATAGCGAAGTATGTGGAAAATTGAGAAACCGGAGATTGCATGAGCGAAAAGAGTTCTCAAGAGCCTCCACCCGAGAGTATAAGACTAAGGAATTTTTAACCCCAACAGCATGTGCGGCCACGAGTGAAGGAACCTGAGAACTCATATGCATAACAGTTTTATCAACAGAGCTAACCTTTTCGTTAAGTTGCTGCAAGGTTACAACAGCATCTTGACTTTTCTAAAAAAGTATCTTCGACTTTGAATGCGCTTTGTACCTTTTCGTACAAAGCGCATTCAAAGTCGAAGATACTTTTTTACCAATAGCTAATAAAGCGGACCAAATATCTTTCAATGTAATTTCACCACCGACAGGGGCAGGAGCAATATCAGATACAGTAGTTAATGACACAGATTGCACAGGAATAGGTAATACAATAGGAAACTTAGCAATACTTGCGATTTCAGGAGACTCAGCAGATAATTCAGATAAATGTGAAGATGCAGGTAATGGAGGAGGAAATCTCCCGCTAGAATTAAGGGAGATTCCATCTGGAGAAGACTGCGCAAGTGGGACTGGCACGAAGTGCCTATCCAAGGGACCTATCTGTTTTCCTCCAGAACCAACCTCAGGGGCCTTATCCACATTTTTGGCCTTCCACTTCCCCATCACTAAAACTAGTAAGGGGAGTAAGGAAGAACCGGAGCGAGTCACCGCAGTATCGCCGAAGGAGCGCCAAAGGAGCAGGACCTGCCCCTTTGACCACGCCCCTTCGATCCACGCCCCGCGGACACGCTCCGTGGTAAAAAGATAGAACTAAATATATAACAAAAGGTCCCTGAAGACAAGAAAGTGCCCGGGGCCCGCCTGCCCGATCTTCAAAGGCACAGAAGGGAACGCTGAGGCCAATACTGGCTACGGCAGTCCAGGCAGTCTGGGAGCTGATGTCCTGCCCCAAATCCTCCACGTCTCTCTGCTCGCACGAAGTGCCACTGCAGGAGAAGCTGTTTTAAGGGGAGGAAAGTCCCCGCCGACAAGAAGGTGCCCGAGGCCCGCCTGCCCGATCTTCAAAGGCACAGAAGGGAACGCTGAGGCCAATACTGGCTATGGCAGTCCAGGCAGTCTGGGAGCTGATGTCCTGTCCCAAATCCTCCACGTCTCTCTGCTCGCACGAAGTGCCACTGCAGGGGAAGCTGTTTTAAGGGGGAGGAAAGTCCCCACCGACAAGAAGGTGCCCGGGGCCCGCCTGCCCGATCTTCAAAGGCACAGAAGAGAACGCTGAGGGCAGAGAGACGTGGAGGATTTGGGGCAGGACATCAGCTCCCAGACTGCCTGGACTGCCGTAGCCAGTATTGGCCTCAGCGTTCCCTTCTGTGCCTTTGAAGGATCTATGTTGAATGATGCTGAAAAGATCAAGAAAAGATGGAAAGAATATACAATTTTTATATGATAAAGATCAAGTGGAACAACAGCCGTTTCAATCTGTACTTTATGATCCAGAACCATTGGTGATAAAAGAAGTCGAAGCAGCATTGAAAGCCTTATCAAAGAACAAAGCACCATGAACTGATGGCATTCCCATAGAAGTATTACAGCAATCTGATGCAGCTGTTACCATACTTACAAGGCTCTGCCAGGAAATTTGGAAGACAACATCATGACCAACTGACTAGAAAGGATCTGTGTTTATACCAATAAAAGGTGATCCAACTGACTGTGGAAATTATCGCACAATCGCTCTGATCCCACATACCAGCAAGATTCTACTGAAGATTATTCAATGACTACAACCATACCAGCAATGAGAACTGCCTGAAGTGCAAGCGGGGTTCAGGAAAGGGAGAGGAACGAGAGATATTATCGCAAATGTGAGATGGATCCTTGAAAAGACAAAAGAATACCAAAAGGATATCTATATTTTTTATTGACTACAGCAAGGCTTTTGACTGTGTAAACCATGAGAAACTTTGGGCCACATTAAGAAGCATGGGTATACCAGAACACCTGATCATTCTCTTGCACAACCTTTACACTGATCAAGAAGCAACAGTTCGAATGGAACTAGGAGAAACAGAATGGTTTAAAATCAGCAAAGGTTTTCGACAAGGCTGCATACTTTCCCCCTACCTGTTTAATTTATATGCAAAACAAATCATCAGAGAAGCAGGACTGTATGAACATAACAGAGGTGTGAAGATTGGTGGAAGACTCATCAACAACCTTCGCTATGCTAATGATACCACATTACTGGCTGAAAGTGAAGACGATTTGAAACATTTGCTTCTCAAGATTAAGGAATATAATCAAAATGTGTCTGCACCTTAATGTCAAGAAGACAAAGATCCTGACAACTGGCAAAATGAATAAGTTCATCATTGATGGAAAAGAAATAGTTGACAACTTTAACCTACTTGGATCAACTATCAATAAAGAAGCAACAAGCAGTCAAGAAATCCGACGATGCATTGCTCTTGGCAGAATGGCTATGAAGGACATAGACAAGATTCTGAAGAGCAGAGATGTCTCTCTCCATACAAAGATTCGACTCATTCAAGACATGGTATTTTCAAGAACATCATATGAATGCGAAAGTTGGACAATGAAAAAGACAGGAAGAAAATTGATGCCTTTGAATTATGCTGCTGGTGGCAAAAACTGTGTATACCATGGACTGCCCGAAGAATAAACCAATCAGTACTAGAGGAGATGAAACCTAAGCTTTCTTTAGAAGCTCAGATGACAAGACTTTGACTTTCATACTTGGATACATCATGCAAAGAGAGAGATCATTAGAGAAAGACATCATGCTTGGCAAGATAGAAGGTCAACACAAAAGAGGAAGGCCAGCAATGAGATAAATCAATACAGTAACAGCAGCTACGGGTACCAGTCTGTCAACAATGAGCCACCTGATTGAAGCCCGAACACAATTTAAAACAACTATCTAGAGGGTCGCTATGAGTTGACACCAACTCAAAGGCACTTAACAACAACAACAAAATGAAAGCACATATTGAATGGACTGAATCTATATAGTGTGCATGCTTAGTTGCGAGCTAGGACTTATGCAAGTGAATGGGGCTTAACATGCTTGCTTTGAGAGGTTACTATTCTATAAGCATGTACGAGTACATACGTCTCATACAGTACTTTCTCTAGGGTGTGCACAGGGTGGAGCTTGTGCAGAGCATAGGCAGGGTCTAAATTCAGACACGTAGGTTGTAGAATATTATAATCTACGTGGCTTCTTCACCAATCTAGTCGTGTGCAGTTACACCTGCTCTAGAGCAGGCATAACTGTAGCAACTAGGTTCAAGCATGCCCTGCATCCCTATTTTATAAAGTATGCACGTGCTTCACTTTACAAAATAGGCCCCAAATACATGTGCACTAACACACATTGCCTGCATGGGAATTTATAAAATAACCCTCCAGAAATTCACACGTCTGCATGTAAACGAAGGTATTTATAATCAGTGCATGCAATTGCTAAGCCTGCCTATGCTCTGCCCTGACCACACCCCTGGTTAAGACTACTGGCAAATTGCACCCCTTCATGTCAAAGCACATACTTCCTCATTTAATAACTACTGTTCCTTTTGTTTCCGAAGTTTGGTAAGGTGCCAAATCCACAGAGTGAAACGTACAGATTTAAATACAAATGCGGGTGGTTTCACCACAGGGCAGTTTGTGTATGTAATACACAATATTTTAAGGTATCTCTCTGATTCATTCCTGCTTGTTCACGTTTTCCCTCATCTCTCTTGTTTTCTATTTTAAAGTTGGCACATGTTTTTATCATTTAAGTTTTCATATGATTTTACTTTTCTTATTTATTTATTAAGGTACATTTTTTAACGATTCTATGGTGGTATGTTTATACATATTTCTGTTTATAAGTTCTGTATTTAACTATATTAACGTTTAGGTAATCATGTTCTTATGTCAGCATTTGATTTTATATTGTCTATGAACATGTGTTTTTGGGCGTCTTTTATTTATTTTTTAATGATTATTAATTTTTCAATGTTTATTTATGCTTTTAGTTTGTTTATGATGTTTTAACAGCATACATGTTTTGTTTTGTAATTATTTATGATGTTTTTATGATTTTTAGTGAGCCAAAAGAAACCCTGACAAAGTATTACACGAAACACAGCCTGTGTCGGGTTGGCCTCTTTTGTTAAAAATTTTAAAAATGTTTTCGTGTGTAACTGCTGCCCACTCAGTTGGATTGGTTCTGTCAAAGCACAAACTTCTCCATTGGCTAGTATTTTATAGGAGACTATTAAGTTGAGTAATTTTGTAACAAACTATTTTCCTTGGCAGGGAGCTGTCAGCATTGATGTCCTGTTTAGCTGCTGAGGACTGAAAGACTGGAGTACTGGCATCAGGGGGAGTGGCTTAAGCTGTCAGCAAGAATTTGAAGTCTGTCAGTCCTCAGCTGCTGAACGGGATTGACAACCCTAACGTTCCCTGGACTGGCCCGGAGAGAGCTCAAGGAAAGACAATTAGCAGGTAAGACCTAATTTCTCCTTACTTATCAATATACCTGGTACTGAAAAGGCTTATATTGCTATTACTCAGATGATACTAAGGAGGAAATGCCCTAGCTCTGCTCTGAACTCATGTTTGAAGGAGGCGCTGGAGGAGAGGTTCTGTGGATTCAGAATATAGGATTGGATTTAATATAGTATGTGGGAGAATGTGTATGTTGGAGGATTGAGGAGAGGGTTGCGATTCGGTGGGGGTTGACTAGTGCAACCTCTTGTACTCCCCACCTCCCCCTCCACCCCAATGTGGCCAGCAGGTGCTGAATCTTGCACTGCTGCCATCACTGCAGTAATTTTGGAGGGTGGGGCAAGGGGGGGGGCAAGGTTTAGGGCAAGGGGCGGGACAGAGGTGTGGCACAGGCCTGACATGTGATGGGTTTTTCTCTTTCAAAAGTTGGCAACCCTACATAGAAATGATCTACAGAAATCAATTCTATTTCTTATTCATTACTGTGGTGTGAATGGCTGGTGCCCTGGGCCTGCGGCTGCTGCCACCCCTATATAGGGTCTGTAGTGGTGGCAATAGCTCTGAAACCATGAGGCAGCACTTACCTTATCTTGCTACCTTCGGCCTTTTTTGCCCCTTCCAACTCAGACTTCCGGTTTGAAGGGATGTTTTCAAAGGGAGTAAAGCAGACAGTGCTATTGCTTTAATTACTGACTTGTAATACTGGGAATGGCAAATTGGGAGGAGCCTTCAAAAGTTAAGCCAAGGAGCCAGCATGCTAAAGAGTGCTTAACATTGCCTGAATATGTGTATAAAGCCACATTTATCTCATGTGCAAAACAGAAATGTGGTCAATGTTTTTTTAGGTGCTGAGGCGATGTTTAAAAAGGAAACCAGATATTCCATGCCTGAATCCAGATATCCTGCAGCGCTGAATATCCGCTGATGCTATCCAGATAGCAGCGATATTCAACCACTATCCAGATAGCAAAAACGCATAAAGTTAGGCCTGCTTTTTTGGGGGAGGCCTAACATTTATGGTTTATTATCCTGTTTACAATCTGAATATGGCCATTAACCAGATAGCCCCATACTCCACTCTAGTTCTTCCCATGGACTGTCCCTGCGGATAGTGTCGAGCCAATCAGAGAAAATATTCAGTGGCACTAATCCAGCACCACTGAATATCACACTAGCTGAAACTTGTCTGGATAGCAGATCCAGCTATCCAAAGAAGTGCTTTGGAATGTCAGTCTGAATGTTTATAGCATGCATGTGAGCTTATTATTAAAGAAGACCCTTACAATGCTTTGGGGGGGGGGGGGGAGAGGAGAGGGCTATTTTAGAAGCCCTAGTCAGAAGAGAAAATTTAGCATTTTCATGTGGAAATTCCATCCATTTGTAAATGACTATCAGAAAAGGGTAAATTTATACATGGATGTCCACAATACATGGAAATTGCAAGGTGCATGGTGGGGGTTAGAATGTGGCTGGGGTTGGTCAAACATTTACACTGTATTCCCCATTTTTTAAAAGCAATGCACATTTATGAAAAAAATTGTCAGTTGCTTCCTGCCATGTTTACGTATTTAATAATTGCTCATTTCAGTCAGCCCTTTATAGGAGGGATTAGGGGTGTTATCCTCTGTAACCCCCATTGTTTATTCCCTCCTCCAAATTCTAATTAAATAAAGTTTGAAAGAAAAGGTCTGGCAATCTACTTTCAGTTATAGCTTGCCCAGAAAACCCAGGAGTCAGCATTGACTTGATGGCACTTAAAAAAAAAGCTAGCAGCCTCTAGTTAATTCATGGCATTTATACATACAGGTTTGCAAAATGGCCGGCATGCACTTGTATGTGTCAGCACATACTTGTGTAAGTTATGTGTTCCCTTCGTTAGTTCCTGTGAATGGCTTCTCCAGGTATCAGCGAATACACATGCACTCCTGCACTATTTTAGAAAAGGCTCCATATTTAGCAGATCCTTCTAAAATACCGCTGGAATTGTGTATGTCCTAGCTCTGAAGTCTCGATTGCATTTTCCACATCCTGTCTAAAATCTGCATCCCTGAGGTTATGTAATTTTGCAGAACTCTGTCTGTGAAGCAGTTTATCTCTGTGTCCATAGCTAAGGAGCTGCTTATATAATTCTGCAGCACATTCACTCATTCAAGTGGTGCTTTAGATTCATGTATACATGAAAAAAATGCTTGTTTTCATAAGAAGGCTAAAGTACATGCAGGTCTAGTCAAGTAGATGAGGCACCCTAGGTGAACCTTTATTCCTATCGCGCCCCCCACCCCCACCCTCACCCCCACCCTCACCCTCACCCTCACCCTCTGCTGCCCCTTCTCCAGGACCTGCTGCGGAGACAATGACACCAAAACATCAAAGCAGAGCTTATCAGAACCTCTGAACCACTGAGTGCTGGTGCTGCACACTGAAAGGCCAGCCAGTGCCAACCCCTTCGACGCAGACTTCCTATTTGCATCAGGGTGGAACTGGCTGATTACAGCACAACACCAGTAACATGCAGCAGTGCAGAGGCTCCAGTAAGCGCTGCTTTGCTGTTTTATTGTCAGTGCCACAGCTGCAGGTCCCAGAGATGGGTGGCAGGGGTGGTAATGGCAGGAATGAGCTGCCCTCTAAAGTATGGTTCTCTTGATAACCTCCTAATTTGCCTAATGGTAGTGCTGGCCCTGAGTACATGCATTAACGGGCATGTCCCAAAGAAACATAAAAAGTACTACAGCGAGCATTACCAGTAAATTTGAGAGACTGAAATCATACTCCACATACCCTGGCTTAGGAGTAAGGTTCATTGCTAACCTATTTAGAGAAATTGCCTCCAAAAGAAAGAGAAATAATGGCAGATAAAGACCGTATGATCTATCCAGTCTACCCATCCATAAGAACTATGAAGATCTACAATCCCTTCCTCTCCCTCAGAGATCCTCCGCATTTGTCCCATGCATACTGTTCTTGTCACTACTACCTCCACTGGGAGACTGTGCCATGCATCCACCACCCTTTCTGTAAAGAAATATTTCCTCAGGTTACTCCTGAGTTTATCCCTTTTCATCTTCATCTTATGACTCCTCATTCTAGATTTTCCTTTCAACTAGAAGAGAATCACCTCCTGTGCATTTATTCCATGGAGGTATTTCCATGTTTCTATCATATCACAACTCTCCCACCTTTCCTCAGACATATACTTATTGACATCTTTAAGTCTATCCTCATATGTCTTATGACAAAGACCACTGACCATTTTAGTAGCCACCCTCTGGACTGACTCCATCTTTTTATATCCTTTTCAAAGTGCATTCTCCAGAGTTGGACACAGTACTCCAAATGAGGTCTCATAAGAGACTTGCACAAAGGCACTATTACCTCATTTTAACTGCGGGTCTTTCCTCTCCCTATGCACTCAAGCACGCTTCTGTTTTTTGTCATCACCTTTTCTACCTATTTGGCTACTGCAATATCACTCGATAAGGTCCCGCTCTTCTTTCATACACTGAAGTACTTCACCTTTATACTGTATCGCTCCCTTGGATTTTTGCAGCTCAAATGCATGACTTTGCATACTTTAGCATTAAATCTAATATGCACTAACAGTTAGCCTCGAATTTATCATGCTAAGCAAGCTGCAGTAACCGTTTCCATGTGCCAAAAATGCAGATGTGGTAAAATTCCTGCACTATCCGCTTTGCATGGATTGGAGTGTAGACTGAGGTTCAAGGGTGGAGCATGCATATTGCAGTTAGCATGGGCATCCTTAATTTGCCCTGATTGTCAGTGTTGCAGTTGACAAGGCTGTATTTCCCACTACCTCGATGGGTGATGTTAAGTGCACCCATGTTAGTCACGGCAAGCCACTTGGCACAGATGTGGTGCCTGATGCCGGGCACACCTCCATACATTAGCATGGATTAGACACCACCCCACACTACCACATTTTTGTAAATATGCCCCTAAAATCCAACTATATGAACAACCAGTAAACATACACTAAAAGCACTTTTTTAAATAAGCACTTTTTTAATGGGTAATCATACCTGTGATCATGTGCACATAGTCCTCTACTAAAACGTTGAGAATTTGGAAATCTGTGATAACCCACAGATTGCCCCAGTGATAGGGATATGTGAAATGTTTTAAGAGTTTTGACAATCTACTTGAGGAACTTCTGAAAATTCCGCAGATTCTTCCTATTGGTGAGTGAACCTTTTCCAAAGAGAGCTGAGTTACTGGCTAAAATGCAGTAGAATGACACTAAACCTTGGAATTTTCATAGCTTGGATGATTTTTTTTATACCTTTGAGCCATTTCATATGTTCTCAAATTTTACCTACATTTGTGAGACAACCAAAAGGTATCTCTCCCCCCCATTCCAAAGGGTAAATCAATACATTTGCTCAAAGTTCTCCAAATCCCATCTCATTGAACATTGAGCTAGTGGTGCCCCAGTTTAGTGGTGCTCTAGTGGCTTGACCATGAGATGATTGTTGATCACCAATGGTTCTAGAGAAGGTGGCACTATATACATAAATGAAAATTCCAAGCAACTTAATACATGTTGCTCTTCTTCAAAAAATCTGTAGCAACTATAACACCAATAATTTTTCTGCTGCTATAGACGGCTTCTGGTCACACTGCCAAGAAAATCCAGGGGCTGCTGGGTCGCCAGGAGTCAGCATTGACTCAAAGGTACACATCACATTGCATATTCTTGGGAGGGCACTATCTAGTGCTATCGAAATGACTACATACTAGGGATGTGCACATCAAAAAGAAAAAAAGGTTGGTTCGTGCTCATTTAAAATGAAATTTTCCCAATTTTTGTGTATTTTTCCATCTTCGTTTCACCTATTCATTTTTTAGGCATGCATTGTATGTGCGCAAGAATTTTTAAATTAAAATAAATTAAATTAAAATTTCTTTGTATCTTTTCTATCATAAATTTCTAGGCGAGTTCCAAGGTTGCATTCACTGTTAAAATACACAGCTTAATGCAGAAGTTATACAAGATAGATTGACAAGCATAAGTTCAAAGCTGTTTGTTCATGGCAGGAAGTAACATGCGGCACGATACTGAAAGGGATTAACATGGTTAGCAGACCTGATAGCCATGTTAATCTCCTTGGCCAGGATATTCGGCTGCACGCCTCAGTAATCGTTAGGCTGGCCTAACTTTCACCGCTGAAGCTAACCGGGCAGCGGCTGAATATCACCGCTGCCCAGTTAGCTTCACAGCAATCCAAGCAACCCTGATATTCGATGCCAGGGCCTGGATATAGCCCCGACATTGAATATCTGGGTCTAATGTTCAGTGCTAGCAGCGCTAGTCGCCACCACTGAATATCGGGCCCATGATTTTTAACTTTTTTTCTGATTGTCAGGTAATGTGTTTCAGTGCATAATTCTGTGGCCTACGCATTCCATAGTTGGCCTCCAATCACTGAAATAATTCTTCTTCTCATTTCTACCAGTCAAACTGTTTGAATTGGGGGTAACATAGGTTAATCTTATAGACTTGTACATGGATTTCTTGTTGAATCTGGCAGTTCACTACGTCTTGTAGATCTGGGATCGATCGCAGGTGTTTGATTTTGAAAGCATGTAGGGCCCGCTTAGTGTGCTGCTAAGTGTGATATGCAGCGGCACTAAGACAGTTGGTGCCGATAAATATCCATGGGTACCACCACTACATGCCCAGATGCTAAGCAGTTAGCATCAGGGTGTTCCAGGAACAGCACTCGGGGATAACCGGTCAGTGGTGATATTCAGCCACTGACTGGTTATCCCTCGGTGGTGAAAGATAGGCACAGAAAAGGCTGCCCTAACTTTCATTGCCGAAGCAAACCGGGCAGTGACTGAACAGTTTCCTACTTCGGTGGCAGATCCAGATATTCAATGCCAGTGGCCAGATATGGCCCCAGTATTTAATACCCAGGTTTAGTGTTCAATGGTGCGGCTAGCCGCTGTAATTGTCTAACTTCCGCTGTTGAATATCAGGCCCATAATCAACTGTACACATATTAATTCATAGGTATACACTTATATAAGTGATTTACATGTATTTTATATTTTTAGGTGTCCATTGAACTGAACATGTACTTATAAATGTGCATCCCTATTACATACATAGGTAAAAGGACAGTTTTACCTGCATTTTTATGAAGGTGTTTCCCAGGGCAGGGTTAGGCTAGGGGAGGCAATAACATAATGTAGTTATGTATTCTCAAAACTACACAGCTCCGGATTTCCATGGTATTTGTTTCCTTGGCAGTTTTCAAAGAGAAAGCACAATTTACATTACCTTTGAGAAAAAGTGCAAAACCCAAAAGTAAAAGTTCCCAGGCACATTGAATCAAATGGCATAGTTTTGGAAAAATGCTATTTAGAAACATAGAAACATAGAAACATGACGACAGAAAAAGACCACATGGCCTATCTAGTCTGTCCTTCCATATCAACAACTACAACAGTCCACTTTTTACCTTTAGAGATCCTCTGTGTTGGTCCCATGCTTTTTTGAATTCAGTTACTGTCCTCATCTCTACCACCTCCACTGGGAGACTATTCCATGGATCCACTACTCTTTCCGTAAAGAAATATTTCCGCATATCACTCCTGAATCTATCTCCCTTCACCCTCATCCCATGTCCCCTCGTAGCAGAACTGGCTTTCAATTGAAAGAGGCTCTCTCCCTGAACATTTATGCCACGGAGGTATTTAAACATCTCAATCATATCACCTCTATCCTGCCTTTCCTCTAAGGTGTACATATTAAGATCCTTAAGTCTGTCCTCATATGCTTTATAATGAAGCCCATTAATCATTTTAGTAGCAACCCTCTGCACCGACTCCATCCTGTTCACATCCTTTTGAAGGTGCGGTCTCCAGAATTGCATACCATACTCCAAATGAGGTCGCACCAAAGACTTATACAGAGGCATTATCACCTCCTTTTTTCTGCTAGCGATTCCTCTCCGTATGCACCCAAGCATCCTTCTAGCTTTTGCCGTCGCCTTTTCTACCTGTTTAGCTACTTTAAGATCATCAGACACAACCACGCCTAGGGCCCGCTCTTCTTTAGTGGACAAAAGTACTTCACCTCCTATACTGTATTGCTCCCTTGGATTGCTGCAGCCCAAATGCATGACCTTACATTTTTTAACATTAAATCCCAGCTGCCAAATTCTAGACCATTCTTCAAGCTTAGCTAGATCCCTCCTCATGTTATCTACCCCTTCCTGGGTGTCTACTCTATTGCAGATTTTGGTATCATCCGCAAAGAGGCAAACCTTACCCGACAGCCCTTCCGCTATATCACTAACAAAGATGTTAAAAAGAATCGGACCAAGGACAGATCCATGATTTATATTAAGAAATCCCAAGGGTGAGGTTAAGGGCCTGAGAACATGACCGAGTCACTTCTGATTGCAGCAGCTAGTTCAGGTCAGGGGAAGTGGCAGAAAGGGTAATGGCCAAGGAGTCTGGATCACAGGGGAAGAGGGAAACAGGAAACCATTGGAATGGTGATCACTTTGGCAGGGGTCGGCCAGCAAAGAAGATGCAACTGTAAGAGTTGCATTTGCCCTCCCTCCCATGCCTTCTATTGTGGGTTTGAGTGCTGAATGTGTTTGAGGGCGGAATTGGGGGTGGGGGGCATTGGGCTTTGTGGTTGTAGCTGGGGGCAGGTGGAAAATGTATCCTCCTCCTGGAATCATCCTAACTTGAGGGGAAAGTTTAATGATTAATGTTCCTACAACAGCGGTCTATCAAATACTGAATAAAGATAAAGATAAAGACTACCAAGCGTCACCACCATGAGATGTGCGGAATGGCCTGGGATCACTGCTCTCTCCTCTTCTCTGGATACCTTTGCTCTGCCTATTCCATGTCCTGTGAAGCACACCTCACCTCAGCCCTGATTGTCTTCAGCTACCTACTACCTATGTTCCTGAGCCTGCTCAGCTGAGCGCACTTGGCTTAAATCCCACTCTCTCTGACTTTCTTCACTTTAAATTCATGATTTCTTCTTTCCAGTCTGCCATTCCACTCACTAAGCAAAACTATTTTCTCCATCTAACTGTCTTGTCTCTAATCTTTGCCATCTCTTTTCTACTCTCAGTTCTCTTCTTAAGGCTCCTCCACCTTCAATCCTTCCTTCTCTCCCTATCCAAACCCTAGCAGACTATTGCCTTGACAAAGTGCATAAGATTACTCTTCAATTCCCCAGTAAATCTTCTTCACCCCCTCTTCCCCTCTCCATTTCCAACTTTTCTCCTCAATCTCTATCACCCTTTCATCTCTATTGAGGAAACCTCTCTTCTTCTTTCCTCCTCTTCTGATCCTATCCCCATCCATCTCCTCTACTCCATCTCCATCTCTTCCTCCATCATTCCTCCATCATCCCTTTCATCTCAACCTTTCGCTTTCCACTGCAACCTTCCCTGCAGCCTTAAAGCATGCTGTAACCATTCCTCTCATCAAAAAATCCTCACTTGACCCTACTTGTCCTTCTAATTATTGACCCATCTCCCTTTTCCCATTCATTTCCAAAATTTTTGAATGTGCAGTTCTCCGCTGCTGTCTCAAATTTCTCTCCTCTCAAACCCTCCTTGATCCTCTTCAATCTAGTTTTTATCCATTTTATTCTACTGAAATGACTCTTGCCAAAGTCTTCAGTGATCTGTTCCTCGCTAAGTCCAAAGGCCTTTACTCAGTTCTCATTCTTCTCGATCTTTCTGCTGCGGTTGATACTGTTGACCACCTCCTCCTCCTTGACACTTTATCCTCTCTTGTTTTTAGAGGCCCTCTACTGTCTTGGTTCTCTTCTTATCTGTCCAATCACTCTTTCAGTGTTTGTTCTGGAGGTTCCTCTTCTGCCATCCTTCTCTCAGTTGGTGTACCTCAAGGATCTGTTCTGGGCCCTCTCCTTTTCTTTCTCTATACCCAGTTCTGTGATGCTCTCTTCTATTTCCACAGCTTTCAGTATCATTTTTATGCTGATGACTCTCAAATCTATCTATCTATACTGACATCTCTCCTTTGCTCCAAACTCATATCTCTACTTGCTTATCTGACATTGCCACCTGGATGTTGCCTAAAATTGAATATGGATAAAACTGAATGTCTTATCTTTCCCCCTAAACCCTCCTCCCCCCTTCCTTCCTTCTTTCTCTATCACTGTTAATAACACTCTTCTTCCTGTTTCCTTGGCCCGCATCCATGGGGGTCATCTTTGACTCCTCCCTTTCCTTCTCCACACATATTCAAAATATAGGTAAAATCTGTCGTTTCTTTCTCTACAACATTAACAAAATTCACCCTTTCCTCTCTGAACATACTACTAAGGCCCTTGTCCACTCTTTGGTCACCTCCCGTCTTGACTATTACAACCTCCTCCTTGCTGGTCTCCCACAGTGTCATCTCTCTCCTCTTCAATCTATCCAGAACTCTGCTGCATGGCTAATCTTCTGCCATCCCCGATACACTCATATAACCCCTCTTCTAAAATCACTTCACTGGCTCCCCTTCCGTTTCCGTATCCAATTCAAACTTCACCTTCCAACATATAAATGCATTCTCTCTACTGCCCCTCATTACCTTTCCTCTCTTCTCTCTCCCTACACCTCTCCTTGTGAACTCCGCTCCTCCTCTGGCTTTCTTCTCTCTATAACCTTTTCTTCTGCTGAAAACTCCAGACTTCGATCTTTTCACCTTGCTGTTCCTTATGCATGGAACAAATTTCCTCTATTTTTATGTCAAGTCTTTTCTCTCCCCCTCTTCAAATCCATGCTAAAAGCTTACCTCTTTGAGGACTAATTTGGATCCTAATCTCTTGTTCTTCTTGTGTCTCCTTCCCTATTTGACCCCCCCCCCATCCCCCCTTTGTTTCTCTTGTATTGTTCTCTCTGTCTTGATTAGATTGTAAGGTCTACAAGCAGGGACTGTCTTCTTTATATGTTTGTACAGTGCTGCATACACCTTGTAGCACTATATAAATGATTAATAGTAGTAGTAGTAGTAGCTTTGGGGAGTAGGGCTGCATGTCTTCCCCCAGGTCGTTCATGGATCTTACTACTGCTAGGTTGGCACTGACTAGTCCAGTAGCCAGGTAAGGAGTTGCAAGCAGGATAAAGAGGGTATACACATTGCACAGTGGAGGAAGCTATATTGGAGGGCAGGTTGAAGGGAAAGCCCAATCTGTTAGATGAAGGGGTCAGATAAGATATTGTTATATTCATTGGTCATTTGGGGGCCATTTTAGAAGCCATATTTGTGCTATGGATGTCCAAAAATGGTCACAGAGATATCCAAAGCACAGAGATGTCTCCAGAGTCATTTTAGAAGTCGGTTCTTGGGACATCCCTAGTGTGAGGACATCCAAGTCTGGAAGGAGGTATGGTGGAGGCATGACTGGTGGGTTCCCAGAAATCTAAATGTCCCTGCTTCATTCCAGAAACATCATAGACATTCGGCAACCATCTAAATTTAAATCTGCTCCAGGCACCTGAAAAGTGCTCATTTTGGGTGAAAAACATCCAGAGGGTGTAGAGAAGAAAGCACTCCATCATCCCCAGTACTCAGCACAATATCAACAATAGCAACAAAGGGATTTGAACCCTGGCTACTCTGTTCCTAATCCACCACTCTGACCATTAGACTATCCTAGACCTCCTGGTTCTGAAATTCAGTTCTGGGGATGAATATGTACACGCCCTTGCAGACGTCCATATGGGGCACGTCCATGGTTGCAAAATCATGTTCTGCATCTGGATGTGCCTGCTTTTTTTTAGACATTCTGGCTTAAATATCCTAGATTTCACTTGGACATCCTTTCTAAAATTCCCCTCTATTAGCCCGATTCCATCCCGGACGTCGAAGCCCTCTGTACATCCGGTCTGAACCGGACATACAGAGGGCTTTGTGATTCTGATCCCGCGGGGCAGATCTAGCCCCGCGGGATCAGAATCGCAAACAGTCCTGTATGTGCAGGCCAGGACTGTGATTCAGCCCAGCCTGCACATACAGGACAAGCCCAACTAACTCAGTCAGGGCTTTACAGTTGCCATGGCACCGCGGCTCTATTGTAAAGCCACGATCCCCGGCTGCCAGCTGCAGAGCTGGTTTCCCAGAAGCCCGACCCCCAATCTGGCTTCCCCTGACCCATCCATGCCCTGGGCCCGCCGCTCTATGTTGTCCAGGGAAGTTATTCCACCTCCGAGGTGGAATAACTTCCCCGTACAAGTCGCCGGCCCTGGATGTACATGGCCAACATTAGAATCGGCCCTATTTGTCCAGGGCAGGCAACCACCCACCACCCGCTCTAACTCCACCCCTGATCCACCCCCTCCCCGCCCCCGACTAACTTCCCCATACAAACAGTGGAGAAGTTAGACACCGCCGGGGAGGCCCACAAATAGCAGGGATGGACGTCCCGTTGGGACATCCATCCCCGCTATTCAGGGGACAGAATAACCCCCTATGTGAATAAAGCTGCACATCCATCCCCGCTATTCAGGGGACAGAATAACCCCCTATGTGAATAAAGCTGCAACCATGATTTTAACTTCCATGATAGTGTTCATAGTTTTACTGTATTTCCATAACTAACATGAGGAAGGTGAGCATGCCTGTGTTAACATCATTAACCTACCACATCTTTCAGAGTTGTAAAATGAAACATGTTTCTACTGAAAAATAACACTATGCAGAATCTTTTCAGAAGTCCTTTACTTTGTAGCTTCTGCATGGTGTATAATTCTATAGTATTTCCAGGAAACATTTTATGGTGTTTGAGAAGTAAGTACTATGAAACCACATGGCATGGAAGCCTAATTTGCCTATTGCATAGGCACGTCAAAGTTCTGTTACATCTGCTCCAGTGCAATTATACAGAACATTACACAGAATAACACTCCTGAACTGCCAAATTGAAATGTGTGAGATTATAGAGGTTTAAGCCATATGAATGAAAAGGCTTTAAGTAATGTGCAGATGTTATGGGAAAGAGAGAGGCCCAGAGCGCCTAGGACTGTGAAAGTGTTCAACCATATCATCGTTCATTTCATGCAAGTTTCCGAAGAAAAATGACCACTTGTAGGTCCTTTAACTATAGCATGGTTCTTATTAGATTAGTCAGGCTTTAAAGCACATTTTCTGAAACTACATAGGCTTTTTGCCAGGGGCTGTTCCAGCTTTTTCAGGAGAACAACTATTCTTTGGGATCTACGCTAGGAGTGCTATCTGTTTTCTTTTTTTATTATCTAGAGCAAATGGGAATTAGAAACCTTTCAAAGGGTCATGGCCTGCAGTTTGCAGCCCAAGCCCTACCCATAATCCAGGCAGGATTAGCTGGGTCACGTTATAATTAAAAAACATGAAATCAAATTAAATCAAAATAGCAGGCTTTCATCAGGTAGAAAGGTCAGAGACAGGAACACAGAAAGGGTGTGAGAGAATTGAAGTAAAAACGCAGAAGTGTGGCAAGGGTGTAAGGTTTGTCAAAATTAGGGGCTGTTTCTCCAGTAACAAAGAAGCTCTTTATTTGTTAAGCAATGGCAATGCTATCAGATCACCTAATACAAGAGTCTTTCCAGGAGCAGATGACAAAACCAACCATGGCCAACACCAAACACCATCCCCCATCTCTTCTCCCCCAGCTTGCCCATAGTGAAATAAAAATAAGCTTATCAGATGTCCCTAATTTTTGGGGATTGTCCCCAATTTTAGAGCTGTGTCCCTGACTCCCACCTGTTTGGCAACCTGCTGCTTCTTTCTCTATAACATCAGCAAAGTTCGTCCCTTCCTTTCTACTCACACTACTAAGACCCTCATTCACTCACTAGTCACCTCCTACCTTGAATATTGTAATCTGCATCTTGCTTATCTCAATCTGAATCATCTCTCTCCCCTTCAGTTTGTTCAAAACTCAGCTGCACGACTTATCTTCCGCCATTGTCGCTATGCTCATGAAACCCCTCTTCTCAAGTCACTTCACTTTCTCCCTATCAGTTTCCACATCCAGCTCAAACTTCTCCTACTGATCTACTAGTGCATTCATTCTACGGCTGCTCACTACCTTTCCTCTCTTATCTCACTCTACATCCCTCCTCAGGAACTCCGCTCCTCTGGCAGATCCCTTTTATCTGTGCCCTTCTCTGTCACTGCAAACTCCAGACTCCATTCATTCCATCTTGCTGCTCCATATGCCTGAAATAACCTACCTGAGTCTGTGCGTTGGGTGTCTTCTCTAGCCCTATTCAAATCCAGGCTAAAAATCCACCTCTTTGAAGCCACTTTTGGATCCTGATGCTCCTCACTCTCTTGTCCACTTGTATCTTACCATATATTCCCCAGTTTCACTATGTGTTTTGTCTTGATTAGATTGTAAGCTCTGATGAACAGGGACTGTGTTTACATCTTTATGTTCAGTGCTGTGTACACCTTGTAGTGCTGTACAATGATTAGTAGTAGTAGTAATAGTAGTACAGTAGCCTTCTATTCCCAATTCCAGCAATGGGGACAGAGGAGGTAGAATTTGCATCCATTACCTGAATATGTTTTACAGTAAAGGGGGAAATGCATCACTGCAGTGGCGTAAATTCCACCCAAGCAGCTCCCGGAATGCAGGGGGACCCAGGCAGAAAGGGGACCCCACATAGTGGCAGTAAGGCAGCACGGCAAACTTATTTCATTCTGTTTGCTGTGCTGCCTCTTCTTCTCTAAGTTTGCTGTGGGCCCAGCAGCTGTTCCTCAGCGGGCCGAAGTCTCATGATAACAGCCACACAGTGAGACTTTGCCCCTGCAGGGAACGGCTACCGGGCCCACAACAAACTTAGAAGAGCGGAGGCAGTGCAGCAAACAGATTGAAGCAAGTTTGCTGTCGCTGCTTGGGAGCTGGGCCACACCACCATTACAATGGGGGGCCCTCAATAAAATTTTGCTTGGGAGCCCCTCATTGTAACTTACCCCACTGCATCACTGTTTCTATTTCACTGTCTATTAGTCTGCTTGGATATGATATTGTTGCTGTCATAGGATAGATGGGGGGGAGGGGTTTGGCAAGAAAATGACTCCTCTTCCCTCCTCCACATTTTGTTGCTCAAAACTGGAACTAAGGTATCCCTTCCTCTCTTTCTCCTTTCCTCCCCCCACCCACATACACACTTCAAATAAGTGTCCCAGATTTGCCTGCAAAAAAATCTATTAACCTTAAATAAGAAAGGCCACAGCTTTATTGAAAAAATAACACAGATCTGTATTCCTGAGCCAAGCCTTCAGCCCATTCCCCACTGGAACGGGCAAAACTCCTCTCTCTCCTCCATTCACATCCATCTGATAGGTAAGACCTGCTGTTTCTTTCTCTATAACATCAACAAAATCCACCCATTCCTTTCTGAACACACTACTAAGATGCTTATCCACTCCTTAATCACCTCCTGTCTTGACTACTGAATCTACTCCTTGCTGGTCTCCCTTTGAATCATCTCTCTCCCCTTCAATCTGTTCAACACTCTGCTGCGCGGCTAATCTTCCGCCAGCCTCGTCATGCTCATATTACCCCTCTTCTCATGTCACTTTATTGGCTCCCTATCCGTTTCCACATTCAGTTGAAACTTCTCCTGCTGACCTATAAATGCATTCACCCCCTCGGGAACTCCGTTCTTCTGGCAAATTGCTTCAGTCTGTGCCCTTCTCTTCTATTGCTAACTCCAGACCGCTCCTTTCACCTTGCTACACCTTATGCCTAGAACAAAATACCTGTGTCTGTACGCCAGGCACCTTCTCTGACCTTTTTCAAATCCATGCTGAAAACTCACCTCTTCGCTGCTGCTTTTGGATCTTGACTCACCTGATCTCCTTGTTTCTTTACCTTTCCCCTTGTTTTATCCCTTTCTACATCTTCTGTGTTGCCTGTCTTGACTAGATTGTAAGCTCTGATGAGCAGGGACTGTCTCTTACTTGCGCTGCATACGACTTGTAGTACTATACAGATGCTCAATAGTAGTAGTAGTAGTAGTAGTAAAACAGAGAACGTTGCACACTGCTCTGAGTTTAAGGTTACTAAATTTTTGGAGGACAAATGTGGGACACTTGGAGAAAAGATAATGTCTTGAAGTTTTGGGACTGCAAAACGGGAGGGGGGGAAGAGACCCCAGATTTATAAAGTATGCTGGTTCTGTATGGTACAGGAAGCTGAAATGCTATTGAGAACCGTTCCTGCTGCTGATATGGAGAGAGGGAGGGAGGGGGAGAGCTAAAAAGACTTGATAGGCCACTTGCACTCCATTGGAGTGGGCTGTGGGTGAAGAAACGTCCCTTGCCTCAGTCTACACTGATAAACCAAAAAAGATATACCAAACCTAAAACAAACTTCCCACACCTCATTCAAATAAGATTTTTGTTGGAGCAGGCTGGAGGCGGCAAGAATTGAAATCTAGCCACACCAGACAGCCAGGTCCTTTTTAATCAATTTAAGAGTAAAACTCAACACTTATCTGTTTGCATTATTCCAGTGAACTTCTCTTCTCAACCCGAATTATCATGCTGTTTTATTAAACTTCACAGCTGTGACAACAAGCAGCATATCCCACGACGTGCACATTTCGGGCCCGTAGCCCTGTGTCAATTGTCCTTGATCTTGCTAGCATAAACCGCTATGTGTGCCGTAACACTACTTTCAAACACCGGAAATAGGAGGTGTTGCATTAAGATTGGCTAACCTCAACAGACAGTCAACAGAGAGCTCCCTGTCAATATTGGTGCTCCCTGTTGACTGTCAGTTGAGGTTAGCCAATCTTAATGCATCACCTCCTATTTCCGGTGTTTGAAAGTAGTGTTACGGCACACATAGCGGTTTATGCTAGCAAGATCAAGGACACTTGACACAGGGCTACGGGCCCGAAATGTGCACGTCGTGGGATATGCTGCTTGTTGTCACCGCTGTGAAGTTTAATAAAACGGCGTGATAATTTGGTGGGATATGCTGCTTGTTGTCACCGCTGTGAAGTTTAATAAAACGGCGTGATAATTCGGGTTGAGAAGAGAAGTTCACTGGAATAATGCAAGTGTTAAGTTTTACTCTTAAATTGATTAAAAAGGACCTGGCTGTCTGGTGTGGCTAGGTTTCAATTCTTGCCGCCTCCAGCCTGCTCCAACAAAAATCTTATTTGAATGAGGTGTGGGAAGTTTATTTTAGGTTTGGTATATCTTTTTTGGTTTAACATTTACTCTTACCGAACCAGGGTTTTATTTCTAGTCAGTCTACACTGAGGCAAGGGACTTTTCTACATCAAGGACAGGAGGTAGTTTTAGTCCATGGAGCCAGGAACATTAATTCAAAATTGGGGACAATCTCCACAAATCAGGGACATCTCATAACCTTATCTAAGTTATTTTTGTCTATTAAGTGGTTCTAAATAGTGCCTAGTTTCAAATTCACTATATCTCTCACATAAAATTGCCCAGGTCTTGTGCCACGCCCTTGCATCTTGCATACTGCATCAGGGATTACAAGTACAGTTTTCTTTCTCATCTACAGAGCCAATGGACTGACACCACCATTCACTGTGAGAGAACTGGACCCACCACTGGGCACTTAAGAGGCTCCCTGCCCACTATGAACAGGCTCCACCCACCAGTGTTCTGCAGGACCCCCAGCCTTTTTTGCCCCCTCCTACACCACTCTTGCCTCATCCATCCCTCACATTGTCTCTTCTGTTCCCACCTCCCCTCCCCCCATATTTGCCTCTGCCATGGTTGAAGAGGAGCCAGAGGATCACATGGTCCTATGGATGGAGGTGGTCCCATGGGCATAATTTGGGGTAGGTGAGGGGAGGCATTGCCCCCCCAAACGAGTTGCCCTGATGATGGGCAAGATACTTGTCTGCCTGCGGGAGCCTATCCCTGCAAGCAGAAGAAAAGAGAGAGACCCAATCGCGTTCTGCAGTAGAATAGGTTATGTGGGGAGGAGGAGCTCAAGTGAGGTAGAGAAGGGAAGGACAATTTAAAGGGGCATGGAGCCTATTTAAAAAAGGAGGATGGTGGATTTTAGGGCAGGGGTTGGGGTGCTAGAGGGTTTGGTGAAGGGGGGAGAGTCTGGAAGGCTAAACGAGGAAGGGAGTCAGCAAGAGAGGGGTTGGAAGGGGAGGGAAGAATGTATGGTGTTACCAAAAGATACATTCCCCTCCCCCAGAACACATAGAAGCACCCTGTCCCCACCCCCACACCACACACACAGGCACCCCATCTCTGCATGACAAACACACATACACAAAAACACACATATGGACACCTCACTTTGGTACCATATACACACATACAGGCACCTTGCCTGCGCACCACACACACACACATACAGTACAGGCACCTCACTTCTGCACCACACACACATGGGAACCCCACCTCTGCACCATACACATACATGCACCGCTGCCCCACACCCCACCCACACAAAGGCACCTACCATCACATCTCCTCCCAGGCACAAACAGGCATACCACCATTGCACCGCACATACATATAGACACTTTCATATCTGACGCTATAACTGTTGTTATCTGTATTTCTGTTTAAAGATGCCTTGCGGTATAGGAACTCTAATGCTGGTCTTATGAGACTTGAGAACACAAGACCAGCATGAGAGACAATGGGGGTGGTGTGGGCACAAGGAGGTCCCAAGCCCTGGCTCCTAAGATTTTGGCCTAGCTCCTAAAACCATACAAAATTTGTTGAGGCCTACAATAGATGCGCAGCATGTTTGGAATTTTGGGGCCAGCTAAAGGCTTCACAGCTGCACACATAAAGTCATTACAGATCTTCAATGACTTTTGTAGGGTTTTGTGTTAGTTCACAATCTGCCTGATACTGAAGAGGCTATTAATGAGATGGCACTAGAATCTGATGTTTTTTCTTGTATGTTGGGTTTGATGGCGAAATTGTCTTAGTTCTGCTCTGCTTCTACTGTTGGAAGAGAGGTTTCATTGGACACAAATTAGATGTTCAAAAAGAAAAAGAGAGATCCATAGCACAGTTTCTAACACCAAAGTAAAGTTAGTTATAATTTCTCATTTTCTTGTTGTCCTTTGGGGTGTGAGCACTTTGCATTTCTTTTGTTTTTTGCAGAATATGCACTTACAGGTATCAGTAGTTTTTTAATCTCAAAGTGCCAGACTAAATAACTAAACAGCGGCAGTTTTTGCTGCATTTTAATTATACAGCATGAGAATATGTTGCTTTCCTTTTTTTTGGCAAAGCCACTGAATGAGAACCTCTGCTCCTTCTTTGGATATCTTGGGGGTGCCAGCTATCCCTCATCTTTTTGATATACTAACTTCCAATCCATCTGGTATTCTTTTTAAGATGACCATAATGAATAGGCAAATATGTCACGCCACCCTTCCTCCCCCCCCCCAAATGAAACAGTGAAACTAAGCCCATGGGTAGTCTCCCCAGACGCTGAACCTGGGCTGCATCCAGCGACTGAGGATGCATCAGAGGCAGCTCAGGAGCTTGGCATGATGGCCAGCATCCTGGGGGAAATCAGGGGTGGTGCAGCAACTACAAATGGTAGGCAACACCCTAAACCTGATCAGCAAAGCCATTGAGCACATGTTCCACTATTTTAAGGCTGCCAGTCTACCCTCCTAAGCACTCCTTTTCTTTCCTGTCCTCCCCACCTCTAATACCTTCAATAGTTATGTTTATACATCTATTGTTCCAGATCTAGATCTGGCATGATAGAGTGGCCTAGTGCTTAGTGCGACCGAAGATCTGGGTTTGATTCCCACTGCACTCCTTGTGGCCTTGGGAAAGTCACTTTACCCTCCATTGCCTGGAAGAAAAGGTCTAGCAATCTACTTTTGGCCAACCCAGGGACTGATGGGTTGCAAGAAGTCAGCATTGACTTGAAGGCACTTAAAAAATATATATATAGGGCCTGATTTTCAAAGGCATTTACACAGGTAACTGCCCTAGTTATCTGTGTAAATGCCTTAACAGGAAATTTTCGAAGGCACCTACACAGGTAGTGCCTTCGAAAATTCTCTGATTTCCTTTATGCACCTTGGTGCTATGCAGTTAGCATTGGGGCGGTGCAGAGGCGGGCCATGGCGCTACCCATGTAGCACTGATTTTTGATGATACACGGTTAACGCTCTGCACCTTAAAGATACGCAAAGAAAACCCGCGCCTATCTGTAAGGCGCTGGGGCTAATCATGTAGCATCAAAAATCAGTGCTATATGGGTAGCTGTAGGCGATACCCAGCTTTTCAATGCCGGGGCCACATATGACCTCAGCATGGAAAATCCGGGTTAGGTGGGAGGGGGGGGGAGCTATGCACTGAGCACCGCCCAGATCAAAATAGGGCCCATAATTTTTTGTCTTGAAATTGTGATATAATTTTGACTTTTTTTATTAAGATTATTACAATGAAAACTATATTTTATTTGTCTGAGAAGAATGAGTATTGGCTGATTTTCTGAGGGGGGGGGGTTGAGTGTGGGGGAGCGATTCAGCATGAGGGAGCAGCAATGAAGAATTGAGGGTGATGATCAGGGGGATATTTATAGATGGGAGGGTGCACCAAGATGACAAGGATTTGAATCAGAGAGACTGTAAGAATACAGCAAGGGGGGCTCCTAAGTGGATCTAACACAATTAATACCTTGCATGTGTGCTAGAGAGGCCACTATGTCACAGTTTTGATCCACCTGAACCCATCTCTTTAATTTTCAGTAATCACAGTCCTTCCCCCAGTCCCACACATCTTTTCTATTATTATACATTTTTTGTGTCCCATCCCTTGCAACAAATGAAGGATAATTTTGTATTTGAATCCATTGTTTGTATTTTACTTGTTAAACCAATGGATATAATTCTTTAGAATCAATGTTGCCCACTCTTTAAAGTGGGGAGGTATGTCCCAGTTAAAAGCTGGACAGAGACCACAGGACCCCCTCCCCCACTCCCATTGGGAACCAGCAGCTTCACCCCACTGCGATCACTAAGCCCTTGTGCAAGTGTATCATAGCAAAAAAAATAAAGCAACAGCAATATTGGCATTGACAGAGTTTGTTCATCAGCCACAAGAGAAACCAGACATCCTGCCATTGATAACCACAGAAACTTATGTATCCTTCCTCTAGGAGATGTAAAGAGAAAATGCAAAATTGATATTACTGAGGCTATAAGATATACCCCTTCAGAACCCAGTGACCCAACTATCACTATGATATGCAGCAACAGTACTGTGCTCTAATGCAGCATTCACTCAAGACTCCCCTGCACTAGTTTTATTCTGCCATGCAAACAAGTGAATATTTAATTTCACCCAATGTAAAAGTCTTCTCTTAATCCTGAATCTTTACGCCAGCTTCAGACAGGTGTAAAGATGTAGCAGGGATCAAGGTGAGACTTCACCTTGAATGACCCAAGCTGGCCCAGATCCCTGATCCTCCACCAATCCACTCCAAAACCCCCTACCCTTGATCCCCTGATCCAGGATCTGTCAAATAAGACAAAAACGATCAGCATATTGAGTGACTCTATGCTGTATGTCCCAGGATGCACTGTGAGAGGGTGGGGTCAGTGGAGGATCAGGGATCTGGGCCTGATTGAGTCTTCTGATGTGAAGTGTCAAATCTCACCATAGGGGGATGTTTACTAAACATTCGTATCGTGCGGGTCCGCGGTAGTGTGCCTGTGCCATATAAGGAGTGGGCGGGTCAGGCAGAAAAAGGAAAAAAGCCGACCGTACGTGTGCGCGGCGCGCACATTTGCGGGCCCGACATTAGCGCGTGGGAAGGCTAAGTGGGGCGCTGCTGGGCACATATAGGAACAGAGCTGTAGCACAATGCTAAAGACACTGACCAGTGGTGCAAGGATCAGGGGTTCAATCCCCCATCGTGTGCCAGGAAAAAGGCTGGCTGAGGCATGAATTTTCATGGTTAAAACTGCTTTAGAAGGCATAATAATTTTGGGCGTCATTAGGCGTTGCGCTGTTAATTGTGGGCGGCAGTAATTAAGTTCATGCGGCATTAGGCGTTGCGCTGTTAATTTTGGGCGCCAGTAGCCAGCGCGCTGTCCATCTTGTGCGTTTTGGCCGGCATCAGGCGGTGCGCTGTCAGTTGTGAAGGGCATAAGGCGGTGCGCAAACATCCAGACACAGGAACAGAACCGTAGCACAATGCTGAAGACACTGACCAGTGGTGCAAGGATCAGGGGTTCAATCCCCCATCGTGCGCCAGGAAAAAGGCTGGCTGAGGCATGAATTTTCATGGTTAAAACTGCTTTAGGAGGCATAATAATTTTGGGCGTCATTAGGCGTTGCGCTGTTAATTGTGGGCGGCAGTAATTAAGTTCGTGCGGCATTAGGCGTTGCGCTGTTAATTTTGCGCGCTGTCCATCTTGTGCGTTTTGGCCGGCATCAGGCGGTGCGCTGTCAGTTGTGAAGGGCATAAGGCGGTGCGCAAATGTCCAGACACAGGAACAGAGCCATAGCACAATGCTGAAAACACTGACCAATAATGCTGGCATCATGGGTTCAATCCCGTGCTGTGCACAATGAATAAGGCTGATTGAGCCATTACCTGTTTTGAGGAATAGCAATCTAGGAGGCATGTCACATTTTATTGTAATTTCTACTGCTAGCAAATGCACTATCAAAAAGCACTGTAATATAAGGTGATGCATAAGGCGCCCTACAATGTACCTTAAAGATCACATTTGAAGGTGCACTGTCCACCAAGGCACCCCACAATGTTGCGTATAGGGCGCTTTACAGGGTGACGTATGTGGCAGGGCAAGGTCGAAGCACTGTCTGTGCTGGCATCACTGTGCATTGTAACGCATGGAAATCGTAAGTAGGTGAGCAGACGTGCAAGAAGGAACAGCAGTGTAGCACAATGGTTAGGACAGTGACTGATGGTGCAGGCGTCATGGTGTTAGATGAGCAGTGATTACCGTTGGCTTAGGTAAGTCTGTCTACGTCATGCACCTGTACATCAATCTGTGCTGCCACCTAAACAGAAGCCCACCAGAGAGTATTGCACCTATCAGGGTGCACCAGAATGCACATCATAAACAACCACGTCAGCAAAGGTGATTTATAATGCTATCCATCGTCCATGTTCACATGTTGGCAACTCCCAGGGCAGCATAGTAGATCCCCCATAAACTGAATGAATGGAAGGTGTGCCATAAGATGCCCCAATCATGTATAGGTCAACCCAAAAACGTTTCCAGAAGCACTAAGCTCCCCAAATGTGAGGGGCAGCAGAGGTATGTGGCAAACACATATGTAACCTAAACACGTCACAGAGCTGAAAGGAAAGGCAATGCAGAAGTAAAACAAGAACAGAGATCACAGGTGCTCAACTACAAAAAGCAGCCCCAGTCCATGTGGCAGCTACACAAATGGACAAACATATTGGAGATAGGTGTAGCTATGTACAGAGTGATGGCAATGTACCATGCTGTAATGATAGTGTGTGACATAGGATGGGAAGATGTGTCCAGCACAGGAGGCTGAAATGGCAGGATAGGTGAAATATCTGGATGACAGTGGAGTAGCAGTGCTATGCACAGCACACACACGAGAGGCAACCATGGGGACATGAAATGCAGGAAGGTGTAGGAGTGCAGGATGTGTCGTAGCAGCATGCACATCAGGGTAGGATGGCACAACAGCTGGCAGACAGAAGATGGACAGAAGCATGGCTCACAACTCAGATGAGGGTACAATGTGCTCACAACACCAATCTGCTGACATATGACTGTAAAACAAATCGAAACCACATCTGCAGGACAAGCATACACATCCAAGGGAACAGAGAGGGATCACACCTACGACCACTACCACAAATGCAAATGGAAAAAACGCTAGGACACACCACCAACGTGAGCGCAGTAGCAAAGGCTGCATACAGAAATAGTCCAAGCCATCACACAAGATGCATGCTGGTTATAAGGACAGGAATCCCCCCAAGAAGAAACATGAACAAATGCACATGCAGATCTGGTGTTTACAGATCAGATCCCAGTCTGTATTTGGCTCCATGGACACATGCACACACACACAATGAGATGTTATGCAGTCGATAAAGCATGCAAAAGAGGAAAGAAACCAAACGCCAAGGGTAGCAGAGGATGCCTGGTGGAGCTGGGTAGCAATCTCGGGCATGACAGGAGACAAATCAACATGACGACAGCTCTAACACACACCACCAGAACCGCAACACAACAAAACCCCCAGGTGCACTGCACTGTAAAGACCATCACGAAAGAGACCTATGTAACAGATAATATATGATGGCTAGGAAGCACTGAGTGCACACCTTGCTGTACAATGACGACAGACAAGGGTGTGTGTATAGGTGATGAACCTGCTGCTTAATGATGGCTCAGTTATAATCGAAAAACTATAAATACAAATGTGGGGATAAAACCTGCAAACCAATGATTTCAAACACATGCCTCCAAACACACCCACAAAGAACACAATGAGCACAAAGCAGAAGTAATAGTCCAAAGGGAGGGTCTGTATGGGAACGTATCATACCCAGTGATGTGCCAAACAGCAGACATACACAGCTGCCATTGTACAAGGATGTGAGCACAGGTGGGCTGTGGACATGACCAGCAAATCAGTAGACACAAGTGTAAATGTGCACAAAGAGTGGAGGAGTAGCCTAGTGCGCACAAAGCTGTCTTGGACACAAACCAAACAGGCCTCATCTCACACTGGCACTACATGTGCCTTGTTCAAGTCACTGCAGGGACACCGTCAAGGAAACCATGGAGTCTCTGGGGCACAAGGAGTCATGATTGAATCAAAGGCACCCATTGTGTTGCATGATTGTCACCATGATCAAGTAGTAAAAGAGACAAATGTCTGTCAAATACACATATTTATTATGGTCGCTCCTCACACATACGTTATACACTGCAATCATAATATCAAGGTGAGTCCCTCCATGGTGAAAGATGGAAACATATGTAGCAGGTTAAAAACCCACATGCCACATAAAGGTCACTGCCCTGAGCACACATGAAAGACATGAGACATAATGTGCATCAGGTGCATGCTATGCCCTGGGTAACAGGCCCACACACCCCACTTGTTGCAGCATGGCTCAATTGTGTGTCGCAGATATCAGTGCATGGAGACTGTAGGCGTTGCATGATGACGAAACGACAAAAATCACCGGACCCCCGAAACATAGCCATCACCCAACACAGGAGGCACACAAATGAAGAAAACAGATGCTGGGGCAATGTTGTAATGTGACAAAAAAAGCTCTGAACGTAATGTTCCAGAACCACATAATGGCTGATCCTCAAGACAGATATGCTACAATGCACACCCCAAATATCATCACAAGCAGAATGACCATATGCTAACAGGTAGCAGAGGCACATGAACACAGAGAGACTAGACATCAAAAACCCTTCAGAAAGCTACAGACATAATACCATGCAGGAGGTACACCCTGCATGTTTATGTGGGTAGACAGTGTCTGGACACATATAGCATGGTACATGGACTGCAGAAGTGCAGGAGGACAATGGACACCCACACTGACACACACCAAATGTAATGGTGCAATGAGATTGACGTTACTGCAGGGGACAAACAGGACTGTGCAGACGTGCAATGCAAGGTGTGTACACACATGCAGAGTGTCACGTCTGCACAGTAAACAAACACAATAACCAGCATGTTCATAAGCAAATGATGGCCAAACATCTTACAATGAACCACACAGAGGCCATAGATCCACATTCTGTGTCTCACAAACATAGTTAGTCACAAGCACAATCACCATCCGCACACAAACATGATACAGTGATGCCACACATGCATGTAATCACCCTTGCCCACCCCAAACATCAATCAAGGATGGTGGTGGCCATGAACATGTGGTTGTGTCAAAGCCTGTATCATGTCCAGGTGGAGGGCAATTGGACATAGACAAAAGGACTGCTCCATCTGTGCCTCTATGCCACAAACATGCCTGTATGCTTTTGTTAAAACAAACAGATGAGCGTATCCTGTGTGCCCTGTCACACACATGGCCAAAACCAATACACCAACCAACTGTGGAGAAATGTCCAAAATACATAGTGAATGTCAGTCCCTGATGCGCACAGTGTCCCAAAAGCAAGGTGTCTCTGCAATCCAACTGAGCAGTTCAAAACATCCCTTGCAAACATGGGAATGCATAATAAGGTGGCACATTCCAATATGACACACTCCGTGAAAGGTCATCTGTGTCCCTGCAATCAGCATGACTCTCAGCCACAGCATGGCACAAACTGTGTGTTGTACAGGTCAGTCATGGCCAAACCAGCAGTCCAAGAGCAAAAATGTCCATCACAGGCCTGTGTTCCACTCTCAAACGTCAAACATCCAATGGCAGATATCTCCAGAAACACGTACATGGTGGTCTGTCCCACAACAGGTGTTGGATGGCGAGCCCAGGTGCACCGGAGGAAATGGGTCCATTATGTCTCCTGTCCTGTGTCACAAGAGGATAAGTATGGTCTTATTAGACACTGTGCAAAAACACCACAAATTGCCAAAATCCAAAACGCACAAAATAGGGAATAAAGGGATGCAAAGGCAAACATTACAGGATATGGACATCAAATCTAAATCAGATTATAGCCATCAGTAAATGTCAATGCAGACACGGGTCTCACATGGCTATGGTTAGTTACAATTCCATGTCACACAGCCATTTCACAGCAACACACTATATGCATCTGTATGTGTCCACAGAGATGCAACATGACATGTCCATTAGATGAAACGAAACCCAACAACAGGTACAGCCAGATTTAATCCCCAAATAAGAAAGGTACAACATACCCCGTTTGTGCATCATGTGTATGTCATCAATTCCTTCAGCTACTCCATAGCCACATCTGGTCACAGTGAAGGGAGACAATGTCAGCCAAACATGTAGAATCAGCATGTAAAGTCACTCGTGATGCATCTCCACATTATGCCTATATATGAGAGAAAGAAAAGTTGTTCAACACTCATCCCACCAAACACACAACAGAGTTCTGCTCACAGCCCACAACACATGTTGACCATGATGACAAGGTAAACAGCAGTACGGTAGAGGTAGCATACCCAACAATGCCCCCCGGGTACCCACACCCCTCAACGCACATGATAATGTACCATGCCAGGACACTGCATCACCACTTAGTTAACCCATAAACACACACCCACACAGTATGCGTAGGTCAGCGGGACAGCTGTAATACATGGCCTGTATGTGCACAAGTGCAACATTGTGCACATAACCGCCCAGTCACATGCATAGATACCCTATTGATGTCTGATCGAACTATGTTGCTGGAGGCAGCAAGTGTTGGATTCAGCAAACAAGATTAAACACACACACATGTAGCTCTGCTGTAAATATGGCTGAACAAGTTGTCCAGTGGATATACTGTACACAAACACATGGGGAGATGTGTGACAACAGCAAGATATGGGTCAGGGAGGCTCAAGGAAAATAAATGAACAACAACATCTGCACAATATGACACATCCCAGATGACATGTTCTCCCCCTGACCTCACACACATACAATGTAGCTGAAGATCCACATACCCTGGACCACAGCATCTTGGCTGATGTACCGTCACGTGCAAATGCCACACAGGAACAGCATCCTCAGGAATGGTGTCCTGTGGAGTGGACAAAACACCAGACAGAAACAATATGACATGTTCTAGCTGTGAATCCCACACTGCAAATCACTGTCCCCAGCTGTCAGACACCACAACATGGCCTGCCGAATGACTGTTCACTCTCACACTGTACTGATATCTCACATGGGAGGGCAGCATGTAGATGTCTGATGCTAAGTGAAGGTCCCCAGAATCCCACTTTCGCCTCCCCTCCCCCTCTGTTGTTCCGCGCACTGGTCCAAAGACGTGTCTGCACCCACCATGTTTGGGGCGCATCCCAAGGTGACACTATTTGACTGTGTCACCCATGTTGACACCAATACCCCATCTCCATGTGTAGTGTTCTCCAAATGTTGTGTGTGTCATCCCCGTCTAAATAGCTGTGACACCCGGAAATATGCATCAACACCTCCTGTATCCACTGTGCAAATGCATATTCTGCAGTGTACATCTCCTACACCAAATAATACTGACAGTTGTGTGCTGAGCATGTGTTGACAAACATGACAATGTAAGCACCATGCCTGTCAAACAACACCCCCATGTCTGTTTGTCACCTGACCATGATGGCTACATCTCATCCCACTGTGTGACAGTGAGAATGTTAAACCATGGATAGGCTATATGTGCATCTGCTCTAAATAACTCCCATCTAGGTCGGTGTGTGTATGCGGACATAACATCCCTTGCTAGTGTCCACAAGGTATCTGTGGATGTGGACTGTGCTATCCTGCCCTACACACAACATGTCCCAGAGCCAGGAGGCAAATGTTGAGATAGTATCACCTACATATGCCATGCGGCAAATGAAAAAATGCAAACCGCAAACATCACCCACACATGCAGTGTCACCGTTGGCTACAGTCATTCACCCCTTGGTGATCTGACCCGCTGAACCTCTGTATGTGTCGACATGTAAAATACTGCAATGAATGACTCATCTCCAAAAAAAACAGTATCAATGATATGGACCCCTGGCTCCACACTGCACATGTCCACATGACTCACCATATCCATGTCTGTGCTACGTGAGGAGGTATTCCTTATGGGACAATGTGTGTTTGCACCAACACCCGTCCCAAGTAAGCAATCACATCATGGGAACGTAGTCATGCGCATGTGTACTGGGCTATGTCTGACACGTTGCACCATACCTAACAAACATACACACATAGCCAGCGCACCGGAGCATAACACACACACAAGCACCTACAGATTGTAGGAGATGAACAAAGAGCCCGCAGGAAAGCTCTCCACAAACATGTGCCTCCCTCCCACAGTGAACCCCGTACCATATGCCTGACACCGTGCTCCACACACACAAGAAAAAGACATAACTGGGTTAGCACAGCAGTTGTTAACACAAACAGCCACTGACTGGTACTGTCAGCCCAAAAAGCTCCGAAAGGTGTATCCACACCGACCCACACAATACACCAACAGCTGCTGTTGTGCCCTGTGCACAGTGTCCATCACACACTCATGGCTATATGCTACCATTGGATGTTCAGTGTAATGACAATGCAGTGTTGCAGCAGATAGCTACATGGTCAGAAACATCACCCGTGATAACCATCACACGCACACAACAACACATATATGTGGGAATATATGCAATACATACCAGTGAATATCTCTGCAATCAACCTCCGCCTGACCGCTGTGCCCGCCTGTGTGTCACCACTGCCATGTACAGGGGGGCACGGTGGATCCTCCTCCAGATCCTCATTAATCTCTGCAGGAATATCATGCCTGAGAGCAATGTTGTGCAGGATGCAACAGGCTAGGATTATCTCTGCAACAGTCATGGGCTCATACTGTAAGGCCCCACCTGTCCTATCCAGACACCTGAAGCGACTTTTCAACACGCCAAAGGTGCGCTCTATGACAGAGCGGCTGGAGGCATGGGCCTCATTGTACCTCCGCTCTGCACGTGTCCGTGGCTGACGCACAGGGGTCAGCAGCCAGGGGCGACACCCATACCCTGCATCACCTGCAAAACAAAATGTTTCAGGTGAATACATGGACGCATGCCAGCACAAATTGACACAGGTATAGACGTGAGAAACAAATGCATAACACCTCATGACAGAAAGCTCTGACAGCAGAAATGTACATTTGCCAAAATAAGACCTCTGGTGATAGAAATGGAACAAAGGGCCTCTTGATTCTGTGCAGACATGCCAAACAACACCACAGTCCCATTTGTGCCTCCACAGATACGCTATGTGTAGCACATGTGTCTTGTTATGCAGTTAATGTTCTAATCACTACCACCACCAAGGTTAGACTAAACCACCAATACACAGATAACATGTGAAAAGTATATGTTAGCAAACTAAACACCACAATAATGTGTTGTGAGGCAATGTAGGTGCCAACACACAACATGTCTGACCTGGAGGTCTGACAAGATCAACACAATCTCACCTCCACACCCCGTGTCCTGAAAGGTCTACATATCTACATATAGCAGCCTGACGCCATATGCTGTTGCTTGTTGACCACCAACCATGTTAGTAGACACCCTGGGCATTGTCCCCATCATGTTCCCATCCGTGTTGATCAGCGCTCCACAGAATTGCACACTGTAGCCCACATGAGCCTACCAATATCACAGTTACTGAGTTTGACTACATTCCTGTGTATGTGCTACCAATACCTCTCTGTATGGCCCCAAGTTGGCCCCTTGCCCTTGCTGTCACCTTTACCAAATGCTGAGTAACAGCAGGATAATCACATACAATGATGCCTACGTACCACACACCCTAGACTATTTGCCCCCCCTGCCATGGCACAGGCCTAAACCATTAACATTCCGATGCAAACATGTACTCCCATTTGCAAAGGTCAGGAACATACATCATACGTCTCAACCCCCCCCCCCCCCATTAGCTAACATGAAATGGCTAACAACCACAGTACTGAGTGAGTGTGTTGCCGTCACACACACATGACAAGTGTTAGGTGCATTGATTGTCAAGGACATAAATGTTACAGGACATACCGCAGTTCTTATCCAAAGTCACGTATGCACAGCTGGGTGAGAAGGACACTAAACCCCCTCCCCCTCCCTGTGGCCACATGAAATACACACACAGGTAGCAAACTACAACCAGGATACACATCTGCACAGGTGCATAGTTCCAACACCACCATCAGCACGTTTATCACAGATATTGTTTCAAAACTGATGTTACATGTCCAATCATGTCCCCTGTTACTCAACGTGTACAACCCCCTAAGGATGTAAACTCATAACATTCCTCTGTCTGCTGAATGTGAGTTCAATATCCAACTGCACATAGAGGAAACGGCGCACTATATGAGAGATGTTACTCAAACACACACATATATGCATGATGTCATGATATATTTGGAAATACTCACCCAGCAATATACAGTCCCCATACTGTCCCTCCTCAAATTGCTGAAATAGTGCTGAGCGATGCAGGATATAGGAGTCGTGGGTGGACCCTGCAAACCTTGGGACCACATTCAGAATATGCAGATTAGCATCACATACAACCTGAACATTCAGGGAATGGTAGTGTTTGCGGTTGCGGAACACCACCTCCCTGTCTCTGGGCGGGACCAGGGCAACATGTGTGCAATCAATAGCTCCCATCACGTGTGGTATCCCGGCTAACGACGCAAAGGCTTGGTTCAGGGTCCCCCACTGTTGCCTATTGTGGGGAAGGCCTATGTAATTCCCCACCCGGCTGACCATGGCACGTAGTACCTGGTGGAGACAGCGTGAGAAGGTGGGGCGGCTCATGCCACCCACTGCGGCCACAGATGACTGGAAACAGCCAGAGGCAAAAAAATGTAAGGCAGCAAGGAGCTTGACTAAACCCGGTATGGCATGTGACCGGTCAGTCAGGGGCTCGAGGTCAGGTCTTCGATCCTCATAGAGCCCCCTAATAGCCCTTGTGCTTAGTCGGTAAAGGGAGATGACCTGGTCCTCACGCATGCCCTGGAGCTGGGCCCTGGGCCTGTAGAGGCGAGTCTGCCGAGCCTGCACCTCGGCACGCCGTCTGCGCCATCTACGCACAGCACATCTCTGTGCCGCCTCCACAGGAGCAAGTCTGATTTGCTGCGGGTCCACACCCATGCCCTGTGCTGCAGCCACATGGACACCATATCCCCTGTCCAGCAAACGCAGCATCCGCCCACGTCTTCGGGCACATGCAACAACATATATCTCCGCCATCAATCCCTCCACTGTGGTCACACACACACACACACACACACCTCCCGAAACACTGGACACCTTACAAAACAATACAGACACTAGCCACACAAGACCAGACACTACAGACAACACAACAAAGAACACTACAATGAGCACTACAAACACTACAATCACTACATACAACAATACAACACTACAAACGCTACAGAAACCACTACAATCAGCAATACATGCACTACAAGCACAACAGACAACAGTACAACACTACATACACTACAAACAACACTAGTAACAACACCTGCTCTCAGCTCTCTCTATCTCCCAAACAACACTCGCCGCGCCTACAAAACAACCCTCAATGTGGCCAAATGTTCGGCATCATTTTATATAGGTAAATGGATGTCCGTAGAGTGCACATGCGCCGTTGTGCGACGGCGCCCCTGTACAACAGTTTGCGCATGTGCAATCCGTTACGCATGGGCGTTTGCCTGTGCGCGCCGCACACGTTCAAATGATAGCGCATGTGCGTGTGGATGTGTGCGAGGCGCATGTGCAATTTGATGCTTATGTTTGTTGGTTTGTGCACGGCGCCCATGTGCATCTCGTTACGCCTGTCCGGATGCGTTGCCTGTGTGTGACGATGCACACACAAACGCACATGCGCAAAGAGTTGCACATGCGCGCCTCGCACACAACCAAACCCACCAACGAACGCCTATGCGTAATTGCAGTTATGCACCGCGCACAAGCAGCACCGTCGCACAATGTCGCATGCGCAATGTAACCAACGTGCAAAAACAAATATAAAAACACTACACGCCTGGAAAACGTTGAGGGTTGTTGGAGGAAGTATAGTTTTGTGAGAGATAGGTTGTGGAGGAATAGGTTGGTGAGGGTTCATAGTAGGAGGTGTGTTGTATCTGTAGCCAAATAGTTTGTTGTTGTCATTTGTCTCTGTAGTGTTGGGTGTATTGTTCCGTTTACTGTGTTGGTTTATTGCTATTGAGTATATAGCTGTTGTGTCTGTGTTGTACGTGGTGTAGGAGAGGCAGAAGGAATGATGTGCGGTGAGGAGGGGAGTGGGGAGCGGACATGTGAGAGGAGGGTGATGGATGAGCAGAGTGAAAGGGATAGAGAGAGGGATAGAGAGGGGGACAGAGAGAGGGAGAGGGGGAGGGATAGAGAGAGGGAGAGAGAGAGGGGGAGAGGGAGGGATAGAGAGAGGTATAGGGGGAGGGCGAGTTTGGGAGAGGGTGAGGGTGAGGGGGTGGGGGAGGTGGGCCCACCAGTGCCACTGGGGCCAGGACCTGCAGGCCCTATGGAGGGTGAGCCATCAGCAAGGGGCCAGCCTGCTCCCAGCAGACACACTGGGAAAAGGAAGAGGGTCCCTGTGCCTGAAAGCCTGAGAAGGAGGGCCACACTGTTCACAGATGGGGAGAACCACAACCTCCTATCCATGGTGCTAGAGCAATACGAGGTTCTCTTTGGCAGGCTGAGCACACGGACATCAACAGCAGGGCGGAATGCGGCGTGGGAGGAGGTAAGCAGAAGCGTGGCTGAGGCAGGGGGACACCCGCGGGACATAGAGAGCCTCAAAAAGAGGTTCTCCGACATCAAAAGAGGTGTGCGCCAGCACATGTGTGAGGAAGAACACAGCATGCACGTGGCACAGGTGGCGGCGGCCCCCTACCAACCATGCTCAGCCCCCTGGAGCAGCAGCTTGCACAGAGACTCGGTCCTGTCTACACATATGGGCTGCCTACGGCCCTGGACACCGCACACACACAGGCAGGTATGTATGCTATGCATATCCATTACGACTCATGACCCCCATGGGATCACCATTGTGTAGATAGTTATGTGAGTGCAGTTGGAATTGTCTGCTATCTGCCGAGACGCATCTACAGGTACAAGCAGGAATGAGCCATCACATATGTGACTGTCAGTACCGACAGAGCCTGCATGGGAATGCTGCCCAGCTAACGATCATAACGTATTTGGCAACATCCCTTGCGCCTGCGCGCTGAACTGCCTCCTTCTCCAGAGCCTCCCTTCAGTGTTTGAGTCCTCCATGGAGCCCGAAGGACGTCCTCCTGTCACCGCAGAAACCTTTGTGTGAAAATGATGTCAATACCTATCTCCCTTGTTATCGTGTGTGTGCGGCTGTATGTGCCACCGACACAGGTACCCCTGGGGGTGTATGTCCAGAATCATGATAAACATTTTCCGCATCCTCATGTCCCAACCTCTTGGGGCACAAGGCCTCTGCATCATGGAGCCAACGTCACTGAGGGGATGCTATGACTGTGGAAACAACGTTTCCTGCTTAAACTCCATTTACTGTTGTCCAACAGTATAGGTCATGACCATTTCCCGCCTGCATTGCCTTGTCCCAAACACGGTGCTGGAAGCATGACGTCCTCAAGTCTCCCTCGATAACATTTGTTCCATGCCACATGGGGTACAAGCTGTCCCCACTCTACAGGATCAGGTAACCCACACAACGTCTCTGAGGACTAGTTAATGCTTGCGTGGTACGCCTCATGGCCAGCATGGGGATGGCTCCGTCCGTACCCTCAAACAAACATTGCCCTCACATAGGCTGCGGGAGCCACCTGGCCCCAAAGCATCAAAGGGGTTTTCAGTTTGTTCCAGGGCCTCACCCCTCACAGAACATACCACAGCCATGCTTGCCGTAGATATCCGCTCCGAGCAGTACCGATATCGTGTCACTAGCAACGGTATGGAGTGCCTCTCCCTCCCCCGACGCATGTCATTGCGTGTCCTTGTTACCGTCCAAAACAATGTATAACACTCAGACCGGGTTCTGTGTGTTGGCATTGCTGATACCGATGTCCGTACCATCAACGCATACTTCGATCGAGTCACCCTCTTAGATGCCTACTCCATGACCGATATGTACTCCTGAGGATTGGGTCACGATGTGTTTTGAAACTGCACATTGTTGTTTCAGGATACGCACGTCTACGGAGACTTGCTATGCCACGCCAGTTGTCCTGGTGCCGCTTCAGCAGCCCCCGATGACAACATCAAGGGCTGTACTATTGATACCCAGTGTGGAGTTGATACCGGAGTGATCAATGCAGTACCTCCTGCATTGTCTCCTGATCGCAAGTGCCTCCACACCACCACTAGGTGTTCTGTTCATAATCAGTCTGCACCCTCTGGTGCTGAGGCTGCTACTGCAAACCTACCTTTGCCATGGATGTTTTCCCTTGGATGACCTTCGTCTCAGACATTCCACCTTGACATGGCAACCTATCTGGCTATTCCCATTCCTGACCTTCCGCTTACCACTGGCGCCACTGCAGGAACGGACAACCTAACGTCTCTTATAAATCCTTCTTTGCAGGTCTGCCTCCTGGAAATGTGGATATCACCTTGGAGGGCTCCTCCTCCCCCTGCCTCAGCAACTGATGCTCTGTATGAGGTGGCACCCTCTCCAGGATCTCATAATACCCGACCTCCCCACCATTCCTTGGTAGTGGAATCAGCAATGCGGAAGGTCAAACGTTAAATGGAGCAGTCATCCTGTCTGCCAGGTCGTGCTTCTAGAGCACATGATGCTTTTGGACGTCACAACGTCCAAACGTCTATGCTGCCATCCCGGATGATATCCCATATGTGTTATATGAATCACGCCCTCCAGGAGGTCACACAAAACCTGTCCCGTTTGAGGCCCTTCGTGGCAGAGTCAAAGGTAGCTGACTACTCATAACTTCTAAGTCCTAGGCATGGTATATCATAATTCTCTCACGTGCTTATGTTGACCCTTGTGGGTCTGTAGGCATATCCACTGGTACTCCCATTGTATCCCGTTGCAAGGGTTGGCTCGAGGTTGCAGGTCTGAATAGATGGCCTCAACCTACTGTGGCACAATCACCATGTACTGGAGAAAGCCTCATCAACAAGGAGGTTGTACGTCAATTTGCCCACTGTTCATCTGACGTCCCTAGGGCTACAGGCCATTCCAATCCACCATCAGTGTCAGGAGGTAGGAAATGTCCCACCTGACCTTCTTTCTTTTGGAAATGAGGAGTTGTCAGGTCTCCTGCCCATCATGCAGATGTAGCACAGCGAGGAACACCTCAGCATGGTCTGATGTTTACTAAGTCTAGGCAGCCGCAGCATTCCACACAAATCTTAGGTTGTCGGGGAACTGTAACATACAGTTAGTGTATTCTCATAGGTGCCGCACTGGTGTTCCCCAGGAGACTACACTGCATACCCTTTCTCAAGAGGTTAAGATGTCGGGATATCCTTGTTTCTGGGTTATAGATCTGTCTTCCTCTCATCACTGAGAGGAGGAGTTACAACTATCCCATAATAGTGTCTGACACAAACATGAGCACCGTGCCATCAGCTGACGTCCCCTATGGGTACGTCACCCCTCCGTTACCTACGTTCCACACCCTCTCATCCAGGACTTTCCTAGGCTGAGGGTTACCTTACTAAGATGCTCCTTAGCCTCCTTTTCAGGGTATTGCTTGTCCTGCCATGAACATATGTGCTGGATAACTCAGTAGACAGGGACAGGACCATCCCCTGTCCTTTGTCTCATTGCCCATGTCCGCCACCATCTATTTCTACAGCTGCTGTGCCTGCAGGAGGCACAGTGATTGCCTTGCAGACACATCCCACATGTTCCAGTTTCTCTATCTCACAGTTCCTGTTCAACCGTAGTAGTGGTTCCAAGCTAGTCCATGGTTATTTTCACTCATTGTAGGCTGAACACCTCTTATCTCTGGACAACTCCTTCCAGGGGATATGGCACTGTATCTGCTTACAGACAGTTCATTCAAAATCAACCTCCATATGCTCTCTGCACTCTCAGAGAGCCCATCCACTATGAGGGCCCTGATATAGAGCGAACACCATCCTCATAGGGCGACGCTATATGGCTAGACAAGGTTTATGACCCCATCAGAGTCTGTGTGGGTTTACTGCAACCTCTGGTTTTGTATTGTATAGAGGGTGGAACGTTCATGCATGACTATCCACGGCTACTGGGAACGCATAGTACCGCCATATCCCTCCAGTGTGTCCCCTTGGTATCCGTCGGCTGGATTTCTGTACCTTTGCCATGTTAGATATCTAACAGATGTTAGCCATGTCCGCACAGACTGGGCTTATCCCCTGTTGTCACGCAACCATCCTGGTGATTCGCTGTTTGCAAAACTGCATCCCTGTATGCCATGGAGATTGATGATCATTGTATCTGTCAGGTGGGCTTGGCCTCCTGTTACGAATAGAATGTCTCACACTCATATACCCCATCCCAAACTAACTGTGGGGCTCAGTGGCAGACATGTGTCATCAAGAATATAGTCATGTATGTGAATAGGTCCTCATAACTCTACATACATATGTCAATTTGCTGCCGGTGCATATTCATGGCCCACATATATATAGAGATAAATGTGTGTATATATAGATATAGATCTAGCTATACATAGATATATATGGATATAGAGATAGAGATAGAGAGAGATATAGATAGATAGATAGATAGATAGATGGATACATATAGATATGTGTTTTATTATTACATTTATATACAAACATATAAATATAGCTGCCTATGTATATATGTCCACACATGTCTCCAAACATATCCTGAAATACAGATATGTGCGTATATCTGTACCTAGATATATGTGTCTGTGGGGATACCTCGTAGGGATTGATATATGTTACATACGTTCACCTCACTGTCCATGTAAGAGAGTGAACTGACTGACGTATCAGACAGTGTATATCCCCATCCGCACACTATTCTTCAGTATGAAGAGCCTGTTATGCACTATGATGCATTATATTGGATGCTATCAGCATCCATGTCTACTAGGTTTTTCCCTTACCCTTGTAAGCTTCGTACGTATATGTCTTTCATATCTCTTACCAGCTTGGACAGACAGTGTACATGTATTCCCGCTTTTGATGACAACATCTATGTTACTAGGGAATGAGGTTTCACCCCTAAAACCGCTCGTCCCCCGCACAGACTGGGATAGGTGTCTCCCGTCGGTCCGGTCCATGCGTCTGTCATACCTAATTATTTCGGAGGATGGGTCTCCAGAAGGTCTCAGCTGTCGTCCCATAATGCTTGCCATTGGGGACGTGCCCATCACAATCCAAACCAGTGGAACACCTGGATCACCCTGCTCGCTCCAGGGTAGGCCCCGTCATCCCCCACTGCTGTGATGTTCGCCGTGACAATCCCGTTCACGACGTATCCAGCAGACCCCATCCTGCCCTCCAACTCCTAAAATCCAGTCCGTAAACATTATATATGTGAGTTCATTTGATATGTGTAATGCGCCATTATCATGGCATACTGCGGACTTTCCCCCCCCCCCAGTAGTCCGTCGGTGAGTTGGTTGTTCTTTCAACTGAAGGTCCATTCAATCCCAAATCCCACCCTCCATCCCATCATGGGATGGTGGAGATACGTGAGGGACTGATGCCCAACTGTGCCTCGGCACTGCAACATCTCAGGGAGCTTCCCCTGGCCTCCATAAGCTAGGGAGTCCACTATCGTGAACCACACATTCCTGCTTGTTGTTCCAGGAGAGCTAGGTGTAAACAGGTGATGTCCTGTGAACAGCACGTAGTAGTCTGAGACAAACCCTCCCACCTCCCCCATGAGTTTTTAATCCTTTCAGCTATCCTCCTATGTCGCAACTCACCCATTTTTTGTCTTCAGCTTGGGAACCCTAATGGAGAGATGCTCTGGGAGAGGGCGGGACGTCAGTTGTACAGGCACCAGGTATGCTGCCTCAAGGCTTACTGTTTGGAAAACGGGTAAGGTATTCCCGTGCAGGCTCCCATTGGTTTGCCGATGTACCCATATGTGGAGACTGATTCCTGCTTTCCCAAGAGATCACCTGTCTTACAGGTATGTAACTGTGCTAGCATTTTAAACTATGATGCTGTCAGAGTGTGTGTGCTCTACACCTTCATACCCTGCTTCTGTGAACACAAACACAGAACACTCTCGTCAGCCACCCCAAAGGTTACATCAAGCCAATACCAGGAGGTGCAATACACAGGGGGAACAGCTGAATAGTGTTTTCTCAAAGACATATGTCACGTAGCCAAACATAGGCTGGGTTGTGGTGTCAACCACGGGGGCAATAGGGGTCCCTGATAAGGTGCTCCTCCCCACTCCAAAAAATACCATGTGGGGACTACTACCTTTCCCACTAACGTTACACAGTGTGGTGACAGGGTGAGGTTACTTCCCCACAATATGGAGCATTTGGACACTGCAGATCTGGCAGGCGTAGTAGAGGTCCATGCCAAACATCACCACAACGGCGTTAGATCTGTGACTGTGCTATCGCCGTCTGTCACCTCACAGGTCACATGTGCACACGGCAAGCAAATGTGGACATATGTGACTGTTGTAAAGGACTGAGAGACCACAGTGTATGACATGAGCGTTTTATCTCAAGAAAGCAGTGCATGTACGCCTGGCATCCACACAGCAGGTACCGAGTGCAAGGCACTTGTGTGTTCTGGTAACCTTCCCTATCACCTATGTGTCTGACAATGACTTGTCAAGGTGCCGTGATACACGTATGCCCATTGGGTATAGGGCAGATGTGTCATACAACACCTGACCGCTGTGGGGACATGAACAACATGGCCTGTGTTGGGACGATGACATCCTGTCTGAGTTAAACATGTTGTGCATCCTCAGAGCTGCAGACATCTTGTGTATTGGCCTGTGTCCACCATGGTTCTGTTGCCATGTTCCAAGGGACAACATTCAGCATGTGTCCCTCATCCTACTCACACGCAGTCCCCCACAACCCTGTCCCAGACGAATGTCCTACCGCCCTCCTAACCCAACCCCTTACCTACACCCAAACCAGCAACACTCTCGACCTCTCCCTCAGCTGTCATATTGCAGTGGGCCTGTGAGATGTGAATGTGTATGTGCCATACTATACGCACAGTGCTGCATGTGCCTGTCAATGGCCAGTCCCAGTGTTGATTTACATTGGTATGCTACCTCCATTGTATGTTGGAGACCAAAAAACCACATGGGAGCACTGTGATGGGGGACAGTAGGTTTCCCAATGTGATATGCCCTTCAAGATGGGCAGGCACACCCATCAACCGGTGGTTGGCAATTAACAGGTTTGTAACCTGTCAGTTATGGTGCATCCGTGTGTGCACATATGTGTGGCCAGGTGGTTTGAGAAATGGGGTGGGGGCTAAATGCACAATTAGAGAAGACTCAGAGGCATGGCAAACACACAAGGTGTGCAGAGGGTACACACACACCTGTTTTCCCTGGTACAGGTACATGTTGCCAGAGAGACAGGTATGTGAGTTGTGCAGGGGGCCCTGTCTGCATTAGCACACGTGTTGGGAGTCCACACACCAGCAGGTATGGGTATTCCTGCAACCACACACGTATACGTAGCTGTATTGCATAGTCCATATGTGTGTTGTCATCTTGTGCCCACAATACAGGTGACTACAGTTAACAATGATGACACACTGAGGAGCGGGGGAGAGGAGGTCAGGAGGAGGAGAGTCCAGTCTGTGATGAGGTGGCGTGAGGGTGGTGCGGAATGGCGTGCTGCGGACCACACATCATGGATGGATCCAGAGGTGGTCTCTGGGTGTGTCTGGTGGACAGCATAACCTCTGCCGAGGGGCCCCCGTGAGGCAGGACATGATGTCTCAATACAGACAGATGGGTTCTCATTCCACCAGCCGCAAAGGAACAACCAACAAGCAAGGAGGTGTGTGGGGGAGGATGTGCTGATGGCAGAAGCTGAGAGCACATGGCCAGATCTGACACGTCAGATGGGGGGGAGTGCAGAAAAAAAACCAAAAAGGTGGGTGTAAACACTTGTTGTTACCCCCAATGTGTTGTATGCTGAGTGCATTTCATACAATATCAAGCGGTGCATTCGTCTGGGAGTATCTATATATATGTGATCCACGAAACACAATGGGCCGGCCTTACCTACATGACATAACACTATACCCCCAGTCAGGGATTCCGCAGGTGCAACACCGTAACTTCACTGGGGTACAGAAAACCTAGCACCTCTGCAATGATGACATACAGCATAACCATCGTACAGTTTTCAAACAAATATGTGTGATGGTGATCTTAATCAGAGACCACATTTCTGTGCACTCAGTCATGACGTGGGTAGTAAGGCGTGCAAAGAATGTGTGTCCCCACACCACAACTGCGGCACAGATGAGAGGCAACAAGTGGTGACCAAGGTCTGGCACAATCCACCACAAACAAACCATGAGACCATGTTTGGGGGGTGTGTGGTGGGATGTCAGAGAATACCATCAACAGCTGTGAGCAGGTCTGCCTATCGTTATAGACTGTTACAAATCCATATTTGTAGGGTGTATATAGATATTTATATATATAGTATATATATATGTAGGGGGTATAAACTATATATATGAGACGTTTATTGGGTCACTCTTTTTGATCCTATTTAAGTGCAATAAGAATAATATATACTCAGCATTTTTGCAATCTTTGGAGAACTTTTTTTATAATTAACGTAGACTGTAGACATATTGAACAACAGACACAGCACAGTGTATGTTAGCTCATCGCTCTGGGCCGCACAACATAACAGCCTATGGTACAATTCACACCTACAGCAGGCACACATAAGTGAGATGTGTTTATGTGGCAGCATGTTTATGGGTCATAACCTCAATACGCCAATTGGAACAGCAAACAGCCAGCCTCATCCACAGCAGCACAGGCGTGTGCAGCAGGTGAAACAATGCCCAAAGTCCCCTAGTCCATTGGCGAATCCGACCTACCATATTTGCAAACATGAACAGTGTGTGTACTGCTATGTACAACAACGACCACACCCCCTACCCTACAGTCTGTGTTTTCTGGTGCAAACCAATCTTACGATGTGCGGTATTAGCAGTTCAAATTGTGTGTGGACACACATATTGCACAGTGTACAGAACGGCCAGGGCGACCTGGTGCAGGTAAGGTATGGTTTGGGGGGCATACCGGTCCTTGCAGACTCCCCCGTATGGTACAATACAAAGGTATAGCTGCTAGGACATTCCAGACAGGGGCTATCTGCATGTGACATTCCTCTCTAGATCTAACAATGGCATCTTCCACAATACCATGGGTTAGGACCCATCACACCTGATCAAACAGCTCAGAGCCTGGCCCCTTTTGTTATGGGAATGAATATACACCACCCCACAGGTGATTACCCCTTGCTGCCAACTGGGTCAACACATCTCCCCCACCCCCCCACAGCTCTGTCCACTAGCCACACATCCCTAGTGGCTCATCATGTGCAGGTCTGTTTGCAAATCATAACCATGTGGTGGTCAATCGTGCCGTTCTGGTTCCCCCTGTGCTGCATCATCTGGTGCTACCCATGCTCTGTTCCACAACATCCACAGGTGTATGGAGGTGTAAGTGCATTGTTATGAGACCTTTTTCTCTGTTGGCCTAGGTGCAAGTAAACCTCTGTGTTCAGAGACACATGTGTCATCAGTGGGACCTGGCCACGTAAGGCTGCTAATGCTGGTGCTGCCAGCGCATCTTGCAGAGTCACATCTGCTTGATTTGTGACCTGTCCATGTCTGCACCATATTAATACAAGTTGTGGCGGCCACATGGCCTAGTTGGCCTTCAACAACTCAGTATCACAAATGCAAACTCCCCAGGTGGGGATGTTTTGTCCAGCGCAACTTGCTGCACAACCGTACAAAGTGGACATGTGTCTGCTATCTTGTTCCTGGGCCTATTGTAAAGTAAGCATTATGTGGGCATTTTTGGCGCATCCAGTGTATTACATGTGGTCACCCCCACATCACACAAACTGCGCAATGTGCTGTGTTGTGGGCTGGGACAGTATAATTGCGGACACGGGTTTCTGCTAATATGTCCATGTATTCAATATGGAAAATGTCCAATCACAAGGAGAATGTGGTGATACCTACATAAACATTGTTGTATGTGATGGTTGTTTACTCGGGATGATGTCTCATGGCCACCCTTTGTTCCAACCACAGGCAATCGTCCAGGCAGCTGCCAGATATTTGCAACTTCTGTGGACCTGTTACGGCAGGCACTTAGGGGATTGCGTGATGATGTGAGAGCCATTGCCGTCAGAACAAATTGATGTGGGCCCGGAGAGCATCGTTTGGTTGCTGCAACGCTCAGGAACAACCTCCACCACCACCAAATGCACAGCAGGGGCGTGACCCCAAACAGGGGAGGGGGAACTGGGATGGCCCAGAAGTGGGAGGCCACGGAGGAACGGAGGACAAATGTAAATCTGTGGTAAGAAATGTACTGATTACCTAGCTGCAACGTGTTGCATACAATTCAATTGTCCCCTGTGTCCCCTATGTAGTGTGTGAATGCATGTTTTGAGACTGAACATCGGACCAGCACCCAAAGCAGGTTCCCTGTTGTCTGTTTGCAGTGGCAGGGACATCTACACAGATGGCCACCACTTGTCGTGTGTAACCTTCACAGAGTGGTGTTCATGGGGCCTTGGCTGTAGCACTGCCCCCGTTACACCAACACCCACGAGTGTATGTGTGTGGGCTGGGGAAATGCTCAAAGGGTTTGCCATGATGAATACCTCACACCCAATACAGTATTTGCATAACCCTATACACCATACATTGATCGAATATGGTGTGACCATTGCCCTTGCGATGTGGTGGTGGGACACTGATCAGGGTTGCATGAGACACTCACACCCACATCAGTATTTGCAGAACTATACCTCATACATTGATCGCATTAGGTGACCATTGCCACTGGCTGGTGGAACACTGATAACATGGCTGCGCAAACAACACCATGGCATGCATGGGATGGCATTGACAGACCGGGTGGCATGCATATGTGTTTGCCATATGACCACTGACAGATCTGGGGATGTCACGCCCACCCATGTGGACATGGATGTTTCCGGGAAGCCATTCCGACGCAAACAACGCATGCGCCTAAAAGGGGTCACACCACCCGAACACTATGGAGAGGACCCCAGTGGAATGCATTTTTGAGCAAGTCCACATATGACGCCAATGTCAACTGTCCTGCATATCCTGTTCCACATACATATCCCAGGCTTGCATCCATGGTGAGTGTGTAAGGGAAAAACCGACATTGTGTCCAGAAAACAACGGCCAACTTTAACTTTAATTGGAGTAACGGTAAAAACAAAAATGCACATGCCATTACAAACAAAAACACCCACAAGCCTGTATGTTTGTGTAACACAGCACAGCAACAGGCCACAGTGGGCCGTCACAGGTGCCATCAATGACTGCCTGTGACGGTCTCCAGCAGATGAAACGTTGATGTTGCAGCTCGGGAAACATCAGCGGTTCACTGCTGGAACGCCCCACGTCAGACACTGCAGTGCAATGATACACCAACGGATGCCGCGTCATCACGTCATCCACTGCACCAACACATCGTGCATACACCTGACCAGCACACAGACCAACAGTCTCGGTGGTCGGTGTGTGCTGGCAGTGCATCGTGATATGTTGGTGGCAGTGGATGGCGCGGGGGTGACACTACGATGTCTGTCCCAGGTTCCTGGCCTGTGGTGTCTGGTTGACGGGGGTCCACAGAGACCTGTGCTGTGCTTTGGTTCCCCAAAACACCCCGCACCTACGGTTCCCCCCCAAAACTCCCCCCCAAACACCCCCTCCACACATGTGCTTAACACCCCGCATGGGACATCCCCACCATGCCCCCACACCCCAAACTCCCAACCGCCATCCCCCACACCTTGCACAACATGCCCATCCGCTGGTGAATGGTGGCCCACATTACCCTCCTCCCAGCTTCCCCCTCCACGTCAGAGTCCTGCAACCTAGAACCACCTCGTCCCTCATTGGGCCCATAATACTCATCTGAATCCTATTACCCCTCCACATTCCTCTGTCTGCAAGATCCCGGCCCCCCATGACGCCTCCCTCCTCTTCCCCTCATCCTGCCCCTCTCCGCCAATCTCGCTCTCCCGTCCACGGCGTTGTGGTGGGCGTCTGAGGGTGGGTGGGGAGTCTACGGGTCATCAATGCTGTGGTCATATATGGGAAAGATTACATACATTACAGGCCGTACATGTGGGTCCACATAACACCTGTAACATATGCAGGTAAAACACACGGTGGTAGGTCAATGTGACATTGGTTGATGGAAAGTTAGTTCCTGGGATAAATCACCATCTGGGGTTTTGTCCCGGTCCCCACGCTGAAACGCTCAAATACTCCGGGTGGTACAGCCTCAGTTAACGGGTCTTCTTCCTCAGGTCCTCCCAATGTGGATATGCAAACATAGGTTGGGCAAACAACATTCCGGCATAAACTAAAACCTGTGATTGGCACGCCATGGACATTAGAATATTGTGACCACCATCTGTCTGCGGCCTATCCCCTGCTGTTTGTGTGAAGCTGACAGACCCATAGGACTGTATGAGATGTGTAGGACTATCCAACATAGCTGCATACAGTGTGACAGACATACCCTCCGTTACAGTACGCTTTCTCAGCCCCAGGGTGTTGTGTGTCCTACAGCACCTTAGCAGGGGAAATGCCGTCCATCTACGTAGGGCGTTTAAATGACAACCATACACAGGTGTCCGGACTCCGTAGATGGGGGAGAATGGAATTAAACAGCAATAGGCACACTTGCCACCATATCCCCAGGGTGGGTGAGGGCCCCTTTGAAGGATTCTCTGTACTCCTGGGGATAGGAGGGATGGGTTGTTAAACAACATTAGCACACATGCCCATTATCTCCAGGGTGACAGAGGGCCCCCTTTGAGGGGCTCTCTGTTACTACTGGGGATAAGGGGGATGGGGTAGAAACAACAGTATTGGACATTCCCATATATACAGGATGACACAGGGCCCAGTTTGAGGGCCGCTCTGTACTCCTGGGGATTGGGGATGTGGGGTAAACAGTATTAAAACATTCCCATATCTACAGGATGACACAGGGCACCCTTTGAGGGCCTCTCTGTATCCTGAGGAGGGGATGTGATGGGTTTTTTTTTTTAAACAGCATTAGTATAACATTCCCATATATAAAGATTGACAGGGGGCCCCTTTGGGGACTCTCTGTACTCCTGGGGATAAGGTGGAGGGGTTACACAACAGTATTTGACAGGACAATATGACAGGGGGGGAAAAATGGGGGGGGGGGGGGTGGGGGGGGGACACAAGGGCCCAGTTTGAAGGCTTCTCTGTACTACTGGGGATTTGGGAGATGGGTTTTTTTAAACAAAAGTATTTGACCTCCCCTATCTACAGGATGACACAGGGCTCAGTTTGAGGGATTTCTGTACTTCCTGGGGATGGGGATGTGGTGTAAAACAGCATTAGTAAACATTCACATATCTACAGGATGACCAGGGGGCCACTTTGAGGCGCCTCTCTGTACTCCTGGGGATAAGGGGGATGGCTTAAACAACAGGTTATTTGACATTCCCATATATACAGGATGACACAGGTCCCAGTTTAAAGGCTTCTATGTACTCCATGGGATGGGGATGTTGGGTTATACAGCATTAGAACATTCCCATATCTACCGGTATGACACGGGGGGCCCAGTTTGAGGGCTTCTCTGTACTCCTGGGGATAAGGGGGATGGGTTAAACAACAGTATTTGACATTCCCATATCTACAGGATGACACAGGGCCCACTTGGAAGGGCGTCTCTGTACTCCTGGGGATTAGGGGGATGGGTTAAACAACAGTATTTGGAACATTCCCATATCTACAGGATGACACAGGGCCCAGTTTGAAGGCTTCTCTGTACTCCAGGGGAGTGGGAGGAGGGTTTTTGATTTAAACAAAAGTATTTGACATGCCAATATCTAAAGGATGCAACACAGGGACCAGTTTGAAGGCTTCTCTGTAATCCTGGGGTGGATTGGGAGGATGGGTTTTTTTAAACAACAGTATTTGACATTCCCATATCTACCGGATGACACAGGGCCCAGTTTGAAGGCTTCTCTGTATCCTGGGGATTGGGAGGATGGGTTAAACTGTGGCAGGTGCAGGCCTGTGACCCAGGGCCCAGTTTTGACGGCTTTTTTTTCTGTATCATGGGGATTGGGGAGGATGGGTTCAACTGTGGCAGGTGAAGGCATGGGACCACAGGTCCGAAACATAAGCAGGCCAGAATGGCTAGCTTGCCTGTAAAATGAGCCTGTAAATGAGGCCTGTGGAGGAGGCATATAGATTGCACACCCCCAATATGCTGCTATTGTAAGATAGAACTAAGTAGAAGTATTGATTTAGCTTAGGTATGAATAACTGAAGTATTGAATGATATAATAATACAGAAAATACATGTTTAAAAGTTACTGCTAAGACAAAAGTAAATCTGCCAAAGAAATACTTGGGAGTGTGGACACGATGAGTTGCAGAGCCCAGCCCGCCTCTGCACGTACCAAATTGGTTCTATGCCCTTGAGAGTGTGAAAGTAACAAGTTGATGAACTGACCATTGTAAATTGGGACTAGAAGGGGGGGATGCAGGTGTCATGCCCCACTGGAAGGGACCTAATTGGAATAACCTATCAGTACCGGAACCCATAGAAGAGGACGGGAGGTACGGGTGGTTACAGGGACCAATGAAATGTTTTTCTATTCCTAGTATGGAAAACAGAAGTCTATAAAAGTTGTTGTAATGCTTGAAAACTTTGCTCAGCCATTTTGAAATTGACTGGTTCGAGGACTTGGGCACAAATAAATGATTTGGACCTTCTGAACAGAACTCCTGGTATCATTGGTTTGTCTGCGCTTTGCTGCTACATAGTCATTGGTGCGTTGCGGGCGGGAAGTTGTGGAATCAAAGTGTATATAGGGCAATATACCACGACTTTCAGCCTCTATAGGCGTGGTCCTGCCGGGATCGCGCCCTTCCGACGAGGGGCTGCTACTGGCGCCAACCGGGCCCTTGTATCGGAGGGAGATGGTCGGACCTCGGCGGGTTGACGAGCCCGGATGGAGTCAACACCTCGAACTCGAGTGAGGGGGAGTCCCGAGGTCCACCTCATGCGCCTGCTGGGAAAGTGTGAGGACCGGATACGGTGAGGTATAGTTTTGATTTTTGGGTCTAGAACAGAACTAGGAAAGCGCAGTACTGCCATTGGAACTTGGAAATTTGGAATTTGTAAATCTCGAGATATTGGGAATTGGTAAGAGAGCATGATAAAACTCTCAAGGATAGGGCCGAGTAAAACCTCCGCATGGGAATTCGTACGGGTGAAAACCACCATCCTTTTACGTAAAGTGGGAAATTGGAAAATGACTAGTCAGAATAGATAGAAACGAATGCCTCTGGGATACGTTGCTAGCATGAATTGTGTGAAAGAAGTGTGCATGAGAGGTCTGGCAGCACGGACCAAGTGAAAGCGGACCCCTGAGTAGCGCATTTCCTGGACGGGGCGGACCGCGGTTTCAGGTCGCAAAAAGGGGGAAGCGATTGTCGTCTTGTCTTGTTATTTGTAACTCCTTATACGTTTCCAGGGCCGTGAGGAACCCTTACCCACGGTCCGCCCTCCTTTTACTTCTGTATGTTGTTGCGCGCACACCATCGAAAGGGGAGGGGCGGGGTATACTAGAAAAACACTCCATTAGAATGTATGATGATGCACATTTTAAAGAGGGATATTCAGGAGATTATGGGATTAAAATGACAGCAGATGTTTGCAGATTTTGTGTACTAGGGAGTGGCCCATTCTAGACCCAATCTGGCCCCGAGAGGGAACGGTCAATGTAGCGATTATTCAGTCAATACACCGTTAGAGTGCGGATAGCGCACCCCGATCCATACCCCTATATAGATTCTTGGTTAAGTATTTGTGAAAGATTCCGCCCTCCTGGGCGCAGCGCTGTTTTGTGGAACAGTGCAGACTATTGTTAGCTAAAACAGATTCTAGAACAGAAAAAGGAACAGCCTAGAATGAAAGAGCAGGATAAGAAAAGCCAGGAAAGAAGCCCATCATGGCAGATCCTGATTCCCCAGAAAGAAAACTCTCAGCGCAGCCCGGAACCCAGGTCCAGTAAGAGTAGCCCGGCGTCCTGCCCCAGCACCCCAGCGACGGCCAGAGCCGAGGCGGGACCCAACCCCTGATCCCCTCCCGGAGGAGAAAAAGAGGAAGAACTAGTGGAAAAAGAAGAGGAGGACATAAAAAGCGAGTCAGACAGATGGAGATAGAAGAAGGAGAAAGAGAGAATCCCCAGATGAGGAGGCCAATGTACAAATAATTGAGAAAGCTAGCGCTAGCACTAGCACGCCAGTGCGAGAGAAACCCAAAGCCACAAACCTGTTGAGAAAAAAGAAAAGGACTCCTGCAAAGGCAAAGACGATAACCCCTGAGATCCCAAAAGACACCTCTGGCAGCCAAACTGTTGCCCTTACGGCAAGTCCCGGGAGTGCCCGTAAAAAAGGAATAATGATGAAGTTGAGTAGCGGGACCCCTAACTGATGTGTATATTCCCTTCTCGACAACTGATTTTATAAATTGGAGGTCGCATTACGCCTCCTCTACATTAGTAAGCCCCAGGAGCTGACAGAATTAGGAACTAGTATTATGGAAACTCACCAACCCACTTGGCCAGATTGCCGTCAGCCAGTGACCACCCTATTCACGACAGAAGAGCGAGCACGAATTAGAAAAGCAGGATATTGAATGGATGGCAGAGAACCCTGTAGCTACGGCACAGGGGCAGAATAGAATAGACCGTCGGGAAGCAGCAGCTCAGAGAGAATTCACGGAATGCAAGACCCCCAATGGGATCCAACTAACAGATGAAGGATCCACAGCCCGAGTCCATTTCGCCAAGGCTTTTACAAGGCCTGAGAAGGGGGGGACCAAAAAAGCTCTGAAACCTTTTCCAAAGTTGCAGGAGGTATCCAAGGGTCGAGAGACAGAGCCCAGCAGAATTTTTATTGAGAGATTAACTGAAGCATTACAGAATGTATACTCCCTATGATCCCGAGGCACCAGGAAGTTTATGTATGGTGAATTCTGCTTTTGTAAACCAAGTCTCAACCAGACATTAGACGCAAAAGTACAGAAGTTAGAAGGGTGGGCGGGCATGAATGCCACACAGTTATTGGAAGTCGCTCATACGGGGTATGTGAATCTTTGTACTGAAAGACAGAGAGCATGTGATAGAAAGATGGAAGAAGAAAGCTGATTTTTTGGCTGCGGACATAGTGGAACAGAAAAAATGGGAGGTGTCCCTAGTATGAAGGGAGTAGAGGAAGAGGGAGGGGTCAAGGCGGTGGGCCGGACCCAGAGAACTAGGCGGTGAACCCCCCAATGCGCCTATTGCAGAGAGGGAAGACATTGGAGAGAATAAAAAATGCCCGCAACTCGAAGACGACAGCATGAGGGACGACAGCAGCCATCAGTGGCGAGAAGAAAGACGAAGCTATCCCCGAAGCCGAGGAGGAGCCAAATCGAGAAACAATTCATGCGAGAGAGAGGAGGAGCCATTCAAAGCATTGGCCACACCCAGCCCATGACGCGGGAATGGCCGGGATTAGGACCGACAGGGCTCCAAGTTTGCTTTAGGTCTCCAGGAGCCTATGGTCGGAATACAAATAGGAGACCAAATTATGGACTTTATGGTTGATTATGGAGCTCAACATTCAGTATTAGACCAACAAGATAGCCCATTCACTACCAAAGCAGTCACCAATCATAGGAGCAACTGGTGCCAAAGCCACAAAGTCTTTTCTGCAAACACCGAATATGCAGTCTGGGAGGACAGCAAGTTAAATCATCAACCCTTTACATGCCCGACTGTCCAGTGCCAAATACGTGGGACGAGATATGTTAGCCATGGTTCAAGAACAGATATCTTTCTCTGAACAAGGAGAAATGCCCAATGACAGTAAATCCCCAAACCAAACCAGCAGGAGGTAATGCTGCTGACAGTTCCCCGAGAAGAAGAACTGGAGGTATTACGTTGAGGAATCAATTCAAAATACCTATTTTGAAACAAAACTATAAAGAACATCGACTGCACCACCTGGCGTATGGGCAGAAGGCAGTCCCCCAGGCCTAGCCAAGCATATAGCTCCAGTAATTGTAACCCTCAAGCCTAGTGTTACACCAGTGCACGTCAAAACAGTACCCACTCCCAAGCGCCGCAATTGAAGGCATTCATCGCCACCTACAAAGATTGCTGGAGTATGGCCTACTAAAAGTATGTCAATCCCCAAGGAACCACTCACTTTTGACAGTAAAGAAAACTGGGACAGATGATTATCGCCCAGTGCAAGATTTGAGAAGAGTAAATGATGCAGCAGAGACCATACAACCAGTCGTACCCAATACTTACAACCTCCTAGGAATGATTAACCTGCTGAAGCTACCCATTGCACGGTACTGGATTTGAAAGATGCATTCTTTTGGAAAAGATTAGCCACTGTAATACAAATATTGTTTTAATTCGAATGGCAGGAACCCATCTCTGGAAGAGGGGGCCAAACTAC